>OX439142.1:87816791-88429286 GCA_949318255.1 Pollenia labialis | reverse complement strand
ATCGAATTCAATACGTTTAGTTGTAGTTAGGACAAAATTTTTCATTGGTTTATTTTAGTTACAGTTTTGCATAAAATCGTAAATAAATGAAACGTTTCTGAAATTTTTGCATAATGTGTTATTCTTGTTTTTTTAACAGCAAAAACTTTCTTTTGTTATATTATTTATAGTTTATTGCAAAACTGCGAAAGTTTATAAAAATATTTTTTTTTAATTTCCCATTAATTTTAAGTTGTCTCAGATACATTATATTTTTAAAATTTAATTAGTATTGTGGTTAATTTATTGAAATGTTTATGGTTTTTAATCCAAATTTTGATATTTTTATCAGGCTAAAGTTCATTGAATATAATATTAATTGAATTATTTTTATGAAGAAAGAAATTTCACAACACCGTCAGGTTACCCTGTCGTGTCGATTGTAACCACAGAATCTCTTTAAAAGGGTTTGCCGTTTAACACTCACCACCATTCATTTACATGTTCTTTTTTACTTCTTTTTTTCGTACTTTTTGACACGACTTCTTTTTAAAGTCCAAAGTTAAATTCAATGAACTTTAGCCTGATTAAATTATCCAAATTCTATAATTTATTTATTCTATTCTTCTTATTTTATATTTTAAATATACTTAATTATTAATCATATTCCAAAAAAAAATTGTTTTTTTTTTTTTGCAAATAAAAATGTTATATAAAATTTGCGAAAAAATCTAAAAACAAAGATTAAATAATATTTATATTTTCCATAAATACCTTACAGTAGATAGTCTAGATCATAGGCAGCCAATTCATAGCACAATTGTGCTGATACTTCTTCTCATATGTATATGCCTATGCTCTTTCATTAAGTCGTCAATGCGACAACAATTCTTATCCAGCAAACATTTTAGTTACAAAACGATATACGAAAAATATTTCATTATTAATAATGCATTTCGTAGCTTGCAATGACATCATGTTATCAAATATTTAAGGAAAAAATTATAAATAGTCATATGAATAATTTTGAAATGGAACGGAAAATACTTCGAAGCGAATTTAATGCTGCAGAGAAAATTAAAGTCATAGTGCTCTGAAAAAATCTGAATTAATTATTCGGGCCTGTTCCGAAAATCACGTGATTTCAAATCAGGTGCTTTTGAAATCACACGTGTGATTTTGTGATGTTTTGAAAGTCATACCATTGTTGTGTTTCTCGGTGTGCTTTCTGCAATTGAAGATCACACCAAAGCACAGAAAAACGGGACGCTAAAATATTGCACATGTGATTTTAGTAGGCACATGTGATTTGAAATCACGTGATTTTAGTTAATGTAATTTCAGAACAGGCCTGATTGTATATTGAACTTAGAAAAAGTTCTTTCAAATGGTTATCGTTTTCTTCCACATAACTATTTATCTCTATGTGCAAATATTTTCTAGCTTAAAATTCAATTGTTCAAAGCAATGCAATAAATTAAATTCGTCTGAGATAGTTCGCTAACCAACTGACTATTGATAGTCTATATATACATTTTATTCCAAATAAATGTTTGCAAAACACCTAAAGATAAAGGGTATTTACACTCATACAGTTATTAAAGTTACTGATTGTGGGTTATTAAATTCGTTTTTCGTACTGTGAAAAATGGAATAAAAATATAGTTATTTTACGAATAACTTTATGTTTTAAGATTTATGTTTGTTATTCAAAAAATAAGCTTTCAAGAAATAGTGTTTTTCCGTACCTATATTGCTATGTTGTTTGATTTTTTGTCGGTTAAAATTTATTTTGTAAAAGTAAAAACTATTCAATTTTACGGAATGTGCTGTTTAATAAATAAAAAATTTAATTAATGTAAAATGTATTTATTTTAAATTAACTGCCAGGCCCACAATGTCGACATATACAGCCCACTCTGGTAAATTAATTTAATACGCCTTAAGCGTAGCAGATATATTTATTGTGGTTACATTCCTTCCAACTTAGTGTAATATGACCAGAAAAAATGTCATGGAATTTTGTGATATACGGTCCATAATTTAACTTTGATTCCATATTTAGCAGCCTTCTAAAATTCACTGTAATCGCTAAAACTTATTTCACAGCTGTATTGAAATTTATGTTCTTTAATACCAGATATTACTCTGCAGAATTTGGGTTCCTAACTTTCCATGGCTGCAAGCTAGTTAAAATTGCTATAAATAGCATAAAACTTTCTAATGGGCGGTCAATAATTTAATACAGGTCTAAGCCGCAACCAATTTTAATTCTGACGTCTGTTTTTATTAAGAATAACTAATAATAATTAGATATCATATAGATATCACTCCTGAAATATTCGAACTGTAGGTGGAGGGTATCAAAGTTTTTAATTTTTTTACATAAATTTTTACATATGTATATGCATCTGGAGAACGGCAAGAGCCAAAGTTACTAAATTAGGAACAATCATCTTGGTTATCAATAGACAAAATCCGTCAAAATATGGGTGGGATTGGAGAAAAATGCGTGGCACAAAGTAGACTTATTTGTATGTAAACTGCGATATGAGGAAATTTGGTAAACATAGCTGTGTTATTAGTACACAACCTCTCTAAAATAATGGGCGACATAAAACATAAAAGGTTTCGTATATCTGGAGAACGGCAAGAGCCAAAGTTTCAAAGTTTATCAATAGACATCATCCAACAATATGTGGGTGGGATTGAAGAGGTGGGCGTGTCTCAAAATATTTTTTTTTATATCTTAAGAACGGTAAGAGAAAAATTGTCCAAATTTAATACACATAGCCAAAACACAACCTTTTACTTTTAATTTTTAAAAACTGTGAAAATAAATTAACCCTTCTAAATTTTTACAAATATTTTTTTTATAAACATAGATTATTATATCATCCTAAAACAGATCATGGAACGAAGTATATTTTTTTTTGCTATTCACCACAGTAGAAAGCGGCATTTATAAAATCGTTTCTTATATTAGTTTGTCATTCGTTTGTAATTTGTACAATATTGATGGTATATATGTATGTATATTCCGGATTATTATGAGTAGGGATGAGATTTTCATGCATTAAAAATGCGAAAATATGCACTGAAAATATGCACTAAAATCTTAAAAAAATTCCAAAAAAAATTGTTTTTTAATTTTACAAAAATATAAAAAATTCAGTCTATTTTTATTAAAATATTTTAATAAGTTTGCTTAAATAAATAAGTACTGTTTTATTTAAAGTAAAACTTTGTCTTGTACTAGAAGAAAAATTTATTTTCAGATCCCACTTTGATTCAAGATCAGATCAAAAATATTTGAAATTTATTTTATTTTTTTAAATCTTTAATTGTTTTTGTAAAACGATTTTGTCGGGCTATTCTTCTTCCACATTGTTAATTTTACTTTCTGCAATATATATGAATTTGACTTGATTATTAGATGAACTAAATACCTCCTAATTAGTTATTGTTTTACCAATATATCCGTAATTGGAAAATACAAATGTTTATTGACTTCTGATTTTATTTAAATTTCTTGATATTCTTTAATTAGGCTTGAGTTCATCAAATTTAATTTTCATTAAATCGAAACATGTCAGGGTAACCAACCGCCAGCGTTCGAATCTCAGGTCAGTCAAGAATGAATGAATATCAATAACAATTTTAATTAATTTTCATGTTGTAAAATTCCTTTCTTCATAAAAATAATTTAATAAAAATAAATTTGATAAACTTATGCCTGATTAAAAATATTGAAAATTTAATATTTCTTTTACTTTTTTAATTGCATAATAATCGGTATCAACAACCTCTTCTTACATTCTTAAATTACTCAAAGTTTTTTGAATAGAATTCTAAAGCATTTAGCCAGGCCAACAGGCTGCGTCGAAAGGGGAATCAAAGAAATAAATTTCATTAAAAATTGATATATTATCGAATTGGCTTCTAATTTCCTCTGCAACGCGGTATAACCCATTCGTCATGCAAGTTACATGTAACAGTTTTGGATAAAATATTTTAAACCCATTGGAAGCCATAACAATGCAAGGTTTTAAATAGAATTATCTTTTGTCGAAATCTTGAAAATCTCATATTTAAGCAAAGCTCCAAAAGAATTTATTTATAGATTTTAAACTTTTTTTTTGGAAAAGTTTTTTTGTGCATTTAATAATTTTTTTGTTTTAATATGATATTAATAAAAAAAATCACTCAAAAATGTCAAAATATGCATTTAAAACCTAAATAAGCAAAAAAAAATGCATTTTCGCCAAAATATGCAACAATATGCGAAAACAAATAATTGCCATTTTTACCCAAACTTAATGATTTGGAAAGATAATTGATCGACATCGTTCTTAGACTTTTGGCAGAAAACATGCATTTGCATGGAAATCGCATCCATAATTTATGAGTATCGAAGTTGATTTAACGATATCCGTTTGTTGGTTGAAATGGATTTTCCAAAGATGTAAGGTGGAGTAGGTTATTATATATCGTCACCTTAATCGCAGAGGCCCTATCTAACATTTTTAAAAATTTTACTGGAGAAGCAAAAACTATTTAAAATTATAAATTGATAAATCGCCTGAAACTGTTTAATTTATTTTTCTTCTATTTTTTTTTTTTTTTTTTTTTTTTGAAAACCTTCCAGTTGTTTTGATAATTAGCAATGTTGCATATTATGCAAACTGTTAGTTAAGCTTTTAAGCGTTTACCATATAATCGTTTGAAGATAGGGCCTTTTGTTTCTGCTTATAAAATCGTAAATTTTGGTCAAAAGATTTCAAATTTGTTTGTGTACATTTGGGTTGGTGCAATACACCAGAATCAAAGAAAAAGTATATTTTTAATTTTTGGTTAGTTAGGGCCTTTTGCACTTCAGGTATATATTTATATAGTCCGTAAGAGAATTTCGCCAGAGCCATTCACATATAAGCAAAAAACTAGAAAAGTAGACAGACCTGCCCACTTATAGAGAATTTATATCTAAACATCGGTTCTCTGGCTTTTTTTAAACGATTTATAATCATATTTGGCATGCTTTACTGAATTTTATATGTAAAGTTAATTCGGGAGGTAATTTTATTACGAGCCAGTTAAAAATCGGTGCTTTGGTTTATAAAATATTAAAATGTTATTTTTCAATTTCGCTCGCGTGAAATAACGGCCATAAACTTTACGTATGTTCAGTTAAAAACAATATTTTTGATACTTAAAAATTATCTGATTTGCTTTCGATTTTTTTAATAAAGCATTATTGAACTCAATTTTAAAATGGTTTTTTTTATTTTTTTATTACAGCCCGGTCATCGTGTACCCCGTTATTCTTTGGTCAATTGGGGTATTTGTGTGCCTGCATCGTGTACCAACAAAGATGTAGAGTACAGTGTTAAAGAAATTCTAAGCAATATGACAGCATCGACTGGCATTTCATTTAAAGTCCGTGTAGAACCACAAATGTGTCAATATAGAGATAATAAACCTTGGGATCGCAATACAACATGGGCAGTGTAAGTTGTCAAAAATCCAAAAATAATATAAATTTTTAATTTATAACTACAAAAAAAAACATAAAAATAAAAAGGTTATGTTTTTCGTTTATTTCATTTTGATTATAGACGTTTCTTTGTAACAATTCTATCCATTACGATTTTATCAACTATTTACCATCACTGTACCAAAAATAAACAATCCAGTAAGTTATCAAATAATTTCAACACACTACTATTTTTAATTAATTTTATGTACACATGTATAATTTTTAAAACGCTTAGATCCATGGTTGTGTGCATTCTCCTTGGAAAAAAATCTTAGTTGGTTATTTAGTACCTCTTCGTCGGCGGATGATATACAAGCTGTGCATGGTTTAAGACTATTGAATGCTATAATGTTGTTGTTCTCCCACAAATCGATGGCCATGTTTTTCAACCCCTACAACAATCGTACAGAAATGTCGGAGGTAGTTATGGTTTTTATTTTAATCATAAAAATTATTATTAAAAAATTTATACATTTATAGAGTTTGGGCCAATCTTGGACTGTTATTGGTCGAGCAGCTTCTTTGTATACTGATCCCTTTTTACTATTCAGTGGCATGTTGACAGCCTATTCATTTTTTGGTCGGCTAAATAAAGGTCAATCCATTCGCTTGAAAAATGAATATATAAGTCGTTTAATACGGTAAGTAACATCTTATAGTTAAAATGTTTTTTTTTTAGTTAACTAATAGTTAAAATAAGATTGAGTGGTTACAATTGAAACATGAAAGGGTAACCTGTCCGTGAAAGCCTGGGTTCGAGTCCCACGGCAGGCATGAATGAAAAGTTATTACTAAACTTTAATTAATTTCATGTTGTACAAAAAATTCCTTTCTTCTTAAAAAAATTTTAATGAAAACAAGTAAGAAAGTCTAGTCGGTCAAGCCAGACCATATGATACCCTACACCACAGTATTTAAAAACACATCATGCTTATGTGTCCATATAAATATGAATTTATCTTCATTAAAATCAGTTTGAAAGTTTTGGGAGGCAGAAATTGCCCCCTAACTCCTCGTGTGGTCTTATCTTTAAAAAACTGCATACCTTATATGGACAAATATGTTTCTATCTATGATTTACATTTTATTAAAATCGGTTTGATAGTTTCTAAGAGGCAGAAATTTCCCACTATTTTCCCTCGTGGTCTTACTATTCGACCCATTTTCAATAGACTTGGTCCTTGTGCCAATAAGAACCTATGTCCCAAATTTTATTAAATTATCTCTAAAATTGCGACCTGTACTTTGCCCACAAGGTTACATGGACAGACAGCCAGCATGCCAGCCAGGCGAACGGACATCGTTCGTTCGACTCAGATAGTGATTCTGAGTCGATCGGTATACTTTAAAGTGGGTCTAGGACCAATATTTTAAGGTGTTGCATACATCAGCACAAATGAATAATATCATCTCCACTATTGTGGTGAGGGTATGATTAAATTTGATGTACTTCATTCAGCCTAATTAAAAATATCAAAATTTGCAATAAGAACCATAAACAGTTCAACAAAAATAATCACAATAATAATAACGGCCAATTTCACCAAGTTCAGTTATAATTAACTGTTAGTAATAACTGTAAAAACATATTGTTAACTGAAAGCTTAAGGAATAGTTAGCTTAAACTGAACTTGGTAAAATTTACCGTATTAATATTGGAACAATATCAAATTTAATTAAACGAATTAAAACACAAAACTTCTGTTTTGTATAAAAGTCAAGAAAGTAATAATCAAGGCCCATTGAAAAGGTCTGCGCAAGAAGCCTGATGATCATTGTTTATGTTCTTTTTAGTTGTCAAAAGTTGTTTACATTTTGCTTACATGTGCATGTATACGTTTATAGTATGCCACACATACATGTTTTTTCCTTTTGCTTTGTATATGTGGTAGTAAATTTTTGACAACTAAAAAGAATCGTTTTTTGTTTTTGTACAAGTAAGCAGACCTGATAGATGGGCCTTGAGTAAATTAAACAAAAGTCATGGCTATATTGATACAAAAGTTTAAAGTATTTTAAATACAAGTATATATTTTGTTGACATCCAACACCCCCTCTCAACATAATATCCTGGTAATAAAGTTTTTGAATGCAGGAAATGGTAAAGGCTTTGTGAGAAAATCAGCAATCTGTTGTTTTGTAGGACAATATTTAAAAACAATAATACCATCATTTTTTAGGTTCTTGATATGAAGATAATAAACGTCTATATGTTTTGTTCTTGCACTGAATTTTGAAGAGGTTATTATATTGATGCAGCTTCGATTGCCTTCGTACATTGGAATGGGTTTGGTAACACAAATGTTCAGGCAGACCTGTGGGATATTTGTCAAACTTTTTGTGTTGTCTAGCGCTAAATGTAGGAAGCATTAAAATCATTTTCAGACGTAAATTCTAATTTGTTATGCCCTCTTTTCCTTTATTTAATATTTTACATCCGTTTTAAACAAACAGCAAACAAAATTGCCGCACCACTATCGTCGTCTGCATGAATTGAAAAACAAAAATGAAAAATGTATGTTTGTATGCAATCTGTTTGTATTGTTTACTGGCGAACACAAAACGAAAACAAAGTATTTGTTTGCCAAGCCATTATGTTTCTCTGAGGTGAATACATGGATATGGTAACATTTGCTCACAACGAGAGTATCATTCATGATCGAGCTGAATGCGGTTGCTGTTAAAGTTGATTCCTAAAGGATTCGATTATGATATAAAACAAATAACAACTTTTCTATTTTTTTAGTTTTTAAAAATTTTTTTTTTTTATAAAAGTAATTTTGGATGAAGTTTCCTGGCGATCTGGCCTAAGCAACCAGTGAAATGTGCATAGGATTTGCTTATCCCTTCAACAATAAATTTCAGTGTTTTTATCATGAATAAAAATTGGAAATTAAGCACGATAAACAAAATCTTTTACATTTAAAAAGTTTTTTTTCGTACACACACGCAGATAAAAAACATGTTTAAATATGGTCACCTCGAACAAAACTATTTTTAAAGACAATTTTTAACATATTATAGATAATATAACCATATTATTGTCACCTTCAACCATATTATGGTTGAATTAGTCCTCCATCAAGAAGCCACAACCATATAATGGTTGCCTCTAAACATGTTATGGTTAAATATGACAATCATTTGTTTAAAAATTAGCAATAGTATTTTCCTCTTTTCCAAGAGCAACATGATATGGTTGAAAACCAACTAGCTATTATAAGTGTTACAGATGTTTTAGTTATTTTTGACCATAACATGTTCGGAGGCAACCATTATATGATTCTGGCTTCTTGATGGAGGACTAATTCAACCATAATATGTTTGTCGGTGACAATAATATTGTTTAATGAATCATAATATGTTTAAAATTTTCTTTAAAAATATTTTTGCTGGAGGTGATCATATTTAAACACGTTTTTTCTCTGGTTGCAGATAAAATCAAATGACTTTTTGAAGTGCCAGATATTATGAGTTTCTCTCTTTTCCATTAAAAACTGCATTTACTTACAATTTACGTTTTTTTTTTTCATCCCCAAACATTCCCGAAATCTCTGTTTGTTATCCCCAAAAATCCCCATGATCCTAAAAAATAAAATACTATTATGTTAAAGGAAAAATAAGCATACATTTATTTATTTAATTAAATTCTTTGACAAAACATATTAAGTCGAGGTTAAATAGCAAAAAAGTTTTAAAAAAAAAACTCGGTGAAAAACTCTTTTTTATTAAATTATAAAATAAACCAAAATTAAAGAAAAATTTCGTTTATAATACAAAATTAAAATACAAAATTTTAAAAACGTAATAAATATGTTTTTGACTGCAATTCCTATGATTAGCAACATGTTTTTCGACTTATCAAAATTGACTTAAGATGTTTTGTCAAAACGCCACAGAATTAATTTGTGTAATTTTATTAAAACTCAATTTATTTGTTCTTTGAGTTCTACATGCACAGGTATATAAAAAAAGTAGCTTAAAAAACTTTCAAAAACTTCAGATAAAATCTTTTGGTTCATCAGCAAATGTTATTTTGATTTACATGAGAAGGTTTTTTATTTTATTTCATAAAAATTTTGTATGAAGGTTGGCACTTAAGCTAAAATAGTTTTTGGCTATAAAATCGTTACGGCTCGATATTGTTTGCATTAAAAAGTGTTTGCATTTGAGAAGATGAAATAAATTTGTCACAGCATACTGAATTATTTTTAAAGTGTGTATTAATGATTTTATTAATTAATAATATAAAAAAATATTCTTTTTGGGGATAAATCACCAACAGGGCTGATAGGTCCTTTTTTCCTTGCCCCCAAAATATTAAAAAAAAATAGCCAAATTAAAAAACAAAACATTAAAAATTAAATATTTTTTTTTCTGACCAAATTTATAATTATTTTTAAAAATAGTAAGAAAAATTTTAATACGGAATCCCCAAAAACTCCTGGCCTACAAATTTGGAAAAAAAAAATTGACTGCAGAAACGAATCTGGCACAAAAATTGGGCTTCATGTCTTGTTCATTTTTTATCGCATGCTGGCAATACTGTTAAACGAACACTAATTGTAAAATAATTATTAATTTGACAGAAGCCCATATTCATTCTAAATCTTCATAAAAGAAGTGTTTAAGCGTTCCAGGGAGATCGTGTGTTACTGATTCAAGCTATTTTTGCTTTGTGTGTTGTGAATATTTGGTTGGAAAAACAGGATATGCAATATCAGAAAATTTAAAATATGCATATTTACATAATTTTGGTTTTGCAGTCAGAAACTTGGACTAACCGTCGACAGCGACAATTTTTTGCATTTTCTTCATTCGCATTTAGATTTTTTTCCACAAAACCTTGGTGCAGTGAGCGAAGAACAAGGGGAGCGTGCTCACAAAGATTTAATGAAAATTTAAAAAATTATCAATGATTTTGGGAAAAAAGCAGAGCTGCCCTATTTGAGGATTTATCGTCATTTTGGCGATTTTTTGTTCCGAAATTAGCAAAGTGCCGATTTGCTGATTTTATTCTAAAAAGTGACGATTAGGCTGTAAAAAACATTAAATTTTCTGACACGTTCGTTAACAAGAGCGAAAGGCGGAACGTTTTATTTCGCTTAGCTTTTATGCTGATATGGCATACCTAAGAAGAGCGTCAACGTCTTTTCACAAACAGTAGTGTAAACTCTATTGTTTAATAAAACCCAGAAATTATAAATAAAAATAGAGATAAAAACGCTAGATTGACCAAAAAATAGCTAAATAAAATGCCATTATTAATTAACAATTGCGGCAAACGTCACTATTAAACGAGCTGTCAAAATGGGTTTTTCCAATTGAAAATCGTTGATGCCGCTCAATTAAACAACTACTACTACTGCTGTAATATGCAAGTCTTAAGAAAATCTTCAAATGATTATATTCAGAGTACACTTTACACTTTGTTTATCTTTCGTCAAACCACCATTGAATGAACCTTTTACGACTCTCTGTATAAAACATATTTTCAACAATTATATGGCGAACATTTCACGAGTTGTAAGATAATATCTACATGAGTTTCATACAATCGTTAACATGATAATCTTTATTCACGTCTTAAACGATTCCCAGAACGATTGAAGAAGCGTCTTTCGATGCGCTATGGAAGAATCTCAGTCGTGTTACGGTTTTTCCCGTGTGTGGAATCTTCTACGATTACAAAATGCGGTCATCGACGGTCTTAATGAGACTACCAGTTTTTGTTTGAATGTTTCTTTTTATAAAAATCTAACAAAAATTGTGAAAAAAAAACTAAATTTTAAGTTGTCCGATTTTTTTTGAAGATTTTTCGAAACGTGGAAGACGATTTCTTTATTTTTTCTCGGGAAATTGACAATTTCCTCACAAATTTATATCGCAGACCTGGACAAAAGCATGCTAGAAGGCTATTGCTATATTCTAGTACCTGAAACCGAATCAACAAAATACAAGCCACTTTCAAATAACGCCATTCACTTTTGAAAATTCATTGATTTTTAAATATACTAGTGATTTTTTATGTAAAAAACGAATAAAATAGTTTTTTTGGTATCTGGAAAACCTGACGTGATATAGAAAAACCAATTACAGATTCGAATTCAGCCTATCAAATTACCCTAGGAAATATGTTTGGTTGCTAAAATCCAAAACCTTGTTTGCTAGTGAAATTTTTAGTAAAAAAAATTTTTTTATTTTGTTTGTAGCGACGGGTTTCGGCATATTTCTTAAATCCTTTTTATGAAATTCCAGTAGGAAACTACAAGCAGAACAATATGCTGTTTTTGAAGACGAATATGCCAACTTCTATGAAATTGGTGCTTGGTAAATCGGTTTTTATAACATCCAGGACTTCATCGCAACGAATAGTGTCATCAATGGTCTGTGTTCTGTATTCTACTACAGGGTTAATCGATATATTGTCTCCTGCAATGGAGCGGTCTGTAACCGAATCAATTCGGAAATTTGGGTAGATGTGGTATCTGAAGTCTTAGGACCTTGAAAAGAACTTGTCAAATTCTCTAACGAATCAATCAAACTCTTTTCTCCTAGCAAATACCCTATTTCTTCTTTAAGTTCCCTGATACGATCCAGCGTTTACATATTTTTTTATTTATTATTTTATCTTAGTAAGATTTCATACAAATACATGAGCACTAGAGTTTTTTTTCCAGGAGTTTTTCGATTCCCGGGAAAACGGGAAACATTTTTAAATTTCCCGGGATCCCGGGATCCCGCTCCATATAAATAATACAAAGTAAATTTGTTTTAAATTAATGAAAAAAACTTTTTTTTTAAAAAAAGCGTAAGGGAACTTGTTTACAAAGTAAGTAAAAGAAATGCCTAAATACTCCCAAAAATTAATTAAAGGTTGAAAGGGAACTTGAATTATTATTACCTTACATTTTTATATGTACATTTTTCGAATCATTATGCTCTAGATACAGGATGAAAAGATAACATAAACATAACAATTTAATTCATAAAACAATAATAAAAACAAACAAAAATTATGGTACTCAAGTTTTGAGATCAAAAAGTAAATTTATAAAATACATAAAATTTTTTAAATAAATATGTTTTATAAGTTTTTATATTGACATTTTTCAACAGCTTAGGAAATAACATTAAGACACACTCAATGCTATTAGAAAGTCGGCAAAGAGTTTATTTCCTATTTTATTTACTTATTACCATGTTTCCGAAAAATTTCGTTCACTTTTTTACCGTGATTGGACAAATTGTTTAAAGTGCAAAAGTTTAAAGTTGTTGCATATTTCTAATTCGAAATCCGAAGTAATTTTTCTTTTTTATAAACAACGTCTATATCAGCCAAATGTATGACAAGATTGATGCAAAAAATAGCATCAAACGGACTTCTTCTTACAAGATCCACCTGTAATCTTTAGGACAATGTGTTTTTAAAATTGT
Organism: Pollenia labialis; assembly: GCA_949318255.1. Classification (NCBI taxonomy): domain Eukaryota; kingdom Metazoa; phylum Arthropoda; class Insecta; order Diptera; family Polleniidae; genus Pollenia; species Pollenia labialis. The sequence goes on along the minus strand of OX439142.1, from coordinate 88,416,334 downwards.
ATGTTGTAGTATCTTAAACGAGTTTCCATAGTTTTTTTATTTCGGTTTCCCAGTACTTCCCGGTTATATAAGCCGTCACATAATGAAACAAATTTATGTTTATCACCTTATAAACATATCGTCATATCTCAAAATTTTTTTTTAATTTTAAGTTAATTAAGCAAAGAGTTCCTTCTATTTTCTCGTAACAAAACATCGGTTTTTATCTCAAACTGAACCGAAGTTATAGCGAAATATATGTATCTTTAAATCGGTACATTTTAACTTTAATCGCATTTTGCCATTTTGTAGATATGACCTGCTGCAATAAAGGAGCGATATTTTTGGATATCCCCTATTTGTAAGTCTTGTCCATGGACAATTAAAATTTACTGCCTTTGAATTTATGTTTTTTATAAACTCTTCACTTCACTTAATTTCTAATTAACAACTGTTGCACGGCACATTCTGCTTTTGGTAGATTTATTGCGTCAGAAGACATTGATTTACGAACGTACTCACTTCTTGTTATTGATCTAATCGACAACCCATCAACAGATACTATATTTTAGAGAATATAAAACTAAATTTCAAAGTATAAATAGATTTTTCTGAAACTATGAGGAACTTTTATTTCCCGGGATCCTGCAACAAAAATCCCGGGAAAACGGGAAAGAAAATAATTGAAATTCCCGGGAATTCCCGGGATGGGAAATCTCGGGAAAAAACCCTAATGAGCACTAACTAATAGTAAATCTTTACTTAAATAAAGCAAATAAATACACTTTTTCCTTTTATTAATTCTCACAAACAATTTTTAAATTAACTTGCATAAAAATAAATAAACTGTTAGCGGAAACCTTTTTGGTTGTCAGCTATCGTTGATAAGTTTATAGCTGACCCAGATTTTCAATCGTTCTGGGGTGTTGCTGCCTTGGAATAGGCGGTTTTCCTTTCAATAATAATTGTTTTTGTTGAAATTGAATTTTCCTTTCTGTTTATTTCCTTTTTTTCTCACAGGTGTTGCACAATTTGTTTAAAAATGTATAATGTCATGAGTTAATAAAAATTTTTGCTGCCGCACTATAGAGTAAAAAATTTTTTATTCAAAAGTTTTTGTTTGCTAATTTTGTTTTTTGGAAACCACAAAATGACGAGCATTCTTTTTCCCAAACTTTATTATATAGTCTTTCATATTTACTTATTTTTGGGAAAGACATATTTGCTTGAAATTTGTCTTTAAAAATTAAAAATTGTTTATGTTGTTAACGGTATTATGCGCCCCATACACGTTTCAATTCAATTGTCAACTGAGTCTTTTAACTGAATTAATGCTTGGCCACACACTTCATTAACTGAATTGAAAGATTTTAAATTAATTTTAAAATTTAATGAAATAAAAGACAATTTTTAAAATACTTCAGGATAGTATTTAAATCTATATTAAGCTTAGTCTAGACGACACTCATATGCTTAAAAATAATGACAAATGCCTCTATCAGCGACTCAAAAAATTAAAACGCTTGAAACTTTTTATCAAATATGGTAAAGAGAAATAAAACACCCAAATTTTACTATGCAGACGTACTTATAGCTTATTACAATTTTTAAAAAGCAAAAAATAAAAGTTTAAACTGACTTTCTCTTTGATTCATTTTTAGTAACTGCAATTAACAATTTTCAATTTTCTTACGATTAAATACAGAAACTGGCAACCCTGGAATTATGCTTTAAAATTAGTGTTACAACAACAATGAACAAGATCCATGAGGAAAGACCAAGTATATAGTTCGATTAGCGGTATATTTTTTGGTTTGTTTTGGATGCTATTCTAAAGTCACGTACGTGGTGCAAAAACAACATTTGTCTTTGTCATTTCTATTTGGCCAGTCTTAGGTGTTTCAAAATAAAAGTTCAAAGCAAGATATTTGCTGCAAAAAAATATTGATCGGAATTTTTTTTTAAATTGGTATAATCAAAATTTTATAAGCTTTTAAAGCTCGTCACGTACGATATTGTATGTACTAAAATGCAACTAAATGCATCATCTTATTATGTTAGTATTAAGTTTAAATGTGGTCAAACCTTATATTATTACAATCAAAAGCGTCTTACAAAATTTTTTTGGAATCGGTCCATATTTGACCATAGCTCCCATACAAGTGCTACTCCCGAAAATAGCTTTAATGTCATAACTTCCTTAGAAATGTTGGCATTTACATAAAAATTGGCGACAATCAGCCTTATTGTGGTTGTCGTTTTCGTAAACAAACGTGTCGTTTTTTGTAGTAGATTAAAGAACACATGTTGTGTATTACTTTAATCTATTACACAGTCGTATACGACAACGACAACCACAATAAGGCCGAATGACTTTTGCGATAGGTACTATATCATGATAAAATTTTGTGCGGCTAGGTCCAAAAATTAACCATAGGTCCCATATAACCCCCCTTTCTTAAATCGGCTAGGGGCACACAAATCTCATATAGATGGAGATACATAAATAATATAATAAAATTACTCTTATATAATTCTTAACCTCATAGCATAATTCTATTCTGGCGATCTTGATGTGCCATGGATCCCAAATAGGGTACACTCTCAAAAAAAAAATTGTTGACTGACCGACTTTTCTAACTTCTTTGTTTTAAGTTTTTATATGCATACATATATTTACAAAAAATATTTTTCATGCCTTGTAAATACTATAAAAGAAAAATCTGTCACGTACGGTATGTCACAAACAATATAACAGTTTGTTCATTATTAAACCATCCAGAAAAAAAAAATTTCCAATTACGGATTATAAAGGTAAAATATCTGGTTTAATGTTAAAAATTAAAAAAAGAAGAAAAACCTCTCAAAATTCGCAAATTTTCGTATTTTTTTTACATTCTCCCCAAAATCACTTCCGATTTATGTCACGTACGATATGCACTTAATTTGCTCGATATTTTGGACAACAAGGTTCCGAATTTAATAATTTTTTTTTCATATATAGTACCCTCTAAATGAAACATAACGATAAAAAAAATGTCCAGTTAATACTATTTTGGCAAATTTTCTATCTCTCTGAAGGTGTACAAATGTCACGTACGATGACATGGAAATGCCCATATGCAATATGTAAGGTGTCTAGATGATATGCTGAAAATACTAAATTTTTCAAATTCAACATATGCCAGCAAATGACATTTTAACAAATAAGTAAGCATACATTTTGTGTGTCTACACGATATGTTGAATTTCGTATGTTGATATGTATGTTGACAAGGCAAACTCAACTACAGGTGGTGTCGCAACTACAACAATCCAAAAACAACAGAAACAACATAGGGGGTTTTGCATTGCATTGTTAGTGTTTACAGCTCGAAATGTCAACCATTCTTAGCAAAACACTAACAAATCAAAACAAATAGGCTCGAACTGTCAAAATCAGAAGGCGTTTCGAGACCACCTGTAGTTAATTCGCCTTGTATTACAAATAAATTTGACAATTCTCATTTTTTATTGTTTATATTTTATAATTTAAAATTTCTTATCAATTATCGCCTTTAGTTCAAACTGAATAAGTCAAATCCGAAAAATATGTAGTGAAAATATCTATGAACTGGATTGATCTAAAATTATTAATAAAACCTCACAATTTTATAATTTGTTGCTGTTCTACCGTTATGGTAAATTATGGGCCCGCCAGCAGTATGTTTTATGGTTTCATTTCGATACCACACCACCATAGTTTCTGAAACACCTAAAAATATTGCTCCTACAACCATTTTTTAGTATCCCGATCGACTTAAACACTATCTGAGTCTATATAACGATGTCCGACCGGCCGGCTTGCTGGCTGTTTATTTTGTGGTGTGCAAAGTACAGGTCGCAATTATTAGATGAAATTTGGAACATTGGCACTAATTGTTATTGAAAACGGTGAGGAACGGTCCATCATTTCTCAAAGATTTAAACTTCTTTCCGGATTAGAATCTTTGTGCCCATAAACCATGTTTTTATGTTGGAATTAAGATTTAATTTGGGCCAAAAACTTTATATTCTAAATCTATAGTTCCCATACAAATATCACTCCCAAAAATATTACCAATGCCATAAAATATTGGTATTGATATAAAATTTGGCGACTCTTATATTGATTCATAACCTCATTTTGTTAAATCGGGTCCCATGAGTCCCAAATATGGTACAGTCTCAAATATATGTTTGTATATTCTATGGTAAGTATAAGGTATTAAATGGCCGGACTTAACAACTTGTTAATCATATATAACTTAATTTGACCAAATCTTATATACATAGGTACATACATACAATATGGGAACAATTTGTTTGTAGTTGATTTTTTAGTATCTTATCGTCCACCGATTTTAATGAAACGTTTTAAAAATATCGCTAAAATCTAAATATTATGTGAAATTTTTACACAAATCTAGATATTGGGCTTCACTGACTCTTTCTGTCCCGCGAACGTACAAAATGTGGATATTCATATAATATTCTGGGATTTGTATTGCTTGAAATCTATCCAGACATTAGAGTTAAGTGCACTTAATATACTTTTGGTAAACATTTAGACCGTAGACCAAGATTAAAAAAATTGCTAAAAGAAAGAAGGAAGTAAATGCAAGACAATCGATTTGAAATTTTACACTATTTTATATTTGATATATACTTACATTTACTTTCTAAGGGACATTAATTCAAAAAGGTTGAATAAACATATGTATGTATATATGGATATCATGGCCACTACTGCTTATTAACGCTTATAATTTTTAAAAGTTTTTGCTGGCCATTATTTCAAACATTCATGCTTGAAATATGTTTACAATCCTAACAAACGAATAGACAATTTTTGTTTCGCTCCGAAGACTTCGCTTAGATTTAGGAAAACTAGGAAAAAGGTTTGTATCCGTTAACTAAATAAAAATAAAGAAGAATTTTCACATAGCTAGTTACAAGCTTGCTTATACCAAACAACATACTTATATGAACCCAGGCAAAGGCTTAAAATGGCGCTTTCTTGTTGTTTTTTAAAGCATCACAAACAGTATTTCTTGAATTCTCGAATTACAGTACGTTGTTTGGCATTAGGTTTGACAACCGTGTGGAAGTTTTATCCAAGGGATAATAAAAAATACCTCTAATTTTTGGTTGCTTAAGTGCTTTAATATAAACATTGATTTGCTGTAGACAACACCCTTTTGACTTTAACTTTGACTATTGATTATATTTTGATCGATAAAAGTTGAAAACACAAATTGTTTTAAATAAATTCAAGTCCGTTCTCAGTTTTTTTTTTCTATCACGTCTAGTTTTTTTTTTTTGGCTGGACAAATATTTCGCTCGAAATAAAGTAGTTATGTTAATACATTTCAATTTAACTTCCTAACAAGAAAATTTATAAAATCTGTTTAAAACGTTGTAAAATTTTTTGTTGCGGAAACAAATTTAATTTCCTCAACAAACTATTTTTTGTTATCACTTAATTACTTTAGTTGAAAACAAATATTTTAAATCTCTTATTTCAAGATAAAAATAGTAATTTGCAAATGCCTAGAACAAAAATTGATTTTCTAATGATATTAGAAAACCCGCTAGATTTCTCGCTTACCGCCAAAACGAAAATTTTACCCCGATGGACACGCAAAAACCGCTAGAATCGCGGTAAAACCGTCAAATTGGCAACAGTGTATTTATGAGGGAAATTTATTCTTACTCTCATTTTCACGAACTGTGCCCAAAAAGTTAAGAAACAGAGACAATATTTGAGACAAAAAGACTCCTTGTAAATTAGTGCCGGTTCACACACGTCAAGTTTGACTCGTCAAGTCTTGAGCTTTTAGGAGAGAAGGGAAAAGAGAAGGCCATTTCTATTCCCGTCTCTCCTAAAAACTCAAGACTTGACGAGTCAAACTTGACGTGTGTGAACCGGCACTTCGGAAATAGAATTTAATAAAGATTGATTTGTAATATAACAAAGCTTGTAATTAAACTTTTATTCCGAAATACATGGTTGTGCTTGGGGAACAAATGTTATGACCATAAATCGCCCCATCTAAAGGAACGTATGCTGGAACTTAATCAGGTAATAATAAAATTACTTTTATCGAAATGAAATAAATATGTATGTTCTAAAAATTATAAGACTTACTTACGAAAATCTGTTTAACACGCAAAAACCCTTAAAAGACTTTATATTGAATAATATTTTTTGTTGGTTGGTTTATAACTGGCAATATACCTATTACATATGGGCATTTCCATTTTGACGTGTCGTGATATTTGTAGCACAAAATGTAAAAAAATTAAATGAAGAAGTTAAATTTGTAAAAAGGGTTTTTATATATACAAATTAATGAAGTAGCACTATATTCAGAAAAAAAAATACAGTAATCGACGCTAAGGATTCGCAGATACAAGCAAAAATCTGCGCTGGCGTGACGTTAAAAAAACGGAAGTGGATTTTAACTTGCATTACAAAACTGAATACGACTGCGAATTGAGCAGGATGTTTTGTATACAACCTTTTTTAGTAAACTTTTGACCAATACAGATTTATTTTTCAAGTTATAAAATTTATAAATCTTTCCTCGTTTTAAGGTAAATATAGGAATTTTCAGCGAAAAGTCTACTTTTTTTTAATTTAACGCCAGATTGCAAATAAAGTTGTATTTTCGGACCATGTTGTTCAATCGTTATCCCTTTTGTTACTAAATGTAGAGCTAGTTGCGCTTTACACCAAAATATAAAAAATTGACTAAGCGTATAAAATTTTTTGAGAAACAATTTAAAATACTTCTGGCGTTTCGTTACTAAAAGTAGACTTTTCGCTCGAATTGCCCATATTTGCTTATGCTTTTAATTTAAAAATTTTTAGTAGTTTTTTTTATATTATCATAATTAAGGATTTTTTTATATTTATAAGAAATAATTTAGCTTATGTTATTTAATTTTAGCAATTCTAACTAGTTAGCAATGATGTAGCTTATTTCCCTTTTTTATTAAAAGGTGTAGGCAGGTATTTTCTTTTGCTTTTAATAAAAAAAAATATTACTAGTGTTTTAAATTTCCTTAATAAAAGAATTTTCTTATATTTATCAGAAATACTTTAGTTTATTCCCCTTTTTTATTAATTTTAGCAATTATAAATAATTAGCAATGATTATTTTTTAATTTGTTATCTAAAAATATCTTATTACTAAGTAATGAAATTCTAGTCAAATCCCATAACAACTGTTAAAATGTGCAATTTAAGTACATTTAAGTTTTTATTCATACTTATACCTATGTACCGGCAACATAAATATTTTCTAATTAATAGTGAGAAATGTTGATAAGTACATAAGTCAACATGTTGATATTAATCATAGTATTAAATAATAAAAACAAATTCTTACCTTTAACACTACTAGACGTACACTAGTATACAACAACAGCAAAATGAACTTTTAATGCAGCAACAAAACACACAACACATACACTTGTTCAAAGTTACTCTTACTTTTGTATTGTTTTCTCAATAATTGCAACTAAATTGCTTCCCTTTTACAAAAACACAAGCACTATTTTTGGCAAAACAACAACAAAAGCTAAAAAACGAAAATGGCTCACAATTTTTTTTACTCTTCTTTAATTTGATACAATTGGAACGAATTTTATGATAATTTTAATTATTTACGCTAATTTCACATAAATTTCTATACTTTTTGCAAAATAAACTTAACACTTTTCATTCTAACACCTTAAATTTTACGCTTTTAACAAATTTATTTATATTAAGTAACAAAAACCTTATTAAATTTGCGCTTAAAATATAAATTTTTAATAAAACACGAAACGACTTCTTGATTGCACTAAATAAAACCGCGAACTGAATTGATGAATATGATAAGAGCAAAAACTAAAAAGATTTAAAGTGAATTAAGAATCTTAATTTAAGATAAATGTTTGACTAGCTAGTGTCAAATTGGGGTGACATCTATGTGTCATTGCCTAAATTGACTGGTAGAAAAATTTAATAACTATTCAAATGTGTTTTAAGAAAAACATTGCTAACACAAACCGCGTAGAAATATTTTTGAAAAATGATTGAAAAATACTGAATAAAACAAAATTACAAATAGAAAAAAATCTTATTTTTTAATATTCACAAAAAAAATAACAATTAAAATTTTTTTAAGATTTTTAAAAAAACTAGCTATAATTTTATGCATTTCCAATTGATCTGACATACTCACTGATTGACAATAGCGGTTTTCACCCTTGATAGTAAAGTCCCTTGTAGTCCTTGATAACATGGCCACTACTGCTTAATAACGCTTATAATTTTTAAAAGTTTTTGCTTGCCATTATTTCAAACATTCATGCTTGATAACTGTTTACAATCCTAACAAACGAATAGATAATTTTTGTTTCGTTCCGAAGACTTCGCTTAGATTTATACAAATTATTTTTCACTTTTTTTAGGAAAACTGGAAATAAGGTTTGTATCTGTTAACTAAAATAAAAATATAGAAGAATTTTGGCATATCTATTTGGAAGCTTACTTATACTAAAAAACAAACTTATATAAACCCATTTTAACACCAAAATGAAAAATGTGACTTCTCGCTCATTCATTTCTTGTAGGGAAAATGATAGAAAGAAATTACCGAAAAATAGTTTTCGGTCACATTCGGTCATATCTTTCTATCATTTTCTTAACACCAAAATAAAAAATTTTACTACTCGCCCATTCATTTCTTGTAGGGTATAAACGTATTAGGACAGGGTTACCGTTAGACATTTTGAAAAATAAAGTCGCGTAAAAGCGTCGCTTAAGAAAATAAAAGTCGGAAACCTTTTCTGTTGACTTTTAAAGAAGATCTGCTTTTCCATTTTATAGTTTAATAACATTTAGTGAAAATCTTATAAATTAAAAACGTGGATATGCACAATTTATTTTTTTTTTTCTAAATTTTTGGAATTTAAGTGTTTGAAAAGCGTTTTAATTTATCTTGCAGACACACGTTCAAAGATGGGTTAATAGTGCATTTCGTGTACGTTTTTATTGTATAACGCACAGGTTCTCTCAAAAGTAAATGTCAAGTGGTCGAATTTCGGTCACCAGGCGATCCTAGTTTGAATAAACTTTCATGATTTGTATCAGTTTAGCCGTATTAAAAGGATTTTTGGTTCAATCACAAAATTCTGTGAAGTTTTAGTAATAAAAAACCTAAATTAGACCAAATTTCAATACAAAATCGCATCGTGTTATTTCTAGCCATTTTAAGCTAAGTGGGACTATATTTTACCACAACATCGATATTTTTACGGTTTTATGCGTATTTAAATAATTTCATAAAGAGGGCTTTATATGGTAAATTGTGGGCCGATCTTCTCCAACTTTAGCTGTATGATTTCTAGTTTTATGAAACTATGACAGACCAAAATTTACTATAATAGCGTTCGTCTTAGGCATATTGAAGTATTTCCGAGAATGGGTTTTATATGGGGCCTATGGTAAATTATGGAGCGATCATCGTAGTGTAATATCTAGTCATAGAAAACGAGTTCTTGCAAAATTAAATAACAATCGGTTCATTATGTTACCAATTTTTGTTAGTTTCTTTAACAGAAATATCAATTTTTAAGGATGTTGGGGTTCTGATTAAAATGAAGAAAATAAACTCAGCTAAGCGAAGTCAGTGCTTGACATACCATAAAATTATGAATTCGTATGTCCAGTCAAAGACCGAAAAGAAAGAAAAATGTTATTAAGCGAAGCTGGTATTTGCCATACCATAGAGTTAAATAGAACCCATATTGAAGCAATTACATAATGTATATAAATTGTATATGGGCTACTTCAAATTTTTTGAGTACCTGCTGAAACCGACATACTATGGCTCTTATTTCGTTAAGTTTTATGAATTGAAAAAAACGTTGAACAGGGTTTGAATGACTAAACTTGAAGGATATGACGTGCAAAGTTTTACGTTGAAAAGTCCTCACCTTAAGAATTGGTGGTCATCTAAAATTCGAAAAATTAAAAAAACGACTTGAAACTTGCAAGAGTTTTTTCATTCATTCCGTTTTCTTTGTAATAGTTTTAAGCTTTTAAATCCAAACCCATACAAAATATAGTCACTAGACTTGGAGGATATATCCACTAAAAAAAATTTTGATATCGCTGCTGGGTAAAAAGTTGCATGGTGTTTTAAAGTGAAACCAAAATTTTCCAAATTTTGAAATTTTTGAAGATTTTACATAGAGTTTTTGCGCCGTTTTAAGCGCAGAATTAACAAAACTGCGTAATTTTATAAAGTTTGAGGTGTATCAAGTTGGTGTCAGCGCACCAATAACGTATCACGGACATCACAAACTTAAAAGAAATTTGCGTAAATTTTTTAAAAATTTATCTTTTTGCGTCTGACAATCTGAATTGCCTTTGTAACTTCGTAAAGGGTACCTCCGAGGCGAAAACGCACTTTAAAATTTTTAAACGCAAAAATTTTATGAACTTTTGAAAATTTTTGCAAAAAAACAATTTATTTTTAAGCTTTTTTTTATATCAAAACATGTCATGGGAACATGTTTAATTATCTAAATAGATTCTTCGCGACGGACTAAACTGATAAAGTGCAAAAAAAAATAACTTTTTTCAACCCTGGCGCGTGCAGCGGCAGTTTTTTTCCAAACACATTTCGCGTTGTGACAACTGAAGCGCTGTATCAATTCCGCTCAAACGTACATCGAATAGAAGACTTTACTGAGCTTGATACTAAAATTGAAAACGCACCAAAAAATTTTAAGGATTTAAAATTTTATGGAGGAAACAAAATGTTTCTAACCTCAAAAAGCATCCTTGTATGAAATATTTGATTTGGTTTCAGATTATACATTTTAAAAGACCTGAAATTCGTAAAAAAAAACTGAGAAGCGAAACAAATTATGATCATAGTAACCTTTGCTGAATACTTCTAAGAATAAATATTTGAGTAAAACAATTTGAAAGATAAAAAAAAAAAATTTTAAAAAGAATTGAAGCTTTTACAAATATTTTAGTGTGCTAAGAAAGCCCTTAAGGGGTATTATCCACACGCGTTATCCTTTTTCAATTTTAACAAAAACTGTAATTTTTATATTTTTTTTAATTTTTAACTTTAAACCGCAGTAAAATTTGCGCCGTGTAATAAAAATGATTAACGCGAACGGATTTCACATGCTCAAATATCGGTTTATACACACGCAAATCAACATTGATGTCAGACAAAAAAAATTTTAAAAAAAATGTCTAGGTGTCGTAAATTTTTGAAGTTGCTCATATGTATATAAATATATAATATATAATTTTTAACTTTAATATCTTTAAAATATTATATGAAGCTTCAAGTCTCTAGAAAATTTTATATGAATAAAATACTTTTGTATCAACTAAATTTTAAGATTAGAGCCATATTGATAAAATAAATTAGTATATAAAACTATTTTTTGAAATTGGTTCTAATGGGTTACCAATTCGGTATGTTTTATATTCCATGTGAAAGGTATTTGGAAATAGCCTTCAGCAATACCCATATTGCTGAGATCAAAATTATACTGAATGAGATATTGGTTTAGAATTTATTAACGCTTATGGTCTATAACTCTAACACAAAATTCGTTGGTAAACATTTTTATTTTCAAAGCACTTCAAAATTAATTTTTTTGTGCCTTGTTTGCCGATGAGCAAGAAATCTTAATAAATTCCGGGGTTATATACAAAATTAATCAAGTAATTGAAAGAATTCCAATTTTTATATAGTATATGCTACCAAATTTGACGTATGCTGAAAAGCTTGCATAAGACTTTTAACAAATAACATATTTGTCAACATACGTAGAAAATTTGTTGAAGAGCAAAAAATATTGTGTCTAGACGATATTCTACAATTGTGAACAAACATTTGCTAAAATCGTTAACAAATGCCCGTCATATTTTGGTAAGCATACGTTTGTTCAAAAAAATTTGGTGCCTACACGATATGTTGGCACTAGAGTTTTTTTTCCTCGGAGTTTTTCGATTCCCGGGAAAACAGGAAAAATCCCGCTCCATATAAATAATACAAAGTAAATTGGTTTCAAATTAATGAAAAAAACTTTTTTTAAAAAAAGCGTAAGGGAACTTGTTTACAAAGAAAGTAAAAGAAATGCCTAAATACTATAAAAATTAATTAAAGGTTGAAAGGGGAACTTGAATTATTATTACCTTACATTTTTATATGTACATTTTTCGAATCATTATGCTCTAGATACAAGATGAAAAGATAACATAAACATAACAATTTAATTCATAAAACAATAATAAAGTCAAACAAAAATTATGGTACTCAAGTTTTGAGATCAAAAAGTAAATTTATAAAATACATAAAATTTATCAAAAAGTAATTAAATTTTTGGGAATACAAAATTTAAATTTTAAAAGATTTTGTTATTCGTGCTAAATTCCCAGTTTTTATTATTGATAAAAACACTTGAAATTTATTGTTGATGGGATAAGCTATCCCTATGCGCATTTCACTGGTTGCTTAGGCCAGATCATCAGGAAACTTCATCCATAAAGATTTTAGAAAATCTAAAGATATTAAACCAAATAAAACTTTTAAACGTATAAGAATTATACCAACAGTTCTACTTGTAATAATATCAAAGTTTAAACAAAACACATCAACAATAAACAGTTTGTTTTTCTCATCTTACATTCCCCACTACAATTAGTTGAAATTCTCTCAACATTAATTGTAGTTGTAAGTAGGTTAAGAAAAACAAAATAAAAACAAAAACTTACAAAAGATGTTGTCAATTAAGTGTTTTAGTTTGTAAATTGAAAATCATCTCTCAAATGTTAAAACTTTAAACCCTACATATGTAAGTACGTATATTTATACCAAAAATCCAAATTTCTTTAAATTACCGTATTTTAAATAAAATTACCTTGCTACGTTTTGCGGTCCAAAATTACCCTAAAAAAGTGTAATTACCGTACGGTTAACATCACTGTGTGATATGTTCTTCTACCTTTAAGCTTTTCTTATTTCTTATATAAATAACATCATACTCACCTCGCTTATCTCTTTCAACTTGTTCACCAGTTAGATAAAACCGATTATTTTTTTCTCCGTAACGAACAAACGGAAGAAGCAAATTTAACCACCGGTAATAAACGCCATTTAATTATTCGCAACTTTAAACACTTTTTTCACAAACTTCTATATACTATTTTTTAACAATTTTAACACCAAAATATTCACAAAAACTTAGATTTTATTTTTATATAAAAATATTTAATAAAACTTTATTTTTCTAAAAAAAAAACCGAGATTGAATACGACAATACACTGACTAGACCGAACCGTATGACTGCTGAGAAGAAACTAAAAAGAAAAATGCAGTGCAACAAAAGCTTTAGTTGTTGTTGTTGTGTTTTATGTTTTTTGAGTTAGTGAGTGTTTAGTAAGAGTGCGTATTTGTATTAGAATGTGTGCTGCTAGATTAACAAAACTATCCTTAGAATTAGGAAGCAAAAAAATAAGTTAAAAACGTATAATATAATTTAATAAAATATTCTCGAAAGTATAGAATCACCATGGATGGAATTGTATATTTTTATATATTATAAAATCGTCAGAGTTAAACTAGAACTTATTCAAAAACCTAGTTTACTGAGGTTTTAATATTATTATTATTTCTTAACTAATCAGCCGGTTTTCTTAAAATTTGGCATGCAGACACTGTAACATCTGAAAGAAATAAGTTATATGGCAAAACAACGTTTGCCGGGTCAGCTAGTTTTTACCATAAAACTTAAAATACATATACAGTTAACTTCATGTTAAAAGTTATAAACAAAATTTGCAGAGTTCACGAAACGATGCATCCCTGCCCAATTTCCTACATTTCTCACCAAATGCTCAAGAATTGCTGTAACAAAAGTTGCAAGTGTTGACTTGGACTTATAACCGCACGCGGAATTTTAGATACATTGAAGAAAGTATATAACAACAACTAAAAAACATAAATTTTCCTTTTAATCAAGAATTAGCACGTGTGAGGCACTATGCCACCACTATTTTCTTATCACTTCGTAGCTTCAACCACAGATTCAACCATTGAACTATCCTTGCAAATAATATGACTAGTCCAAACACGCGTGTAAAGTGTAGCCCACAAGTGACTAGGACTAGTCCAAAAGTAACCCAAACGTATGGAAAAAACATGGTCTATTTAACATTACGATGTCCTAGGGCAGGACCATATAACCCAGCTTTGGACTACAGAGGAGTAGTTTTAAAACTACTCCATTGTGTGCACAAGAGGATTAGTTTTAACTTCGTTTAAAACGAAAACATGTCGTTAAAAAACGAAGACATGTCGTCTCACTATAAACACTTTTTAACAATGACATGGTCCATGCTTGCATTACATCGGACCAGTCCATGGAGTAGTCCATTTAATCAAAATGGATCAGGTGGTCCAATAATATTTGCAGGGATTGACTTAAACATTTATGTATATTTAAAAATACAAATAAAACGCTTAAAATTTTTATTAAACAACAGGACGAAACAAAATAAAGAACAAAACTAAAATCAACGATAAACAACACAAAAATAAATGTCATTGTTCTGAGAAAGAATATTTATGTATTTACTTTTGGTTAAAGAGATACCAGATTTTTATTTAAATATTACATATATCCGTTAGCGAAGACACAAATGGCTTACTAAGTTTTGCATAGCATTGACATACACCTTTTATTTACACCAAAACTTAATGCTTTTATAACAAAAAGTTCAAATTTGATTTGGAGATGATTTTAAACATAAAATTTAGTAAAAATAAAATCAAATATTTACATAATACATATAAGTTTTTTTTTTGTAATTTATCTTACAGTATTGTCCCACCTCTAGCTGCTCTTATTTTGTTCTGTACCTACGTTTTGCCCATGTGGGGTTCTGGTCCCCAATGGAATTTAGTGGTGGGTCATCATGCCGATATTTGCAGAAAGAATTGGTGGCGTAACTTACTTTTCATACACAATTATTTTGGTTTTAGTGAAATGTGTTTGACTCATACTCACCATTTGGGCATTGATACAGAATTGTTCGCTGTGGCCCCCATTATGATTTTAGCTATGTGGAAATGGCCACGCAAAGGTATGGCCACCCTGTTGGTACTATGTTTTATTGGAACAGCTGCGCGTTATTATACGACCGTAGTAAATGAATTGTCCAATTACATTTACTTTGGAACAAAGTAAGTTTTAAAGGATTTTTATAAACAAAATTACATAATTCAAGTAAAAAATAATAAACTTTCTTTAGCATCCAAAGACTTTTCCGCACTGCTGATTATATGTATTCCTTCCCGCCCATGCGCTCTACTGTTTATATAATGGGTATATTTTTAGGTTATGGCTTACGACAATTCCGTGGCTTACGTTTGACCAATTCTCAATTGAGATTGGGTTGGTTTGTAGCTATTGCTTGTTTATTGGCTTCTCTTTTGGGTCCCGCTCCTATGGGGGACATTACTTATACCTACAATGCTACACATGCTGCTATTTATGCCGCATTCGCTCCTATTGCTTGGTGTATATTCTTTAGTTGGGTGGTATTTGTTTCCCACAATGGTTATAAAAGTAAGTGTTTATTAAAAAAAAACAAGAGAATCTTACAAATTTAAAATTGCCTATATATTTTCTAGATCGATTTACAAATTTTTTTTCCTGGAAAGGATTCCAAGTGTCAACAAAACTATCATATGCCATATATTTAACACAATTCCCCATATTCTTTTATAATGTAGGACGTCGTCGTCATATACATCATTATTATAATTTTGTGTCCATAATTGTAAGTTGTTTTATTTTGAGGTTAATATTGCATTACCTTAACATGTGTTTTCTCTTACAGCTTGACACCAATGAATACATTTGCATATTCTTGGCTTCAGTAGTATTAACTGTACTATTCGATGCTCCCTTCCAAAACATCAAGAAAATTCTGATAAAACGGCATTTACCCAGCCCAGCAGCTATTTCCAAAGTTTCCCCAGCTGAAACCATCTCAAGTAATGGCAGAACGAGCACTATTAAATCCTGTGATGAAATGACATTAGAATCATCTGTAAAGAATTTACACTCTGATTAAACATGTTGTATCTTTGTACATATTGTATTTAGTAGTTTTAAAATTTATTTAAATATTTTAATATAAGAGAAATTTAAATATAAATTAAGTATATTTTCACTTGTACATAATTTTAGACGAACTCCAAGCGATAACAAAAGGTATACCGATAGATGTACATACATGGCCATTTTCAAGGGTTATGCATACATTCATACTTAAATAAAAATAAACAAAACATTTTTAGCATAGATACTTTAGGGTATAATATAAAAAAACGTTAGAGTATGGTGTTAACTGTATAACATACTTTGTAACAATTACAAACCGTAACGATTCTACTTTTTCTTTTTTATCATTTTCGTTTTGTAATTAGTCTGGAAACATAATTTCTTAGTCACTTTTCATTTCGTATTTAACTTTAAATGTATTTTATTTTGTGAATTAAGCCATAAATGTTCAAATTTATTAAAATCAATCAGGTATGTGATGAAAAACGATTTTGAAAACAATACGATTTGATAACGATAATATCGTTTTTGGTATCGTTAAAAATGTAATTTTAATACATTTTTCTCTGTTTTCCTGTATATATTCTTTTAAATTTCTTATTACTTATGTTAATTGAACTGTATTTGGAACAAAAAGTTAAGACTTTACTCCAGAAATGGATTTTAAAATCGGTCGAAACTCATCACACCTGCTAAAAACGATAATTTTAAAAACGATCGTTTTTCATCACATATACCTGATTGTTTTAACTGCACTATTAAAAAATATTTAAGTTTTAGGCAAAGTATATTTTAGCTTAAATATGGTTTAAACATTTACATACTGTACACATGCATATGTATGCATAAGTGCTAAAGGGGTCTTTACACGGTCAATCATTTTTCATCAAGCGCTTTGGTAGTATTAGTGAAAATGTGTTTGTTTGTGTGACACCGACGATGCGGGATGGAAAATCTAAAAATGTTGATGTGACGGCGAATATTACGTCCAGCACACGTACACTAGTGAATTCGCCGTGACGTTTTCACCGTTTACAGACCCCTCTAGAATTTAAAATTGTTTTTAATTTAACAAAATAAACGAAAAACTAATGTTTGGAAAAAAATTACATATTGGTTTTAATAAAATTTTTGTTAAAGCAGTTTTACACTATTATACAAGTTTTAAATATTTTGAGGAGTATACAATCCTGAGATAAGTTTTTAATGCTTTATTTTTTTAATATCAAACAATAATTTACTACAAGAAATGCCCCATTTTCATTCATTTTATTTATTCAAATAATATTTTAAATTGACAGTTACATCTTAAAGTTCTATGCAAATAGTTCAAGTTTTGTACTTTTTCTTCTTAAAAATGTATAGTTATATACAAAATTATATAAAAAATTTTATAGTTATATTGTAGGCAAAAATTTAAAAAAAATATTAAAATATTTTCTAAATTTTAATAAAAACAACTATCAGGGATGTGCTGGAAATCGCAAACGCAAAACGCAAGAATTTGGAAGTTGTTTTAAATAAACTTTAAACGTAATTCTTATAATTTTTGGTTTAAAATCCTGTTTTATAGGGAAATAGTTGTTTAATATTTGTCATAAAATTCTTTGATTTCAGAAATCTTATTAAAAAACGACGTTTAAAATTCTTGCGTTTTACGTTTGCTATTTCCAGCACACCCCTGTATAACTAGTTACTAGCAACTTACTTTGCTATTGAAATTCAAAAAGATCGGTATATATACATACATATTTTATAAGAAACTCGGAAAAATCGGTTCAGATACGAACAAGTTATGGCCAAAATAAAATTTTTTTTTTAAATACCCATTTTCGGGAACCAAAGATCTTTCCGAGTCCAAGTTTTATAACCCAAGTAAATGGTAAATTTCTTCTTAAACACGTCGGTATATAAATCTTTCCAATCTACTTTCTCGATTCGAAAGCAATTTTATTTCAGTCGATACTTAACAAATCGAAATTATTTTTTTGTATGTATTGTGAAACTTAAAATAATGCTTTATAACACTGAAAAAATAATTCCGATACCTTCGGTATTGACTGAAATAGTTCGAAAATAAATCGCTTTCGAATCGAGAAATTGCTCGGTCACGAGTTTCAGAATCAGGCCCCAGAATATTTCGTCGTTATAATAAATTGTGGCAAAAGCTATCTAAATACTATTATTAGTTCAGCTCTTTTAACGCCTTCATTATTTTAATTAAATGTTTAAGTTTTGCTAAGAATAATAAACCTTTATACTTCTTGTGAAAAAATAATAACAAAAAACAATGCTACAAAACGTTTAGATATTAAAATGCACATGAATTACACATGGGCTACACATGAAAAAAAATATTACACAAGAAATGTGTAATTACACGTGAGGTTGCAACACTGAAAAGAAGTATTTAATCGGCTATTTAAAATATCAATATACTTAAAAAAAATATCAAAAGAAAACATTAATTGACATTTTTGTAAATGGCTCTTTAATGCATGAAGCACTTTTGTAACATATTTAAGGATAACAATTCAGTGCAAATTATTCTGGGATATGCATATTTATGATTCTGCTTCTGTGATACTTAGTAAAGACCTGCACGAGTGTATCAGTAAGTATTGTTGAAACAGATACACCAGATATTTATCTGTTACTACTGATATAAATGAGAGAATGAGTGTAACTGATATTGTATGGTTTTGCTTTTGTCCACTCACCATATCTTAAAAACAAAAACTGTTGCTTATGGTTTTGTATTGAGTATGACATAACATTTTTTTCTTGCTTACAAATATCTGTTGTCACCATAAGTATTTCTACAATATCTGTGGTGTTATGTTGTATTTTAAAATATTGTTGGCGAGTTTATGAAAATAAGAAAGTTTATAAAAACTTGTACCTATACGATCTCAACCAGGGGTGCCAGATCGTTTTGGTAAGAAATCGGCATATTTTCAAAAACAAATCAGAAATTAAATTAAATAAAAAAATCGGCAAATTACTATTACGATTTTTAACACAATAAAACATTAACAAAAATAAAAAAGCAAAACAATTAACCATTACCTAATGCTTTAAAAAAATTAATAAAAATAAACTTTTAAGAAATAAATTTTAGTTAATTAAAAAATCGCAAGGACCGTAAATAAGAGTTATCCATAAAATGTTAGCTTAAAAACGGAGTCAACCAATAGGTTTGTTCTAAAGTTCTCTTTAAGAACCTATGGTGATCTAGAAAAAAAAATCTCAACTCCACAGTTAAAAATCATTTTTCAACGAAAAAATAAAAGTTTGGATAAACTCTTAAAAACAGAGTTTTTTCCGCAATCATAACATATTCGCCCTAAAATAGAACTCACACCATCAACAAATACAACTCTTTTAAGGATTTTAATTTTTACGTCTAAAATACTCATTAGCTCTGTTTCTTTACTTTTTGGGTAAAGTTCGTGCAAATGAGAGCAAGCATAAATTTCTCTCATAAAAAGACAACATTACACGAAAGTACGGGAACAGAAAAAACCAAATTTTAAGCACGAAATAAAAATTCTATGGTTTTGACAGTCTTTACAACGCCAACAAAAATTGCGCCACTTTTGAAAAATTTAATATTGGCTCTAGAATTAAACAACTTTTACTAAAAATAAAACAAAACCAACACTTTTACAATAACTAACATTATGTTTCCCTAATACTTCAGTACAAAACTTTTTATTTAAGTACATGGTTTTATTCCAGAACACTTTTTCCAGAATTTGGATTATGAACTTTTTTCCTTTTTTTTTTGGTTTTGTTTATGTTTTACAGCTGTTTGACAATTTACACAATTTGCACGAAGAAAAAGTCTGGGCTGTTTCGTGCAAGAAGAAGAAGAATTTTATTCTCTCAAATCCGCTCTCATTTACACAAATTAAAAGTACGGGAACGCTTTTCGTGCAAATTGGGATCCCGAGGGATCCCAAAGTAGAGTAAAGAAACAGAGCTATTATGTTTTTCTTCTTTTTTTATTTTTACGTTGAAATTGTAGTGATCTGACCAGCGACAAGCTTTGGTTGTTAATGTACAAAAAATTAGTTGAATAAAATGCTGGTTTAAATCAAACTCCTGAAATGAGTTTTATATTTTGACGGCTGAATAAATTCTCGTTTTAACAGTTTTATTCGATATTTTATTCCTCAACTGAGTTTTAATTTATGACGGCTACATAAAACTCTCTTTTTAAGAGTTAAATTTTACCTTTTATTTTTACGTTGAAAAATGACTGTTTTATATGGACTTGTTGGTTTTTAAAATAAAAAAATAACTCAGGGACTGAAAATAATTACTGCATATATTATTTTTTGTAAAGGTTACGAGAAATATTCCTTTATTTTCAATTGGGAATATTTAACCATTATCGTTATATATATTTTATTTTGTTGGTGGTAACCAATGAAAGTAAAATTTATTTTTTTTTGGTTAATGATAACCAAATTTGTTACAAATATCTATTGGAAAAAATATATTTTTTTCTGGTTATATTTTTTTATTTTTTGGGTACAAATATCCAATTTAAACAAATAAGAAAGTAAAGTTCTTCAATCCCGACCCTATGATACTCCACACCACATCATTTAGACAACTTTTCAAGAGTGTACCTTAATTGGGACCAATGGGCAATCATGGACCCAGGAAAACAAATTATATTATAAAGTTAAGATTCAGGTCAATGCTATTACCATTTATCGTAGGCTTAATTCTTAGGACAATAAGAACCTATGTACCGAATTTCAGCAATTTATCTTCAAAATTGCGACTTGAACTTTGCCTACAAGGTTTACACGGACAGCCAGCCGGACGGGTGGATTTCTTTAGATCGATTCCCCTTGTGCCTTAAGCCCCTCATATGTAGTGGTATATTTCTCAAAATGTGTTTGCTTGGTTAGACATACAATAAAAATACTGCATATATGGAATACATATAACCATTTTTTCCTTAAGTAGATATAAGCGCTGAATTAATAACAGTTGTCTCTTTGTAATGTAACAAGTTGCCCAAAATTAATAACACTGTGCAAGAAATTTACACTTTTTTGAGACAAGCTCGGCACCTGGCGTTTTAACCTAATTCGGATACGTTGAATCCAGCGGTGCTCGCCGCTTTTAAGATTGGCTCTGGTTTTCGAGATATACCGTTATTTCGAAAATGGAGGAGGTTGCATAACATATGTTCGCGTAACTCAAACACGCTTTTGCGATAAAATTTCCTTTAAGAAAAGTAAAACTTTTTTCTAATGTGAGCAGTCGTTTTTGAAACATAATTTTTTTTTATTGAAAAAAAAAATTAATTTCGAAATTTTTGTTTTTTAAAAAATCATAAAAAATTCAAAAATGCAGCAAGGGTTCTAATTTTTTGCAGACATATAAAAAACGAAGCTGCAAACAAAACAAAAAAAATTGCGGAGTTTCGGTTTTTTTTAGTAATTTCAGTAAACTAAACCGTTTTTGAGTTACGCTAATAGGTGTATGTTGTGCAACCTCCTCCATTTTCGAAATAACGGTATATCTCGAAAACCAGAGCCAATCTTAAAAACGGCGAGCACCACTGGATTCCACGTATCCGAATTAGGTTAAAACGCCAGGTGCCCAGCTTGTCTGTTTTTCCAACTAGCGTAGTGTAATATATATAAAACAAACCAAAAATTACCGTGTTGTAAGTATTTCTCAAAAAATAGGCACTTTGATAATTTAGAGGAAAATATCGCCAAAAATCGTGAAATATGGCCTGATAACAACGATTCTCGCTTGTGTTGCAGTTGTTGCTCGGCAATTTGTACTGCCACAGCACAACACACAGTGTATGTGTGTGTGTAACATGTGTGGTTTTTTATTGGCTTTTTGTTATGTATACCCTCCGCCACAACTAGCTGGGTATACTTAGTTTGTCATTTCGTGTGAAACATTTTTATTATTCGAGCCTTTACCGCGAAAATAACGTAAGCACCAAAATAAATTTTATAGGTGAGAGTTTTTTTTATTCTAATTCATATAAATTTTGTATTAAATTTGTTGCTCACGATAAAATCAGGGACCAAACATAATAGTTATTGTATTTTATTTGAGTTTACTGGAAAATTCCTTTTTTTTCATTTGGTTATTTTTAACCATTATCGTTACATATATTTTAAACTAGTTATCGTAACCAATTAAAGTAAAAAACATTTTTTTGTTTTGTTACACATAAATAACCATTACTTCAACCACAATTTTTTTTTGTTACAAACAACTATTAAACCAAATAATTAATTTTTTGGTTACAAATAACCATTTTAAAAAAAAATTAATTTATTCGGTTTCAAATAACCATTAAAACAAGCGATTTTTTTTAACAACGACACAGGTTAAAAATTTTCTTCAGATATTTTTTTCTGTGCATATGTAACCTGCGGAAAATTTGTGTCAATTGGTCCAAGCGACTGGTCCTGGGATTTGTGAAAATAGAACAAGTACAAAAAGAAAGGACTCATGACCAGTGAAAGAAGATCCAATCCCTTAACTGGTTTATAAAGAACAAAAAGGTAGAAAAAGTAATGAATTTCAGAACAGTCTTCAGCGGTGATGTGACACATTTTTTGGTAATTTTTAAAATTTGGCTCTTAAATTTAATTCTTAGACTAGTTTTATTGAAATAATACTACATAGTATTTCCCCTCCAATGACAACCCCATGTAAAAGTGATAGGTCTTATTCATATAAAGTGTTAGAACTGGAACCGGTCCCTACCACCAAAGACCTATCAAGGGACTACTTCAGTGTCAGTTCGCTTCCCTCTAGGGTATTTATATGTATGATTATTTCCGTGCATTTATTATTTCGATGACTAAGAAGAAGGAGTGAACGTGTCAACTGTTGTGCGTGACTTGAGAGGCAATTCTAAACCGCTAGAATCACCGTCTTTACTTAAAAACAGTTTTTTTGCTTTTGCCGGAAAAATTATTGCCCAAGGGTCCCAAATAGTAACCGACTATACTTTCTTACTTATGTATAATTTATATTTGTAACCAAAAAATAAATTACTTGTTTTAATGGTTATTTGTAACCAAATTAATTTATTATTTGTTAAAATGGTTATTTGTAACCAAAAAATTAATTATTTGGTTTAATAGTTGTTTGTAACCAAAAAAATTTTTTAGTTGAATTAATGGTTATTTATGAAGGTATAACCAAAAAAAAAATTTTTTACTTTAATTGGTTACGATAACCAGAATAAAATATATATATTAAATGATAATTGTAATTTTTAACCTTTAGGTACCTATAATTCATCAATATTAATGGTTATATTTATATGATTTTTTGTCGTTTCCTTTATAGGGTCCCTGGATAAAATAGTTTTTGCCATAAAATCGTTAAAGTCATTTATTTAGAAAAAAACAAAAATCTAAAATGATGCCGCTTACGTTATTTTCGCGGTTAGGGCTCAAATTCAACTATTAGTCAAACAATTTTTTTCAAAATAAAAATATTTCAAAACGTTAATATGAATTGCTATTTTTTTTTAAATTTCGGTGCGTTTTTTAATTTTTCTAACCCAACAATTATACTTACTGTAACATTTGCCTTTATGTATGTAGGTTATTTCCACATAAAATGTAGCATACTTCTTTTTTAATATTTTCAAATGTTTAAATATTTAAGAAAATGCTTTAAACGAAAAAAATAGTTTTGGTTGGTAAAAACCCAAGTTTTTTTTACAAAAACAAATTACATGTGTTCAGTAATTTTTTTTTACAATAATTTTTGTCTACATGTCTTTTTAACAAAATAACCATAGGCATCAAAGAATTTAAGAAAAAAAATATTACCGCTACTAAAATCTTCAAAAATGTTTGCTTTAAAAAAAGCAGCATACACATGTTTACAAGAACAAATCATGTACGCAGCAGACACAAAGGCTAATCGTGCTGCTCATCAAGAAAGATTGCAAGCGCTTCCACTTGTATTTTCGTCATAGGTATAATACGTAACTTGTAGTGTTGTTGTTGCTTGGCAATTTGTACGACCATAGTACAAGCAGCCTGTGGATTTTGTTTTTGTAAAATTTTTTGTTTGGCTTTTTTTTCGCTCGTAATACATTCACGCTCTTTTTCGTTGAAAAATAATTGAAAATAACGGCATCGTACAATAAGTAACTTATTGTATTCCATCAGTATCCACTAGTATCTGCTTTTGCAAAGCAGATATTAACAGATATGATACTCTCTTTCGCTTTTGTATCAACTTACATCCACTCTTTTACAATTCATATCAATATCAACTTATATCAGAAACACAAGAGCACTCATCCATACATATCCACTTTAGAAAACACACAGAAACAGATATAAACAGATGTATCTGTGCAGGTCTTTAATACTTAGTTGAATACAATTTAATTATACATACTGTGTTAGTTTTTATTATATTTTTGCATTTGTTTTGTTTAATTAAATTTATGTTTTATGATGTGTTTATTTAACATGCAGTCTACAACTGACATAAAATGCTTAACTTTAACACTAATATGATGTTAGTGTTAAGTATAGATTCATCATGTTAGAAGTTTTCTCATGTTATACCACGGTTGTTAATGCAAATGTTTTAACAACGCTTTTATAACTTCAAGTTATAACAGCAAGTCATGTTAGTTGTAGACGGGCAGTAAAACAGAATGTGTGTTAAATATTCAAAATGCAGAACTATTGACGAAAGATTATATATCTAATAAAATATCCCTGATGATGTTGGGAATCTCCAACGAAACGTCGGAAAAATTAATTATGAAATAATCTTTTATTTGCATAGAATACATGACCTTAATAAGCCCGATTTAGAATTTTCTAAACAAATCAATAATGGTGTTTTCTTTTCTAAAAAATAATATTGCATTAAAATTGTGTAATATATTTATCAGGTTACACGCACTCTTACAGAGTGGTACATACATTTTTCTAAATTACAATGGAACAAAATAAAAGATTTAAGTTTTTGTTCGGTTAAAAAAAAAACAATCAAGATATGATTTATGCAAAAAGTCGCAAAAGTTCATTCATTGATAGTTTGACGAAAGATAAACAAAGTGTAACTTTATTGTTTTTGTTCTCTGGAAAAAGCATTTAAAGATTTTTTCAAGACTTGCACGTTAAAACGAAGGTGTCAGAAAATATATAAAACAGCAAATAAAAGGAAATGCTTTTGTTGCTGTCAGATCATAATCAGAAGATTATTTAAGGATTTGTGTAATCAACCAATCGTCTAACAAAAATCATATGTTAGCTGGGTAATTACTTATTTAATTTACATAAGTATGTACACCGAGATCGCAATCAAAATATATAAGTTCGTTTTTATATGTCATCATCTTAAAGACCTAATAACCTTTCTGCAAAAATTTCAAAATTGAGTTTTTTATGAATTTTTATTCCCTATATCATAACGCATATGTGTGCAAAATTTTGAACATGTAATATTACAAATGGCAAAGTTTTTGTACCTAGAGGACCGTTACGCACAAAAAAAGAGAAAAAGAAATCATCAAAAATCACGATAAAAGTTTAATTTTGTTGCATATTGTAATTTAAACAAACATTAATGTACTTGTTTTTGCTTAAATCAGTAAAAGAAACTACTACTGTAATTATTTAATGTATATAGTTAATATTCATCTGTATAAATAAATTTTTATTTATTCATGCTCATTAGTACTGCAGATAGGTTATTTGGTTTCAGATTTTTACAATTCCAAAAAATTTAAGTGTCATAACATATGCTGTGATTAGAAAAACAAAATTTTCTCAACCTATATATATTACTGGTTTCATTTTAATCAAAATGTGTAATTTTCCTTTCAATATCGTTCATAGTTCCAATTTTATAACGTTTTATCCCTCTCCTGTAAACTTTTGAAAACTGCCAAAGGGTTATTTCGTCTTTTAGGTGACAATATGTATGTTTATCATTCCGTTTGTTACTTCTACAATATTAATCATACACCCTATTAATTTTTTTAAATGGGTCTTCGAAGACTTCATATACATATAATGTAAGCTAGGTTCTTTTTATATCATATAAAGTCCGGAATAGTATTCTATTTAAACTTAATTAGATCGCTCCACAAGTTTATTCCTTAAAACAATTCCCCATAAATTTCTAATTTGTACCTTTAAGCCTTAACTATTTGGTGTCTTCTTATAATGAACTTTATTTTTTCTTTTTCAACTGAAATCATTTTAGTAGAATACTGATAGTGAAAATTAACAAAATTAGTTTATAAATTTCCGAGTAAAGGACAATGAACTACTTTTTTCTTCCAGAGTTTGGCACAAAATCGCCTACTATATGAGTTAGGGGGATCGAAGCATTTTCTACAGAAAAGTTGTGGAGCTATTCTTTTAAGTTTTGCATTGAAATACTGCGCTTATGAAGTCAGCCATTATCTCCATTTTATGTTATTAAAAAAACAACAGAAACTAAACAAAATTTACTTTCGGCGACCTTTTTACATTTTTTCTCAGTTCTTGGCAATTTCTGACTGAAATGTTATACCAGCTTTTTTTGTATACAAAATTTAATTAAAAAAAATTGATACAAAAACTGAACAAAATTGACGTTTGGCGGCTTGTTACATCCAGTTTGGCGGTGGAGCTCAAAAAAACCGGACAACGCTGTTTTCTGACGATCCAATGAAATTCGCATAGGAATAGCTTATCCCTTCAACAATAAATTTCAGTGGTTTTTATCAGGAATAAAAATTGGGAACTAAGCACAACAAACAAAATCTTTTAATTAACAATTTTTGTATTCCCAAAAAAATTACTTTGATAATGGTCTTGTAACATTAGCACATAATGGTATGTATTAAAAAGTTCGGCCTTCGGCAAAATAAATGTCGGAACACCGATCATTTGCCCATTAGCAATTTTTGGCCGTTACCGAAGCCGATTAATCGGCCGGACACTATTGACATTCAATCGCAAAATTAAGAGTTGGTTTTTCATTTTGTTCTTATTTTAAATATGTATGTATCCTTAAAATTTCTTTGATAAAACACATCATGCATGTATTATATCTGTGGCCTTTTGACAAAACACCTTAAGTCAAAACTAAAAAGTTGAAAAAAATTCTGTTAATTATACGAATTTTCCTTCAAAAAACATTTTTGTTTACGATTTTAAAATTTCGTATTATAAACGAAATTTTTCGTTAATTTTGTTCATTTTATTATTTGATAAAAATAATTTTTTCAACTAATTTTTTTTAACTTTTTTGCTATCTTATCTCGACTTTAGATGTTTTGTCAAAATACCACGGATAACGTCGTTCGCAAGTTATTGTGTTCTATACCGCAAAATATAAAAAATTGAGATAAATATGAGACTTTGACTTTGTGATATACAACACTTCAGTGACAAGCTTCGTAACCTATTGTGTTCTATATGCAAAAAATCGTGCATATAGAACAAAAACGGAGCAAAAATACTAAATAAAAAAAATTATTAGAATCTGGGAATTTATTTCTCATGTTGAATAACATTTTTATTATACAAATTTTCATATTATTCGAATGTATATTCTAAGTCAAATTACAATCCTCAAAAGGTTTTATACTTTAATAGTCTTTTTCCTGCAATATTTTCCAGGAATATTTTGTATGCACTATCAGACTTTTTGTTTGTAAATTTCTGAGGCTAACTTAAGCTATCCTTTGGCTAGCAATGAAGTAAATTGTAAAGAAAATTTATACAACTATTAGATACCAGCAGAAGTATACAAAAAAAGTCTGATAGTGCATACAAAATATTCCTAGAAAATATTGAAGGAATAAGACTATTAAAGTATAAAAGCTTCCCTGTAGGAAGTCAAACACATTTTTAAGTAACTTCAAACTGGTTTTTTTTTATAACCACATCTAGTTGATTAAGTGACTTTTTTTCCTTGTCGCCGACTCATTATTTTAACATAGGCATGTCATAGGCGGTAGTCAATTGGTCATCTTTGCATGACTTTTTAACTGACTACTAACTACTTATTTTTCAACCTATTTGTAGTTAATTAATAGTAAAGTCGGCTTATAATAAATTATTTAAATTTGAGATTTTGTTGTTATAACAAAACAACTAAAGCCTATAGTACACGGAATGTAAAAAGCTACATGCGCATGTCGTTCTGACGTAATTTTGTCGTCATCACACAACACAAACTTGCTATTGTGGCTTTGTAGTTTCGTCAAAATTACGTCAGAACCACATGCGCATGTGGCTTTTTACATTCCGTGTACTATAGGCTTTAGTTGTTTTGTTATAAAAACAAAATCTCGCTAATGTCAAAAAAGTGTAATGTAAACGCACTAGATTTCGAAGAAGATTTTAAATCAAATCTACAAGATTTCGGCCTAATGTAAATGTAGAATAAGACTTCATCGTTTTTGGAAAAATTTCTACACAATAATACTTGTCATTGGATCGGGGTTGCATTTTACAAACCGTTATGTTTATAATCAGGGGTGTGCTGGAAATCGCAAACGTTAAACGCAAGAATTTAAAACGTCGTTTTTTAATAAGAGTTCTGTAATGAAAGAATTTTATGACAAATATTAAGCAAATATTTCCCTCTAAAGCTGGATTTTAAACCAAAAATTATAAGAATTAGGTTTAAAGTTTGTTAAAAACAGCTTCCAAATTCTTGCGTTTTGCATTTGCGATTTCCAGCACACCCCTGAATAATTTTTTTAGTACAATTTGAAAAATATTTACAACTTTAATTAAAAATCTGAATTCGTCTTAATCTAGTGCTGCACTCATGCCTCTTTAATTAAAATGAGTGTAGAAAGTGTAGCATTTTTTTAATTTTAAAGGGAACATCGTCAGAACAGAACGCTTTACACTTTTAAAATAACACATGTTTTTCAGAAAAGAACATAAAAAAATGTAAAAGGCAGAATAAATGCAGAATTTTGCTCAGAATAGATTTTTTGGTGAGAGAAAAAAGCATGTTCTCTTCCCCCTCTCTCCAATAAACTTACGAGTTTCTGAAAGAAAACTTTCATAGTGTGAACCAAATGTTTTTTGTCGGGAGCAATCCACATACAACTGGACGTGTGAAAAAAACATGAATTTTCCAAAATTAAGCCAGCAATAGTCAATGATTGGCCTTGTGCTTTGGAGGAGCCGCTCCAGAAGTTTCCTTGGTAAGAAGGTTGCGACTTTTTCGGTTCATTTTTTTTTAACTAACAACTAAACTTAAACAGCGATTTACCAAAAAACCCTTTTTGTCATATAGAACACAATTGCTTGCGAACGACGATATGTACAATTATCTACCCATTACTTCCAAGTACCCATCAAATAACGTCTTCAGCACATGTTACACCTTCATAATTTTTTATTATAACTTGCGATTTTTTGTTTATTTTAACTTAACATTTTTTCACATACAAAAGAAGTGATCATAAAAAAAGACAAAGGCTTTCCTAAACCCCTTAAAAAAACTCCGATACTAATTAGTTATGGTTACACAGCATCTATTTAGCTTGAACGGTCTTCTTGGGTTTAGCTTGGGTGCCTTCACGGAAACCATTACGGAAACGGCGTCTGACAACCTTCAAGTGACGCATGCGGCCAGTACCAGTGGTCTTCCTCCTCTTGGCCTTGATGGACCAGTTGTCTGAAAAATTTATAATAACATTTATATGCCAGGCAAAAATAAATAACATATATTACTTTATTAAGTTATATCGCTCATATGCTGACACATCATCATAACTCAAAAATATTAGTTTTACAAAAATGGACTTTACAAGATTTAAAATTACGCACAACATAACGGAAGATTATTTTATCCTCAGTTTAGTTTATAATATCTTCATATGAAATTACTACTTCATGGAACAACTGATTTACTATGCATTACTGATATTTACTTGAAATTTGCTACTTTTAACTTATAACGTAAATCCAGCAAATGAGCGATATGTATACTTGAAATGTAAAATAAATTTAATATACATATATAAGTACGTATGTATACATAAGATGTAGATGTACTAAAAACTAACAAAATGGTTTAAAGGCAAGCAAAGCCCCATTACCAATAAATTGCAAGTTATAGAAATTTATCTATCTGCGTGCTTGGGACACATAGTCATTGTAAATAAACTATGGACCTCAAAAACACAGATCTCATAAAATGTTACCAAAAAGGTAAATTATAAATACTTACAGGAACGTAATTTAGCTGCTGGGTAGCCACATTGAGCACAAGTGGATTTTTGGATGTGGTAAGAAGAACGACCGCATCGACGGCACAAAGTGTGCGTTTTATTGTGGCGTTTACCAAAGCTGGATGTACCTTTCGTCTGTAAGATGTCAATTAAAATACATTATTATGGTTTGTTTTTATACAAACTTTTAGTTTTATAAAACCATCACAACTTTGTTTTAACAATAGTACAACATTTGAAACTATTCACTCATTTTTCTCAATACATTTAAGCTTTATTTGCAAAAACAATTTAATTTCCTTAAATTTTAATTTGGATTTTACTTTTTTTCAACGTTTTTTCGTGATTTTCTTTTGTGATGATTTAGAAATTTAAAGATTTAAAAAGTTTACACTTAAAATTAAAATATTCCTACCATCTTGGATCGAAAGACCGCAAAAGAAAGAGAGAAAAGATGACAGTTTAAAGTGCAGCCAACTTCACATTCCAATTATGTCAACTGACATCAGTGGCAAACCAATTACGCCTCACTTAATGAAATTTAGTGCAATAATTGACAAATAGAGGGAGCATTTTATGTCAACTAAAATATACGTTTATTTATAACTTTTACAATTTGTTTTATAAATAATATTAATTTAGTATATAATGGAACAACGATTTCATACTATTGTTTTTAGCTTTTTTATAATATATTATTACGAGCAATTTGTGATGTCTCATAATATTTATTATAATATTAATATTAACACTATTTGAGAGTCTACACGTAACTCCACGTCTGCAACTGACATTGTTTGCTGTTATAACATGATGTTATAAAAGCGTTGTTAAAACATTTGCATTCACAACCGTGTTTTAACATGAGAAAACATCTAACATGATGAGTCTATACTTAACACTAACATCATATTAGTGTTAATGTTAAACATTTCATGTCAGTTGTAGACTGCATGTAACACCCAGGCTACAACTGACATCAAATGGTTAACATTAACACTAACATCATATTAGTGTTAAGTATAGACTCATCATGTTAAAGGTTTTCTCATGTTATAACACGGTTGTTAATGCAAATGTTTTAACAACGCTTTTATAACATAATGTTATAACAGCAAATGATGTCAGTTGTAGACGTGGAGTAAGATAATACTCTCTGCGATTGAATTTGACGTTTGCTGATATAAAAATCGTATATCTTATCTCACGTGGAGACCCTGTGTTATAACAACTATCTTATAAGATGAGCTGTCAAAAAATCCACATACATACATACATACTGTTTTTTTATTTGTTTACTTATTTGTGCATTGAAAACGGATTCGAAAGTATATCAAGATTTATTTATTTTGATTGAATTTATTGTTTTTATATAAATATTGCATGTTTGTGAAGCTCTTCAATAAATTTTTCTTTCAAGTTTTGTCAGTCAAGTATTGTCAGCTGATTATTTGTCAAAAATACACAACGCGTTAAAAAGTTCAAAGTTAACCAACTTTCTAGCGCTAACGCGTCAAAATATTTTGCATGTAGCTTGTTCTATTAAAATACACTAACTTTTTTCGACAGAAGTCTACAGAGCGCGCGCGCACTAACGCGTGTTATGTACTTCTACCTTTAGTGCAAAAAGTGAAAATCTTGTGATAAGTGCTTAAAAAAACAATATTTTTAACTAAAAAAATAGAAAAAACTAAAAAAATAATAAAAACGACACAATCATTCGATTATGAAATCTTATAACATACGTGTTATCTTCAATTTCCTTGAAAATTTTACATAAGAAATTTGTTGAGTAGTTTGTTTTTTTTTAAACAAAAAAATTTTGTTTTGTGGCATATTCCTGAAGTTCTCTTAAAAGCAATAAAGTTGACAAATTAACATTATTTTGTTGAGCCCATTGAATATAAATTATGAAGCTTTTGGTAGCACCTATGTGTTTTATTTGTAGCTCCAAATGTTCTTCATGGTCGATTTGTTCTATATTTTTAAGTTTGCACCACGAAAGAAAATGTAACTGATCATTGGAGCATGATCAAACAAAAATGCTACATAAACAAAACCTTAAATGGCGGTACCTTTTGCTACTCATTTTGTTTTTAGTTAGAAACTACTTCACATTATGCTTTTTTAAACTAAAATTATTAATCTTATTTGTTCGCTAAATTGAGCACAAAAATATAGTTTTTGTTCGCTATATGTACCAGAGAGCTGCAAGGAGTATGATCGAGCCGACTCAATCACTTCAGCTAAAAATTCTGTATAAATCAAAAAAGTATTCTACAGTTTTGTTCTTGTTCAAACGTCAACACGAACCAAAAAATTCAGTAAGATGTATGAATCGGTAGCAAAATTATTCTTGTATTTGTTTATTTAAAAGCGATGGATGCATCTGTTTATGAACAACAGCTTACTTGTACTCGGGTTTCGGCTCGGTGATTCGAACATGATTTTATTGTAATCAGTTGCAACCACCACTCGAATTTTATGATTCAATCGTTTTTGTTCAACAACAAGAAATTACTTAAATGCAAAAAGCTCGTTTCAAACAGTCAGTTTGAATTCTTGTACTCGCAACGAACATGAATGTATATATTTCTTTGGTATGATAGAAGTAAAATGCATGTTATAAGCTCGAGCCACTTGTTTAAATACACATTGTGATTTATTTATATAAGCAATATAAAGCTCATGTTATTGGAAGCGTTGCGTGTTGTTCTTAGTAGTACTGTTCCTTTTATAGTTATAAATTATATTTTGTTATATAATAGTACTTGAATTGAAAACCCATGTTCCTGTTTACATTTTAATATAAAAATATGTTTAAAAAAATGTTTTTTTATTATTAACTTTTTTTAATATCTCCAAAAATTTCTTTGAATTTGATTAAATGCCTAACAAAATAATAATACATGTATGTAAATACATACCAAGGCCTATTGAAAAGGTCTGTGCAAGAAGCCCGATGATCATTGTTTATGTTCTTTTTAGTTGTCAAAAGTTGTTTACATGTGCATGTATACGTTTATGGTATGCCACACATACACGTTTTTTCCTTTTGCTTTGTATATGTGGTAGTAAATTTTTGACAACTAAAAAGAATTGTATTTTGTTTTTGTACAAGTAAGCAGACCTGATAGATGGGCCTTGATACATACAGACAACTTTTTCGCAAATTTAATTTTCAAATAAATTTAGCTTGGGTTACGATTTTTGAGCATTTTTTTCACTATATTCATATTTCCTAAAAATGTATGCACACAATATGAAAAAACAATATGGGCTTACATACATTCATTCAAACATTTGTATTTTTTGAACCAATAATGTTGCGACTGATACATACATATGTATAATGCTCAAACGAGAACGAAACTGTAGAATACATGAATGGTTTGTACTTAAATTTTCGCGTTAATGATTGAAACGACTCCATCATACATGTTGCAGCTAAATGAACATAATATCGCACAAGGCGAATTCAAACAGGTAAACTCATCTCTACAACTACAAAAAGCCCCATGTATTTTGTTTATACAATTTTCTGGTTAGTTGACAAAATCTTTTTATTGCAAATCAAAATTATCACTTTTTTATAAAAGAAATTAATAAATTCACTTCAATCATTCGCAGTTTTGCAATTTTTTTATTATAAAAATAATATTTTTAACACTTTTCATTCAACTTCTTCTCAAAACAAAATCATATTTTGACGTTTGACCATATTTTTTAATTCGCCGTGGAAACAGCTGATGAACGGCTGACGAGATGAGTTTACCTGTTTGAATTCGCCTTGATATCGCATTTCAAAACGAATATTGCAAGAATGATGCGAACACCGCTTCGTTTCCTTGCAGTGATCTGCAGTCATACCAAAAAAAAAAATTACAATCGTTCATGTTCGATGCGAGTACAAGAATTCAAACTGATTATTTGAAATGAGCTCGTTACTCCAAAATCATTTTTGTTGTTGAACGGTTTGAATTATAACAATTCAGAGTAAATGATTGAATATACTCCAAATTTTAGTATTCGTTGCAGTTCTCTGATATGTACTCAATGGAGCAAACTTGTGTGTTCGTTAAATGCGATGTTCGTAGAATCGAAGGTTCGTTATGCGCCCCATATACTTTTCAATTCAATTGTCAACTGAGTCTTTCAACTGAATTGATACTTGGCCACACACTTCTTCAACTGAATTGAAAGATTTTAATTCAACTGTCAAATTAAGATTTTTTTACAATTTTTCAAAAATTTATTTTCTCTCCAAGTATCCATGTTTGCCACCAATGTCATTTTTTTTATTTAAAATTTTATTGAAATTAAAGACAATTTTAAAAATATTTCACTTTTTCTTTGCAAAAAAAAAATTACAAACATAAATTTTGACAGCTGATCAAGAGACTTAAGCACACACAGTACAATCGAATTGAAAGACTTGGAGTCAACTTGAAAAAATCAAAATCTGTTGATTTTTCTTCAACCAACTCGACAACCGTCAAACTAATCAACTGACAAGGCCATACACGCTTTGATTTGGACAACAACCGACTCAGTTGACAATTGAATTGAATCGTGTATGGTCTGCTTTAAACAGGAAAACTACTGTATATCAAAAAATGTATTTATTTATTTTAATGTTCATTTGAACAAGGCGAATTCATAACAGGTAAGTGCAACTCTACAACTACAAAAAGCCCCACGCATGGTGAAATAATTAGAAGGTGGCAGCACTACAGCATGGCCCAATTAGTAGGTCTGCTTGAAACGCCTGCTGATTTTTGGCAGAGTTGTGTTTTTAATAATAATACATAGAAATAAATGGGCAAAATGTCAAAAGTTGTTTACATTTTTGAACGCCATTCTGTTTATTTAAAAATTGTTTACTTGTTTGATATGATTTTTGGTTTCAAAATATTATTTTTCGTATTGTAAAAATAGAAATAAAATTCAATTATTGTGAAAAAAATTGTGTACAAAAACTTTAAATAATTATAATAATAAAAAACAATAGAAGTAATAAATAAAAAACTAAAATGCGGACACAATGGAGAACATTTATCGTCTCCTTCACAGTGATGATACAGCAGCGCCAATATATTGATCATTTGATGCCGAAAGTGTCATATTACATGTTACAAGCATGTTACAAACTCTGTTTCGTATAAACGATTCGATAAACAAAAATGAATCTGGAGATAATCATTTGAACAGCACATTAAAGAAAACAAAATCAGTGTCAACATTTTTATTTCAAGAACAGAAGAGTAATTTCCATAGACGAACATGTTGACCAAGGGGACACTGCTTCTTTATCTGGTAAATCATTTCCGTTGTTTTCTTCACACCAATTTGCAGACGGAGGAGGAAAATAAGCAGTATTTGATGTGCTGTTCAAATGATTATCTCCAGATTGATTTTTGTTTGTAACATGCTATGGACATGGCACTTTCGGCATCATGGCGCTGCTGTATCATCACTGGGGAGGAGATGAAATATGTTCTCCATTCTGTGCGCCTTTTAGTTTTTTATTTATTATATATATTTTTTATAAAAATTTAAAACACAAACAGCAAATACTAGTAGTATTTTGAAAAATTTAAACATGTAATTTATTTGTATTGTTTCTATACATAAAATATAGAAAAAATCTTCCCATTGTCCTTTCGTTTGCATTTTCTTAATCGCCCAATTAGTTCTAAGCACTTTTTTAGAACAAACTTATTATACAAAAATTTCGATTGAAAATCTCTCATTCAACAAAATAACTACAAAACACATACATACTTCTTGACAACTGACAACTTTTTGACATTTTTACCATTTGTATACACAAACAAAATGCGTGTTGTTTTTTCTATTGTTGCATTGTTGTAGTTGTGCGCAGACCTACTAATTGGGCCATGCACTACAGAATCAATTATTTTTTGCTCAATGCATGGTGAACTTCCTTTATGTCAAAATTATTTGTTTTTTTTGAGGTTATGTCACTTAAATACATTTTAGTAGATGAAAGAAATTGTTGGCGTTGGTTTGTCGAGGCTGACGAAAACCCCAAAAAGGAACGTGTTAAGAATTATGGAGTAAACTTTTCTTGGAACAAACGTACCCGTGTTTCAACTAAGTAGAAATTGTAATTTATTTGTTATAATATATCAGAAAGAATAAAAACAATATATTTTGGTGTGGTGAAAATCCATATTTTTGACATAATGGACTATTTTACACAAACAAATTTGCCTGTTTTTGTTGTATTGTTGTACAACAACTCCTAGTGCTGCCACCTTCTAGTAATTTCACCATGGCCCCACGTATTTTGTTTTTACAATTTTATGGTTAGTTGACAAAATTTTTTTATTGCAAATTAAAAATATCACTTTTTTATAAAAGAAATTAATAAATTCACTTCAATCGTTCGCAGTTTTGAAATT
Organism: Pollenia labialis; assembly: GCA_949318255.1. Classification (NCBI taxonomy): domain Eukaryota; kingdom Metazoa; phylum Arthropoda; class Insecta; order Diptera; family Polleniidae; genus Pollenia; species Pollenia labialis. The sequence continues at coordinate 88,379,505 of OX439142.1, read as the reverse complement.
TTTTTATTATAAAAATAATATTTTTAACACTTCATTCAACTTCTTCTCAAAACAAAATCATATTTTGACGTTTCACCATTTTTTTTAATTCGCCGTGGAAACAGCTGATGAACGGCTGACGAGATGAGTTTACCTGTTTGAATTCGCCTTGCATTTGAACAACTGCCAGTAGCAGTGTTGCCGTTAGGATACGAAAGATACATTTTTCGTATCTTTTGATGACTTCATGTACCATGTATAATCCTGACATTTTTCGTATCTTTTGAATCTGTACGTAAAATGTGCAGAAATAAAATATTAAATTTTAATTTAAAAAATGTTGTTAATGAACCGATGTTTAAAAATTTGAAAAAAGTAGGTGGTTTAACATTTGTACTTATATTTTCGAATGCATGTGTGGAGAGAATTTTTAGCCAACTTAAACTTAATAGGACTGATCATCGTAACCGACTCAATAATAATACAATAGCAGCTTTAATTATGGTGAAAGATAACATTAAGGATGTTTCAACATACGATCCACCTAAATCGATGATTAAGGTCACTACACACTATCCTATTTAGTCGTACGATATGTCAAAAAAATCGTGTGTGTTCATAAAGTATGATAGTGTGGCCTAAAAATTAAACTAAATGACAGATTTTTTTGACAAGTCTGACCGACTTGCAAAAGTTTTTAAAAATTTTCATAAAATGATACATAGTTTCTATGCGATCAGAGTTGTATTTTCTAATAAGAAAACAACAATGTCGGCTTCATTGATTTAAAGCATCTTTTTTGTGTAATAGTGTGGCACCTGTAACAGACTTTTGTTGCGATTTTTTTTGAGTGTGATAGAAAATTGTCAGATTTTCCAGTGAATGAATCGTACGATTGTGTAGGATAGTGTATCACGACCTTTACTAGTAGCCCGAAGTTGTTCTGAGGAAATATGAACATTGTTTTTATTTTCAGGAAATTTATACATATGAATTTGTTGATATAATCGCCCTAGTATAAACGCCTTAACTCGTATATTATATATGGGTGTTTCCAAAGTAACGGTCGTTACCGATTTTAGGAGGTTTTTTTAAAAAAATTCCTACCTACCCAAATATGCCACGAAAATTGCTCCATTTTGGACTTACGAAAGTTCAAGTAAAGGCAGCAACTGAATATGAAATCAAAATGTTATGTAAATAAATGTTAACGTTAAAAACGGATTTTTTCAAAATGTATCTTTTTGGGAAAAAATGTATCTTTTTGGAAACTAAAATGTATCTTTCTCAAAATTTCGCTGGCAACACTGGCCAGTAGTATGATTTTGATTTTCTATACTGCCATGGTCCAATTAGTAGGTCTGCTTCAAGGCGAATTCAAACAGGTAAACTCATCTCTACAACTACAAAAAGCCCCATGTATTTTGTTTATACAATTTTCTGGTTAGTTGTCAAAATTTTTTTATTGCAAATTAAAATTATCACTTTTTTATAAAAGAAATTAATAAATTCACTTCAATCATTCGCAGTTTTGAAATTGTTTTACTATAAAAATAATATTTTTAACACTTTTCATTCAACTTCTTCTCAAAACAAAATCATATTTTGACGTTTGACCATATTTTTTAATTCGCCGTGGAAACAGCTGATGAACGGCTGACGAGATGAGTTTACCTGTTTGAATTCGCCTTGGTCTGCTTAAAATGCCTGCTGATTTTTTGCAGAGTTGTGTTTTTTACGTGCAATTGTTTTTGTAGCAATTGCTTTTGACATTTCTACCATTTTTTACACAAACAATTGCTTTTGTTCTTGACATCTTTATCATTTTTCACACAAACAAAATGCGTGTTGTTTTTTCTATTGTTGGATTGTTGTAGTTGCGCGCAGACCTACTAGTTGGGCCATGCTATACTGCATTGTCCAAGGCGAATTTATTTAATTGGCTGTGTCAAGGCGAATTCAAACAGGTAAACTCATCTCTACAACTACAAAAAGCCCCATGTATTTTGTTTACACAATTTTCTGGTTGGTTGTCAAAATTTTTTATTGCAAATTAAAATTATCACTTTTTTATAAAAGAAATTAATAAATTCACTTCAATCATTCGCAGTTTTGAAATTTTTTTATTATAAAAATAATATTTTTAACACTTTTCATTCAACTTCTTCTCAAAACAAAATCATATTTTGACGTTTGACCATATTTTTTAATTCGCCGTGGAAACAGCTGATGAACGGCTGATGAGATGAGTTTACCTGTTTGAATTCGCCTTCGGCTGTGTGACGCAAACATAAATAAAAATTTAAAATTTATGGCGGTTTCTTTTCTAAAAAAAAGTGTTGCATAAGTGTTACATGTGACTTGGCAACATTTTTAAATGCTCCCATAATTTTTAAGAAGTGTTTCATATTTTACGTTTACAAAAGAACACAAATTTCGTCATTAAACAATAAAGTACAATTAGCGCAAGGTAAATTCAATTACAGGTGGTGGCAAGACTACAACAATCCAAAGCAAACAGAAATAACAGATGTTTTTGTATTGAATTTTTAGTGTCTACTTCTCGAAACTTGCCACCACCTTACTCTGAATATGCCTTGATCTAGTGCTGCACTCATGCCCCTTTAATAAAAATGAGTGTTGAAGATGTAGCATTTCTTTTAATTTTATAGGGAACATCATCAGAAAAGAACGCTTTACACTTTTAAAAGAACACATGTTTTTCAGAAAAGAACATAAAAAATGTAAAAGGCAGAATAAATGCAGAATTTAACTCAGAAAAGAAAATACCATTCCAAACACATGCTGATTGCATGAGCAGTATGCGTCTATCCCAACAAACACAAAGTCAAACCTTTGATATGAAATGACCAAGGCGAATTGACTTTCAGGTGGCGTTGAAAACACAGCTGTGCTACTTTTTTTCTTAATTAGAGAGAGGAACGTCAAAAGTTACTTGTGTTTTTGACATATCGGCCAACGAAAGCAACAAAAAAATACATTGTTGTGTTTTTGGTGTTGTTGCTTGTTGTAGTATCGACACCACCGTTTACATGAATTCGCCTTGGAAATGACTTTATCATTTGACATCAAACGCAATTCTCAAACGTTTTTCAATTGTTTGATTTAACATTTAAATTCAAATTGATAATGATTTGAAAATAAACATTTAAAATCAAATGTTTTATTAATTTGATGTCAAATGTTAAAATCAAATCAAAAATAAACTTGGCAATACTTAAGCGAAAAATAAATGTAAGCATTAAAAATGGCGATTAAAGTCACATATTTTTACTTTGTTTTTACATGTGTTTTACTATTAAAAATAAATTTTAATATAAAGTGAACAGTTTATTTCTTGTGAAAAATAAAAATTATTTGTGAGAAATTACAATGATTAAAAATACGAAAAAAAGAAAAATAATAAAACGGGAAAGTGAAGAAAGTTTGTTGATCGATCGCGGTGCTACAATCCTCAAAATTAAAGGGAGCCAAGTATTTTGTCTTTCCAAGAATTAGAGGACGGAAAGAACACTATTTTGGTACCGAATGTTTATCTCAAAGTTTATTTAAATAAATAATAAATTTAAATTAAAAAAATTAAATAGTTTTATTTATATTCCACATTGTATTATAATCCACATTTGAAAAACATTTGAGAATTACGTTTGAAAGCAAGTTGAAAATAGAGGCAATTTTCAATTTGAAAATAATTTCTCCTTTTTGTTGAGAACGCTATGATTTTCAAATGATTATCAAACGTTTGTCGTTTGAGAAAACGTTTGATTTCAAATCATTTTCAATTTGAAATCAAACCTCCGTGTTTGTTGGGTATGGGACCCTTTACTAATAACTGTTAACGTAAACATCTGGCATCTCTATTCTTTAAATTGTTAAAAAAAAACCCTGTGCATTTTTGGTTTTAGCCAGTTTTAACAGTTAGTTTTTTTTTGTAATTAATTACTACTAGAATAGAACGTTTTTGTTATAAATAAAGTAATTTTGTTTGTAATATAGACTCAACGTTTTAAAAATGGCAAAACCTGCAAGTGCTATTGATTCTGAAACCGATTTGTTAATTTGCCCATACAATGAATCGCATTTAATTTTGCGCAAGCGTTTTCAGGTGCATTTAGTGCGCTGTCGTCGTTCTTATCCCAATGCACCCATGATAGTTTGTCCATTTAATGTAACACATCGCGTTAATAAAGTTGAATTGGAGGTAATTAAGTGATCCTAAACGTTTAAATATTTTTATTTAATAATACAAATTTAATATACAGTGGCACGTTTCAACATGTTTAGACCGTCAGAATTTTGAAAATTTTCGCCATCAAGATGCTCCTATTGTGGGTTTAAGCTCTACCAGGAATCAAACTTTTTGTAGTTCTAACTCAACGCTGCTTAACACTACTTTAAATACTGCAGATGACACACATATTAAAGGTGGCGAATATTTTCAGTCTTCAGAATGTTGGGATAATCTACCCGATCATCCTGGTTATGATCCAAAAGAATATATTGAAAAGGCTGAAGTGCTACGTTTGCCCGTTGGTATGACACCATCTCAACGCAGCGCTTTTCGCTTGGCTGAACGTAAGCGTTTGCAATCGTTAATGAAATAGGTGCGAGAAAACATTAAAATGCAGATTTTATAAATTCTTATTTATCTATTGAATTTTGTTTTTAGTTGAATTTCTTTTTTTAATGAATTCATTTTATTTTTGTGTTAATAATCTTTAAAATAAATAAACTTTTTAGTTGTTGTACCCTCAACCACAATTTGTTGTGAAGAGGGTATACTAAGTTTGACATTCCGTGTGGAACTTCCTCATAAAGTATATATATATTCTGGGTCCTTGAGAAATTCCAAGTCGATTAAGCCATGTCCGTCTGTTGAAAACACTTTCGAAAAACTAAAGAAATAAACAAACTTGGTGTCAAATTGCTTGTAGTTGTCCTAAGCAGATTGGGATTGAAATCCAGCAAAATCAGTTCAGTAGGATTAGAGCTATGAATCAAAATGTGGAACCACCACCTTAAAAAAATTGATAATTTTGTTACAAAAACTAACATAAATGGTGGAACAATGCACTGAATGATATCAGATTTTGCAAAAATTCATTTTAATCGACTGGAAATCACTCTGTAAAATTTCGTGAAGATCCGTCCATGATTTACCCTAGGCCCCATATAAACCCTACTACACCGGAAAGCACCTAACCTAAAACCGTAATAAATAATGCAATCATTACAAAATTTGATACGGCACACTTATAGGACTGGAAATGACAGTGTATCACAAAGGGACCAATAAAGGACCCAAGTGAGCTGTCTGTTGATAGCTGCTCATGGAACCTAAATGACACTGAAATTTCGTGAAGATCGGTCCATAATTTACCCTAGACCCCATATAAGTAAATAGTTTTGCCTACAATTAAAGTAATACATATGAGTTATTAAATGCTTTAAATAACAATACAAAAAATAGGTGGCTAAATTCGAGTGAAATCAAAATCGAACAAACTTTGAAAACCATCCAGTGCTTAAAGTTCATTAAATAATTTTGTTTTATACACTTCATACTATGAGAACAACTTATCTTCATTAGAACTTACCTTAAAATAAAAAACAACGACGGTAATTTAAACAAAAATCTAACTGGAAATGATTTCAATTTCAATACCATTTAAATTGTTAAATTTTCCATCACTGATGGGAAAACGTATTACTTTTATAAATATAAATTTTTTCCTATTCGACTTTATTATTTTAATGTATGTATATTAATTTGCTTAAGCTCGAGGTCTCTTTTTATATAAAAATATTAATTTTTTTAAATTAAATTTTATATAAAAAAGAACTCAAACTTAAACAAGTTAATATAAATTTAAATAATAAAGATCGAACAAGAAAAATATATATTAATAAAAATAATTTTTGTAATTTTATTTAATTCTTTGATTTAATAATTTTACTTCATTTATAATTTGTTACCATTTCACAAATTTAATTTCTTTCTCACACAATTTGCTTCTATTTTTTCTTTTTTGCTTCTTTTTTTCAATTGATAACCAAATTTGACGTTTTATGTTAGCAATAATTGTCAACGAAAATAGACTAACAGTTATTGCAACATAAATTGCTTGAAATAAATATGTACAATAAAGTGCTGTCTACATTAAAGATAACATCATTTTGACATTTACTGCAATATATGTCGCAATAATTATTTCTGGTATAGACGGACAGTTAAGAAATATTGCTCTGTTATTCTGTCGAAGTTATTTATCTTTAGTGTAGACCTGCGTTAGCAACATTTTAGTGTTACACGCTTAACATGTAGTCTACAACAGACATGAAATGCTTAACATTAACACTAACATGATGTTAGTGTTAAGTATAGACTCATCATGTTAGAGTTTTTCTCATGTTTTAACACGGCTGTTAAGCCATGTGTTTTAACAACTCTTTTATAACATAAAATGACGTTTAAGCTTGACAGAAGTCATTTTGTTGCTTTTTTTCATTTCACACACACTATTGTTTGGAATATGCTTCGACGACAATCACAAAATAATGAAATTTCTTAACATTAACATGAGTACTATACTCCACCATTAACATATTAAAAATTCAACATGGAGTCTTAACTTCATGTTTTAACAGCATTTCATGTCAGTTGTAGACTCGGTGTAACATTAACACTAATATGATGCTAGTGTTAAGTATAGGCTCACTCCACGTCTACAACTGACATCATTTGCTGTTATAACATTATGTTAAGCGGCTCATACACTAACAATAAAATTGTTCAATTTTACGTATTGTACAATTTTATCGCCAATGTGTATGTGATATACGATTATGGCACAATATATTGGCAACAATCAAAATACTTTTGATTTTTATTGCACAACGAAGAGAAAGTGAAATGTGTTAGAAACATTGTACAATGCTGTTTATGTTATTTCTATAGGTTATATTCACCTTTTTATTGAATGAATGAAAACATAGTGCGACTTATTATTATTATTATTAGTTTTATTAGTAGTATTTATAATCAGCCCAATTATGAATAAAAATTCCCCGGGAGTTTTCTCCCTTTTCCCATTTTTCCTATATAAATTCAATCATAAAAATGGGAAAAGGGAGAAAAACTCCCGGGGAATTTGTATTCTTAATTGGGCTGAATACTTTTTAATGACATTTTAATTAGATTATAAGAAAAATATTACGTATCTGATTAACAATTACAAATTTTTTATAAAATTCACAGTTTTTTTTCTAAAAAGATTTATATTGGATTCATTCTTCACATCATTCGGCATCATGTTGTATAGGTTCAATCCTTTGCTAAATAGTGATTTTTGCATTGCACTTATGGCATAATATAGGACAAAATGAAAATAACATGGCGAATATCAGATACAATAATATTGCAAGTGTATGGGCCGCTTTATAATGTTAAACATTTCATGTCAGTTGTAGACTGTATGTCATCATGTTAGATTTTTTCTCATGTTATAACATCATGTTATAACAGCAAAGCATGTCAGTTGTAGACGTGGAGTTATGGTACGTCGCAACTTACATGTTTTGGGCCACAAAACTACTTCCCTGCAAGAATTGAATGAGCGAGTAGTCACATTTTTAATTTTTGTGTTACGAAAATGATCGAAAGAAATGACCAAATGTGACCATAAACTTGATTTCGGTCATTTTTTCCTATCATTTTCTTAACACCAAAATGAAAAATGTAACTACTCGCTCATTCATTTTTTGTATTGGCGATTGACAATTTAGAAAAAGTGGCATATTTACCAAAATATAAAGCCTTATTAAATAGGTTAATGCAATTCTCCAGCTGATTTATTTGTGTACAGCGTAAAAATAATATAATAAAAATTTTTTTTTTGGTTATCATGTTTTTTTGCAACATAATTGTCAAATTGATTTCGAAAATTCGAAAACCACAACCATTTTACATAATGGGAACACTTTGACACGTTTTGCTCAAAACAAGTTGTTTTGTTCATGGTGGAAACAAAGCAGTGTTGCCAAGTTAGGGATTTTCACCCCAAATTTAGGGTCAGTTTTAGGGACTTAAAAGTATTTAGGGGGAAATTTAGTGTGTATAAATAGCATTTGGGGATATTTTAGGGTTAATATTCTTAAATATTTTTAAAATTCAAAAAAAAAAAAATGGAAAAAACCAAATTAATTTAAAGGTGATTATTTAATATAAGTTTCATTACAAGTGTTCTGTCCGTTTACATGTAAATGAAAACACGCGTTGTATAATTTACATCTCTTTATTTCAGTATTACTTACGAACTAACTAAAAGAAAAGGAATGTGACAATTTGACATTATTCACAATGTGGCCAGATTGTTACAATACACAATGGGACATAACAATCTCCCACGCTTAATTGGAATTGCTAACTTTAGTTTATGATTAGGTTTAACTACACCATTAACTACATATTGTAAGTGTACATGAGAAAAGTTGAAATTTTAATTTGAAACATTCTTACTCCGACATGTAGTCATCTAAGTACGTTGGTTTCTTACGTGTACGCCCAGATCTCCGAATTACTTGCTCCTGACTGCCCTGAGGCTCTTGAACATTCGGTACTTCAGCCGCTTGGACTCCCGTCTCTTGTTGATTCTGACTCATTATTACTGGGTCGAAAAATTGTTGACTGTAATCGATGCGTTGTTGATTAGCCGTGTTACTTTTAGTATCTGGAGAAAAATGAACTTTACGCTGCTGAACCCTGGTGGATCTAAGTTGGTCGATATGTCGCTTTAAGATGTAACCATCGTCGAGTTTTATGAGATAATGCAGTTCTCCAAACTTACGAAGGACACAGCCAGTCTTCCATACCGTTTTGTTATTTTTAGTATGAAGTACCTGCACCCTTTCTCCCACGCTGATTCTCCGCACCCCTGGAATGGGTTTTGTAGGTTTAAGCTTGATAGACGGTTTTAGTGCATCTAATCGGATTCGAATACACCTGTTGAAATACAATTCCGCTGGACTTTTCCCAGAGTTAAGGGGGGTTGCGCGGTACCTTTGCATTATTTCATTAACTTTTTGGTGTATAGACCCTGGTTCTAACGCCATTGACTTTAGTTTACGCTTAAGCGTTTGCACGTTACGTTCAGCCAACCCATTTGTACTAGGGTGACCAGGCGCTATCAGTTTTTGAAAAATTCCGTTTTTATTGCAATATGTTTTAAATTGATCGCTAGTAAATATTGTCGCATTATCGGATACCATAATTGAAGGAAATCCGTGTGTGGCAAAAATATCAGCAAGAAGATTTATTGAAGTCTGTGTTGTTGGCGCGTCCCGTATGATTCGAATTTCTGCCCATCTAGATTTTGCATCAACGACAATTAAGAAAAAGTTGTCCTGAAAAGGACCTGCATAGTCGATGTGTATACGTTCCCAGTTCTCGGCTGGCTCCTCCCATTGATGCAGCGGCGCTTTTGGAGGTTTATTTTGCACTTGCACACATGCTTCGCATGACCTAACCATTTTCTCTATATCGCGGTCGATACCCTTCCAATAGCAATATCTTCTGGCGAGTTGCTTCATTCTTGTAATGCCAGGATGGGTATGGTGAAGCTCTTGTAGAATTCGCGATTGTAAAATTTTTGGAATTAAAACTCGCTGACCCCTAAAGATTATGCCATTGTTAAGGTTAAAACTTCCTTCACATTCACCAGTGTTCTGTAAATTCCACATAATTTTTGCAAGATCTGGATCTTTGGCGGTTTCAGAAGCTAAAATTTCAGCATTTACGTATTCATTTGAAATCTCGAAAACCGATACCGAGTACAAGTCATTTACTTCTTCATTTATTACTTTATCTGTAGACGGATTTTCTAACATCTTAGTTGCTCGTGATAGACAGTCGACATTAATATGCTCCGATCCTTTTTTGTATTTTATTTCGTAATCGAAACTCGATAGAAATTCGGCATAACGAAGCAACCTAGCTGATGTGATTGCTGGCATTTTATTATTCTGATGAAAAATACGCGTTAGTGGACGATTATCAGTCATGAGTTGAAATTTCCTACCGTACAGGTACATAAAAAAATGATTTATGGTAAATATGATTGCCAATGCCTCCCGATCTAGCTGACTATAATTTCTCTCTGCAGATGTCAATGATCTAGATGCAAACGCCACAGGACATTCTACGCCGTTCACCGTGTGTGAAAGCACCCCAGCAATACCTGTGGGACTTGCATCGCATGCCACCATTACCGGAAGTTCAGGATCAAAAGGCACTAAGACTTGATCGCTTGAGATAATACCTTTGAGTTTTAAAAACGACGACTCACAACCAGAAGACCAATGAAATTTTCTATTTTTTTGAAGTAATTGACGTAATGGAAAAGTGATAGTTGATAATTTCGGAATGAATCGGGAATAATATGTTATCATTCCCAAAAACCTTCTAACATCGTCTACTGTAGCTGGACGTGGAATGTTGACTATTGCCTGAATTTTGGCGGGTGACTTCGAAATTTTATTGAATTGAATTACGTGCCCTAAATATTCGATCTGCGTTTGAAAAAATAAACATTTACCCTTATTAAGATGTAAATCGTGTTCATTTAACCGCTGTAAGCATAAGATTAAGTTGTTTCTGCATTCTTCTTCTGTTGCTCCATGTACGATGATATCATCGAAATACGACATGGTGTTCTTTAAACCAGCTAAAATTTGTTCGATAATACGGTTGAACTCTGAAGGGGCTGTTTTTATTCCAAATGAAAGTCTATTTACTTTGTACGTGCCCCTATGAGTTGATATCGTTTGAATATTGCTAGATTCTTGACTCACCCGCAGATGTAAATAAGCTTTGTAAAGGTCAAGCCGGCAGAAATATTTCGATCCTTTGAGGCTGTTTAAAATTTCGTCAATACGGCGTATTGGGTAGTTTGCTGACACTAGTTGTTTATTTACCCCAATCTTGTAATCTACACAGAGCCGTATTCCACCGTCAGCCTTGGGGATAATAACCAGCGGCGATCCCCAGTCACTCCTTTCAACTTTAGAAATAATTCCAGCTGCTTCCAAATCGTTTAGCTCTCTTTCAACACGATCACGCAGTGCGTATGGAACTTCCCGTTCTTTGTAGAAAATTGGTTTAGCGTCTTCGCGAAGTTGAAGCGTAACTTCGAAGTTTGGTACACAGCCCACGGCTTCTGTAAAAACTTTTTGAAAATGGTTAGTTATATCTTCTATTGTTAGTAAATGAGACTTTTTATTGACGTTTATTTTATTGACTTTTGTATTGTCCACTTGCTGTAGATTGATATTTAAATGCCTTATCCAACTTCTTCCTAGAAGAGCGTCGTAGTCATCGGGTACTACATACATTTCTTCCATTGAAATACGATTGCTGTATTTTACTTCTACTTTTACTTTACCATCCGGAATTACGATATTTTTGGTGTACGATCGAAAAGCGATAGACGAAGGTTGAAGTTGTGTATTTATATTAAGCTGCTCGAATTCATTTCTGGGAATCAATGTAAACCCTACGCCGGAATCTACTTCAAACTTTTGCGGACGTTCATTTATCTGAACAGTTACGTAATATTTTGCAACATCATTTTGTTCAGTGTACTGCTGACTGTTATAAATGTCGACAATCTGATTTATTCCATACATCTGGTGAACTTCATCATCATGATCATTATTTCCGTACATCGAATTTTTGTTAGTTGAATTCATTAACGTTTTGAGACATACCTGTTGAACATGACCTGTTTTACCACACGATCTGCATTTGAGGTTATGGCGGTTGGTACGGCACTCGTTTGCCTTATGATTATCTCTTCCACATCTTATGCATACATTTTCAATCCCCAGTTGGCTAAAATTTATTTTTGATTTTGAACGTAAACGTGGTCTTGACGACGACCGATGTCTTGAACGATTCCTACGGTTGTTTGAGCCGGTAGGCTTTGGGTGTAATTTGTTAACATCATTTATGTTGATTGGTTGCTTTAAATTAAGTTCACGGCTATCAACCTTGGACGCTTCCAACGATAATGCCTTTTGCACAATTTTTTCAAAATCAGACTCCTCAGATTGAAGGAGTTGCTCCCGAATACTGTTATCTGTGATTCCTCGAATGAATTGTGCACGCAGGAAGATGTTAGAGATGTCAGCATGACATTCGCATGCCGAAATAAACTCACAATCATTTATATCACGCCGGAGATGTGCCACATAACTAGCAACCGATTGTTCTTCACTTTGATACGTTGATAGAAAACGATGCTGAATGACCAATATATTTTTCCTGGGGCACAAATGTGTTTCTAGTTTTTTTACCAACTCATCGTATGACACATTTGTAATATTCTTGGGTGCTACCAATGATACTAATAACCTAAAATGTGCAGCTCCAATAGAATTTAAAAACATTTGCTGACACAAGATTCTATTTGTTAATGTACCCTTCATTTTCAAGTAATTTTCGAATCTTTGCTTATACAATTTAAAATTTTCCTTGGTTTCATCGAAATTCTCAAATGGCGGTAGCTGCACTTGTAATGGCGGCTGATTCTGTTGTTGTTGTTGGGCCTGTTGAATTGTACATTTTTCATTTACTTGTCGCAGCAACTCACGTTGAGAAACAGTGAAAACTTCCAACAATTGTTTAAATTGGTCATTATCCATGGTGGTGTACGCTTTTTTATTTATTATTATTTGAATTAATTTGTTTTTCTCGTCGCCACTTTGTTCTGTCCGTTTACATGTAAATGAAAACACGCGTTGTATAATTTACATCTCTTTATTTCAGTATTACTTACGAACTAACTAAAAGAAAAGGAATGTGACAATTTGACATTATTCACAATGTGGCCAGATTGTTACAATACACAATGGGACATAACAACAAGTAAATGTTCAAATATTAGTAGGATAGCATCTGCGTTACTGGCACTACCATTTTCGAACGCAACTGTCGAGTGAGCATTCTCAATGTTTAGTATTATAAAAAATAAAATAAGAAACCAACTGGCAACTTCAACAGCTGAATGTAATATTTTAAGAGTTAAGGGCTAACCATAATATGTATATCCTTGCTTAACTTACTCACAAAAAAAGTCTCTCAAATGTATTAAGAAAAACAAAATAAAAAACATTTGATTCCGTATGGAATGTGCGATTAGATTTGCACCTTGCTTGAGCAAATGACAGGTTCATTAAACTTAGCAAAAAGTTTCCTTAAGCTCAAAATGGTTAACATGTATTCGCACATTTGCCTAAGCCAATTTAAGCACATTATGGTTGGGCCTTTAGTTATTCTTTAAGCAATGAATCTAAATTTTTATTCCGTCTTCTGAAAGCTTAAATTATTTAATTATGAAAGCATGCACGTGGACGAGAGGGATGCAAATGTACTAGGCATTTTTAATGAGTTATAATAATATATTCTGTTTTTCTGAAAGCATTTTTTATGTAAGTACATATATGTGACAGCGCATAGAGAAAGGGACCTAAGGGTAAAAAAATCAATTTACACTTTTTTTTTTTTGATGTGAACAACATCGAATGAGACCGTTTTATGAAATTGAAGTACACCAAAGATACACGTATTTAAATCTTACAAATGGCTCTCCTGAACAAAACCGGGTTTTACCCTTAGGTCCCTTTCTATCACATATGTTAAAATATAGTTACATACATACATACATATGTAAAAATTAAATTAAATTAAATAAAATGGTATGTATGTATGTTTAAAAAATATTTCAAAAATTATTCGTTTTATTTTGGGGTTTTTTTATTTTTTCTCAGTACAAATTTAGGGGGTATTTTTTTGATTTGGGGTAATTTCTTTAAATTTACTTGGCAACTCTGAAACAAAGTATTAAGGCCCAACCAGAACATGAATGAGGTCGCTTAAGTCAACTTAAGTAGCTGTGCGAATACATATAAAACATATATGGCAAGCTACAATGTACTTAATGATTCTTTTCGTCAAGTTTCGTCAAATGTCATTTGCTTAAGCAAAGTGCCAAACTGACCGCACATTCCGTACGAAAACAGATGTGTATGTATAACAATAAAAAATTAAATAAATTAAAATGGACTTTTACATATTTTAATTTATTTTTCATTTTTTTAAGACACTCACAAATTATCTATTTTTAAATTATTAACAAATTAAATAGCATAAAATAAACAAATACACGGTTGGACTTTTTGGTACTTTTTAGTTTGAAGTACTCGCAAAAAAAACAAAATATTGCACAAATATGCAACAATGGTTAAATAGATATAAAGTACCCTACAAGAAATGAATGAGCGAGTAGTCACATTTTTCATTTTGGTGTTAAGAAAATGATAGGAAAAATTGACCGATTGTGACCAAACACTTGATTTCGTTCATTTTTTCCTATCATTTTCTTAACACCAAAATGAAAAATGTGACTACTCGCTCATTCGTTTCTTGTAGGGTACATTATGGCCAAGGCCCAACTAGTAGGTCTGCGCGCAACTACAACAATCCAACAATAGAAAAAACAACACGCATGTTGTTTGTGTGAAAAATGATAAAGATGTCAAGAACAAAAGCAATTGTTAATGTAAAAAATGGTATAAATGTCAAAAGCAATTGCTACAAAAACAATTGCACGTAAAAAACACAACTCTGCAAAAAATCAGCAGGCATTTCAAGCAGACCTACTAATTGGACCATGATTATGGCCACCTAAAAGTCTTTTTTATTTGCTTATGCATTTGACAGACTTTTCGTTAATTTTTGACAGTTGCTTAAGCTAATACAAGGCGAATTCAAACAGGTAAACTCATCTCGTCAGCCGTTCATCAGCTGTTTCCACGGCGAATTAAAAAATATGGTCAAAAGTCAAAATATGATTTTGTTTTGAGAAGAAGTTGAATAAAGTGTTAAAAATATTATTTTTATTATAAAAAAATTTCAAAACTGCGATTGATTGAAGTGAATTTATTAATTTCTTTTATAAAAAAGTGATAGTTTTAATTTGCAATAAAAAAATTTTGACAACTAACCATAAAATGCTATAAACAAAATACATGGGGCTTTTTGTAGTTGTAGAGATGAGTTTACCTGTTTGAATTCGCCTTGAGCTAATACATGCATTTTCTGGTTGGGCCTTTAACATGTAGTCTACAACAGACATGAAATGCTTAACATTAACACTAACATGATGTTAGTGTTAAGTATAGACTCATCATGTTAGAGTTTTTCTCATGTTTTAACACGGCTGTTAAGCCATGTGTTTTAACAACTCTTTTATAACATAAAATGACGTTTAAGCTTGACAGAAGTCATTTTGTTGCTTTTTTTCATTTCACACACACTATTGTTTGGAATATGCTTCGACGACAATCAAAAAATAATGAAATTTCTTAACATTAACATGAGTACTATACTCCACCATTAACATATTAAAAATTCAACATGGAGTCTTAACATCATGTTTTAACAGCATTTCATGTCAGTTGTAGACTCGGTGTAATGTTAAACATTTCATGTCTGTTGTAGACTGTGTGTAATAATTTATGTTAACATATACTACAATGTCCATTTTATATGGGAGACATGGCAACACTGACGAAAATAATTAAAGTGCGCATTTCTAAGCTATCACTTTCAGTGAATAACATCATTAAAAGAATTTAATTGAAACGCATTGGAAAAAGGATTTTTATTTTAGAGAAAGGAATTATTAACCAAAAAAATATTAAAAAAGATAACCAGAACTTTACAAAAAGACTATTATTGTTCTCAATAAGTTTATCCTATAGAAATAACAAAGAATGTTTCTCAGCGACGATGATATGGTTGAGTGTCCCTACAATAAAACACATCGAATGTTAAGGAAACGCTTACAATCCCATCTATTAAAATGTCGACTTAACTATCCCGATGTGGAATTAAGAAAGTGTCCTTTTAATATTACACATTTAATACCAGAACCAGAATTCACGGTATATTTATTAACAATAGAACAAATTGAATTTGTTTATTTCGGCTTAAATCTAGTTTACCGACGCACCTCTTAATAAAAAAACAAGAACTTATTATGATATATAATTGAAAAATAAAAAAAAACCCGAAGGCCGGCTGTTAGAGAAGCTTAAGTTAGCGAAGCTGGTGTTTGTTATTTAATAAAATTTGATTGTACACTTACAGGAATAACCTACACAAGTATTAACCTAGTGCACATTCGTAATATTTTGATGTAAAATTTTGTAAAAACTGTAATGGGAGTTAAACATTTCGATATAAATTTTGTATATTCAGAAAGATCTATTGAATAGCTTTAATATAGTTAATATCCTTTTGGCCCTATACGTTTACAAATGTAGTGGAAAATCTCATTTATATGCAAACTTTAGAGGTCGGTCCATAACTCGAAACTATGCGTTTGTCGCCACTTTTTTCACTTCATATTTTCTTCTTATTTTTTAATTTTTTATCACGCTAGGTACTTTTTATTTTATTTGGAGCTTCGTCGGTAAACTGGATTTGTTCCTTCATTTCTTTTAGGTACATTCATACATCTGTTTGTTTATAATAATTTTTTTTTATTAAGCATCATGCCACAAACTGTCCCGATCGTAAATTAATTACTCAATACAAGTACGATGCACCAGAACCAAAAGAAGAGGATGGCCCTAAACATGCACCCATCGAATGTGATGAGGATTGGGATGATACTGATGCAAATGATTATAATCCACAATTGTATTTGGAAAAGGCAAATGTTATAAGAAAACCAGATGGAGCGAATCCATCTGAACGAAAATTATTTATTAAAAAAGAACGTAAACGTCTAGGAGATGGTGATGATAGTTCAGAAGAAGAAAGACGAAGCAGTAATTCTCCTTCCAGCAAGAAACGTCAACGCAGCGATGGTCTAACCGATGACGAAACATCTTTAACATCGTTTCGTCCAAGATCCCTCAATAATAAAACATCTCAAACTGAAGCCAGTAAACGTTCATCCCCTTCAACTCTTTTTTCATGTTCTAAAAGACTTTCTCGTTCTCCCACAAACATAAGCAGACGAAATCGTTCACGTTCTCCTGCTGGTTTAAGATCTTACAGGGATCGTTCACCCCCACGTCGTAAATCTCCCAATTCTCATTATTCGCAAGCTCAAAATTCAATAGGAGGCGCATTGTATTCTGCTAATACCAATCAAAATCCCTATTATAAAAGGGCTGGAGCAAAATTAACTAATGATTCATTTAATAGCGGTCGTGATCCATACTATAGCAATGTTGACGATTCTCAGGCTTATTGTGATCGTAATTTACAAACAAATTCAATGAAACCTAAAACGCCACCACCTCCTATTATTTCTTACCCAGCACCAAGCTCATATCGTACATTAAAACCTTCGTCATCAGCATCGCGCAAATGAGTTGGGTTATTAGTTCATATAATCATGTTTTTTAAAACTTAAAGCTCACAGATATGTGCTTTTAAAAGAAAATTAAGAAAAGAGAAAAATAAATTGAGAAATTAACAAATATAAAAAACCTTAATAATTTTTACAAATTTTCATATTATTCAAATGTGTATTCTAAGTCAAATTACAATCCTCAACAGCTTAAGTAAGCCTCGTAACAGAAATATAAAAAAAAAAATTCTGTTAGCGCATAAAAATTATTCCTGGAAAATATTGAAGGAATAAGACTATTAAAGTATAAAAGCTTTTGAGGATTGTAATTTGACTTAGAATACGCATTCGAATAAATTGAAAATTTGTGTAATAAATGTTACTCAACATGAGAAATAAATTCCCAGATTCTACTTCTTAATAATTTTTATAATAATTGTTAATGACCAATTTAAATGAAATTTTTTACAAATTTCCAAAAATAAGGTAGGTATATTTATTGTTGCTAATTTTAAACTTGCAGTTAATTTTTTGTTTAATTTTATTTTTTTTTTAATTCTATACAAATAAGTCTTACTGCCTGTTTTTAGAAAATGAAAACAAGTTAGTGGGACATTATATTGAAACCAACAATAAAAAACAAATTTTTTTTTGTTTTCCATATAATTTCTCAATCACTCACTTGTTTTCATTTTCTAAAAACAGGCAGTTACTAGCAAACTCGTTCGAACACTGTACCGCAAATCTGTAATGTTATTCCGGTAGGCAGTTTTAGATTTGGCAAACTCCAAAACGTCAGTTGCAAAGTAACTTATGGTACATGAATTTTGTAATTCTTTGGCGTTGCGTTTTTAATTCTGGTACGCTGAATCCAGTGGTGC
This sequence comes from Pollenia labialis, assembly GCA_949318255.1. Classification (NCBI taxonomy): domain Eukaryota; kingdom Metazoa; phylum Arthropoda; class Insecta; order Diptera; family Polleniidae; genus Pollenia; species Pollenia labialis. The sequence goes on along the minus strand of OX439142.1, from coordinate 88,361,201 downwards.
TAGCCGTTTTTTTTTAGGTTAGTTCTGGTTTTCGAGATATATCGTTATTTCGAAAATTGATGGCGGGATTTTGGTTTTTTTAGTTTTTTCAATAAGCTAAAGCGTTTTTGAGTTGCGCGAACATATGTTGTGAAACCTCCTCCATTTTCGAAATAACGGAATATGACCCCTATTACGGGTTACAACTCAACTCGGTTAAGTTGTAATTAAGACAACTGTTTGTGATCAGTTGTAATTTTTGTTATGTTGTTGTTCACCGCAATATAGCAAAAAGTTATAAGCCATGATACAAAAATTAAGAAATTACAACTAAACTCAAAATTCGAAAAAACGCTTATTTTTATCCAAAAAATAAATAAATGATGCTTAAGTGACAGTTAATTGATTTATTTAAAAAATTCATATATGTACATACATAATTAATTATGAATAGAAATAGGTACTAACAACATATGTAGGTGCTATACTGGATATAGATCACTTTAACCGTCAGAATATCAGGGGGGTTAATGCGTATTTCGATTCGCAAGAAATCATGTACGGATTCGAACAATTTGTACAGTGAATTACAGTGTATTTGTGTGTCGATTTTTAAACGTGTGCAAGATTTATCAGTTTTTGAGTACTAAAAGTAACCAAAAGACAAAAAAAAAACAGAATCTTCCTATATAAAATAGTGTTGTCCCGATCTATGTCCGAAAATCGGATGGTTCTTGGACTACGAATAGTCAGCAAACACTGGAGGTGTGGATTGATACTTACTTTCCTGGAAATTCCCAATGGAGCTTGCGGGATCAAGTGTGCGAGACAACACCCACTCCTATGTCCATTCCATTGGACTACGATATGATCAAGTGGGCTGTCGACAGCTTTAGCTTATACAAGTCTCCGGGTATGAATGGTATTATTCCGGCGGACGTGCAGAGGAATTCGACCCTGATCATACCCTGGTTGTCGGCTGTATACAGCGGATGATTTTCGTATTTCTGTGAACTGGACCTTGTGTAGAGTGGTCTTTATAGCCAAGGGGGTAAGGCTTCTCACACCGAGCCGAAGGACTGCAGACCGATTAGTCTTACATCATTTCTTCTTAAAGTTATCTTAGAGTTATCGATATACACTTCAGGATGACCATCCCAATGGTTTATTCTCTGCCTCTCAACATTCCTTCACAAAGGGCAGGTCTGTTGAGAAGGCTTTTCCCTCTCTAGTCGGAACTATTGAGAGAGCGCTCGAATTCATTGAGTACACACTCGTGGCATTTCTCGATATTGAGGGGGTCTTCAACAATGTCAGCCCGGACTCTATTGTGGCGTCCATGAGAAGTCTGGAGGTCGACGTTGATATATATAGAGTTGTGGACAATCTACTTAGGAATAGGGTCATTTGCTCAACGATTGAGGAGACCAGTGCTCAGAGGCTGGTGAATAGGGGTACTATCCCCACTATTGTGGAACTTGACTATGCACACCATGTTGCTGAAGATGGACGACATGAGGATTAAAACAGTGGCGAATGATGATGATGTTGAACGTAATGTCTCAGTGTATGGAGGGTGCTTTGAGGGTACTCAGCACCTGGAGCGCATCATGCGGGCTGGGTGTCAATCCGTCTAAGACGGAACTGGGACTCTTTACGAGGAAGTACAAGACCGAGGACTTTAGGCTTCCGAGATTACATGGAACTGAGTTTCAGGGGGTCTACTCTCTATTGCGATGCGAAAACAATTTCGATGCGAAAGCTAAATGGCAACTTGGTACTCTCTATCACTTTCGCAAAATTTTCTGAAAATGAATCTGAATAGTGGAAATAACAATTAAAGATGGCGCGGATTTACAGTAATGAAATGCCAAAGTGTGTAAAAATATTTGAAATTGGAAAATTTAAATAAAATAAAGTGATGATTTACGAAAAGACAAAAAAAATTAAAAGATGCGAAAGAAATAGCCGAAAGCGTATTAGAGTACCAATCGCTAGATTTGCTACAATTTTCTTTCGCATCGTAATAGAGAGTAGACCCCCAGATTTCTCACAGCGCTAAGTATCTGGGCGTGGTTCTGGATAGCAAGCTGTCATGGGGACTAAATGTCCGGATGAGAGTGGAAAGGGCAATAGTTGCTATATATGCGTGTAGAGGTGCAATCGGCAGAATCTGGGGCATGGGCTCGAGGTGTGTCAATTGGATATTTAAGGCTGTAGTAAAGCCGACTCTGTATTACGGGGTCGTTGTATGGTGGACTGCGTTGGATAAGAGAAGGCACCACGCGATGCTTGAGAAAGTAAATAGATTTATTCCCGTTGATGATCACGGGATCAATGCAATCTACTTCCACGAGGGCGCTGTTTACGATATTAAACTGGCTCCCGGTGGATATCACGGCCAAACAGGTGGCTCTTTGCTCAGCGACACGGACTGAGAAAATTTGATCATGTGTCACAGTTCTCCATTCGTATATTCAATATTACATTTGATAACTTCCTGATTTTCAAAAACTTAATATTTCTTTATAAAATTATAATGACAAAGGAACCAAAGTATCTCTTTGATCGCTTGCGATTTGCAAGATCACCAAGAGGTAAATTGTTGATTCAATTTAGATATCGTAGCCACGCTTCTGAATGTCAGTTCTTTATTCTTAGCATCCGTCTCTGGGATGAACTCCCTGATAATTTGCAGACCACTAGCAACGCAATGAGGTTCAGAAAATTACTTATTTTATAATTATTTAAATTTAATTATGTATATCAATGTGTGGTTTACTTTTCAGATTCTAATACTATAATTTATAAGATATTATGTCTAGTTGTGTTAGAAAATCATATTTAATAAATACAAAAATACACGGATGTGGTCGGCCCGTGATTATGTACGATTGTCCCTGATGGAGTGGCCTACTGCACTCCGGTGCCTTTCTTTGGCGCGGGGTTCGTGACACACATGCCGCATGGCAATGTGCTGTCGGGTACTCTCCATGAACCGACCGTTGGGGCTTATACTGATGGTTCGAGGAAAGGTGACTTCATAGAGGAACTCGATTTGAAAGTTTCCTTTCGTCTGCCGAATGGATGTAGTGTCCTGCAGGCGGAAATCTCTGCTATAAGGCGGGCGGCAAGCTGGCTGAGCATATCAGAAGATATACGTATATTTACTGACAGCAAGGCTGCCCTTGCTTCCTTGCGGGTGTCTACACGACTTATAGATTAACTGTAGAATGTGGGATGTCTTTGAATGAGATTGCGAAGCATTCAAGGGTAACGCTAATATGGCTACCGGGGCACTTAGAGTGCCCGGGCAATCAGGTAGCAGATGGGCTGGCCAAACAAGGTGGTCGCATGGATGACGTATTCATTGACCATTTCATTGGCCTTCCGATGGCTCACTGTAAGTCACTTATCAGGCTTAGAGATGCGCAGATGCGGTGGACCTGTGAGTCCATCTGCTCGATATCCAGGATCCTATGGCTTGGATATGATGAACGGAGAACTACTTAGCTCTCTACTTAGGTTCAGCAGGGAACAGGTGGACTACTTTCTATTGCGCTGCGAAAGAAAATTGCGATTGGTACTCTTTAATACGTTGGCGCATATGTCTTTCGCATCTTATAATTTTTTTTCTTTTCGTAAATCACTTTTTTTTTATTTAAATTTTCCAATTTCAAATATTTTTACACACTTTGGCATTTCATTACTGTAAAACCGAGCTATCTTTGATTTTTATTGCCACTATTCAGCTTCATTTGATTTATTCATATGCTCAAAAAGGAATAAGAAAATTTAAACACAAATTATTTTTTGAGGTGATTCATCGGTAGGGTACAATGAGTTCATATGCGGTTATTTTGGTCATGAAGCTGATTCCTTACTGAGCTACCTAAACAAGAGCGGCAAGCGTTTTTTCAAACTTAAAAATTAAATTTCAAATACATTTTCAATAAAACAAACCGACATAGCGATCTGTTAAATAAGATTTTACAGACGGGTAGTGTTCAATTCGCGTTCTATATGTTTTCGTATAAACTGTATGCTAATTAGAAGTTTTGACAATCAAAAAACGCTGGTCGGTCTTATTTAGGTAGCTCAGTAACATTCGATTATGATAAAAAATGCTAGCTGGGACTCTCATTATAATTAAAGAATATTAAAAAAAAAAACATTATTTGTCAATTATTAAAATTTCTTTAAAAATATATAGATATACACAAGGTATATTTACATATATATACCTTGGATATACATAAATTGAAATAGTACATACAACATAATGCGGACAATAACGGTAAACGTGCTTAATTATTGAAATATATTCACAATTATCTTAACTAAGTTTTGCTTAATTGTTTGGCCAATTCTTTGAAACAATCAATAATAACTAGGATCCACTACATATGTACATACATATACATGGCTGTGCTGGAAACCGAAAACGCAAGAATTTGGACGTCGTTTTTAATGCATTTTTAAACTTATTCTTATAATTTTTGTTATAAAGTTATGTTTAATAGAGAAATATAATAAATTTTGTTATTAAATTCCTTTTTTTAAAGAAATCTTGTCTAAAACCGACTTTAAAATTCTTGTGTAAAAAATTTTCGATTTCCAGCACATACTTAATTGTCTCCGTAGATTATTTCGATGTAACAAACGAAATGACAAATAAAAATAGACCTATTATCTATTTTTATTCATCCATGGCCAGCCATCGTAAACGTTCCTCTTTGCGGAATTGTTTGCGTTTAGCAGGAGCAACACCTTGAAAATTGCGTAAAAGTGGAGCTTTTGACAAATATTCTTGAGGATTGTATGTAGCTGCATCAGCGTTGTCCCAATTTTCTTCACTTTGATAAGCAGGCATAGGAGGTGGTAAAGTAGGGTTGGTTACAGTTTCTTCAACATTACGAAAATTTTCAAACGTTTTTCGTTCCGTACATACCATTACGTGAAACTAAAATATTTTAAACTGAAAAACCATTTTTTTTTAATTTTATCAAACTTGCCTCTAATTCCGGCTTATTTAATACATGAGTGACATTAAAAGGACACGTAACTGTAGGTACATTAGTGTGATTACGTCGACATCTTCCTAGATGGACTTGCATGCGACTTTTTAAAATACGATGACTTGTTTCGTAAGGGCATTCTAACAATTCCTGGTCATTCATTATAAATGTGGTGTATAATTAATTATTTTATAATTAAATGAAAACAAAATGTGTAATTTGCACTTTAGACTTTAGAAACGCAATTTTATATTCGTGTTAATAATTTCAAGTGAATAAGTTGCATCTTGAGTTGCATTAACCATTTTTGTGTTGCCAGGTTAATAATTAATTAATAATTTTTACAAATTTTCATATTATTCAAATGTGTATTCTAAGTCAAATTACAATCCTCAACAGCTTAAGTAAGCCTCGTAACAGAAATATAAAAAAAAAAATTCTGTTAGTGCATAAAAATTATTCCTGGAAAATATTGAAGGAATAAGACTATTAAAGTATAAAAGCTTTTGAGGATTGTAATTTGACTTAGAATACGCATTCGAATAAATTGAAAATTTGTGTAATAAATGTTACTCAACATGAGAAATAAATTCCCAGATTCTACTTCTTAATAATTTTTATAATAATTGTTAATGACCAATTTAAATGAAATTTTTTACAAATTTCCAAAAATAAGGTAGGTATATTTATTGTTGCTAATTTTAAACTTGCAGTTAATTTTTTGTTTAATTTTATTTTTTTTTTAATTCTATACAAATAAGTCTTACTGCCTGTTTTTAGAAAATGAAAACAATTCCCTACAAGAACAGTGACGGTCATTTGATCCATCATATGACTGACATTGCTGATGCGAATATCCATCATCGCGTAGAACAAAGTTTCTATCATTTTCTTAAGGCAAATATGAAAAAACTGATGGAATCTTTTGTATACATGTGATTTGGCATCCTTCTTTATCCTATGAATTTTGTCGTTAAGAAAACATATATCTGAGCTGTTTACTCTTATACTGTTTACAAGTCAGAACTGATGTATATACCGAACACAGTTGACTAATCAGTACTGATGTTTGTTCCGGGCACAGCTGATTATTCAGTACTGATTTATATACCGGACATAGTTGATTAGTCAGTACTGATGTACTTACCAGACACAACTGACTAGTCAGTACTGATGTATATATTCGACACTGTTGACGAATTTTTTAGTTTAAATATAACACGATTTATTTATTTTACAAACACATGTAGATGTGGATTTTTGTATTTAAAAATAAAATTATTCGTAAATATATGTACATATCTAAAGTTATAATGTTAACCAAAGGTTAACATAAATAATAAAAATAATGCATGTAAATAAATTAAAAAAATTAAATAATTTTAAGTTATTTCTTCAAATCTTTTTCTTTTATATATTTCTTTTGTTTCACTCTATGGTGGGCGCGTTCAACCTCTTTTTTAAAGCTTTTTTCGTATTCGAAGGCTCCTAGGTTTTGAAAAACATCTAAAATTTAAATTAAAAAAAGACAAATTTAAAATATTTAAAGATTAAAAAATGTTATGAGCAATACACATTGTGCAGACATACCTCTTGCAATTTTATTCAACAGCGTAAGTTTTGCCAGAGGAAGTTTTCCCCACCTTCCATCCCAATTATGTATATTTGTCTAATAGCTCATCCGTAAATAATGCACGGATGACGCTGCCAACATTTTCTGAAACTCCTTTTAGTTTATGGATGTAGGAATTCTATAAAGAAATTTATAAATATTAGAACAAGAAAAATATATAATATTTTATGATTTTTACCATTGCTTGGGCGTAATCGTCGGAGTCCAATTTCTCCTCTATTTCTTGAACTGCAATGATTGTCCGTAAGGGGAGCATGCTGGCGATCGCATCAAGACCTTTATCAGTAGTCTCCCCTGTCATACGACAGAGGGATTCTTGGACTCTTTTCAAGCCCACCTTGCATTCCATCATGATCTTGGCTTGTGGCATCATCTCTGGCTTTACTACGGCCTATTAATCATTGAATTTATGTATAAGTAGATATGAAAAAAGACTAAAACTGTTAGATACTTACACTCGCCTCAATCGCTTCCAATTTTTGGGCAAGTTGCTCCTGATTCTGTACAATGCTTGCCTGCCCTTGGCTCAGCGTTGATTGATTATCTACAATTTTTTTTTGGCCATCTATCAGCTGCTGCAGAAGCATCAGAAAATCTAAAATGAAAAAATTATATGAAATAATGTTTTAAATATTATTTAAAAACTTACCAGAGTTTTTTGGCGTTTGGGAAACTGTGTCATTACTATTATTATAGGATAACCTTGGAATTATGGACTGGTGCTCAATGAGGTCGATATCCTCCGTTTGAAAAATATTTTGTGAATTACTCATGTTTTTTTATTCCTTTTTTTATATTTTTAACACAACCACAATAACGCGCGCACATAAAATAAATCTTTTTAAATTCTTCTTCTTTGATGGGGATTCACGAAATTTTTTTTACGTATTACACATTTGACATGCAAAAACGCAACTCTGTATCAGACTTCATTTGTTTCACTCTTGCATACGCATTTCTTACCAGAAGTAAATAAAATAATATAAAAAAAATAATCAGCGTTGCCACTGGCAAAAAATTTTTCTTCACATGTTTTTAACTATCACAATCCCCAAAATTTCTTTACTATTTTTGAACTAAATTAATACAAATTTAGGTAAGTTCTTATAATTAATTAAAATTTGAAACGTGTTAACAAATATATGTAAAATTAAATATGTAAAAGCATAACATATTAAAAAAATGTAGGATATTAAAAATAGTCCCAATTTGGTATACAAAACCACACTAATGGCAACGCCAGTAGTAGAAATTTAAAGTAAAATAATTGTAAATGTGTTAGTAAAAAAATTGCTTATGTATTAGTTTACATCATTCATTTCTTGTAACTTAAGTTAGTGGGACATTATATTGAAACCAACAATAAAAAACAAATTTTTTTTTGTTTTCCATATAATTTCTCAATCACTCACTTGTTTTCATTTTCTAAAAACAGGCAGTTACTAGCAAACTCGTTCGAACACTGTACCGCAAATCTGTAATGTTATTCCGGTAGGCAGTTTTAGATTTGGCAAACTCCAAAACGTCAGTTGCAAAGTAACTTATGGTACATGAATTTTGTAATTCTTTGGCGTTGCGTTTTTAATTCTGGTACGCTGAATCCAGTGGTGCTAGCCGTTTTTTTTAGGTTAGTTCTGGTTTTCGAGATATATCGTTATTTCGAAATTTGATTGCGGGATTTTGGTTTTTTTAGTTTTTTCAATAAGCTAAAGCGTTTTTGAGTTGCGCGAACATATGTTGTGAAACCTCCTCCATTTTCGAAATAACGGAATATGACCCCTATTACGGGTTACAACTCAACTCGGTTAAGTTGTAATTAAGACAACTGTTTGTGATCAGTTGTAATTTTTGTTATGTTGTTGTTCACCGCAATATAGCAAAAAGTTATAAGCCATGATACAAAAATTAAGAAATTACAACTCAACTCAAAATTCGAAAAAACGCTTATTTTTATCCAAAAAATAAATAAATGATGCTTAAGTGACAGTTAATTGATTTATTTAAAAAATTCATATATGTACATACATAATTAATTATGAATAGAAATAGGTACTAACAACATATGTAGGTGCTATACTGGATATAGATCACTTTAACCGTCAGAATATCAGGGGGGTTAATGCGTATTTCGATTCGCAAGAAATCATGTACGGATTCGAACAATTTGTACAGTGAATTACAGTGTATTTGTGTGTCGATTTTTAAACATGTGCAAGATTTATCAGTTTTTGAGTACTAAAAGTAACCAAAAGACAAAAAAAAACAGAATCTTCCTATATAAAATAGTGTTGTCCCGATCTATGTCCGAAAATCGGATGGTTCTTGGACTACGAATAGTCAGCAAACACTGGAGGTGTGGATTGATACTTACTTTCCTGGAAATTCCCAATGGAGCTTGCGGGATCAAGTGTGCGAGACAACACCCACTCCTATGTCCATTCCATTGGACTACGATATGATCAAGTGGGCTGTCGACAGCTTTAGCCCATACAAATCTCCGGGTATGAATGGTATTATTCCGGCGGACGTGCAGAGGAATTCGACCCTGATCATACCCTGGTTGTCGGCTGTATACAGCGGATGATTTTCGTATCTCTGTGAACTGGACCTTGTGTAGAGTGGTCTTTATAGCCAAGGGGGTAAGGCTTCTCACACCGAGCCGAAGGACTGCAGACCGATTAGTCTTACATCATTTCTTCTTAAAGTTATCTTAGAGTTATCGATATACACTTCAGGATGACCATCCCAATGGTTTATTCTCTGCCTCTCAGCATTCCTTCACAAAGGGCAGGTCTGTTGAGAAGGCTTTTCCCTCTCTAGTCGGAACTATTGAGAGAGCGCTCGAATTCATTGAGTACACACTCGTGGCATTTCTCGATATTGAGGGGGTCTTCAACAATGTCAGCCCGGACTCTATTGTGGCGTCCATGAGAAGTCTGGAGGTCGACGTTGATATATATAGAGTTGTGGACAATCTACTTAGGAATAGGGTCATTTGCTCAACGATTGAGGAGACCAGTGCTCAGAGGCTGGTGAATAGGGATACTATCCCCACTATTGTGGAACTTGACTATGCACACCATGTTGCTGAAGATGGACGACATGAGGATTAAAACAGTGGCGAATGATGATGATGTTGCGGTAGCCATCACAGGGAGAAATTTGAACGTAATGTCTCAGTGTATGGAGGGTGCTTTGAGGGTACTCAGCACCTGGAGCGCATCATGCGGGCTGGGTGTCAATCCGTCTAAGACGGAACTGGGACTCTTTACGAGGAAGTACAAGACCGAGGACTTTAGGCTTCCGAGATTACATGGAACTGAGTTTCAGGGGGTCTACTCTCTATTGCGATGCGAAAACAATTTCGATGCGAAAGCTAAATGGCAACTTGGTACTCCTATCACTTTCGCAAAATTTTCTGAAAATGAATCTGAATAGTGGAAATAACAATTAAAGATGGCGCGGATTTACAGTAATGAAATGCCAAAGTGTGTAAAAATATTTGAAATTGGAAAATTTAAATAAAATAAAGTGATGATTTACGAAAAGACAAAAAAAATTAAAAGATGCGAAAGAAATAGCCGAAAGCGTATTAGAGTACCAATCGCTAGATTTGCTACAACTTTCTTTCGCATCGTAATAGAGAGTAGACCCCCAGATTTCTCACAGCGCTAAGTATCTGGGCGTGGTTCTGGATAGCAAGCTGTCATGGGGACTAAATGTCCGGATGAGAGTGGAAAGGGCAATAGTTGCTATATATGCGTGTAGAGGTGCAATCGGCAGAATCTGGGGCATGGGCTCGAGGTGTGTCAATTGGATATTTAAGGCTGTAGTAAAGCCGACTCTGTAATACGGGGTCGTTGTATGGTGGACTGCGTTGGATAAGAGAAGGCACCACGCGATGCTTGAGAAAGTAAATAGATTTATTCCCGTTGATGATCACGGGATCAATGCAATCTACTTCCACGAGGGCGCTGTTTACGATATTAAACTGGCTCCCGGTGGATATCACGGCCAAACAGGTGGCTCTTTGCTCAGCGACACGGACTGAGAAAATTTGATCATGTGTCACAGTTCTCCATTCGTATATTCAATATTACATTTGATAACTTCCTAATTTTCAAAAACTTAATATTTCTTTATAAAATTATAATGACAAAGGAACCAAAGTATCTCTTTGATCGCTTGCGATTTGCAAGATCACCAAGAGGTAAATTGTTGATTCAATTTAGATATCGTAGCCACGCTTCTGAATGTCAGTTCTTTATTCTTAGCATCCGTCTCTGGGATGAACTCCCTGATAATTTGCAGACCACTAGCAACGCAATGAGGTTCAGAAAATTACTTATTTTATAATTATTTAAATTTAATTATGTATATCAATGTGTGGTTTACTTTTCAGATTCTAATACTATAATTTATAAGATATTATGTCTAGTTGTGTTAGAAAATCATATTTAATAAATACAAAAATACACGGATGTGGTCGGCCCGTGATTATGTACGATTGTCCCTGATGGAGTGGCCTACTGCACTCCGGTGCCTTTCTTTGGCGCGGGGTTCGTGACACACATGCCGCATGGCAATGTGCTGTCGGGTACTCTCCATGAACCGACCGTTGGGGCTTATACTGATGGTTCGAGGAAAGGTGACTTCATAGAGGAACTCGATTTGAAAGTTTCCTTTCGTCTGCCGAATGGATGTAGTGTCCTGCAGGCGGAAATCTCTGCTATAAGGCGGGCGGCAAGCTGGCTGAGCATATCAGAAGATATACGTATATTTACTGACAGCAAGGCTGCCCTTGCTTCCTTGCGGGTGTCTACACGACTTATAGATTAACTGTAGAATGTGGGATGTCTTTGAATGAGATTGCGAAGCATTCAAGGGTAACGCTAATATGGCTACCGGGGCACTTAGAGTGCCCGGGCAATCAGGTAGCAGATGGGCTGGCCAAACAAGGTGGTCGCATGGATGACGTATTCATTGACCATTTCATTGGCCTTCCGATGGCTCACTGTAAGTCACTTATCAGGCTTAGAGATGCGCAGATGCGGTGGACCTGTGAGTCCATCTGCTCGATATCCAGGATCCTATGGCTTGGATATGATGAACGGAGAACTACTTAGCTCTCTACTTAGGTTCAGCAGGGAACAGGTGGTCTACTTTCTATTGCGCTGCGAAAGAAAATTGCGATTGGTACTCTTTAATACGTTGGCGCATATGTCTTTCGCATCTTATAATTTTTTTTCTTTTCGTAAATCACTTTTTTTTTATTTAAATTTTCCAATTTCAAATATTTTTACACACTTTGGCATTTCATTACTGCAAAACCGAGCTATCTTTGATTTTTATTGCCACTATTCAGCTTCATTTGATTTATTCATATGCTCAAAAAGGAATAAGAAAATTTAAACACAAATTATTTTTTGAGGTGATTCATCGGTAGGGTACAATGAGTTCATATGCGGTTATTTTGGTCATGAAGCTGATTCCTTACTGAGCTACCTAAACAAGAGCGGCAAGCGTTTTTTCAAACTTAAAAATTAAATTTCAAATACATTTTCAATAAAACAAACCGACATAGCGATCTGTTAAATAAGATTTTACAGACGGGTAGTGTTCAATTCGCGTTCTATATGTTTTCGTATAAACTGTATGCTAATTAGAAGTTTTGACAATCAAAAAACGCTGGTCGGTCTTATTTAGGTAGCTCAGTAACATTCGATTATGATAAAAAATGCTAGCTGGGACTCTCATTATAATTAAAGAATATTAAAAAAAAAAACATTATTTGTCAATTATTAAAATTTCTTTAAAAATATATAGATATACACAAGGTATATTTACATATATATACCTTGGATATACATAAATTGAAATAGTACATACAACATAATGCGGACAATAACGGTAAACGTGCTTAATTATTGAAATATATTCACAATTATCTTAACTAAGTTTTGCTTAATTGTTTGGCCAATTCTTTGAAACAATCAATAATAACTAGGATCCACTACATACATACATATACATGGCTGTGCTGGAAACCGAAAACGCAAGAATTTGGACGTCGTTTTTAATGCATTTTTAAACTTATTCTTATAATTTTTGTTATAAAGTTATGTTTAATAGAGAAATATAATAAATTTTGTTATTAAATTCCTTTTTTTAAAGAAATCTTGTCTAAAACCGACTTTAAAATTCTTGTGTAAAAAATTTTCGATTTCCAGCACATACTTAATTGTCTCCGTAGATTATTTCGATGTAACAAACGAAATGACAAAAAAAAATAGACCTATTATCTATTTTTATTCATCCATGGCCAGCCATCGTAAACGTTCCTCTTTGCGGAATTGTTTGCGTTTAGCAGGAGCAACACCTTGAAAATTGCGTAAAAGTGGAGCTTTTGCCAAATATTCTTGAGGATTGTATGTAGCTGCATCAGCGTTGTCCCAATTTTCTTCACTTTGATAAGCAGGCATAGGAGGTGGTAAAGTAGGGTTGGTTACAGTTTCTTCAACATTACGAAAATTTTCAAACGTTTTTCGTTCCGTACATACCATTACGTGAAACTAAAATATTTTAAACTGAAAAACCATTTTTTTTTAATTTTATCAAACTTGCCTCTAATTCCGGCTTATTTAATACATGAGTGACATTAAAAGGACACGTAACTGTAGGTACATTAGTGTGATTACGTCGACATCTTCCTAGATGGACTTGCATGCGACTTTTTAAAATACGATGACTTGTTTCGTAAGGGCATTCTAACAATTCCTGGTCATTCATTATAAATGTGGTGTATAATTAATTATTTTATAATTAAATGAAAACAAAATGTGTAATTTGCACTTTAGACTTTAGAAACGCAATTTTATATTCGTGTTAATAATTTCAAGTGAATAAGTTGCATCTTGAGTTGCATTAACCATTTTTGTGTTGCCAGGTTAATAATTAATTAATAATTTTTACAAATTTTCATATTATTCAAATGTGTATTCTAAGTCAAATTACAATCCTCAACAGCTTAAGTAAGCCTCGTAACAGAAATATAAAAAAAAAAATTCTGTTAGTGCATAAAAATTATTCCTGGAAAATATTGAAGGAATAAGACTATTAAAGTATAAAAGCTTTTGAGGATTGTAATTTGACTTAGAATACGCATTCGAATAAATTGAAAATTTGTGCAATAAATGTTACTCAACATGAGAAATAAATTCCCAGATTCTACTTCTTAATAATTTTTATAATAATTGTTAATGACCAATTTAAATGAAATTTTTTACAAATTTCCAAAAATAAGGTAGGTATATTTATTGTTGCTAATTTTAAACTTGCAGTTAATTTTTTGTTTAATTTTATTTTTTTTTTTAATTCTATACAAATAAGTCTTACTGCCTGTTTTTAGAAAATGAAAACAAGTTAGTGGGACATTATATTGAAACCAACAATAAAAAACAAATTTTTTTTTGTTTTCCATATAATTTCTCAATCACTCACTTGTTTTCATTTTCTAAAAACAGGCAGTTACTAGCAAACTCGTTCGAACACTGTACCGCAAATCTGTAATGTTATTCCGGTAGGCAGTTTTAGATTTGGCAAACTCCAAAACGTCAGTTGCAAAGTAACTTATGGTACATGAATTTTGTAATTCTTTGGCGTTGCGTTTTTAATTCTGGTACGCTGAATCCAGTGGTGCTAGCCGTTTTTTTTAGGTTAGTTCTGGTTTTCGAGATATATCGTTATTTCGAAATTTGATTGCGGGATTTTGGTTTTTTTAGTTTTTTCAATAAGCTAAAGCGTTTTTGAGTTGCGCGAACATATGTTGTGAAACCTCCTCCATTTTCGAAATAACGGAATATGACCCCTATTACGGGTTACAACTCAACTCGGTTAAGTTGTAATTAAGACAACTGTTTGTGATCAGTTGTAATTTTTGTTATGTTGTTGTTCACCGCAATATAGCAAAAAGTTATAAGCCATGATACAAAAATTAAGAAATTACAACTCAACTCAAAATTCGAAAAAACGCTTATTTTTATCCAAAAAATAAATAAATGATGCTTAAGTGACAGTTAATTGATTTATTTAAAAAATTCATATATGTACATACATAATTAATTATGAATAGAAATAGGTACTAACAACATATGTAGGTGCTATACTGGATATAGATCACTTTAACCGTCAGAATATCAGGGGGGTTAATGCGTATTTCGATTCGCAAGAAATCATGTACGGATTCGAACAATTTGTACAGTGAATTACAGTGTATTTGTGTGTCGATTTTTAAACATGTGCAAGATTTATCAGTTTTTGAGTACTAAAAGTAACCAAAAGACAAAAAAAAACAGAATCTTCCTATATAAAATAGTGTTGTCCCGATCTATGTCCGAAAATCGGATGGTTCTTGGACTACGAATAGTCAGCAAACACTGGAGGTGTGGATTGATACTTACTTTCCTGGAAATTCCCAATGGAGCTTGCGGGATCAAGTGTGCGAGACAACACCCACTCCTATGTCCATTCCATTGGACTACGATATGATCAAGTGGGCTGTCGACAGCTTTAGCCCATACAAATCTCCGGGTATGAATGGTATTATTCCGGCGGACGTGCAGAGGAATTCGACCCTGATCATACCCTGGTTGTCGGCTGTATACAGCGGATGATTTTCGTATCTCTGTGAACTGGACCTTGTGTAGAGTGGTCTTTATAGCCAAGGGGGTAAGGCTTCTCACACCGAGCCGAAGGACTGCAGACCGATTAGTCTTACATCATTTCTTCTTAAAGTTATCTTAGAGTTATCGATATACACTTCAGGATGACCATCCCAATGGTTTATTCTCTGCCTCTCAGCATTCCTTCACAAAGGGCAGGTCTGTTGAGAAGGCTTTTCCCTCTCTAGTCGGAACTATTGAGAGAGCGCTCGAATTCATTGAGTACACACTCGTGGCATTTCTCGATATTGAGGGGGTCTTCAACAATGTCAGCCCGGACTCTATTGTGGCGTCCATGAGAAGTCTGGAGGTCGACGTTGATATATATAGAGTTGTGGACAATCTACTTAGGAATAGGGTCATTTGCTCAACGATTGAGGAGACCAGTGCTCAGAGGCTGGTGAATAGGGGTACTATCCCCACTATTGTGGAACTTGACTATGCACACCATGTTGCTGAAGATGGACGACATGAGGATTAAAACAGTGGCGAATGATGATGATGTTGCGGTAGCCATCACAGGGAGAAATTTGAACGTAATGTCTCAGTGTATGGAGGGTGCTTTGAGGGTACTCAGCACCTGGAGCGCATCATGCGGGCTGGGTGTCAATCCGTCTAAGACGGAACTGGGACTCTTTACGAGGAAGTACAAGACCGAGGACTTTAGGCTTCCGAGATTACATGGAACTGAGGTCTACTCTCTATTGCGATGCGAAAACAATTTCGATGCGAAAGCTAAATGGCAACTTGGTACTCCTATCACTTTCGCAAAATTTTCTGAAAATGAATCTGAATAGTGGAAATAACAATTAAAGATGGCGCGGATTTACAGTAATGAAATGCCAAAGTGTGTAAAAATATTTGAAATTGGAAAATTTAAATAAAATAAAGTGATGATTTACGAAAAGACAAAAAAAATTAAAAGATGCGAAAGAAATAGCCGAAAGCGTATTAGAGTACCAATCGCTAGATTTGCTACAATTTTCTTTCGCATCGTAATAGAGAGTAGACCCCCAGATTTCTCACAGCGCTAAGTATCTGGGCGTGGTTCTGGATAGCAAGCTGTCATGGGGACTAAATGTCCGGATGAGAGTGGAAAGGGCAATAGTTGCTATATATGCGTGTAGAGGTGCAATCGGCAGAATCTGGGGCATGGGCTCGAGGTGTGTCAATTGGATATTTAAGGCTGTAGTAAAGCCGACTCTGTATTACGGGGTCGTTGTATGGTGGACTGCGTTGGATAAGAGAAGGCACCACGCGATGCTTGAGAAAGTAAATAGATTTATTCCCGTTGATGATCACGGGATCAATGCAATCTACTTCCACGAGGGCGCTGTTTACGATATTAAACTGGCTCCCGGTGGATATCACGGCCAAACAGGTGGCTCTTTGCTCAGCGACACGGACTGAGAAAATTTGATCATGTGTCACAGTTCTCCATTCGTATATTCAATATTACATTTGATAACTTCCTAATTTTCAAAAACTTAATATTTCTTTATAAAATTATAATGACAAAGGAACCAAAGTATCTCTTTGATCGCTTGCGATTTGCAAGATCACCAAGAGGTAAATTGTTGATTCAATTTAGATATCGTAGCCACGCTTCTGAATGTCAGTTCTTTATTCTTAGCATCCGTCTCTGGGATGAACTCCCTGATAATTTGCAGACCACTAGCAACGCAATGAGGTTCAGAAATTATAATTATTTAAATTTAATTATGTATATCAATGTGTGGTTTACTTTTCAGATTCTAATACTATAATTTATAAGATATTATGTCTAGTTGTGTTAGAAAATCATATTTAATAAATACAAAAATACACGGATGTGGTCGGCCCGTGATTATGTACGATTGTCCCTGATGGAGTGGCCTACTGCACTCCGGTGCCTTTCTTTGGCGCGGGGTTCGTGACACACATGCCGCATGGCAATGTGCTGTCGGGTACTCTCCATGAACCGACCGTTGGGGCTTAAACTGATGGTTCGAGGAAAGGTGACTTCATAGAGGAACTCGATTTGAAAGTTTCCTTTCGTCTGCCGAATGGATGTAGTGTCCTGCAGGCGGAAATCTCTGCTATAAGGCGGGCGGCAAGCTGGCTGAGCATATCAGAAGATATACGTATATTTACTGACAGCAAGGCTGCCCTTGCTTCCTTGCGGGTGTCTACACGACTTATAGATTAACTGTAGAATGTGGGATGTCTTTGAATGAGATTGCGAAGCATTCAAGGGTAACGCTAATATGGCTACCGGGGCACTTAGAGTGCCCGGGCAATCAGGTAGCAGATGGGCTGGCCAAACAAGGTGGTCGCATGGATGACGTATTCATTGACCATTTCATTGGCCTTCCGATGGCTCACTGTAAGTCACTTATCAGGCTTAGAGATGCGCAGATGCGGTGGACCTGTGAGTCCATCTGCTCGATATCCAGGATCCTATGGCTTGGATATGATGAACGGAGAACTACTTAGCTCTCTACTTAGGTTCAGCAGGGAACAGGTGGACTACTTTCTATTGCGCTGCGAAAGAAAATTGCGATTGGTACTCTTTAATACGTTGGCGCATATGTCTTTCGCATCTTATAATTTTTTTTCTTTTCGTAAATCACTTTTTTTTATTTAAATTTTCCAATTTCAAATATTTTTACACACTTTGGCATTTCATTACTGTAAAACCGAGCTATCTTTGATTTTTATTGCCACTATTCAGCTTCATTTGATTTATTCATATGCTCAAAAAGGAATAAGAAAATTTAAACACAAATTATTTTTTGAGGTGATTCATCGGTAGGGTACAATGAGTTCATATGCGGTTATTTTGGTCATGAAGCTGATTCCTTACTGAGCTACCTAAACAAGAGCGGCAAGCGTTTTTTCAAACTTAAAAATTAAATTTCAAATACATTTTCAATAAAACAAACCGACATAGCGATCTGTTGCATAAGATTTTACAGACGGGTAGTGTTCAATTCGCGTTCTATATGTTTTCGTATAAACTGTATGCTAGTTAGAAGTTTTGACAATCAAAAAACGCTGGTCGGTCTTATTTAGGTAGCTCAGTAACATTCGATTATGATAAAAAATGCTAGCTGGGACTCTCATTATAATTAAAGAATATTAAAAAAAAAAAACATTATTTGTCAATTATTAAAATTTCTTTAAAAATATATAGATATACACAAGGTATATTTACATATATATACCTTGGATATACATAAATTGAAATAGTACATACAACATAATGCGGACAATAACGGTAAACGTGCTTAATTATTGAAATATATTCACAATTATCTTAACTAAGTTTTGCTTAATTGTTTGGCCAATTCTTTGAAACAATCAATAATAACTAGGATCCACTACATACATACATATACATGGCTGTGCTGGAAACCGAAAACGCAAGAATTTGGACGTTGTTTTTAATGCATTTTTAAACTTATTCTTATAATTTTTGTTATAAAGTTATGTTTAATAGAGAAATATAATAAATTTTGTTATTAAATTCCTTTTTTTAAAGAAATCTTGTCTAAAACCGACTTTAAAATTCTTGTGTAAAAAATTTTCGATTTCCAGCACATACTTAATTGTCTCCGTAGATTATTTCGATGTAACAAACGAAATGACAAAAAAAAAATAGACCTATTATCTATTTTTATTCATCCATGGCCAGCCATCGTAAACGTTCCTCTTTGCGGAATTGTTTGCGTTTAGCAGGAGCAACACCTTGAAAATTGCGTAAAAGTGGAGCTTTTGCCAAATATTCTTGAGGATTGTATGTAGCTGCATCAGCGTTGTCCCAATTTTCTTCACTTTGATAAGCAGGCATAGGAGGTGGTAAAGTAGGGTTGGTTACAGTTTCTTCAACATTACGAAAATTTTCAAACGTTTTTCGTTCCGTACATACCATTACGTGAAACTAAAATATTTTAAACTGAAAAACCATTTTTTTTTAATTTTATCAAACTTGCCTCTAATTCCGGCTTATTTAATACATGAGTGACATTAAAAGGACACGTAACTGTAGGTACATTAGTGTGATTACGTCGACATCTTCCTAGATGGACTTGCATGCGACTTTTTAAAATACGATGACTTGTTTCGTAAGGGCATTCTAACAATTCCTGGTCATTCATTATAAATGTGGTGTATAATTAATTATTTTATAATTAAATGAAAACAAAATGTGTAATTTGCACTTTAGACTTTAGAAACGCAATTTTATATTCGTGTTAATAATTTTTAGTGAATAAGTTGCATCTTGAGTTGCATTAACCATTTTTGTGTTGCCAGGTGGTTTACACTGCAGTTACACGTACATTAAAGGCGAATTCATGTGAGCATCCCTACAAGAAATGCATAACCAAAACTAAAAAAATTACTAACACACTTGCAACAATTTTACATTAGTTGTTCCACTCTAACATATATGTTAGAATAGTACAACTAACATTTTCAAAATAATGCCAATATTTTAATATATTTTTGTCATACGCGTGTAAAAATTTGTGAATTTCTTAAATTTAATATTTGCGATTGATATTAAAGAAAAAAATCAATTAAACGCAAGGTGAAGTGAACAAAAAATTAACCCCTAAATTTATAATTTGTAACTAAAGCAGTGAGTAAAAAATTACTATAAAAAAGTGACACCGCCAAAAAGATGTAATCAGAATGCTAGTGGTAGAGGGCGTACTGATGGCGGCTTCAGAGGACGTGGTTCTGGATTAACAGGAAACAACAAGGTCGTTTTGAAAGGAGTGCTCGTTCAACAGGTAGCGGTCATTCGGGTGGTGGCTTTGGCCAGGATAATCGTTTAAGATTTGGTGCAGATAATTAAGGAACAAAAAGAATTATTAAAAATCCTGATGGCTTTTCAAGTATGTATTTAATTTTGTTAACCAAATAAAATGTCTTTTTAAGATCTACGATTAATTGATTGGGCACACATATGTTTACCTACATTTCCAGACCCATGGAAGAAGTGGAACGTTAAAGAGCAGCCACAGAAATAATGGTACGTGGTACTTACTTTTCTGAAATTTAATATTAATGCACTTCGATTATATTTTTTTAATAAAAAATTTAATTCAAAATGAAAATTAAAAAAAAGTGTTTATTTTTATAAAGGTTAGTATTAACCAATTTTTACGTTACGTTTTACGTTAGTGATAACCAATATTTACGTTATGACTAACTAGTAAGCATTAACCACTATTTTGGTTATCATTGACTAATAAAAAGCAGGAGAGTAAGCAGTACAGATATGTATATGTTCCGTAGTCGAGTGGAATTCGTTAGTTAGAAAGGGAGGCAAAATCACATGTACACAAGAGTTTCGGTTAGTTTTTTCATTTTGCTCTTAATAAACTAATAGAAACTTTACCCAATATATTGGTCAACACTACTGGTCATATAACTAGAAAAATGACCGGTAGTCTTCTTGTAGGGTATGTTTCTTCAAATCAGTGATGCCAGGAGATATTTCAACAATTCCCTACGTGTCTAAGAAAAAAAATCCCTTTTTTCCCTACAACTAAAAAAATCGTCCCTAGACTTTTCCTACGTTTAAAATGTATTGTTTTTAACAAGAGGCAAACAAACACATAATTTGTTAAAATTTGTACATATTATAATTAAAGCATTAATTAAAAACAAGAAAAAACCAAAATAAATATGTAAATGTCATACACGCACCTATTAAAATTCAATTTTAAAAATAACACTATCGGGTGTGTTCTAGAAACCGAATCCACTCGAAAGTGGATTACTTTAGCATTTTTGGTGTTCTGCATTTCACATCCACATGTTTTTATTCGTTTTCAATTAGAGTAGATATGGGTTGGTGAAAGTAAAACGAATCGACTTTTATTCTAATATGTGATAACATTTTTAACAAAAAAATTAATTTTGCTTTTAGCTTAAAATCTTCTTAATATAATTTAATCAAAAACATGTCGCTATTTAAAATGCAAAAGGCCCTTACTAACTCTAAATTTAAAATCGATTTTTTCATTGATTTTGATGTAATTATAGCTAATTTTTTTTTAACGATTTTTATTTTATTTTCAGACAATTTGTTTTTTTTATTTGATTTAGCGATCTTAAATTAGTTTTTGGGTTGGTTTAAAATTTTGCAATTTTTCGCAAATTTTAGCCATGTTCGCGATATAAGCGATTTTTTCGTGTAATTTGTAGACTTTGCTATTTTGCCGCTGTTAGCAAATTTTTTGCGAATTTCCGTGAATTTAGCAAGTTTTACCGAATTTTTGCCATTCCTTATAGTTTTAGGGACTTTCAATCAATTTTATGGCTGGTTTGAAATATTATTTTTGCAATTTTTTTTTATTATTTTCCGACATTTTGTTTTTTAACTTATTTAGAGATTTCAAATAAATTTTAGCGTTTGTTTAAAAGTTTGCAATTTTTTGAGAATTTGAGCCAAGTTAACGATTTGTCCGGTGATTCTTTACAGCTTTAAAGATTTTTAAAAAATATTAGATATTGCTATCATGCTACGGTTAGAAAATTAGCGATCTTTAGTTCAAAAAAAGTTTTTCCAACAAAAACTTCAAATACACAAAAACATGCGGATTTGAGAACACCAATTTATTACTTATGCGGATTGAATAAATTTTTCGTTTTCAATTCGAGTCTAAACCTAGAACATACCTGTGTGACATATTTTGGCAGAAACGCCTGTATATATCGTTAACTCTAGAGACAAAAAAACATAGTCAAGCTTCGTATTTGATTTTTTATTTCGGCATCTTATGTCCTTTTTTAAGTGCTTAATATTTTTCAAGAATACTTATTTCAGATAATTTTTTTTTAATATAAGTATCTAATAAGTTTTAGCAAAGTAAATACCAAATAAAAGGTAAGGCTCTGTTAAATTAAAAAAAATGGTTTCTTCAGTTCCCTTGAAAATTTCCTTTTAAAAGATATCCCTCCTTATCTTTAATAGTTTTCATTAAAAATTCGAAATAATATTGATTTTTCTCATAGTTCAAAAGGCGTGTAGAAATCTCGTTCATTAGATATTCGATATTTCTATAGTTCGCAAATGCGAACGCGAATATTCTTAGGCCCCTAATTATATATTAGGGTAGGCGACAGATATTCGGGTACATGGTTTTGGCAATTGTTGAAGATTGCCAGGCTGTTAGGACTCATAGCATAGGGTTTCTTGTTAAATATGCTATTTTATATAAAAAAAATTTAATGTAAAAATGGCATTAACCTGAATATATACGAATTTTTAGACAACATATTGAAAATGAGATAATATTTTGAAAATTCCCTTCATTTGCCTTAAAAGAAAATATCTGTCCTTTTATCTCTACGCTTGAAATTTTCCGAAAAAATCCCTACAAAAAGGGAAAATTCCCTACTATTGGCATCACTGCTTCAAATTGTCAAAAATAAATAATCTCCTATTATCGCATAAAGATTTCAATAAATTAGTCTTGGGCTTAATCGCTAATTAAGTGACTGGTCATTAGAGTTCTTTAAAAAAAATTAACTAGTTCGTTCTTTTAGTTTTTTTAGTTCAGTAGTTCATTTTTAGTCACTTACTGCCTGTTTGCAAAACGCGAGCGCAAAAGTGACTCGTTTAACTAAAAGTTTGGGCTATAAAACGTGCGATGATAAAATTTCAGTTCGCTGTTTTGCAAATAGTTTTTACTTATACAGCTATCTTTGATTGATGTTTGCAAAACCCTCATTTACCCCCCGTTTCAACATGCAAGTGTAAGTTTGAAAAACTCAATAAACTCACACTTTTTCACTAACATTCACAGAATTTTTATACTTTGAGCCGATCGGCTGTTTCCTCGATTTTTCGATGATAATTGTACACACACTACTTGCAAGTAATTAGCTCTGTTTCTTTACTTTTTGGGTAAAGTTCGTGCAAATGAGAGTAAGCATAAATTTCTCTCATAAAAAGACAACATTACACAAAAGTACGGGAACAGAAAAAACCAAATTTTAAGCCCAAAATAAAAATTCAGTGTTTTGACAGTCTTTACAACACCAAACAAATTTGCGGCACTTTTGAAAAATTTTATATTAGCTCTAGAATTAAACTACTTTTACTAAAAATAAAACAAAACAAACACGTTTACAATAACTAACATTATGTTTCCCTTATACTTCAGTACAAAACTTTTTATTTAAGTACATTGTTTTATTCAACAATACTTTTTCCAGAATTTGGGTCATGAACTTTTTTCCTTTTCATTTTTTGTTTTGTTTATGTTTTACAGCTGTTTCACAATTTACACAATTTGCACGAAGAAAAAGTCTGGGCTGTTTCGTGCAAGAAGAAGAAGAATGTTATTCTCTCAAATCCGCTCTCATTTACACAAATTAATAGTACGGGAACGCTTTTCGTGCAAATTGGGATCCCGAGGGATCCCAAAGTAAAGTAAAGAAACAGAGCTATTATGTGTATTTGTCATGTGGACTGTCACTTTTTCACATGTTAAATTTGTACATATCGTCTGAACCCCTTCAAACAATATCATGCAGGGATGATAAATGGAATTTTCTAAATTGTACTTAAGTAAAAAATTGTACTTTTTTGACCCTAATTGTACTAAAAATATTTTTTACAAGTTTTATTATTAAAATAACAGAAAATGTACGAACATATGTACATTAAAATTCACTTGTACTATACTTTTATACATACGTTTTTTTAAATACATCTTTGGCAATTAACAAAAAACATTATGTTGTTAATACGTACATAATAAGGAATTAAGACGATGCTTTTTTATCTGGCTTTTTTAAAGTTGATGGTGGAACAGGGTATTTTTTTATATTCCTCTAACTCCCACTGGAGCATAGTAGCAGAGCATATAAATACGTTTCACCCAGTAATCACTCCAAAAGATATTGTCTAAGGGCCCTTATGCGACCAATACACGTTGTAACTAGTCGTACAATTGAGTTGAATACACCAGTTGATCGTTCGCAGCACTGTTGCCAGAATTGCAGATTTATCTGCGTTTTGCAGATTTTTTCGTTGCCAAAATAGCAAAGTGAGATTTGCAGATTTTTGCTGTCAAATTGCAGGTTTTTTAAATTAATTGTGACTTCTGAAATTTACAATAAATAAATGCATAAATTATTTTAAATACGATATATGAACAATGTATTTGGATATACATTTTTATGTTTTATGTAAAAAATTATAAATATTCAGGTATGTGATTAAAATTGATAGATTTCAAAACCATCGTTCTTAAAAGTTGTGATGAATTTCGAGCAATTTTTAATTTCATTTCTGAATAAGTCTTTATTTTTTGTTCAAAAATTGATCTAACAAGAATATACAAAGAAAGTAAGAGAAAAATGTATTATAAATAATTTTTAAAAGATACAGAAAACGATGTAATCGGATTTGAATCGTTTCATTTTAAAAATAGTTTTCCATCAAATACCTGATCGTTTATATATGTACATATATAATGTTTTTCTTTTGTATATACTAAATTTTTATTTTAATGTACCAAAATGTTAAATACACCTTTTAGTTTGTTGTATGAATTCGAAAATAAAAAAAATCAATTCCAAAATAAAGTATTTTAATTTCCCAGAATTTTTGCAGATTTTTACATTTTTTTTTAGCAGATTTTCGAGATTTTTTAGCCCAATTTTGCAGACTTTTTAGATAAATTTTCTGGCAACAGTGGTTCGCAGCATATGTTACATTTTTAAATCAACTTTTCATTAAGCTTTATTAAGAAATTATTTTTATAAAGCCAACATGAGTACCGATTTTTTAGCACTAGTGGCGATAAATGAAGTGGAGTAAGAAAAGGATTAAGAAAAGAAATTAAATAATAGTTCCGTGGGTTTTTGTATTCTTTACTAAAACTGTACATTGGAATTCGTATTAGTTTTTTAAAATATTGTTTGTTTTGCACGCTGCTGCTTTCAAAACGTTAGAATGAAAATTAAAAACAAAGGAAAAAATCGCCAGCAGACGTACCAATTTGGAAGCTCAAATTAAACTGATTTTTTATTCAGCCGATGACCAACCGCACCTCTAACGTAACAAATGGTTGTACAACTTGATCGAATTGTACAACAAGTCGCAACATGTAGCGCCGCACTATACCCTGTTTCCCAATACTTTAAGAAATCAATCTTAAAAGTTTTCGTTTATTTATAGCAACAAGATTGATCAGACTATAGTATAAATTTTGTCTGAACTAAATTCGATGCAATATTCACTAAAAGGCGGTTTCTTCGCTTTGTTTTTATCATATTTTGCTACGAAAAATTCCTTTTCATATTCCCCGACGAATGTTGTGTAGACAATATGTCTTTGGCAATTCTTCTGATTTGGAAATTTTTAAATTGTACTAAATATATCATTGGAGTACTTCAGTACTTTTGCAATGCAAATTGTACTGAAAAAAGTACAATTGTACTGACTTTATCATCCCTGATATCATGTGTTATTTATCTGTGTACAGTACAGACATTTTTTATTTAGAACGAGTTCTATTTTCAAGTGACAAAGCATGTGACAATAGCTGTTTTTTATTAACAAAATTGTTTGTGGCGGCAAAAATAATTGAAATTTTAATACATACTAGCTGACCTGGTCCAAACATTAGTGTTGTATTACCACACGATTTAAATTGAGCATTTAACGAAATTTACGTCCTTTAAAATAAAAATCCATACAATACCTATCATAAAGTTTTTTTACAAAATAACTTACATATGGTGTAGATATGGCCTCAATCATAAAGAATAAGTTGGACCATGGCGATCATTTTAAAGAAAAAATCGTCTAAATCGGTCAAGCCGTTCTCAAATTATGCGCTTAATAGAAAAAGTAGGCGTGGTAAATTTTTCTTTCGATGAAAACGTAAAGTTGATTAATACGGACATTTGAAAGAAAAATTAGTCAACTCGATAGAGCCGTTTTCTGATTTTAGGTAAATCGAAAAAAGAGGGCGTAATAGTGGGTGGGGCAACATTTTCTTTCCGTAAAAACCTAAGTTGGACCATGTCGATCACAGTCGTCAATCAGCG
This sequence comes from Pollenia labialis, assembly GCA_949318255.1. NCBI lineage: Eukaryota > Metazoa > Arthropoda > Insecta > Diptera > Polleniidae > Pollenia > Pollenia labialis. The sequence continues at coordinate 88,334,787 of OX439142.1, read as the reverse complement.
CCGATACAAGGGATGTCAAAACAAAATTTTTAAGTTGCAATAACTGTAGCCCGTTTCTGTATTTTTCGCATCGTAAACTTTTCCGCATGAAACCAGTGAATCGGGACAGAAACAGTGCAAAATGAAACAAAAATGGTTTTTCTCACACAAGTGTTTCTGTATCTCTCCGTTGCGAGAATTATCTGTCATTTTAATAATTTTCCAGCAATTATTGGAAGGATGTGAGAAAAAGTGTTTCTGTAACAATATTTTGCGAAAAGTTTCTTACAAGTACTGTCAAAATAAGTCGCATTTGAAATTGGTGCGAGAAAAACAAAATATAGATATTTTCAATTTAAAATATGTTTATATACTATTTTTGTAATATAAATAAAAAATAAAAAACATTTTAATTATGAATGCGTAATTTAAATGATGAAAATAAATAAAACACCATTGTTATATTTTGTTAATTAAATTTTTTTAAGCCTTTTATTGTTTTGGTTTTATTCAGGGCTGCCACATAAATTTGCGTGAAAATCGTCAATTTTTTGAGAAAAATAAAAAGATCGTCTTTTAGTTTTAAAAAATCGGACAATTTAAACAAATTTATACATACATATATATGTACATATAAATTGTCTTTTGTTCGAACTTAATTTTTTTTAATTTATATATATTTTATTAAGCTTGAGGTTTATTTTTTATAAAATTATTTATTTTCTTTGATCCAATTTAAAATTGTTTTTTTCCCTGAACAAGTCTCACAAAGGCGTGACAAAATATCATACAGTAGTTTTGACTTAGCTGCACAATCTCCTTTGCACGATTTTTTGTGCAGGTAAATCAAAAATGCAGCTATCTTAAATGCATTTACCTGCCTTAATGTGCAGGTACACAATTGTGGTTACCTGCACAAAAGTGCAGCTAAAGTAAAGTGTTTGATTTAAAAGTAGAATAAAAAAATTATTTTTTTAATACATAACTTTATATTTTATTAAAATTTTATTTCAACCCAGGAGCTTACTAGGAATCTCACAAAGAGTCTTTTTGATCGTCGACGAGATCATTTTTTAATTGTAGACGGTTCCTAGCACGGGAGAAACTGTTACACGTGCTGATTCGTAAGAGAGATTCTTCCATAAAGCAGCGAAAAACGCTAATATTATTCGTAAAGGGAATCGTTTATGATGTATGTTGAGTTTATCTACCGAGTCTTTCAAAAGCATGCTAAGAGTCGTATGAGACTCATGTAGGTTTTATTTTACAACCCGTGAAATACTCAGCCGTATGACTAAGCTACCTAAATAAGGGCATCAGGCGTATTTTTCATGCCAAAACTTCTAATTTTCATACAATTTCTATAAAACAAACCTTAAGGTCGCGAAATCAATACCATCCTGTCGGAAAATCCTTTTTTGCAGATCCTTAGACCGGTTTGTTTTATTAAAAACAGAGAGTCCCAAAAGGTTCATTTCAAGATTTACAGACGAGCGTGTCAAAAAATAAATAAATTAAGAAAAGATTTAGATGTTTTTGTTGCTCGTCAGATAATCACCAGAAGATTCTTTTAGGAGTTGTATATTAAACATAATCGTCTAACAAACAGCCTATGCTAGCTGGGAAATAACAGATCATTTTATACATGAATGTATGTTTATTTAATATAAAAGAAGCATTAACAATAACAATGAGAATTCACAAAGAACATAAAACATAAAAAAACAAAATAATTGCGATTTATATTTTTATAAACAGATTAAATTGGATATTTATGTGAAAAAGTGGCCAACATATAGTTTTATGTGTGCAGCTAACTTTGATGTTTTGTATGAAAATATTTTAAAGCTGCCCAAAAATATGAAAAATGTGCAGGTATACAAAATGCACGTAAACAAGGATTTTGAAGAATAATTCCAGAAAATATTTATTTTGGGCAGTTAAGTCAAAGTGCAGCTAACTTTGATATTTTGTATGAAAATAATTTTAAAATGCCAAAAATTTTGTTCATTTATCTTAAATGTGCAGGTATAGAAAGTGCACTTAAAAAAGGAATTAGTATGGAATTAGAAAGAATAATTCCAAAAATTATCAATATTGTGCAGTTAAGTCAAAAGTGCACGTAAACAAAAGGCAGTTAAGTCAAAACTACTGTATTAAAAATAAATTTTAACAAAAAATAAAATAAATATTTTTATAAAAACAAAAAGAAGTCAAGCTTAATAAAATAAACATACAAACTTATTTAAAATAGATATATACAAATACCAAGAAATTAAAAATTTTTGAATTAATTCCGCTTAGATAACAGTAAAATAAATATTTAGGGTTTTTATTTTTGCAAAAAACAAAGAATTCATAGTGAAATTTAAAAATATCGGTTCACAAATGTCTGAGATATGAGTGAAAAACACGCCTCCAATTTTTACCCATAAATCTATAATTTACCTATTCTTATAACTATTAACTTTACTTTTTCTTTTTCACCTGAAATATACGTAGTAGAATACCGGTAGTTGAAATCGAAATTGCCGAAATATGGGTTTGGCATTAAAGTGTCCATATAAGCTAAGAATATCAAATATGTATATAAATTTGTTGTTGCTTTCTACAGAAATTCATATTGTCTTTTTAAATTTTCAATGCCACAAAATATGAAGTGTTTGAAATTTAAAAATTCGATATGAATTTTTATAGAAAGCTACAATAAAGTTATAAAATATTGTTGATTTTGTTTTTGCTTTCGTAAATTTTTAGAAAAAATCAGCAAATCGGCACGTTTTCGGAGCAAAAATCGTTGAAATGAAGATAAATCATCAAATCTGGCAGCCCTGTTTTTATTATATTTATTTCTTTTGTTGACGTTTCGCTTTCATTTGACATTTAATTCTGGAAATATTCCAGTTAAAACTGAATCTGTTTTCGCATTTAAATACAGAAACACTTTTTTCTCGCAAATCGAGAAACGATGGAATTTTTTGTTTCACACTTCATGTGAAAAATTTTACGATGCGAGAAATACAGAAACGAGCTACTGGCTACTACAATTTTACTTTTTTGAGCTTTATTGTACCAAAATTACATTTGTTTTATCTATTATTATACCCTTCACCGAAGGTAAAAGGGTATATATAAGTTTGTCATTCCGTTTGTAATTTCTACAATATTGATCCTACACCCTATAAAGTATATGTATATATTCTGGGTCCTTATGAAAAGCGAAGTTGATTTAACGATGTCTGTCTGTCTGTTGAAATGGGTTTTCCGAAGACCCCATATATGATGGGGTCCGGAATTGTTTTCTATTGAAATTCAAAAAGATCGGTCCACAAATGACTATATGAGCAAAAAACCACGAATACCTCTAATTTTTCCCAAAAATCCCTTGTGGTTGTGGTATTTTTATAACTTTTTGCTGTACATCTGGGGAACGGCAAGAGCCCAAGTTTCCACATAAGGTACATACATTTAGGTTGTCAATACACACCATCCTACAAAATGTGGGCGGGATTGGAGAAGTGGGCGTGGTACCTCCCGTACAAAAAAAAATTCAAAATTTTATAAAAACCTACATTTTAGGGCTGCCATATATCCTATGGATATGACTGATATACCAAAATATCGGAAATTTTCGTAGAACTCGGAAAAATCGGTTCAGATACGAAAAAGTTATGGCTAAAATAAAAATGTTTTCTTTAAATACCAATTTTCGGGAACCAAAGATCTTTTCGAGTCCAAGTTTTATAACCCAAGTAAATGGTAAATTTCTTCTTAAACACGTCGGTATATAAATCTTTCAAATCGGTTAAAAAATGGCTGAGTTATAACCAAAATACTGAAATCCCAAAATTACTCTTTTTATACCCTTCACCGAAGGTAAAAGGGTATATATAAGTTTGTCATTCCGTTTGTAATTTCTACAATATTGATCCTACACTCTATAAAGTATATATATTCGAAGTTCAAATCCGGTTGTCTCTTATTCCCCCCCTTCCATTTCTTTACATACTATATTAGCATAATGCCCAATATGATTTTCGTTATCACTCTTCTTTATTATTTCATCTATTTAACGAAACACACGGTGCGCCTTAACTAAAATTAAATAAAAAGGTCTTACACCTAGAAAATTAGTAGAGATTCTGAATTTACAATGTTCTTAGATGAGAAAAATCAAAAAACTAAAATAATCTGTGGAGAGATTTTTAAATAAATCCACTTTTAACATTTTTGAGATTTTAATAACGAATGACTAGTTTTGACTCCATTAAGAAAATTGTGCAACAGTTTTTTTTTATCTCTTATGGTTTAAGATATACAGACTGAGTTTTTTTAGACCCAGTAGGCCAATGCGTATACTAATTTTTGCCAAATAATAGACAAAAAAAGTATTACAAATAAAATGTATTTCTTTATTCAATATAAGGTCCGTTTCATTTTTATAACGCATGTATGAAATTATATGTACTTTAGAGCTATATAAACTTAAAACTAATCAAGTTACCTTGACTTTTTTAATTGGGTATAAATTAGCAAAAAGTCTGTTATCAAAATATTCTTTTGGTTTGAATCAATTGTATATTGTTGTTAGCGATAACGTTGCGTCGCAGATCGAATTATTTATCAATTGTTTGGTATCTAAAAACTATTAAAACTCGTCTAAGAATTTTTCGGTGAATCATGTCGTCTTAAGCTTTGACTCACGATCAAAATCGGGGAAAAGTGTGTTTCCTGTGTTCTCGAAAACAAAAACAAATGTATATTATAGAGAATCAGTTAAAAATTGACATGAAAAACCACGTTGACAACTATGATGACGAGCGCAGATTGCCGGCTGCTGTGTGTTGTACGTGCAGGAGAAAGGTATTTCAAGCGAAGTCTGAAAAAAAAGAAATTAGCATCTCCAGATTTGTCTATTTTTAAGCCTGTGCAGGCTACGCGATCAAGATGTGAATGCAAAATTTGTGAAATTGCACGCGAAATACCCGTTAAAATTTATGGCAAAGTTGCAAAAAAAGTTCCAGGTAAGTTTTAAAAGCAAAAAAATATATTTTCTTTGTTAGTTTGTTCTTATGTTTCAGATTTTATTGTTTTTATTTGTTATTTTAGGCAAGTCTAAACAAATGTCTGCGACAAAACGGTGCGACGGGTGCTTCAGTGAGATTGGAAAAGGCAAACCACATAAATGTGGGTTGAAATCTCGAGTAATAAATGTTTCAAATCATATATCAGATGGATCTTTAAAAGCGAATGATCAAATCATGTCCCGTGTGATTAAAGAAAAAGTAAAAGAAGATTCTAAGGGTGGTCGAGAGCCTTCAGTTTTGCGGTTGTTTTCCAAAATATCGTACTTCATGCGCAAAAATGTTCAAAGTGGATTTATTTAAAAATCTCTCCACAGATTATTTTAGTTTTTTGATTTTTCTCATCTATGAACATTGTAAATTCAGAATCTCTACTAATTTTCTAGGTGTAAGACCTTTTTATTTAATTTTAGTTAAGGCGCACCGTGAACAATTTTAACAAATAGAAACGGGGAATTTTTGATTATTTTTGCTACTTAAAAACTCGCCAAAAAAGGTAAATCTACGGTAAGACAACACTGCCTATACTAAAAGAAACAAACAAACAAACAAACAAACAAACAAACACACATACATGGTACAAACCATTTTGGTGAATATAGGCCACTATTACGGTTCACAACTCAAATAAGTTGAATTGTAATTTTTGTGTTATGGTTTACAACTTTGCTGAGTTGAGTTGACATAACTGAGTTGAGTTGACACAACTGAGTTGAGTTCTGAAACGTAAAATGGGCCATATTTCATTTTAATGATATTCAAACAACGTTCGTTTATGGTTCAGTCGTCTAGGGGGTTTTTCAAATAGAATTTTTTTTTAATTTTTATGTTCTAAAAACGGTTGTAAAAAAATATTTACCAGTTTTAGATTTTTAAATTTAATTTATAATGAAGTTTTTAGAATTGTGAATATGTATGTATATGTAAAAATTATTTAGTTTTTGTCAAGTTGCTCTGTATTCTGCTCGCACAATGGTGAAGGGAATATAAGATTCGGCACAGCCGAATAAAGCACTCTTGTTTATGTATAAAAACGTTAAATAGTACATTTGTACCAAGGTCTATCCAATAAGCTCTGCTTAAGAAGCCAGATGTTTATTTGGTTTTTTCCTCAACGATATCAAAAGTTGTTTACATTTTCCTTATACGTGTATATTTTTGTTTACGTTTTTTGTTTTTTGCAACACATACATGCCAAGGTCTATCCACAAAACACATTTTTCCTTTTGTTTCGCCTATGTAGTAGTAAGATTTTGACAACGGCGGGGAATTTTACACAAGCAAAATGCCTGTTGTTTTTTGTGTTGTTGAATTGTTGTAGAGGTAAGCGTACCTATTGGTTAGGCCATGTACATATGTATTACCTATTAATATGTTATTTACAATTGTTAGGAAACATAATGGAATATTAAACGGAAAATTTTGCGAATTTCTAAAGTAAAATTATGTTTTCCAACAAGCAAATTAACATAAACATATGATTTAATTTGCCCAAATAGCATTGTCGCATTGAGTTAAATGCGACAATGCATTTAACTCGATGGGGTATAATAAGTCACTAGTACTAGTACTAGTACTATCAGCAATGCCCATCAGATGATGCATCAAATGACTGTCATTGTTCTTGTAGGGTGCCTGTTCAAAGCGAATTCATAACAGGTAAGTGCAACTCTACAACCAAGGCGAATTCAAACAGGTAAACTCATCTCTACAACTACAAAAAGCCCCATGTATTTTGTTTATACAATTTTCTGGTTGGTTGTCAAAATTTTTTTATTGCAAATTAAAATTATCACTTTTTTATAAAAGAAATTAATAAATTCACTTCAATCATTCGCAGTTTTGAAATTTTTTTTATTATAAAAATAATATTTTTAACACTTTTCATTCAACTTCTTCTCAAAACAAAATCATATTTTGACGTTTGACCATATATTTTAATTCGCCGTGGAAACAGCTGATGAACGGCTGACGAGATGAGTTTACCTGTTTGAATTCGCCTTGCGTGGAGACCCTGTGTAATAGGCCTTTTAGTCTTTTTACCCCAGGTCTACACTAAAGATAAATATCTCAGCAAGTTGGCAATAACGTCTGCAGAGTAACAGAGAAATATTTCTTATTGCGCAGCTTGTGTTAAAGGCATGGCAAAACGTATTTATGTTAACTCATAATTTGAAAAAAATCAAGGAAGGTGCAGTGTAAAAACTAGCGCTATCTTGGAAAAATTATTTTTATTAATGTAAATTCCTTCTAATTCGACTTTAATATTTAAATGTACATATATTAATTTGTTTAAGCTTGGTCTATTTATTATATAAAAATATTAAATTTATTAATTTCTTTGTTAAAGTAAAATTATTATTTTTTTTATAAAATAACTTTAAATTAAACAAATGAATATAAATTTAAATAATAAAGATCGAGTAAGAAAACAATTATATTAATAAAATTAATTTTTGTAATTTTATTTTAGTCTACATTAAAGATTACATAATTTTGACATTTACTGCAATATATGTCGCAATAATTATCTCTGGTATAGACGGGCAGTAAAACATAGATAGATGCAAGGTATATTTACACAAGGTAAACTCGTTGGCCCATATGTTTGTCAGCTGTTTACCTAAGTTGGAACAGCAATGTCAAATTCCGTGTATATGAGCCAAAATTTGTACATGTGTGCGTTAAATTTATATGAAGACAATTTTGACAATTCCGTTCCACTCGGTTATTTTTATAGAGCAGCATGTCTACACTCCCAAATGAGTCTACCTTGTGTAAATATACCTTGGATAGATGCCTATATACTTGAGGGTTACACGGTCAAGTTTTGCCTATCAAGTTTTAATACACTCACAATTTGTTTACCAATACACTCATTCTTATAAAAATTGATACGAATTTGCCTTTAAAATTCTCTTCCCAGTGAGTGTTTCAATTAACATTCAAGAAAACAGCTGATTTCAAGGTTTTTCTTTTTTTTTGTTTATTTATTTATATTTACATATTTAAAAAAAATAAGTCATTTCAATTTCAAAGCCTCAGCACAAAAAGGCATTTTTGAGGCGAGTTGGCAAAAGTTAATATTTACAATATTAAAAATTAAATAACAATTACAAAATAAAAAAAAAAATTTATTTTTTAATAATTATAAAAATTAGAATTTACAATGAATTCAAATAATTAAATCAGAAGTTCATCTAACTTTTCAAATAAGTACCTTTTTACTGAATTTTTAAAAACAGAAATTCTAGATACATATACATCTTAAACTTTGCGGTAAATTGTTAAACTCACGACTACCCATATGTTCCACTCTTTGTCTATTTGTTTCCAATCTGCATCTATCTACCGATAAGTTACTATTATTTCTGGTATTATATGAGTGTTGGTTACTTGAAAACTGTACTGTATGGTGTCCAATGTTATGCACGCATTTTAAAACATATAAAAGAAGCTGCAACTTGTAAAGGCCATATATTGGTAAAACCGATTTAAAATGCGAGCAACATTTTTGTTTGCCTTTATAAATTATTTTCTTGATGACTTCTTGAAAGTAAATTGCTCAAAAATTGAATGCAGCCTACGTCACAACTTAAAATTTGCAGAAATTTTGACAAACAGTATATGTAAAAGACTATCAAAAAAATATTGTTCGTGTGGCTGCACTGTTAGATAAACGCAAAAGGCAACGTTTACATGTAGTCTACAACAGACATGAAATGCTTAACATTAACACTAACATGATGTTAGTGTTAAGTATAGACTCATCATATTAGAGTTTTTCTCATGTTTTAACACGGCTGTTAAGCCATGTGTTTTAACAACTCTTTTATAACAGAAAATGACGTTTAAGCTTGACAGAAGTCATTTTGTTGCTTTTTTTTATTTCACACACACTATTGTTTGGAATATGCTTCGACGACAATCAAAAAATAATGAAATTTCTTAACATTAACATGAGTACTATACTCCACCATTAACATATTAAAAATTCAACATGGAGTCTTAACATCATGTTTTAACAGCATTTCATGTCAGTTGTAGACTCGGTGTTAGGGGCCGCATTAGCACTGTGTTGCTACCTCACCCTGCGGCCACACGATCAAGTTGTTATTGACCGTCTTTTATATATACTGCTTGTCAAAATTTACATAAATTGAAAACTGTGACGTAGGCGGCACTCAATAGACTTTCAAGATATCATAAAGAAAACAATTTATAACCCTAGGTCTACACTAAAGATAATTATCTCAGCAAGTTGGCAATAACGTCGGCAGAATAACAGAGCAATATTTCTTATTGCTCAGCTTATGTTAAAGGCATGGGAAAACGTATTTATGTTAACTCATAGTTTGAAAAAAATCAAGAAAGAAGGTGCAGTGTAAAAAATGGCGGTATCTTACAAGAATTATTATTAATATAAATTCTTTCTTATTCGACATTATTATTTTAATTTATATTAATTTATTTAAACTTGAGGTCATTTTTAATACAAAAATATTAATTTTATTAATTTTTTTATTTTTGTTAATGTAAAATTATTATTTTTTTTATAAAAAAGAACTCGAACTTAAACAAATTAATATTAATTTTAACAACAATGGACTAACAATTATTGCAACATAAATTGTTAGCAATAAATATGTACAAAAAATTGCTGTCTACATTAAAGATAACATAATTTTGACAATTACTGCAATATATGTAACTAATTATTTCTTAATTTTCTTAATTTAAATTTATTATTTATTTAAAAAAACTTTGATATAAACATTCGGTACCATAGCTAAAAGATGAAATAGTGTTCTTTCCGTCCTCTAATTCTTGGAAAGACAAAATACTTGGCTCCCTTTTATTTTGAGGATTGTAGCACCGCGATCGTTCAACAAACTTTCTTCTTTTTCCCGTTTTATTATTTTTCTTTTTTTTTTTCGTATTTTTAATCATTGTAATTTCTTACAAATAATTTTTATTTTTCACAAGAAATAAACTGTTCACTTTATATTAAAATTTATTTTTAATAGTAAAACACATGTAACCACAAGGAAAAAAAAATGTAACTTTAATCGCCATTTTTAATGCTTACATATATTTTTCGTTTTTAGTATTGCCAAGTTTATTTTTGATTTGATTTTAACATTTGACATCTAATTTATAAAACATTTGATATCAAATGTTTATTTTCAAATCATTATCAATTTGAATTTAAATGTTAAATCAAACAAATGAAAAACGTTTGAGAATTGCGTTTGATGTCAAATGATAAAGTCATTTCATATCAAAGGTTTGACTTTGTGTTTGTTGGGTCGTGATCAATTTAAAAAGTGTGAGTGCCCAACAAACACGGAGGTTTGATTTCAAATTGAAAATGATTTGAAATCAAACGTTTTCTCAAACGATAAACGTTTGATAATGATTTGAAAATCATTTGAAAATCATAGCGTTCTCAACAAAAAGGGGAAATTATTTTCAAATTGAAAAATGCCTTTATTTTCAACTTGCTTTCAAACGTAATTCTCAAATGTTTTTCAAATGTGGATTATAATACAATGTGGAATATAAATAAAACTATTTAATTTTTTTTAATTTAAATTTATTATTTATTTAAATAAACTTTGAGATAAGCATTCGGTACTATAGCTAAAAGATGAAATAGTGTTCTTTCCGTCCTCTAATTCTTGGAAAGACAAAATACTTGGCTCCCTTTTATTTTGAGGATTGTAGCACCGCTAACGTTCAACAAACTTTCTTCACTTTCCCGTTTTATTTTTTTTCGTATTTTTAATCATTGTAATTTCTCACAAATAATTTTTATTTTTCACAAGAAATAAACTGTTTACTTTATATTGAAATTTATTTTTTATAGTAAAACACATGTAACCACAAAGTAAAAAAATGTAACTTTAATCGCCATTTTTAATGCTTACATTTATTTTTCGCTTGATTGCTTTATTAGTATTGCCAAGTTTATTTTTGATTTGATTTTAACATTTGACAAACATTTGACATCAAATTGATAAAACATTTGATATCAAATGTTTATTTTCAAATCATTATCAATTTGAATTTAAATGTTAAATCAAACAATTGAAAAACGTTTGAGAATTGCGTTTGATGTCAAATGATAAAGTCATTTCATATCAAAGGTTTGACTTCGTGTTTGTTGGGTGTGTTAGTAAAAAAGTGAGAGTGTATTGCAAATTGAAAGGAATTGAATGCCAAACTTGATCGTGTGGCCACCAAGTCATGTAGATGTCAAACCCAAAATATTGACGCCGTTTCTATATTATTACCTACTTTGATCTTAAGAAATTTGCAAAACAGCGCACAAAGAAAATTAGGCTTAAAATGAAATCAGAAAAAATAAACGGCAAAATTTCCGACGACAACAGCTAAATACATATTTGTCAAATAAACACAAGCGTTGAAAATTAATAATTGTGAACAAAAATATTTTAAATAACAACAAAAAATTCTTACATTTATTTTAAATAAAAGTGAAAAAATATTATTATAAGTACACATTGAAAATAATACAAAATTTTGTGTCGTAGTTAAAAAAGCCAACAGTTTAAAAAAGAAAAAGAGTAAGGAAACAAAAAGAAAATCTGTTGATGTCGTTTATTGTGTTTTAAATGAGTTGTGAGATAAAAACGAAAATAGCCACAGCCTGGGAAATTTATAGTGAGTCTGAAAATATAATTTTCAATTTATTTCAAATAACTAGAAAACGATCAAACCTCTGATAAAATGCCTTATTACGGCTTGTACATTCCCGTTAAGGGTGTTAGTGGAGCATCTTCGACCAACGGAGCCAGCACAGCAAATTCGGTAGACTCCGCCAATGACGTAAATAAAGACACTAATGAGACCGGTAAGTGTTCCATAAAATATTTTAAAGATTTTGTGATATCCCTATAGGTATATTTTTTATTTCTAGTTTCATTTTTAAAGGTTATAATTCTTGTTTTTCATGTTTCTTTGGTAGTTTTTGCTGTTTTTTTATGTTTTGTATATTTTATCTTGTTTTTCTTGTGTTCATCTTTTATCGTATGACTCAGTGATGTCAGATTAGGTGATTTATCCCCAAATTGGGAATTTGATTAGGAAAACCGGGTTAAAATATCAACTGAAATCATATAACATATTTTTTGATCCGAATTATTTGATGCCATATGTTTTACCATACTTTTACTAAAGTTTACAGCATATTCGGCTTTATTTTTTTCAAGCTTTAACGGAACGCTTCCAAATCTTATACTCTGGCGTCCGAGGAGGTCAATTTATTTTTGTATTTCTAATTTTGGCTGAAGTGCACTTTACGGGGCGTACGAAAAAAAATAAAAAAAATATGCTGGCCGATTCAGAATAAAAAATGAAAAAAACCATAATTAAAATTTAAGGGGGGTGAGGCCCGTCGGGCCCCCTGGACCCAAAAAACTGCCCCGCCCACTTAGTGATATGTGTGGGTATTCAAATTAAAGGTAATTTGCTCACGATTGCAAATATGTAGTTTGTTTTTGTGTTCGCATATTATTTTCCTCTCTAGGTTAATTTAAGTATCTTTTAGGAGCAGAAAAGCTTTAGTTAGCGAAACCGGTGTTTGTTATACCATAGAAGAGAAAATCCTTGCGCCCGGCCGAAAGCCGGCTATGCAGAGAATTTTTAGTTAGCGAAGCCGGTATTTGTTATACCATAGAGGAGAAAATCCTTGCGCCCGGCCGAAGGCCTGCTAAGAAGAGAAGCTTTAGTTAGCGAAGCCGGTATTTGTTATACCATAGAGGAGAAAATCCTTGCGCCCGGCCGAAGGCTGGCTATGCAGAGAAGCTTTAGTTAGCGAAGCGTGTTTTTGTTATTCCATGGATGAGAAAATCCTTGCGTCTGGTCGAAGGCCGGCTACGCAGAAAATAATTCTTTAGCACATCGGAAATGGCTATTAGTTACAAAAAAAATTAAATTTTTTTTTTAAATCGAACATAAAACATTAAAAAATACAAAATATTTACAATCGTGAGCAAACTACCTTTAATTTGAGTACCTACACATACATAGATGCGAGTGGATGGGGGCACTTTTTTTGACCCAGAGGGCCCCAAAAGTCCCGCCCGCAGTAAATTTACGGGTTTCTTGTACAATTACCTTTAATTTGAGTACCCACACATAGGGTGGGCGGGGCGGTTTTTTGGATCCAGCGGGGCTCACGGGCCTCAGCCCCTTAAATTTTAATTTTGGTTTTTTCTGTTTTTAATTTCATAGGGGATTTAAATTTTTTTTTTCGTTCGGCCCCCGTAAACTGCACTTTTGCCCTAATTTTCTTCAAACAAACTTTTAGCTATGGCACACATTTTTCTTCTTTCTTAAGTCATTTATAAGATCATCAACATTTTAATATTTGGAATTCCGCTCTTATACGCTAACACTTATCAGCCATGTTAACTGCCTTGAATCTTTAAAACTTAATTTTTCTTACTTTTTTGCAAACTTCAGCCGTTTGCAGCGTTTATTTTTGCTTAATGGTGTTTTGTCGCACCTTATAGTTGCTTATCTACTAGAACTTAAGCTACTTCGTACGATTTTAGTGCTTCCATCTAAATTGTACTCTGCTTAATTTTTGCCGGACCTCAATAGCTACACCAGTAACAATTAGCCGCTTTGATTCGCGACAATCTTCTGGCAAAAGTATTTTTGGGCGACCAGCTTTGTCTATTTTTCTATTTTTATTTTACAAACAAATCTCACTGTAATGTATTTTTTGTGATCTTGCGATGTGAGACTCCTTTTTGTACAAATTTTATTATGCTTTTTCTTTAAAATGCAGCTTTTAACTTGGCGTTCTTTTAAAAAATAAGCAAAATTTAATTGCTTATATTTTTTCAAATTGTTTAAAAAATTAAATTTTAATTAACTAATTTACTCACTTTAAAAGGAAATCCCACAGTTTAAACTTAAATTATTTTTTGAATTTGTATGAAAGATTTACACAGGGTCTTCCTATGTATATTGTTCACACATATGGTTTGAATGTTTGTTTTTTAAATAAAATGTTTAATTTGTTCTAAGAAAATTGTTAAAAAAGAAAGAAAAAAACCATAAAGAAGGCAATAAAAGAAGTTCTGAAATATTGATTAAAATAAACGTTTAACGTTTTATATACAATTAAAAAAAGACCTCAAGCTTGATAATTTAGTTATACTCATGGTGGAATAATTTCACCATGGTTATACTGTAAAAACTCCAAGTTGAAACTTTAATAGTTTTCCTCCTATACCTATATACATACATATATTTTTTATAATTTCGTGAATAATTTTGTCTGTATATACTGTATATATGGGCATTTCCATCATGTCGAACGTGACCATCGTACACATTTAAAGTTAAAAAAAAGTCAAAATAAAACTTTTTTTATTTTGGCAATAGATTCAAGTTATAGCTATTAATTAGCCCTATAATTGGTGCTATTGTTCATTTTGATAAATTGTTTCGTTTTCAAGAAAATTGCAAAAAAACAAGGCATTTGCACGTGACGAAAACAGAAGTGTTTTTTGTGGCCATTAATTCGAATGCCGATTTCAGCGAAACCTGAGGCAATATTTGAATGAAAAAAATTGAAGAATGTTATGCACGCATGCCTCTTAAATATGGCTGTCATTTTAAATAAAAATAATGTATACTTTTTTTTTTATTTAGCTTTAATCGCAGTCGCACGTGATCTGTCGCACATGACATTTTTTTCCATCATGATATTTATGTTGATTCTGTTACTCTTTACGAAATTATATATAAATGAGCTTAGTTAAAATGTTTTTAAATGAACAGAAGTTTTCAAAGTGTTTATTTTCATATTAAAACAACAAACTTAACAAAAATATGTACATAGTATGAATAATAGTAAAAGTTATAGTAATAGTAATAGTAAAAGAATTAAATATTATGAGGAATATAAAATACAGTTTTTTTAGAATAGGCAGTCCTAGCAGATTTTATTTCTTGACCATCGCAACAAAAGAAGTGCAACTGGGCTATTCCTGGAATGCTTTTTACTTTCTTCCATTTTTCGTCTAACTTATATAATATGCTTTGCTTTTCAATTTGCTGAGAGGGCATAAAATACATTTGAACCCCATTAATATTATTTTGTGCACATTGATAAAATGAAAATGCATCGGGTATAGCAATGTTTTGGGATTTCGTTATCTGCCATACTTTTCTTTTTATAACAGCTCCGACTCCATCAACGGCTCCCTTACCGTGTGATACAAATTACATATGACATACGACAATTAAATAATCAACCGACGATATGTATATAAAAAAATAATTTTCAAATTTTTAATTTTCACACTTACCATGTCGCACGTGAACAACTTTATATAAGTACCAAGGTCACAAATCTTGCTATTTTACCGTAATGTTTTTTTTATTTTAATTGTATAAAAAATCTCTGTTTGGTCTGGTAATTTGATGAGGTTTTTCCTTTTACTTTCGACGCACTGATAGAAAATGATGTTTTTCAATGTCGCACATGACATCGAAATATGAGATAATACAAAGAAAAAAATTACAGTTATTTGCAATCGCATAGTTTCTTGTGCATTCTATTTTGACTCTTTGGACCTTCCAAAAGGTTTTAGAGAGAAAAAGTCAATGCATAATGTCTCTCTTAAAGAACTGTTATCATAGCAAAACGTACAATAGAAATATCCAAATAAGAAAAGTTGCACTTGTTCCACTTTGCATTCATAAATCTTGAAATGGGTTATAAATAAATATAAAACTTTTTTACTTTTATTAAATTTGATTGTTTTCCTGTTAAAATATGATAAAACAAGGCCTTTTCAAGAACTTATAATTTTTTTGTTGTGGTGGACCTTTTGGTGGAAATGCCCATATGTAAATATATAAAAGGTCCGCCAAATAACTTTTTTTTTTTGAAAGGCTGCCTCGACTAGCCATGCAGTAGCCTACACGATCGGTCCAATTTTTTTTATTTTTATTTTTTATTTATTCCATTCTTTCAATACAAAGAAAGCCTATAAGGCCAATTATACATGTATTGCTGTTAACATCTATCCATAATTTACAAATACAATTTTATATAAATATTTATCAATATAGGTACAATATTTTTAAGCACATTATCGATTGTGTGCAGCTGTATTTCACCAATGGCTTCACGAATATTGTCCTTTAAAGCGTCAATTGCCTCTGGCTGGTCGGTGTAACACTTATCTTTGACGGCACCCCACAAAATAATAGTTCAACGCTGTCAAATCGCAGCTCCGAGGTGGCCAAACGACATCAGCTCTGCGGCTGATAATGCGATCTTCGAAAACAGGGCGCAAAACATCGAGTGTAGCTTCGGCTGTGTGGCACGTAGCGCTGTCCTGTTGAAACCAAATGTTGCCAATATCCTCCTCTTCAATTTTTGTGAACAAAAATTCGTTCAACATGGCCCGATAACGGTCGCCATTGACTGTAACGGCCACTCCTTGCTCATTTTCGAAGAAAAATGGCCCAATTATGCCTCTGGACCAAAATCGCACCAAACAGTGAGTCGTTTTGGGTGCATCGGCTTTTCAATGTATGCGAGCGTGTTTGCTGTGCCACAAATGCGACAATTTTGCTTGTTTACATACCCGCCAAGATCAAAATGAGCTTCATCTGAAAAGATGATTTTTTTTGGCAAAATCGGCATCTTTCGTAAGTCGATCGCAGCAAAGCGAAAGCGCACTGGATGGTCAGTTGGCTTCAACTCCTAAACCAATTGGACTTTGTATGGCGTCATACCAAGGTCTTTATGCAAAATTCGTCTCAATGATGTCTCCGAAATGTTCAATTGTTGAGAACGACGGTGAATTGATGTTGATGGTATTCACGCACACTTTCTGCCACAGCATCAATATTCTCGGGTGTACGCACTGTTTTTGGCTTTTCACGCTTCGGTTTATCGATGAGGATGCCAGTTTCTTTCTATTTTTCACAAGATAACGAACATACGGAGCTGACCGTGCTTCTCTTTTTCCTAAATCCGTACGCAATTTTCGCACACATTCTGCAACATTACCATGATTTTCAAAGTAATGTCGCAATATTTCCTAGCGTTGTTCAAGCGTATACACAACCATATTCGTTCAGCGGAAGGATAAAACTAATTATCTGTCAAAGCAGACATGAGATAAGTGTTAAAATTCACGAAATAAGCACTAGTTGAAAAAAACGTTAGATGGCGGACCCCCCGTTATGAGTTCGTTACAAAAAAATTACGTGATAACAATTGATTCTAACAGTTCTTTTGGGTATTTATGAGGAGAAATACACAAATTCTATCAATCATTGATGTTAACCGTACGGTAATTATCCTTTTTTTCGGTAATTTTGGGCCGCAAAAGGTAGTAAGGTAATCTTATTTAAAATACGGTAATTTAAAGAAATTTGGATTTTTGAAATGCATATACATACTTACATATGTAGGCATGTTCTGAAAATCACAAAACTTCAAATCACTTGATTTTAAAATCACAATTATTATTTAATGGTCTTTTGAAAACCACAAAAGTTTTTACTTGGTTTAAAATGGTGGAAATAAATAAGAATGCAATTTTATATCGGCGGCAACTTAGCTGAACTGTTAAAAATCACAATTATGGAAAAAGTTTTTGTCCAGAATACCTTTCTTGTCATATCAAATCACTTTCATAAAAAATGATTTTCAGAACATGCCTCATAATGTAGCTTTGGTGAGGTGAATTTCAATTTAAAAAAGATAATGGGTACGTTCTTAAATGCAGTTGTTGCGCATGAGTTGCGCATTCGAAAAGCTTAATGTTCGTTAATGCATCACTTGTAAGAAAATTGGCATTACTCTCATATGTCAAAAGTTTTTTTATGCAGCGATGCCGCAGCTCTGCAGCAAATGTTGTCAATTATTTCTCAGTTAATTTTCTGATGCAATAACTTTTAACTTAAAGAAATGTGGGTGAAGATAAATATGTCGAACTAAATATGTTTCGACGTAACATCTTACATCTTCACATATTTAAAATATGTTTTTCGTATTTGGGACAATTTTCCAAATATGTTTAAATATTTATGACAAATTACTAAATATGTTTTCGTATTTGTGACATATTTAAAATATCAAATTATTAAATATCTTCGTATTTGTTACATATTTAATGAAATTTGAAAGAAATTAAGAATTTTATTAAAAATGCAGATTCTTTAAAAATAGCCCAGAGGGTTTTTTCTCAAAAATCGAAATGGATTACAAAAGTGCGCCTAATTATCTTTAAAATGAGTTTTGTCCCATCCTGTAAGGTCTTCCAGTTTGTCCACAATTTTCAAAAATCCCTCAGAGAATCAGTACTAGTACATCTGAGAATTTCAAAAATTCTTTAAAAATAGCCCAGAGGTTTTTTTCTCAAAAATCGAAATGGATTACAAAAGTGGGCCTAATTATCTTTAAAATGAGGTATGTCCCATCCTGTAAGGTCTTCCAGTTTGTCCACAATTTCCAAAAATCCCTCAGAGAATCAGTACTAGTACATCTGAGAATTTCAAAAATTCTTTAAAAATAGCCCAGAGGTTTTTTTCTCAAAAATCGAAATGGATTACAAAAGTGGGCCTAATTATCTTTAAAATGAGGTATGTCCCATCCTGTAAGGTCTTCCAGTTTGTCCACAATTTCCAAAAATCCCTCAGAGAATCAGTACTAGTACATCTGAGAATTTCAAAAATTCTTTAAAAATAGCCCAGAGGTTTTTTTTCTCAAAAATCGAAATGGATTACAAAAGTGGGCCTAATTATCTTTAAAATGAGGTATGTCCCATCCTGTAAGGTCTTCCAGTTTGTCCACAATTTCCAAAAATCCCTCAGAGAATCAGTACTAGTACATCTGAGAATTTAAAAAATTCTTTAAAAATATGCCAGAGGTTTTTTTCTCAAAAATCGAAATGGATTACAAAAGTGCGCCTAATTATCTTTAAAATGAGGTATGTCCCATCCTGTAAGGTCTTCCAGTTTGTCCACAATTTGCAAAAATCCCTCAGAGAATCAGTACTAGTACATCTGAGAATTTCAAAAATTCTTTAAAAATAGCCCAGAGGTTTTTTTCTCAAAAATCTAAATGGATTACAAAAGTGCGCCTAATTATCTTTAAAATGAGGTATGTCCCATCCTGTAAGGTCTTCCAGTTTGTCCACAATTTCCAAAAATCCCTCAGAGAATCAGTACTAGTACATCTGAGAATTTCAAAAATTCTTTAAAAATAGCCCAGAGGTTTTTTTTCTCAAAAATCAAAATGGATTACAAAAGTGGGCCTAATTATCTTTAAAATGAGGTATGTCCCATCCTGTAAGGTCTTCCAGTTTGTCCACAATTTCCAAAAATCCCTCAGAGAATCAGTACTAGTACATCTGAGAATTTCAAAAATTCTTTAAAAATAGCCCAGAGGTTTTTTTCTCAAAAATCGAAATGGATTACAAAAGTGGGCCTAATTATCTTTAAAATGAGGTATGTCCCATCCTGTAAGGTCTTCCAGTTTGTCCACAATTTCCAAAAATCCCTCAGAGAATCAGTACTAGTACATCTGAGAATTTCAAAAATTCTTTAAAAATAGCCCAGAGGTTTTTTTCTCAAAAATCGAAATGGATTACAAAAGTGGGCCTAATTATCTTTAAAATGAGGTATGTCCCATCCTGTAAGGTCTTCCAGTTTGTCCACAATTTCCAAAAATCCCTCAGAGAATCAGTACTAGTACATCTGAGAATTTCAAAAATTCTTTAAAAATAGCCCAGAGGTTTTTTTCTCAAAAATCGAAATGGATTACAAAAGTGGGCCTAATTATCTTTAAAATGAGGTATGTCCCATCCTGTAAGGTCTTCCAGTTTGTCCACAATTTCCAAAAATCCCTCAGAGAATCAGTACTAGTACATCTGAGAATTTCAAAAATTCTTTAAAAATAGCCCAGAGGTTTTTTTCTCAAAAATCGAAATGGATTACAAAAGTGGGCCTAATTATCTTTAAAATGAGGTATGTCCCATCCTGTAAGGTCTTCCAGTTTGTCCACAATTTCCAAAAATCCCTCAGAGAATCAGTACTAGTACATCTGAGAATTTCAAAAATTCTTTAAAAATAGCCCAGAGGGTTTTTTCTCAAAAATCGAAATGGATTACAAAAGTGCGCCTAATTATCTTTAAAATGAGGTTTGTCCCATCCTGTAAGGTCTTCCAGTTTGTCCACAATTTCCAAAAATCCCTCAGAGAATCAGTACTAGTACATCTGAGAATTTCAAAAATTCTTTAAAAATAGCCCAGAGGTTTTTTTCTCAAAAATCGAAATGGATTACAAAAGTGGGCCTAATTATCTTTAAAATGAGGTATGTCCCATCCTGTAAGGTTTTCCAGTTTGTCCACAATTTCCAAAAATCCCTCAGAGAATCAGTACTAGTACATCTGAGAATTTCAAAAATTCTTTAAAAATAGCCCAGAGGTTTTTTTCTCAAAAATCGAAATGGATTACAAAAGTGGGCCTAATTATCTTTAAAATGAGGTGTGTCCCATCCTGTAAGGTCTTCCAGTTTGTCCACAATTTCCAAAAATCCCTCAGAGAATCAGTACTAGTACATCTGAGAATTTCAAAAATTCTTTAAAAATAGCCCAGAGGTTTTTTTCTCAAAAATCGAAATGGATTACAAAAGTGGGCCTAATTATCTTTAAAATGAGGTATGTCCCATCCTGTAAGGTCTTCCAGTTTGTCCACAATTTGCAAAAATCCCTCAGAGAATCAGTACTAGTACATCTGAGAATTTCAAAAATTCTTTAAAAATAGCCCAGAGGTTTTTTTCTCAAAAATCTAAATGGATTACAAAAGTGCGCCTAATTATCTTTAAAATGAGGTATGTCCCATCCTGTAAGGTCTTCCAGTTTGTCCACAATTTCCAAAAATCCCTCAGAGAATCAGTACTAGTACATCTGAGAATTTCAAAAATTCTTTAAAAATAGCCCAGAGGTTTTTTTTCTCAAAAATCAAAATGGATTACAAAAGTGGGCCTAATTATCTTTAAAATGAGGTATGTCCCATCCTGTAAGGTCTTCCAGTTTGTCCACAATTTCCAAAAATCCCTCAGAGAATCAGTACTAGTACATCTGAGAATTTAAAAAATTCTTTAAAAATAGCCCAGAGGTTTTTTTCTCAAAAATCGAAATGGATTACAAAAGTGCGCCTAATTATCTTTAAAATGAGGTATGTCCCATCCTGTAAGGTCTTCCAGTTTGTCCACAATTTCCAAAAATCCCTCAGAGAATCAGTACTAGTACATCTGAGAATTTCAAAAATTCTTTAAAAATAGCCAGAGGTTTTTTTCTCAAAAATCGAAATGGATTACAAAAGTGGGCCTAATTATCTTTAAAATGAGGTATGTCCCATCCTGTAAGGTCTTCCAGTTTGTCCACAATTTCCAAAAATCCCTCAGAGAATCTGCATTTTTAATAAAATTCTTAATTTCTTTAAAATTTCATTAAATATGTAACAAATACGAAGATATTTAATAATTTGATATTTTAAATATGTCACAAATACGAAAACATATTTAATAATTTGTCATAAATATTTAAACATATTTGGAAAATTGTCCCAAATACGAAAAGCATATTTTAAATATGTGAAGACGTAAGATGTTACGTCGAAACATATTTAGTTCGACATATTTATCTTCACCCACATCTTAAAGAAATCATTTTATTTTTCTTTTTTGATGCTTTTTCTTGTTATTTATAAGAAAACTACATATTTCTTTTTGGTTCAATATTTTCAATAACATTTACCATCGCTATTGTTGATAACATTTTTAGTATTGTTTTATATTCGCTTATAAAACTTTTTAAATTAAGCTCTTGTTTAAAAATTCAAATTTTGCACAGCTTTTGTGCAAAATAAAAAAGCATCAGCATCACAAGCGCAACTGGTGATCATGCATCAGCAACAAAATTTCGCATCACTGCAGTAGTGATGCACAGTTTTGATGCATTTACAAACGTACCCAATATTATTACAAAAAATTAAGAACATTATATTTCTGCAAATGTTTGAAATGAAATTACATTAAAAAATATTTTTGATTAATGTTCTTCACATACATATGCACGCTAACCCCCAATTTCACCAAGTTCAGTTAAAGCTAACTATTTCTTTAACTTTCAGTTAAGAACATGTTTTGACAGCTATAAAGATTTTTGTGTTTATTTATACTTAAAATAGTGTTTACATATTTACAATAAATGTTTTCCTTATTTCCTAAAAGGCAAGTCTAAGACATGGAAAATTATTAACCTTACGATTTCCTCACTGTCATCTAATGAAGCAATAGCCAATGCATTGCTATGATTACTGAGCCTGTCAACGTATATTTTACAAAATTTTTTAATTTCGTCTCTAACTTTGGGTATTCGTAAATCTCGATGAATGCTGTCATTAGACATATACCAAGGAGAGTTTGTGATCATTCTTAATGTCTTAGATTGGTATCGCTGCAATATTTCAATGTTTGAGTTGCTTGCAGTACCCCATAATTGAATTCCATAAGTCCAAATAGGTTTAAGGATAACTATGTAGAGCATTGCTTTATTCTCAAGACTTAATTGTGAATTTCGACCCAGTAGCCAAAACATTATTTTTGCTTTGTATTCAACTGTTCCTTTTTTGATTTAATATGATCTTTCCAGGTTAATCTTCTATCCAAGTGCATTCCAAGATATTTGACACTGTTTGATTGAGGTATTTGTGTCCCGTGAAGTGAGATTGAAGGGCAATTACCCTTTCTTAACGTAAAAGTAATGTGAGAGGATTTGTCAGGATTACCACAAATATTCCATTTATTTAACCATAAAGCAATATTATTTAAATGATCTTGGATAAATTTTGAAGCCTCTGTTGGATAATTATTATATGTTATTAATGCTGCATCGTCCGCGTAGGTACCAACACGTCGTTGCTCCGACAAAATCAGCTAAGTGTTTTTTCCTGGTTTTTCAGGAGAGCAAAAAAACCGTTTTATGTGGTTACTTTATCACATATTATTAAAGTGAAACGTTTAATTGAACAAATGTTAACATTGCTTTAAGTATTTCGTGAAATAAAACTCGACTTATTGGCCATTGGGCAGCTATTACAAATTTTTTCGAAAAAACTACACATAACTCATTTTGTTGGAGCATTTTTAATAATATTTTTTAATTTTTTTTACACATAGCTGTTTTGGTTTGAAGAAAGAATGAATATTTTAATTTAAACTTAGCTTATTTTAAGCAATATCTGAGTTAAATAAGGAATAGTATAAAAGTTTTAGGACTTTAAAGAATTGTAGGTTTAGAAAAATGTTGAAATGCCTGCAGATATAGATACCATTCTACCTAGATTAGACAAATATGTTGAATCCGATAAATCGGACATATAAATGAATTAATGGGGACTAAGGAAGAATGCCTCGCCCAATTATGACGAAAATAATGACCAGTCAGGGCTTTGCAAAATAAATTTTTCAGCCCCTTTGATACACCACTTTTGTTTCTTTTAGATGACTTTAGAATTTAAGACATCATATATTTTTACTGCAATCATTCTTTGACAAATTGAAGTTAAGAAGTAAACCATAGTTGATTTGCAAATTTGATAGCTGAATGCCCACTGGCATCTTTACAAAAAGGACAATGTGTTTCATTCCCTAATTCCAAAAAAAGTTGTGGCTTATAATGGGTTAAAGCTAATTAATTTTGGGACAATAGCCATAAGGAATCTATTAAGTATTTCAAAAAATTTTATAAAATAGAAAATTGATAGCAAATGATTTAAATTATCATAAAATGCGTGGTAATCTTTATGCATATATTTTTTTGAGTGACTGCATATAGAAGTATACTTCTATATTTTGGTGGGCACCCATAGCAAACATATTTCACAATATGGTCACCTCCAACAAAATTATTACTAACGAAAAATTTTAAGCATATTGTGGATTATTAATTATAATATAGTCACCGGCAACCATACTATGGTTAAAGTAGTTATCCATCTAGAAGCCACAACCATATGGTTTCCTCCGAAAAATAAAATAAAACAACTGATTGAAGGTTGTTATGTGGTGTTGTAAGTGAAGAATATCGAAAATTAGTTTTTCATTATATTTGGGTTTAATCCACATGGGATGCTATAGAAGCGTACACAAACAGGTTGGTCGATAGATTGTTGATATGTTATTAATTAATTAGGAGTTACTAAAACAATTGCAAATAATGTTAAAACTTAATTAACCAAGCAATAGTAACGAAGACCTTCAGTACGACCAGATACTCTGGCGGGCATCAAACCCGCAGCCATCGCTCTAATAGAACAGCTTACTACCAACAAGCCTACCGGGGCACCCTTTTTTGACATAAAATAACTGAAATACTAGTTTAAATATATATGTTGTGAAAAACAGTTAAGTGAAGTTTTACACATAGCTTTTTTTGTACGAACATTTCGTATATGGGTTACACATAGCTACTTTTGTTAACTTCTGAACCAGTAAAGATATCATTAAACGGTTTGGTGGGTAGATGTATCATTAACAAAGGTTTCAAAGGGTGTAATAAAAAAAATTTCAAAATTTTGCACATAGCTGATTTTGTTGGAGCAACGACGAACAGTAACATTATCTGACAATGTCATATCCGATGTTTATATTGTATAAAGGACAGGGCCAAGAACACTGCCTTGCGGTATTCCAGCTTGTATTTCGCATAGAATATATCGAGCCCTAACCGCGAAAATAGTGTAAGCGCCAAAAATCAAATTTTACAGGAGAGAGCTTTTTTATTTTATTTCATATAAATTTTGTATGAAATTTGTCGCTTACAATAAAATTGTTCTTGCTATAAAATCGTAACGGTACCTTATTTGACCATGACATTTTAGGAGATGATGCAAGTGTTGCCAATAAAGTCATTTATTATAAAAAACGAAAAGTGAAATTTATGTCGCTTACACTATTTTCGCGGTTAGGGCTCGATATGTATGTACCAATTTTATTCAGAATTAATTGGCTGCCGTATTCATAAAATATACAAAAATTTTGGTTAAAATTGTATTTTAACACAAAAATTTCCATTTAAATTTTTCTTAAAACAAATTTAAATTTTAAATTTGCTTTTTTCAAATGACAGGCGATTGACTGAGTGCTTTTCATATAAATTTTACTATATAATCAATCGCCTGTCATTTTGAAACAGCACAGTAATTTCGTCTCAAAAACGGTAATTTTTAGAGGGCCGGAAGGTAATGAAAAATAAAAGTTAACATCACTGTATCAATGTCATCTCGTACTCATAATTTTGTAACAAACGAGTTTTGCAATTTACATACTCATAGAGCCAATTTAGCCTAGACTAATTTTTAGTCGGATTAACTTTTGTTCTTTCCAAACTATACTGGATTAATTATTCTGGCATAAAATTGTCTACGTACACGCAGCTTTGTATGTGTTAGTATTTTTTTTGTTTATTTGACACTGAACCAGTGTTACCACCAGCGTAATTCAAAATTATACTTGAGATGAAGCAAAATTACCCTTTTTAAATGATATTACACCTGGCATAAAATTGAAATATTATTATGTAAATAAAAAGACATTTACAAAGAAGCAAAAACACCATAAACTCGTTGAAAGAATGTCAAGCTGTTAAGATTCTTATTGTTATTAAAAATAAATTAACAAATATAACATTAAAGAACTAAAACAATTTTAAAACTCCTAAAATAATGAGTTTAACTTCTACATTTGCTTGCATATATCAAGGAAAGGTTCAAAATCAGCCATTTTCATCGATTTTCGCAACATAAAGGCGACTTCATGGTTTAAATGAAGCAATTTATTTTTTCACAAACCAAGGCGATTTAGAGAAAATAAACTGTCAATTAGACATCAATGCCGTGCGATATGTAACCTCTTGATTTTTTTCCGTAGGGCTGTGAAGTCACTGGTTTATGCTAATAAAAAAATTTTGTATTTCAGGTTTCATGGTCTTAAAAAAATGCCCTTTATACCTTAGTTAGTAAACAAAATGCGTGCATAATTCAGTTAAGGGCGTTAAATGTTATTTAAACTAAAGCATTTGAACGTTCAATTAATTATATGTTGGAATATTGGAAACATTTCTTCCCACAGGCTAGTTTTTCGTTTGAAATGCATTTTTGAATAAACTTCAGGTTCTAAATTACTATGATAGACATATTTATCCAAATCTAAGAGTCTATCTTGTGACATTTATAACCAAACTTTTGAAAATGTATAAGTATTTTTAATGATTGAAGTCGTTTCTTTCAAAGAAACCGAGATTTTGGTTCAGAAGATTGTGCAGTTTTTATCAACAATTTTTAAAAAGAAATAAATATTATCTTTGAAATCGAATCTTGATTTTTTTGGGTATCTGAATTAAGAATTTCAAATAACACCTGAATTACACCTAAGAGAAATTACCCACGCTGTACCCACGACAGTAAAAATTATACCAAATTCGGGTAATTACCCACAAAGTGGCAACACTGCACTGAACCTGTTTTTTCATAAGTGTGTATGCCAGTGTTGCCAAGTTAGGGATTTTCAACGCAAATTTGGGGGTTTCCTTTGCGTTTAGGGTCAGTTTTAGGGACTAAAAAGTAGTTAGGGGGAAATTTAGTATGTATAAATAGCATTTGGGGATATTTTAGGGTTGTTATTATTAAATATTTTCAAAATTACAAAAAAGAATGGGAAAACCAAATGAATTTAAAGGTGATTATTTAATATAAGTTTCATTACAACTAAATGTTCAAATATTAGTAGCATCTGCGTTACTGGCACTACCATTTTCGAACTCAATTGTCGAGCGAGCATTCTCAATGTTTAGTATTATAAAAATAAAATAAGAAACAAACTGGCAACTTCAACAGTTGAATGTAATATTTTAAGAGTTAAGGCCTAACCATTATATGCTTAGCTTTGCTTAACCTACTCTCAAAAATTAACAAAAAGTCTCTCAAATGTTTTTAGAAACATATAATTCCGTATGGAATGTGCGATTAGATTCGCACCTTGCTTAAGCAAATGACAGTTTCATTAAACATAGCAAAAAGTTTCCCTAAGTTCAAAATGGTTTTAATAATATAAATAACATGTATTCGCACATTTCCTTAAGCCAACTTAAGCACATTATGGTAGGGCCCTTAGATATTCTTTAATCATTGAATACCAAATTTTTATTCCGTCTTCTCAAAGCTTAAATTATTTAATTATGAAAACATGCACGTGGACGAGAGGGATAAAAATATACTAGACGTTATTAATGAGTTATAATAAGATATTCTACATGCATCCATATGTAAAATATTAAATTAAATAAAATGGTATGTATGCTTAAAAAAATATTTAAAAATTTATTCTTTTTATTTTGGGGTTTTTTTATTTTTTCTCAGTACAAATTTAGGGGGTATTTTTTTGATTTGGGGTAATTTCTTTAAATTCACTTGGGAACACTGGTGTATGCATTGATTTTGTTCTGCTAATGCGGGGTTGAAGCTGGATTAAAAATTATGCAACCAAAAACGACTCTCTTCACCTCTTTCGCCTACAAACTGTCGTTTTCTGCCAGAACAATTAGTCTAGTCTAAATTGGCTCATATATGTATGTATATATTTATACAGTGACTCTCATTAATATTTGGGGTTTTTCTTCGATTTATTAAAAGTCTACAAAATTAATGGAAAATAATAAAAAACAGGGCTAATTCATCGCTTATTTGGAAGCGATAGAAAAAGAGTTGAAAGGAAAAACTATTACTCCAACAGTTAAGCATTGAGGAAGAAGTGCAATGGTGTGGGGCTGCATATCAGGGAAAGGGGATGGGAAACTGGCTTTTATCGAATTCATTATGAACAACGATGCTTAATTGAACATTTAGAGAGACAATTTGAGACAATCTGCAGAAAAAATGAGAATTGCAAGAACTTGCATCCTGACAACGACCCTAAACATCCATATATATGTACATATCAGAGAATGACAAAAGTATCATTTAAAGTACTCTTTCAATATTACTGAGAAAACATGTATGGACATATACATATTCTTAAGTTTGAAACATAATATATTGTGGTCCACTGTATCGAATGCTTTTGAGTGATCCAGAAGTATTAAAAAGTCAACAAAACCATCATCAATATGCCGTCGTATGTCCTCAGTAACATTAAGAAAAGCGGTTACACAACTATGCTTTGGGCGGAAACCTGATTGGTATTCAGAAAGTAGTTGGTGTTGATTCAAAAAAGTTGTAAGTTGATTATGTAGTAATCTCTCAAGTACTTTAGAAAGATATGGCAATATAGCAATTGGTCTAAATTCCGAATTTTGCTTTGGAACCGGTATTATTCTTGCCTGTTTCCATTTGGCCGGGTAAGAGCTTGTAGTAATGATAGCATTATACAGATGAGTTATGTATGGTAATAGAAGAGGCAGCATTAATTTAACAAACTTAGGGTGAATATTGTCTGCACCAACTGCATTCGATTTGATTCCTAAACAGCAAGATAAGACATCCATTTGATCAACACATTGAAAGTTAAATCTATCGATAAGGTCGTCATTATCATTGTCTGTATTATTGTTAATATCATACAAGTTTGGATTAGACAGTATCATTGGTATATTAACAAATGACTCATTAATTTCATTGACATCAACAGAATAGTTATAATTATCCTTATCCCTACCAATACCTATTTCCCTGATAGTTTGCCAAGTCTGTTTACTATTAATAGCATTTGAAAAATGATTCGAATAGTAGTCACATTTAGCTTTTTTTATTCTATTGGTCACATTACGTCTCGCAATATTATACTCATTGCGTAAAACAGTTGTCTTAAAGCGTTTCCAACGCAGGTAAGAAAAGTTTCCAACGCAGGTAAGGCACGATGCCGATATTTGATCGTAGATTAAAACGCACGACTTCTTTCCTACATAAAAATGATCTATTAATGTGCTATTTGTAGCAGTATGATGGGTTGGCAGATGTGTATTAATTGGCAAAAGACCCAAAGTGCACATATCTAGATCAAGCGATCTATCCACAAGTGTGTTGCAATTAAAATCGCCAGACACTATGACATCATCATAAGGCATTATTATTCCTTCTAATTTTTCAAAGAAAACATCGGTTTTAACCCTTATACTTGGTCTATAGACACAGCCAATTAACAACCTCTTACCAAACGATAGGACCTCAATGAAAATATACTCCACCCTCTCTTTTCCATCAGATTTACATTTGAATTTACTTGTTATGTTGTTCTTGATATAGAAAGCGACGCCATCAGCATGAGTAGCACGATCAGCACGATACATTTTGTAGCCATTAAGCGAAACAATACTATTTGTAATTTTCTTATGAAGCCACGTTTCAGAAACACATATTATATCGACACCGGAGTTTTCAAAGGTGAAACGAAATTCATCCATTTTATTTTTAATACTTTGGGCATTTAAGTGGCAAATCTGTACACCAGTTTTCTGTTTAGCTAGTATTCTAACCATATTCATTGTTGTGACATTGGAACTAATATTAATTCTATTTGATACAGACATTAATTAATAAGCTTTGAAAGTTTACAGCCCTAATAGTAACACATTGAAGATAAAACATATAACGTAGAAAACAAAGATTTAAGTAAAAACAATTATCACAAAAGTCTAGTATATTAAAACAAAATTTAAAAATAAACTTAATATAATTTTTGTATAACTTTTTCTTTTCGAACTTAAGGCCCAACCAGAACATGCATGTATTAGCTTAAGCAACTGTCAAAAATTAACGAAAAGTCTGTCAAATGCATAAGCAAATACAAAAAGGCTTTTAGGTGGCCATAATGTACTTTATATCTATTTAACCATTGTTGCATATTTATGCAATATTTTTTTTTTTTTGCGAGTACTTCAAACTAAAAAGTACCAAAAAGTCCAACCGTGTATTTGTTTATTTTATGCTATTTAATTTGTAAATAATTTAAAAATAGATAATTTGTGAGTGTCTTGAAAAAAATGGAAAATAAATTAAAATACATATGTAAAAGTCCATTTTAATTTATTTTATTTTTTATTGTTATACATACACAGCTGTTTTCGTACGGAATGTGCGTTCAGTTTGGCACTTTGCTTAAGCAAATGGCATTTGACGAAACTTGACGAAAAGCATCATTAAGTACATTGTAGCTTGCCATATATGTTTTATATGTATTCGCAGAGCTACTTAAGTTGACTTAAGCGACCTCATTCATGTTCTGGTTGGGCCTTTAAATATGTAAGTATAAGTATACGCTGCCAATGTGTATATCCATATTCATTCTTCTTTTTGAATGTACATGCAGATCAGTGTTGCCATTAGGATACGATGATGATTTCAGGTACCATGTATAATCCTGACATTTTACGTATCTTTTGAATCTGTACGCAAAATGTAGAGAAATAAAATATTAAAGAATTTTTAGCCAACTAAAACTTATTAAGACTGATCATCGTTGCCGACTCAATATTGCTCAATATTACGATGATTACTAGCAGTGCAAAGTTGTTCTGAAGAAATATAAACATCTTTTTTATTTTCAGGGAATAAATGAAAAATGTAAAATACGTAACTTTTTTCACAGTCATGAATGAATTGTTAATATTTCGCCAAATTCATTCATGTTTTTGAGGAAAAATCCAATTTTGGCTTTATTCAGTCATGAAAAATGAGGAAAAAAAAGTTTTAAAAACGATCCTCACTAGTAATGTTGTTGTTGCTCGACAGTTTGCATGACTACAGCTCGAAATGCCTGTGTGTGTATTTGTTTGTGTAAAATATTTTTGGCAAAGGCAACCAGCCAAAGTGTCTGTTGGATTTTTTGTAGGAAAAAATTATTGGAAACAAATTAAAAGAACTGCACACATCGTCATCTTAAATGCAGAATAACATAACATTTCATAAGTTTACATGCAAAGCAAAAAACTTTGTAAAATGTTAATTATTTGAGATTTAAAATCAATTTTAAATATTTCAGATAAAAATGCGATAACCCATATATTTTTGAATAAAATATGGGCATTTCTCTAGAAATGTCAACCACAGCCAAAAAATTCAAAGTCTATAAAAGTATGTTGTTTTAACATATTTTTATAGGGAATCTATCAACTTTTAATAATGTAAAAAAATTTTACATTAAATCATAACACACTTTGAAATATTCAAATGCAAAGTCGAACAAGTGCAAAAGTTCTGTTTTGAACATTTCTATTGCACGTTTTGTTTTGCTAAATGATCTTAATGAGAAACATTATGCATTGACAATTGCTTTTTAAATCTCGGTTTATATTCAAACAATATAAGAAAAATGTAAACGGAACGATGCGATTGCCAGTTACGGTAATTTTTTTCTTTGCTTTACCGTATATTTCGATGTAGCGTGCAACATTGAAAAAGAACATTTGTTATCAGTGCGTCGAGGGTATTTGTACAATGCGCATCAAATATTAGTAACACACAGATATTTTTGCTGCAAATTTAATTAAAAAAATTTTGCTGGAAAATAATTAGTGCTTTTCTCTTGGTACTTATTTTAAATTTGTAGCGTGCGACATCGTAAGTGTAAAATGCATAAATTAAAAAAAAAAAATTTTCTAAAATGTCTTTATTTGCGATGGCCAATAACTACAAGCAGCAAGGATAGCTTATTCCATTAAAAAAACTTTATTTGAGAATAGCAATTCTTTTTTCAGTTAAGTTCGTTTTTGTTCTATATTTGTATTTTACTTTATTGAAGATATTTTTTAAGTTTTTAATTTTTGTTCGGAAAATAAATATATTAAATGTATTTAAAATAAAGTAGAATCATCTTACGGATATCCTGTTACATAAAAAGTAAAAACGTTAACATAAAAGTATGATGGAACAAAATGTCGCATGCAACACGAAGCGTGCGACAGTGATTAAAATTAAATTAAAAATAAGCTACACAATATTTTGAATCAAATAAAAAGCATTATTAAGATACATCAATGCATAACATTTTAAAATTAGTCGCATTAAAATATTTCATCAGGTTTCGCTGAAATCAGTGTTTGAACTGTTTGCCGTAAAAGCGACTTCTGTTTTTGTCGCATGCAAATGCCTTGGTTTTTTTTATTTTTCTTGAAAACGAACAATTGCTCAAAACCAACCTTTAGCACAAATTATAGAGCTAATCAAGAGCTATAAGTTTCGCCTTTTGTCAAAGTAAAATTAATGTTTTGGTATATGTTTTTTTCACTTTTAAGGCTTACGAATGTCGCATTCGACATTAGAGAAATGCCCATATATAATTTTTATTTTTTTTAAGATGCGTTATTAAATATAAATTTGTATTTTTTAGAAACAAAAAGACATATCGTAAAAGAAAGTATATTAGTATTAAGTGAAACAAACATATAAAATATTAAATTATTAAATATTTGTGTTTAATTACCGGAAAAATAGAATATATATGTATGTATATATGATAATCACACGATTAATATGCAGCATCATAAGGATTGCGTTGACATGGTAAAATAAGTTTGCTTTTCTGATGCAGCGCAGGCAGTAATGCATTTAACAATGTGGAGAACTTATATTGTTAAAGAAATTGTGACATACCTATTATGTATAATTTTTTTTATTGATTTTAATTACTAATAAGTAGTGGTTTAAACTAAAATATGTACTTCATTAAATTTAGCTATGAATTGATTTTAAAAATACATCTTTTTCATTCTAATCTAAACGTATTTTGATCTCCATAAAATGAATTATCTTAATGAATTTTTTTTTACAATGAACAAATTTTGCAAATAAATATTTGACTCATATTCATTTATACCTATTTGTCTCCAGTTCACGAATTATTTCAAAATAACTCTGCATCATATACTTTCAACATCATATAATGCAACAAGTTAATTTTAATTAGGTAATTTCTGAAAAATATAAAGAAGAAGAAAAGAGTAGTCCAACTAAGAGTAGTTGTTGATAGCAGCTCCGGTATTAAGTAAACGTAAATATTGGACAAAGTAGTACTTTTCGAAAGAAAGATGTTATTAGAATTTAATAAAGCTGATGAATTAACAAAATATAGCTTAACAGTCTATATTCCACTACTTAATAAAAAATTCAAAAATGCGTTTATTCTAAAAATTTATAAAAATTGTCTTTTTAAGGATATTGATGAAGGGCCACTTGGAAGAATGCAATTCTAACACAAAAAACCCGGAAAATTTTAAATAAACTAATAAAAAATATTTCTTTTGTATTATAAACTTTATATTTTATGGTCCCATACAGATTTATTATAGGGAAGTTCGACTATATCTAAATTTATTAAAAAGGAAATACATACATACATACATATATAAACTCAAAAGTCTAAGGACCTGCAGATGTTGTCATTTATTCTTGGAAATTCTTAGCGTTTGGGAGTGCAATGGGGTAGGCTACAAAATTTTACAGCACTTTTTTATTTTTTCTTATGCTATACTGAAAATTATTATTATTAATTTTTATTTGATCACAAATTTCACTAACACCGTAGTAACAGTAATAAAACAGATCACCCCATTTTGATGTTGTAAAAAAATGTGTTCTTATATGAAGAATTAAAAACTCTAATAATTTTTTTCTTGAGTGTGATTATACATTATGTTGTTAAGAACAATGATATACATATGCATTTGATAACACTTAATTTTTCATTTTGTAAATAACTTGGTTATTTTTTAAGATAGAAGTTTAAAATTTTATAAAAATATGTTGTAACGTGAATCGTAATCAACAAAACAAGTCAATTTCAAATTTTCCAATAATATCTTCATCGTTTTGCATTTAAGCTAACGATATGTGTCTTGTTGTTTACTTAATACCGGAGCTGCTATCAACAACTACTCTTAGTTGGACTACTCTTTCCTTCTTCTTTATATTTTTCAGAAATTACCTAATTAAAATTAACTTGTTGCATTATATGATGTTGAAAGTATATGATGCAGAGTTATTTTGAAATAATTCGTGAACTGGAGACAAATAGGTATAAATGAATATGAGTCAAATATTTATTTGCAAAATTTGTTCATTGTAAAAAAAAAATTCATTAAGATAATTCATTTTATGGAGATCAAAATACGTTTAGATTAGAATGAAAAAGATGTATTTTTAAAATCAATTCATAGCTAAATTTAATGATGTGTGTGAAGATAAATATGCCGAGTTAAATATGTTTCGACGTAACGGCTTACGTAACTACATATTTAACTCTGGATGAAATGACGTAACAAATAATTAAATATCACATATTTAACTATCACATATTTAAATATGCCATATTTAACTATTGCATATTTAAATATGTCATAGTATCATATATTTTTAAACTGGGCTTAAATATAGGATGTGGTTGTATTAATAAAAAATACTTTGAAAAATGCAGAAAACATATCCAATTAATTTATAAATTATTTCCTAATAATTTCTATGGACAAATTAACAAAATCGAACAAAAATAAATTGGAGTTGTCACATCCTTCTGTGTCACACATCGGGACTATATGGAAAATGAGGACTAGGGACCACACTATCCTTTTATGGTACCCATATGCCTGAATTGTATTTGTGATTTTTTTTAAAAAATTTCAAAAATTTAACTTTGAAATTTTTTTGGTGTTCACTATGGGATTTTTGCCATATTTGGACAGATCCTTCGTTGTCACTCATCCGGACCATATGGAAAATGAGGACTAGGGACCACACTATCCTTCTATGGTACCCATATGCCTGAATTGTATTTGTGATTTTTTTTAAAAAATTTCAAAAATTTAACTTTGAAATTTTTTTGGTGTTCACTATGGGATTTTTGCCATATTTGGACAGATCCTTCGTTGTCACTCATCCGGACCATATGGAAAATGAGGACTAGGGACCACACTATCCTTCTATGGTACCCATATGCCTGAATTGTATTTGTGATTTTTTTTAAAAAATTTCAAAAATTTAACTTTGAAATTTTTTTGGTGTTCACTATGGGATTTTGGCCATATTTGGACAGATCCTTCGTTGTCACTCATCCGGACCATATGGAAAATGAGGACTAGGGACCACACTATCCTTCTATGGTACCCATATGCCTGAATTGTATTTGTGATTTTTTTTAAAAAATTTCAAAAATTTAACTTTGAAATTTTTTTGGTGTTCACTATGGGATTTTGGCCATATTTGGACAGATCCTTCGTTGTCACTCATCCGGACCATATGGAAAATGAGGACTAGGGACCACACTATCCTTCTATGGTACCCATATGCCTGAATTGTATTTGTGATTTTTTTTAAAAAATTTCAAAAATTTAACTTTGAAATTTTTTTGGTGTTCACTATGGGATTTTGGCCATATTTGGACAGATCCTTCGTTGTCACTCATCCGGACCATATGGAAAATGAGGACTAGGGACCACACTATCCTTCTATGGTACCCATATGCCTGAATTGTATTTGTGATTTTTTTTAAAAAATTTCAAAAATTTAACTTTGAAATTTTTTTGGTGTTCACTATGGGATTTTTGCCATATTTGGACAGATCCTTCGTTGTCACTCATCCGGACCATATGGAAAATGAGGACTAGGGACCACACTATCCTTCTATGGTACCCATATGCCTGAATTGTATTTGTGATTTTTTTTAAAAAATTTCAAAAATTTAACTTTGAAATTTTTTTGGTGTTCACTATGGGATTTTGGCCATATTTGGACAGATCCTTCGTTGTCACTCATCCGGACCATATGGAAAATGAGGACTAGGGACCACACTATCCTTCTATGGTACCCATATGCCTGAATTGTATTTGTGATTTTTTTTAAAAAATTTCAAAAATTTAACTTTGAAATTTTTTTGGTGTTCACTATGGGATTTTGGCCATATTTGGACAGATCCTTCGTTGTCACTCATCCGGACCATATGGAAAATGAGGACTAGGGACCACACTATCCTTCTATGGTACCCATATGCCTGAATTGTATTTGTGATTTTTTTTAAAAAATTTCAAAAATTTAACTTTGAAATTTTTTTGGTGTTCACTATGGGATTTTGGCCATATTTGGACAGATCCTTCGTTGTCACTCATCCGGACCATATGGAAAATGAGGACTAGGGACCACACTATCCTTCTATGGTACCCATATGCCTGAATTGTATTTGTGATTTTTTTTAAAAAATTTCAAAAATTTAACTTTGAAATTTTTTTGGTGTTCACTATGGGATTTTGGCCATATTTGGACAGATCCTTCGTTGTCACTCATCCGGACCATATGGAAAATGAGGACTAGGGACCACACTATCCTTCTATGGTACCCATATGCCTGAATTGTATTTGTGATTTAAAAAAAAATAAAAGATAAATCTTACGATATGACAACACTGATCATACAGCAATTTTGAATGTTAAGTAGTTATGTTAAACTTTTTAGATAGAGCATTTTAAATTTATGTTAATGCAAATAAAAGACAGTGCACATTAATATATGTACATATGTTAAATTTGGCAAATACAATTCAAGCATATGGGTACCATAGAAGGATAGTGTGGTCCCTAGTCCTCATTTTCCATATGGTCCGGATGAGTGACAACGAAGGATCTGTCCAAATATGGCCAAAATCCCATAGTGAACACCAAAAAAATTTCAAAGTTAAATTTTTGAAATTTTTTAAAAAAAATCACAAATACAATTCAGGCATATGGGTACCATAGAAGGATAGTGTGGTCCCTAGTCCTCATTTTCCATATGGTCCGGATGAGTGACAACGAAGGATCTGTCCAAATATGGCCAAAATCCCATAGTGAACACCAAAAAAATTTCAAAGTTAAATTTTTGAAATTTTTTAAAAAAAATCACAAATACAATTCAGGCATATGGGTACCATAGAAGGATAGTGTGGTCCCTAGTCCTCATTTTCCATATGGTCCGGATGAGTGACAACGAAGGATCTGTCCAAATATGGCCAAAATCCCATAGTGAACACCAAAAAAATTTCAAAGTTAAATTTTTGAAATTTTTTAAAAAAAATCACAAATACAATTCAGGCATATGGGTACCATAGAAGGATAGTGTGGTCCCTAGTCCTCATTTTCCATATGGTCCGGATGAGTGACAACGAAGGATCTGTCCAAATATGGCCAAAATCCCATAGTGAACACCAAAAAAATTTCAAAGTTAAATTTTTGAAATTTTTTAAAAAAAATCACAAATACAATTCAGGCATATGGGTACCATAGAAGGATAGTGTGGTCCCTAGTCCTCATTTTCCATATGGTCCGGATGAGTGACAACGAAGGATCTGTCCAAATATGGCCAAAATCCCATAGTGAACACCAAAAAAATTTCAAAGTTAAATTTTTGAAATTTTTTAAAAAAAATCACAAATACAATTCAGGCATATGGGTACCATAGAAGGATAGTGTGGTCCCTAGTCCTCATTTTCCATATGGTCCGGATGAGTGACAACGAAGGATCTGTCCAAATATGGCAAAAATCCCATAGTGAACACCAAAAAAATTTCAAAGTTAAATTTTTGAAATTTTTTAAAAAAAATCACAAATACAATTCAGGCATATGGGTACCATAGAAGGATAGTGTGGTCCCTAGTCCTCATTTTCCATATGGTCCGGATGAGTGACAACGAAGGATCTGTCCAAATATGGCAAAAATCCCATAGTGAACACCAAAAAAATTTCAAAGTTAAATTTTTGAAATTTTTTAAAAAAAATCACAAATACAATTCAGGCATATGGGTACCATAAAAGGATAGTGTGGTCCCTAGTCCTCATTTTCCATATAGTCCCGATGTGTGACACAGAAGGATGTGACAACTCCAATTTATTTTTGTTCGATTTTGTTAATTTGTCCATAGAAATTATTAGGAAATAATTTATAAATTAATTGGATATGTTTTCTGCATTTTTCAAAGTATTTTTTATTAATACAACCACATCCTATATTTAAGCCCAGTTTAAAAATATATGATACTATGACATATTTAAATATGCAATAGTTAAATATGGCATATTTAAATATGTGATAGTTAAATATGTGATATTTAATTATTTGTTACGTCATTTCATCCAGAGTTAAATATGTAGTTACGTAAGCCGTTACGTCGAAACATATTTAACTCGGCATATTTATCTTCACACACATCATTAAATTTAGCTATGAATTGATTTTAAAAATACATCTTTTTCATTCTAATCTAAACGTATTTTGATCTCCATAAAATGAATTATCTTAATGAATTTTTTTTTTACAATGAACAAATTTTGCAAATAAATATTTGACTCATATTCATTTATACCTATTTGTCTCCAGTTCACGAATTATTTCAAAATAACTCTGCATCATATACTTTCAACATCATATAATGCAACAAGTTAATTTTAATTAGGTAATTTCTGAAAAATATAAAGAAGAAGGAAAGAGTAGTCCAACTAAGAGTAGTTGTTGATAGCAGCTCCGGTATTAAGTAAACAACAAGACACATATCGTTAGCTTAAATGCAAAACGATGAAGATATTATTGGAAAATTTGAAATTGACTTGTTTTGTTGATTACGATTCACGTTACAACATATTTTTATAAAATTTTAAACTTCTATCTTAAAAAATAACCAAGTTATTTACAAAATGAAAAATTAAGTGTTATCAAATGCATATGTATATCATTGTTCTTAACAACATAATGTATAATCACACTCAAGAAAAAAATTATTAGAGTTTTTAATTCTTCATATAAGAACACATTTTTTTACAACATCAAAATGGGGTGATCTGTTTTATTACTGTTACTACGGTGTTAGTGAAATTTGTGATCAAATAAAAATTAATAATAATAATTTTCAGTATAGCATAAGAAAAAATAAAAAAGTGCTGTAAAATTTTGTAGCCTACCCCATTGCACTCCCAAACGCTAAGAATTTCCAAGAATAAATGACAACATCTGCAGGTCCTTAGACTTTTGAGTTTATATATGTATGTATGTATGTATTTCCTTTTTAATAAATTTAGATATAGTCGAACTTCCCTATAATAAATCTGTATGGGACCATAAAATATAAAGTTTATAATACAAAAGAAATATTTTTTATTAGTTTATTTAAAATTTTCCGGGTTTTTTGTGTTAGAATTGCATTCTTCCAAGTGGCCCTTCATCAATATCCTTAAAAAGACAATTTTTATAAATTTTTAGAATAAACGCATTTTTGAATTTTTTATTAAGTAGTGGAATATAGACTGTTAAGCTATATTTTGTTAATTCATCAGCTTTATTAAATTCTAATAACATCTTTCTTTCGAAAAGTACTACTTTGTCCAATATTTACGTTTACTTAATACCGGAGCTGCTATCAACAACTACTCTTAGTTGGACTACTCTTTTCTTCTTCTTTATATTTTTCAGAAATTACCTAATTAAAATTAACTTGTTGCATTATATGATGTTGAAAGTATATGATGCAGAGTTATTTTGAAATAATTCGTGAACTGGAGACAAATAGGTATAAATGAATATGAGTCAAATATTTATTTGCAAAATTTGTTCATTGTAAAAAAAAATTCATTAAGATAATTCATTTTATGGAGATCAAAATACGTTTAGATTAGAATGAAAAAGATGTATTTTTAAAATCAATTCATAGCTAAATTTAATGAAGTACATATTTTAGTTTAAACCACTACTTATTAGTAATTAAAATCAATAAAAAAAATTATACATAATAGGTATGTCACAATTTCTTTAACAATATAAGTTCTCCACATTGTTAAATGCATTACTGCCTGCGCTGCATCAGAAAAGCAAACTTATTTTACCATGTCAACGCAATCCTTATGATGCTGCATATTAATCGTGTGATTATCATATATACATACATATATATTCTATTTTTCCGGTAATTAAACACAAATATTTAATAATTTAATATTTTATATGTTTGTTTCACTTAATACTAATATACTTTATTTTACGATATATCTTTTTGTTTCTAAAAAATACAAATTTATATTTAATAACGCATCTTAAAAAAAATAAAAATTATATATTTTATTCAAAAATATATGGGTTATCGCATTTTTATCTGAAATATTTAAAATTGATTTTAAATCTCAAATAATTAATATTTTACAAAGTTTTTTGCTTTGCATGTAAACTTATGAAATGTTATGTTATTCTGCATTTAAGATGACGATATGTGCAGTTCTTTTAATTTTTTTCCAATAATTTATTCCTGCGAAAAAGCAGCACATACATTTTGGTTCACCATGGTGCTGCAGCCAACAAATAATTTTACAAAACAAAACACACACACATGCTATCGCGCTGCCCAGCGGGAAAAATTGCCAGCGCATTCACTTTGCAGGCCTTAAAGAAGGTTTACAACTGTGTTATTATAAGCTTTTACTTATTCCAATCTGCATTATTTTAAAAGTTCTATTAGAATAGTTTTTATTAAATATTTTAGAAATTAAGATTTTCTATTCTAAGATAAGGCATGTCGAAATCGTTTTATTAGTAGCTATTTTGGAATTTGAGCAAGTTTAATTATTAAATTACTCACTTCACATTTTTGGCAACAACAATTACACTGGGATAAAATTTTATTCTTAATTACTTTTAGAAGGCCTTTTAAGTAGATGCAAGAATCCAAGGCTGTGTAAATTAGAAATACAGTTGGAATGCGACTGGAAAACTTTATATCGCCAATAAGGCCTTCTATAAGGCCTCTTTACTTCTTCATTTTCCCGCTATTAATGGTCGGGCAAATCGCGTTTTTTTCATTATGAGGAATTTGAATGTGAATTTTTTAAAATTTTTCATATCTGACAAATTCACATATTTTTCATGAAGAGGAAATTCAAAATATTTTTTTCCTCACCCTCATGAATGTGAAAAAGCAGTACAATTTAAAATTTTTCACGCTCGCTCATGACTGAAAAATGAGCGAACGTTTCGGTACTCTGGTATATATAAATGTCTAAACTAATATATTAGTTTTTTCAAAGATGAATTTATTTTGATAACATCCAATGATAGTTACATACATATAATTAATTTTAAAGTTTGCTAACTGTATTTTAAAAAAATTACACTCGAAAGTGGATTACTTCAGCAGTTTTGGTGTTTTGCGTCAAACCCACATGTTTTATTCGTTTTCATTTAGAGTAGAAGGGGTTGGTGAAAGTAAAACGAATTACCTTTTTTTCTCATATTTTAAACAAGAAAAAAATTTTGTTTTTAGTTTAGAATTTTCTATTTCTAATTTAATCAAAATATGTATGTATGTATCTTAAGTCAAATAAAAAAAGTTGAAGAAAATGCTGTTAATTATACGAATTTTCTTCAAAAAAAATTTTTGTTTACGATTTTAAAATTTTGTTTTATAAACGAAATTTTTCTTTAATTTCGGTTAATTTTATTATTTGATAAAAATTAGTTTTCACAGAGTTTTTTAAAACTTTTTTTGCTATCTTATCTCGACTTAAGATGTTTTGCCAAAATGCCCTAAGCTAATCCCCGCGAAGCTGTACGCTTGTCTGCAG
This sequence comes from Pollenia labialis, assembly GCA_949318255.1. Taxonomy (NCBI): domain Eukaryota; kingdom Metazoa; phylum Arthropoda; class Insecta; order Diptera; family Polleniidae; genus Pollenia; species Pollenia labialis. Next base: position 88,293,041 of record OX439142.1, on the reverse strand, counting down.
GAAAGAAACCAGAGTCTCTGGCGGGAATCGAACCCGCAACCCCGGGGCTGATAGACTAGCTCGCTACTAGCTAACCTACCGGGGCAAAAGGCCCTAACTAACGCCTTTCTGGAACGATTTAAAATTCAAACATATCTTTTTTAATAAGTTGTAAATGAAAATATCCTCGAGCTTCCCTCGTGGTCCTATTTTTTAAATATATATAGCTTGTGTGTTCATATTAGTATGGATCTATCCATGTTTTTAATTTCATAAAGATATGTTAGATAGTTTCGAAGAAGCAGAAATTGCCGCCAACCGCACCTCGTTGTCCTAATAAAATAACCTTACAGCCTTAGTCAAATCTTAAAAAGCTTTAAAATTATCTTGAAATTTTTCTGAATAACAACACAAAAAATTTTTGCCTGGTTAAAAAATTATTAAAATTGCATTTGCCATCTCTGCTTTCTCTCTCACTCTGTATATTTACGTTATACTTACGTTAATACACATACTTATATGGGAATTGAAGATAGCTAGCAGAAATTTTATTTATATCTGCATGTACATTCAAAAAGAAGAATGAATATGAATATACACATTGGCAGCGTATACTTATACATATTTAAGTTCAACTTCCCAGTTGGCAATGTCAATGGTTCGTGCACGACAATGTTAATTCCTGCACGACACGTAAGGGACAACTAATGCAAATCGTCGACGATTTTTTCGAACAAGTGTAGCGTAAATCGTGCACGACACAAAGAAAGACAATGTCGCTCAGCCTGTCGTACACACACGAATGTGTACACACTCGAATGTGTGCAAGACAATATCTCCTAACTTGTCGTTGATGACCACATACACGGCATTGTCGTTGATGACCACATGCACGACATTGTCATCCATATTGTCGTTGATGACCACATGCACGACATTGTCATCCATATTGTCGTTGATGACCACATGAACGACATTGTCGTCCATATTGTCGTTGATGACCACATGCACGACATTAACGTCCACATTATCGTTGATGACTATATAGACGATAATAGATTCTACTTTATCGTCAACGACTGCGTATAAGACAATGTCGATGAAGTTACAAGAGTAACAGCTTACACGACAATGTCGCCTATAAACCTAAAGGAATAACACATACATACATAGCACATACATACCCAGTTGGCCAAATGGTCATAGACGCAAATGTCGTCAACGATGTCTTCCGAACATTTTTGAATTTGTCGCCTATATAACATTTATGGCGACAACTAAAGTAAGAAAACGTGTATATTGTCGTGTTAAAAATCGTATTTACGACTTTTTTGGAGACATTTTTATAAATTTGTCTTGAATAATAATTTATTGAGGACAACGTAAGTAACCATTGCATGCATTTTGTCGTGTTTCAAACCACACTGACGACAAAATGCATGCAATTTTCGCTCATCTTGTTTTCAATTATACTTTATTGAGGACAACTTAGGCGACCATTGCATGCATTTTGTCGTCTTTTGTCACTTTGACGACAAAATGCATGCAATGGTCTCTAACGTTGTCCTCTACTAAAAAAAATTCAAAACTTTAAATTTGTATGTAATTTAAAATTAATATTTCTTGATGTTTTGCTTTTATTATCAATGTTTTTGATAATAAAAAAAATTAAAAAATAAATAATCCTGCCTGTTTAATGTTATTATTTTGTAACTTATAACGTTATTCGCGGCTGCGTTTCAATTGTGATTGATAGGACAAGAAACACAAAAAATAAATGTTCCTGCTGACTACATTGCCATATAGTGGGCTCAATATGCAAACCTGCTAAATATACTTTTTAAGTAAATTGAGATTTTAATGCCGTGTGGAAGAGAAAGATACACCTCGTCGACCAGCATCTAGTTTTTCTTCAAATTGAGTCTAAAAGTGTGGTAAACCAACTATATTTTTAGGTTTTCTCTCAAGCTGCGCATATAAAATATAAAAAGTTTGTTGTTTCCATTAAATATATCAGTATCGGTTTTCGTTAAATCTCTAATTGTCACTTACCTATCGATGACTAAATCGTAGATAGTGTCAACAATATTGTCATCAACGACACTATTAAAGTAATGTCGCTAATCGGGCATTAACGACTTTGTGAGAAAAAGTCGTTTAAATAGTCGCCAGTGACAACTTTAACCACATTGTTACCCATATGATCATTAACGAAAATATGCATAATAATGTCGCTCACATTGTCGTTTACGACTTAAGTTTTATCGCTAAAAAAAAAAAAAAAAAAAAATGTCGTTCATATTGTCGTGTTTAGTAGCTTATAGAGGACACCTAACAAGACAATGTCGGTCATGTTGTCGTGCATACACTTTAATACAGGACAGCTTACAAGACACTGTCGCTGATATTTTCGTGTTTAGTAGCTCATAGAGGACAGGTTACAAGACACTGTCGATTGTACTGTCGTGTATAGTTGTTGATAGAGGATACCTTACAAGACAATATCGGTCATGTTGTCGTGGATACATTCGGATAAGGGACAACTTACAAGACGCTGTCGCTCATACTGTCGTGTATAGTTGTTGATAGAGGATCACTTACAAGACAATGTCGCTCATTTTGTCGTGGATAGATTTTGATAAGGGACAGCTTACAAGACAATGTCTGTCATGTTGTCTTTGTTACACTTTGATAAAGGACAGCATGAAAGACAATGTCGGTCATGTCGTCGTTTATAAACTTCTGTAAAAGACAATGCACTAGACAATGTCGAGTATTTTGTCGTGCACGACATTTTCCTTGAAATCGTCTTCCAGAAATCCAAAGTGATATAGGACATTTCGTGCATAAATCGTTGACGACAGTGTCGTCGACGGCATTTTGGCCAACAGGGTTGTTATGGGTGATGGTATGTATGTGTATAGTTTTGATCTCTACTCATGCATGCCCATACATGTTTTCTCAGTAATATTGAAAGAGTAGTTAAAATGATACTCAAATTAACAAAACATGCAAAAATAGACTCTTTTTAAACTGGTCCAGCTCACGAGAGGTCAAAGCTGGAGCCGAAATATTTAAAATATCATCTTAAAAAAGTCCAAGGTTCATTTTTAGGAGGGTACATAGAGCACGAAGTTTGCATCCATACAACTTGAGTTGCTCTAAAATACATATATATGTATATATAATTGGAAGCGATATATGTATATAATTATATGTATGTATTATTATATAATTTTTTTTAACTTTGTGAACTACATTTAGTTGCCCTGCGCATTTTCTTTTTGTATTTTATTAAATAATTTATAAAGTATTCTTTTTTAAATAAATAAATAATTATTTATCAGGTAACACGCACTCTTACCAAGTGATACATTTCTTTAAGTTACAATGGAACAAATTAATAGCTACGTTTTACACTCAACACTTATGTGTACTTAGCGTGTTAATATTGAATGCAAAGTTTGTACTAACAAGCGATATTCACCACGGTTGTAGCAATTTACAGCACTAAATTTTCTTTGAATTACAATAAGCGTTAACAACACTGATTTTCAATAATTAAAGTCAGCTGTTGTTAAAAATTTTGCGCAAAAAAAAAAATTATTTAATAAAAGTAAAACGAACGAAAAACAAAAAGTTTTTATATCCATCACAATATTACCAAAAATCACAATACAACACAAATTGTACGCAAACACAAGAAAAAAGTTAATACAAAAATACTTGCTTGCATAAAAAAGTACTTAACGCAGATGCAAAAAGGTTATTATCTTACACTCAATTATAACTGGGGGTAAGAAATGGAACAAATTTGCCATCGTATGTCGATACAAATTACATACGACATACGACAATTAAATAATCAACCGACGATATGTAGAAAGGAAAACGACAACTTCTCACATTTTTCCATATTTTTTTTAGAAAAGAACAAAAACCCTCGCGAATGGTAACATGCATGGAACATTATTGTCAGAAAATAAAACACCATTAAAACAATTGTAAACACACACCCCCCCCCCCCCCCCTCGCTGCCTTAAACATGCCATTGATCACCTCATTTAGAAGCTTGATAATCGATACAAACGAAAACTATTTTTGTATTTTATATTTGTTTATAAAGAAAAATAGTACATAAGGGCTATATTTGTTTGTTTATTTTTGCGAACAAGACAGTAGAGGTTTGCTTAAGAGCACTGAACTTAAAAAGAAAAAATAAAAAAACAAACAATTTTGTCGTCATAAATAATTGTATGATAATTTAATTATTTATTTTTAATAATTTAATTAATATATTACAACATAAAAAATTCTGTTTTAATTTTTGTTTGATTGCCAAATTATCTAATAATTTTTTATTCTATGTTCACACTTAACCCATTAAAGCCCAAATCAGAACTGCAAACAATTGTACTAATTCATTGTGAAATGTACCTGTTTTACACTCGTCTTAAAATACTACAAAAGACAACATAATAAAAAATATTTCAAAGCTGTGTTTTAAGAGGTGTATTAACTTTAGTACAATGGGCGCTTCGTCAATTCTAGAGGACTATTGTCTAGTTTAACCATATATTCTTGTCGCTCAGATACGTCCGTGCTATATATCATAAAAGCCTGTCGTTCTTCGATTTAATTAAGGTGAACGTAGTCAGAGCTGATCCATTGATCTTCAATGTTATTGGTTTGTCTGTTATACTATGTTTCCAATATGATCATGTTTCCATTAAGTAAAACTGGTTTTGGTTTCCGAATTTTGCTTGAGTTTTTCGAACATGAAAAATGTATGGGAAAACAAGTAGCAAAACTAGTTATGTGGCCCAAAACATGAAAGTGGAAACGTACTATTAGTAACAACTACTATATTACCGGAAACATCTCAGTATAATTTGTTTGCATACAAGTTATCGTTTTCGCCTTCCTCCTCTTTTATTTATTTTATTTTTTTTATTATTATATACATAAGTAATATACAAAAGCCTATCAAGGCCTATAAAAAATATATTACAAAAGCAAAATCCTGAGTTTTATTCATAGATACAATAAATATTCAAAAACATATTAATTCAAGTATATACACCTAATTATAAAAATACAAATACAAATGGCTTCCCAGCCAAGGATTGAAAAAATTTTTTAAAAAATATTAATTCATCAATTAACAGGTCCCAAAGTAGTAGCACACATTAAAAAAAATAGATATGTCAAGTAAATATACCATTACAGGACATTCTGTCTGAAATAAAGCCATAATAAACTCATTGAACATAAGATTAGGCAAGAGGGGGGAAAAAATCAAGAGAATTCTTAATCCTGAAGAGACAAGTATGCCATAATTTTCAATCGGTTACATATTTTAAGACTTTCTTAGTTACAAGATTTATAAGCGATTCATAATGATGATTCATTTGAATCGGAATGCATTATTTTTTTTTTTTTGTTTATTTATTAAATCTTCATATATTAAATATGAACTAACAATAATTAATCAAATCTTATCCTAATTCTTTATTTATGTCCTGCCAGTGCCAGACAAAAATTTTTTTCTTCACGGGTTCTGTTCACATATATAGGGTCTTATCGCTCTTCTAGTAGGGTAAGTGCTGCAGTGTCTCTTCTTCTTAAGCGAGTGTGGCCGCCATGATTTAAAATATTTCGAGCTAGTGGATTTGGGTGTTGTTCAAGCCTTTTTAAAAATTGTTTTTCCTTAATATTTTTTAAGGAATTTAGATAATAATAAATAATTATTTTTGGGGTTGTTTTAAAACTTCTTTTATAAAAAATCACACTCGAAAATAAGTACAAGACCGGTTGCTTTCGTTTACAATTTAGAATTAAACTTTATTTTAAAAATGGTTCTTCAATTAAAAAAAAGTATAACAGTTGGGAAACAATTTCCCAAGCTGTTTGACGTTACAATTAAGATTTTTACGTTAGCAGTTATTTAAAACAGTTAATTCATTAAAAAATTCAAAGTTCAAGTAAAATTAAAAAAAATAATAAAAATAATAAAAAATGAAAAAAAAAATAAAATTTAAAATGTTGATCTGGCGAAACACCGGCCCCATTGAAGGACCTGCGGTCTTCAATCAAATGGAAGCAGCGCCAATTTGTGAATCGCCCTCTTCAGCACCCCGTTTTTAGTTTTCACTAGCGCTACTCTCACTCTGCCGTCTGCGCCTGGGGTTACCTCCTGAACTCGGCCGGTCAGCCACTGCATGGGTGGCATGTTGTCCTCGTGAACGACGACGAGCTCGCTGACGGCGAGATCTGGCTCTTCTTCTGCCCACTTGGTTTTGGCTTGTAGGCTGCGGACGTAGTCTTTCTCCCAAGACTGCCAAAACGTCTGCTTGAGAGCGCAGGTAAGCCGCCATCTCTTGCAGAACCTCAGCCTGTCCACTTCTTCTCGAGGCAATTCGAGCGGCAGCGCTTGTAGGCTCTCGCCGATTAATAGATGCCCCGGAGTTATCGCTTCGCCGTCGATCGGGTCGTTGCTGACTGGAGCGATTGGCCTGGAGTTCAATACTGCCTCTACTTGAACTAGGACCGTCTGCATCTCTTCTTGGCTCAGTACCACCGTGCCCACGGTTTTGACGAGCAGTCCTTTGGCAGATTTGACGGCCGCTTCCCACAGGCCGCCGAAATGTGGAGCCCGCGGCGGAATGAATATGAAGTTGACCCCTCTGTTGGCAGCATACTTCTGTAGCTCTCCGGCATTGATGACCATCGCCTCTCGAAGCTGCTGCAGCTCTCTGCTGGCACTGACAAAATTGGTTGCGTTGTCGCAATAAACGCGCTCTGGGAGCCCACGTCTGCCGATGAACCCTTGAAGACAGAGAATAAAAGAATTGGAAGAGAGATCAGAAACCAGTTCATTATGTACAGTCTTTGAAGTAAAACACACAAATATAGCTATATACATTTTAACGGGTGGACGGCCACGAATTTTAAGCGTTATATTAACTGGGCCGCAAAAATCTACACCACACACTTTGAATGGGCGTAGAGCTCTCACCCTATCGGCGGGCAAATTTCCCATTATCTGACTCATTAATTTTGAACATTCTTCGCGGGCATTAATTAGCCAAATTCTGTCTCGCAAAATGGCTACTAGTGCTTTAGCACCAGCATCACAGAATATACAGAACTGACACGAGACGGAAGATTTTGCCTTTTTTTTGTCTCTTTCTAAGAAAGCTGCCCTTTTGCATTTTTTGTTTTGATTACGCAATTCGTGTTGATAGTAGCGGCTTGTTTTTACACATTGCCACTTTACTACCAAAAAACATTTTCTTTCTCTTTCTTCGAAAGCTACCCACGCAACTGATTTGGGCCTTTTTCACACGTCACTTTTTACAGTTCTGTGTATTCTGTGACCAGCATGACAGTTCTCTAAATGTAAGTGTCGCAAATAAAGTGCCATAAAATGAGATTTTCTTTTCATTAAAAGGGGACATTTTGCATCATATGCAATTGGTGCATTTAGCAATCTCCCGCCGACCCTAAGTAGTGAAAATGAACGATGTTCGTCTTTAAATTGATGGACAAATGGATTCAACTTTTGTAAATTAGAATGCAAAACTTGTGATTTACTTAACTTTCTCAGCTCTTCGGTATAGTCCAATTTTTGGTAAAATTCAATAAGCTGAAGGAAAGTCCAATTAATTTCTTTCGCTGTAGGTATACCCAAATTGCGGCATTTATATCCACGAGCAATATCGAGAAAACGAAAAACATAAGTGAATACTCGAATCATTTTAGTATATGATGAATATTTCTCAATCACTTTTACTACATAGTTGTCGTCATTTTCCTCTACAGCAAAAAACACGTTAGTTTTCCTTTTCTAAAGCGATTCTTCTTCGATTGACAATTTAAAATGTTTGTTAACGGGCCACTTGTCACTTTCATTAAGCAAAAATCTTGAGCCGTCGAACCAAATAGAATCAACTAACTCATCAACATTACCACCTCTAGAAACTATATCAGCAGGATTTTCTTTAGTTGGAACATGACGCCAAGTGATATTTGTAGATAAATCCTGAATTTCTGAAACTCGATTTGACACAAATGTCGCTAGAGTCGATGGATGAGTTTGAATCCAGTGCAACGTTATTTCTGAATCCGTCCAAAATGTTATGCTTTCTACCTCAAACGAAATCATAGGTTTTATTTTCGAACATAACTTGGCCAGTAAATGCGCTGCACATAATTCACGTCGGGGAAGTGACTTTGTCTTCAGAGGAGCAACTTTTAGCCGTTAGCAATCGACATAAAATTTTAGCAGAAGCTCTACTCCGGATATAAATGCAGCAGCCATACGCGCGCATAGAAGCATCAGAAAACCCATGAATTTGACATTTAGTTCTAGTATTGGTTAAAACATATCTCGGGATCTCTAAAGTATCAATTTTCAATAAATTGGACTTGAAATTCAACCAAGGATTGATTCATCCCAATCTAGCTTTATTAGCCATAGTTCTTGCAGAAGAATGCCTTTATAATAAATGGGCACAAAAGTCCGAGCGGATCAAATAGCCTTGCCGAAACGGATAATATATTCCGTTTTGTTGCCCTTAAATTCAGAAATGAATCATCCAAGTGGTATTTAAATACATCACTCCTCGGACGCCAATAAGTGCCTAATGTCTTCGTGAGATCCGGATCTATTTGAACAGACTTTTCTATCATTGCGTGATTGGTTTGACCAAAATGATTTGAAAACCACTTAGTTAAATTAAAACCTGCCGATTGTAGTATTTCAGTGACTTGAGATCTAATTACATCAAGCTCTTCTATTGAATCGGCGCCAGTTAACAAATCATCGACGTAGATGTCTGTTTTTATTACTTCAGACCCGATAGGTAAAGTTTTTTTAAACAATTCACTCAAATAAGAAAGGCATCGTATTGCCAGAAACGGAGCAGATGAGGTGCCATAAGTCACTGTGTTTAATTATAAATTTCAAAATTTTCCGTTTGACTTTCCCGCCATAATATTAATTGAAAATTTCTGTCGGCCTCATCAATTATTACTTGACGGTACATTTTTTCAATGTCAGCCGTGATGGCGTATTTATGCATTCGAAAACGAATAAGCGTAGAATATAATTCCTCTTGAATTGTAGGACCGATCATTAGTAGATCATTAAGAGAAATTTGTGTTGACGTTTTACAAGAAGCGTCAAAAAATACCCTTAATTTAGTAGTAGAACTCTTGGGACGTAATACACATTGATGCGGGATAAAATAATGTGGTGTATTGGGAATTTTGTTGTCTGTAATAGACATATGTCCCAAGTTAATGTATTCCTTCATAAAGGAGTTATACATCTCTTTCATTTGTGGTTCTTGCGACAGTCGACGTTCTAATGAAAGAAATCGTCTTTTTGCTGTTTCAAACGATAGACCCAAAGTATTAGTATTCGCTTTGAAAGGTAGCGACACTTTAAATCTTCCCGATTGTAGTCGTTGAATAGAATTCATAAAACTTTCCTCGCATTTTTGATGCTCTAACGAAAGAATATTTACCTCTTAAGGCATTTCTTCTAACTCCCAGAATCTACGGACAACTAAGTCAAGTGAATCTTCCTCGTTTTCTTTCAGTGTACTTAAATGGCATACATTCTTATCAGTAATTTTTGGCTCCCTATATTTTCCCGAAACAATCCATCCTAGAAGTGTTTTCTGGAGTGTTGGACTGTTAGGATTTTGTTTAATTTGACCAACGCATAATAATTCAAAGAAGATCTCAGCGCCGATCAACATATCTATTTTCTGAGGTTTATTAAAATATGGATCAGCTAATTCTATATTAGAAGGCAAGTTCCAACCATGTGTCGAAATTTTATGATCTGGTTGATAATTTGAGATCGATCGAAGAATCCAAAATTCTGAAGAAAATTCATGTGAATTCATTCGAGATCTTATTGTTACTGTAGCTTAAATTTGGCGGAAGAATTAGTTCTACCTATACCAAGTAAACTGAGATTTCTTTCTTCTTTTCGGAGTTGTAGTCGCTGAGACAGTTCCTCAGTTACAAAGTTAATTTGTGAACCGGAGTCCAATAACGCTCTAGCCAAAACATATTGACCAGATCTATTTCTAATATTAACCAATGCGGTCGCCAATATAACATTGTCCTGGCTTGAAGACGAATGATTAAAAGAAGCCCTCGAAGTTGAAGCTCTATTAGGATCAGAACTACTTTCATTTACTGGTTGTGCATTATTTGCAGCATATATGTGTAGTAAAGTGTGATGTGAGCGACTACAAACTCGACATTTTGACGATTTACATTTCGTCACAGAATGACCTTTCTTTAAACAATTAATGCAGGCAGGAACGCCCTTAACAAAGTCAAATCTTTGTTGTACAGGCACTGCTGAGAACGAAGGACAATTAGGTAAATAATGTTGAGCCGATGCACAAAATAAACATTTAACTGCCTCTTGTTGAGTATTGGGTTGGCCTACAAATGAAGACTTTGATTTCTTTTTAGAAAACGTTTCATTTTTCTTTGGAAAATTGGCAGTAGGCTTTAACCTTGAACTTGAAGCTTCTTCAGCTGAAATGTGTTGATATCTTTTGTTCAATGCTGCCTCGCAATCATTACTTTTCGTAATCAAGTTGCTCTTCCCATTTGGATCTAGTGCTCGGATCTACTTTTGTCATTACTAAGTGAATTATTATCGCGTTAGTAATTGCTTTGTCGTCGCCAATTGACAAAAGTGACCCATATATGGCCGAAACCGTATCGATCATGCACCTCAAGGCTGTTGCCGATGGTTTAGACATTTCCGGCAACTCAAATAATTTTGTGATATTTTCGAAAAATATCAGACAGGGATTGTCATAAACTCTTTTTAAACTTTGCAAAGCCTTGGAATAATTTTGCTCACTTATTTGATAGGCTTTAACCGTGCCTAGAGCTTCATCTGACAAGCATGATATCAAATGGTTGAATTTTTCAATTTCAGTCACAGTTGTAACACTATCAACCAAGCTCTCGAATAAACTTATAAAGTTTTTATATTCGGAATATTTTCCGCTGAATTTCGGCAACTTCATATTTGGAAGTCGGTTATGATGAGGCTGGAAACCTAAAGTGGTTTCTGCAAAACTGTTTTGCCTTGGAGTTAAATACCCCAGAAGCATACTTTTAGTGGAAACGCATAAGTTTTCCAAATCAGACCTTTCATTATTTGATGGATCTAAAATGTCTATCTCTGCCTGAATATCCATTGCGTCCTCAATATATGAATTTAAAATTTCCAACCTACACTGCAACTCATTCTGATTAAACGAAATTGTCTTCTCTTTAATGGAACGACGTATTCTTGCCACGTTGCCTAAAATTGTGTTTTTCTGTTGGTATAAACTCTCAAGACTAGGAGCGGAACCTTTTTGCTTCTTGCCGCCTGCCATAATGTAGTCGAGAATTATTTGATCAACAACAGAATAAATAGGAAACAAAGTTTAATTTTAATACTTTTTATCTTAAAAACTTCTGGAAGGATCTCAAGGAACTTTAAGCGTTGTCGTATTGACACGAAAAAATTAATAAAAACGTTCCGAGATCAACTTACTGTCTCAATGCTATTGCAGAAACAACCTTTTAATTTGTACAGACATTTTTTGGTTTCAACTATTTTTTATTTATTAATTTTTTGCAATTAAACTGCAAAAATTGTAGGGACACTTTTTAATTAATTTCAAAAAATAATTGTTTGCTGGGTTGTGAAGAGTAATTTCAATAATTTTTTTCGATTCACAATGATTTTCAAAATTATCGGTAAAATAAAAATATTTTATTGATGCGTTAAAATTTTCGCAAAAATGTTTGCTGGGATGCACCGCAAGCAAAAGCAATAAATTGAAAACAAATGACAAAAATATTTATGTATATGTATGTTGTTGTTTATAAAACAAGCAAATATAATTTCAATAATTAGTTTTTGTCTCTCTATGTTTCACTAGCTTACCACAGCCTCTTGAATATTAAATTCACTCGCGATCACTTTGATAAATGTCCGTCCGATAATAATTATTTTTCCTCGATTTATTTTCACAATAGGTATGTATTTAACGTATGTATATTATTTTTCATACACAGTTTTTCTTTCTTTTAAAAATTCTCAACTATTTACCGTTTATTTTATTTAATATAATTTATTTATTTATTAATTTAAAATTGTTTTTATTTATTTCGTGCACTTAATATTTTCTTCTTGTTATTTGTTTATGTTTGTTTTTGTTTTTACTCGCTGTTTACTTCTGATCAATGATGTTGCCAATCAAATCAATACACACAGTGTTGGTAAAATTTTCTATTTATTAGTAACGAGCTTAAAGAAAATAAAACAAAGCAAACGTCAAATAATAAAACAAGCGAATTAAAGAAAATATGTAACGCAAAAAAAAGGTAAATATTTATTGGAAATATGTAAATAGTTACAATTTAATAAATTTTTTGATTTTGTAATAAGAGAAAAACTCCGGAATATGAAAATAAAGAGAACGAACGGTAAGTGATGGCAAAATTGCAGCGAGGAGGCGTATTTTTCCCGTTTGTGGTGGTTTTTTCAACACTTGCACTAGATAATTATGTTTTATTAATTTTCTGTTAATGATAATTAAATTGCGAACAATAAAAAGCACTTTTATTTGTATATGTTTGTGTGTTTCACTACTAAGGCGATTGTTAGTAATACAAATCTCATTAAAAGAACGAATAATTTCGGTGTGGAAAATAAACTTTGGCAAATTAATATTAGTAGTTAATTTTTTAAATTGAATTGCTACAAAGTCTTACACAATTATTTGTTCTTTAATACCTGGTTAGAAGTTTGTTGACGTTCGGCACTTTCCTTTTGGCACAAAATGCAGTTGCAATTAGGCATCTGGATGACTTTCTTCTGCTGTGGTTAGGTTGTTGGTTTTTAAATTTGCTGATTTAATTATTATTAGTTTGTGGTTATTTTGATTATTTATTTTTCGGGTGTTACAATAACGACGCACGAAAATTAAAACTTATTTTTACACAAACCGAAACCGAAAGTACGGTAATGGTAACCGTGGATTTTTAATTTTATTTAATTTTTAAAACAGTCCCTGCTCGGGCGCCAAAATGTTTTTCCTTAATATTTTTTAAGGAATTTAGATAATAATTAATAATTATTTTTGGGGTTGTTTTAAAACTTCTTTTATAAAAAATCACACTCGAAAATAAGTACAAGACCGGTTGCTTTCGTTTACAATTTAGAATTAAACTTTATTTAAAAATGGTTCTTCAATTAAAAAAAGGTATAACAGTTGGGAAACAATTTCCCAAGCTGTTTGACGTTACAATTAAGATTTTTACGTTAGCAGTTATTTAAAACAGTTAATTCATTAAAAAATTCAAAGTTCAAGTAAAATTAAAAAAATAATAAAAATAATAAAAAATGAAAAAAAAAAAAAATTTAAAATGTTGATCTGGCGAAACAAATATTTTACTGCATATTTTGTAATCATAGTTTTTACCAATGGCACATTGAGATCCTTATGAATGTTTGAGTTTTTAACGTACCAGAAAGCTGCTGTGATTATTCGAAGAAGTTTATTTTGCCGCCTTTGAATTTTTTCGATATTAGATGCCGAGGCGGTGCCCCATAGTTGAATACCGTAGCACCAGATAGGCTTTAAGATAGAGTTGTAAAGTAGAAGCTTGCAAACGAGACTAAGGACAGAATTTCTTCCAATAAGCCAATGATTTAATCGCCGATCCAGTTGTAAACCGAGATATTTTACATGCGAATGTTGAGGAATTATTTGATTATTGATTGTAATAGGGGGGCAAGATTCCCGGGGCAAGGTGAATGTTATATGTACGCATTTTTGCTCATTTACCATTATCCTCCATTGTCTTAGCCATATTTCTAGTAGAAATATATGATCCTGTAAATAACGAGATGCTTCATAACTGTTTTCGTGTACGCTTAGAAAAGCTGTATCGTCTGCAAATGTTGAAGTTTGGGTGTAGTTGTTTGTTGGCATGTCCGAAGTATAAATTAAGTATAAAAGAGGGCCGAGGATGCTGCCTTGTGGAACTCCAGCGCCAATTGGCTGAGGTGAACTTAAGAAATCTCCTTTAATAATAATGCATTATTTGAATGAGAGAATATACGTAGATCCACTGGTAAATAATTCAAACATCGAGCTACTCTAACTATAAACGACCGTTCAAAACAACTACAGCGAATTCTAGGTATAATAAGTTGTGGGTTTCTAGTTGAATGTGTGAAGAAAACTTAGTACAAGGTTGAGAAGGTTGTCCAGTTTTCATAACTCTAAAAAATAGTAGCAAGTTACGATAGGATATAAATATTTTAAAAGTACAACCAAGAAAATGTTTGACATACCCAGAAATATGCGCTCGGCGTCGAACACAATACGTATATCGCACAATAGTGTTTACAATACGATTCAATCTAGCTATAACGAGAGTTTGAGAGCCAGTGTAATAATGAAATACTTTTTAATAATTTGATTTAACAAAACCACACCACAAATAAGAACACTTTTTATATTTGTATTTTTATTTAGTTTATTTTATTTGCGGGACAGCCGCTTATGCGACTGTCCGCTTTAAGTTTAGTATTATGATTGATTTTTGTTATTCTTACTTAAACACTCTAAACTTATTTTACTAATATAATTTTGCTTATTCTACATAATTTTATTTTTGTTAAATCAGTGAGAATATGCATCGTTGCAAATTCTCACTGATGGGTTTGATGTGTGTGGACATTTTTGCTTACACAAAGTGTGAAGCTCGTGTTACATACGGAAGGTATGGTAACGACGACTAGTCAAACACACTACACCTCCCTTTTCCGGAAAAAGAATAATCAATACCAAGTTGATTATTCTTTTATATAATACAACGTAGAAATAAAAATTAAATTATTCCACTCACTATCCCTTTTAAAAGAAAAAATTTTTTTTATAAACATTTTTTCAAATAGGCAGAACCAAATTAGAACATTATAGTAAAAAAAGATTTATCTTGGTTCGCCGTTAAATATTTAAGGGAGTGTTTTTTAAAAAAAAAAAATTTAATTTATTAAAAGTAATTATAAAATAAATTGTTTTAGTATTTAATTAAAAAAAAATAATCTTAATAATAGTGAATAGTATTGTGAAAGAACATTGAAATAATTTTAAAAATTTTTGTTTTAAAAGAAAATAATTTTAATTAGGAGCACATTTAATAAAAAATGATGGCTGATTCATTACCCTTGCCTTTGAGGGTTTCATTATTAGTTCCTAGGAAAAATTGACTTTCATCTAGTGAAAAGTCGCAATGTTGTCAGATTATAATTACCAGCTATTTTTTCAAGCTTTAGAAAGAGGTGACCTAAGTCGACATTTCTATTAATAATTAAAGTCTTTCAACCTAAATTCAACTTTTATCAGTTTATGTCATCAGCTGTTTTTTAAAGCTTTAGAAGTTTGACCTAAGTCTGACTTCTATTAATGACCATAGCCATTTCACATGATTTTGGAAAGTACTTGCTTTTCTTTGAGGATAATTACTTTATCCTAAGTAAAATACTTTCGCAGTATTTTACGGTGCTCTAACTATGCGCGCCAATTACAATTACTGCTCAAAAAAAAATTTCAAATATTAAAAAAAAAATTTGTAATAGAAATTACAAAAATTTGCTATGTAAAAAAACTTATAAGATCCTATGGACATTCAGTAAAGTAAAACAAAATAGTAAATAATTATTAATAAAAAAAATTTAATTTTTCTTCTAAAATTGAAAAAAAAATTTAAGAAAATAGTATTTAAAATGTTAAAATATTTAAATTGAGATATATTAAAAAAAAAAATAAAAAAAAAAATTAGTTAATAGAAAAAGGCATTAAAAAAAATATATATTTGAATATTAAATTTCCTTTCCTTTTAGACAAAACAAATATATGAAATAATTATATGAAATAATTACTAAAAAAAATATAAAAATATGAGATTAAATTTTATAAAGTAAAATTTTATTCAAAATTATTAAAATTCTATCCTCACCATAAAAAAACTTTTTAATAATTTGACCACGTATGTATTATTAAAAAAATAATTACTAAAAAAAGAAACTAAAGTAAAATTTTATTTAAAATTATTAAAATTCTATCCTCAACATAAAAAAAATTTTTAATAATTTGACCACGTATGTATAATTAAAAAAAAATAATTACTAAAAAAAAACTAAAGTAAAATTTTATTTAAAATTATTAAAATTCTATCCTCAATATAAAAAAACTTTTTAATAATTTGACCACGTATGTATAATTAAAAAAATAATTATTAAAAAAAAATTTCTTATTTTAGATTATTACTAAAATCCTCATCTTAATATTTTTTCAACAGTTAAAAAAAATTTAAAATAAATTTTATTCAAAAACTAAAAAAAATTTTCCCTTCTTTTAACCATTTTAAATTAATTTAGTAAAACTATTATTATTATTTAATTAATACAACTTATTGAATCTTAGCTGGTATTTCGACACAAATAATATCTTCACCATTTTGATCCTGTAATTATAGTAGAACTGTTATTATTTAATTAATACAACATATTGAATCTTAGCTGGTATATCTCCACATAAATTATATCTTCACTATTTTGATCCTGTAATTCCCATTTAACCATTACATTCATTTTGGGACATGCTTTCAAAACTGGTAATGTGGCGATGTACTCATATGTTTCATCCTTTTCCAAAGGACATTTAAGACCAATATCGGCACAAACATCAGGATTTTTCAAACAAAAAGTCATTTCAACATCCATCACTTAACCGTGAACAACAGTTTTAATCGATGTTACGTCTTCAGTTAGAGAGAAAACAATTGTTATGGAGACGGATGAATTATTTTTAAAATGCATTCATTTTTGGTCGTATCACAATCGGAAACCACAGTTTTTTAAATTTTCCTGTTTTGGAACCACAATCCGTAAATTGTAAAGTATTAACAGCATATAAGCACAAAATGTTTCATTTAAAATTATTTTTTTTTCTCTTTCTTTTTTTTTTAAATGAGGTTCTTTTATTAAAGTGGCAGGATCTCCTGGCAGGATCGCCATGTAATAATGAAATACTTTTTAATAATTTGATTTAACAAAACCACACCACAAATAAGAACACTTTTTATATTTGTATTTTTATTTAGTTTATTTTATTTGCGGGACTTTTGCTTTAAGTTTAGTATTATGATTGATTTTTGTTATTCTTACTTAAACACTCTAAACTTATTTTACTAATATAATTTTGCTTATTCTACATAATTTTATTTTTGTTAAATCAGTGAGAATATGCATCGTTGCAAATTCTCACTGATGGGTTTGATGTGTGTGGACATTTTTGCTTACACAAAGTGTGAAGCTCGTGTTACATACGGAAGGTATGGTAACGACGACTAGTCAAACACACTACACCAGATACAACCTCAAGCCCATACAAAATATGCGGCATTAATAGTCCATAAGCCAATTTATACTTTATGTGAAATGGTAAATAAATATTGTTCGAGTAAATTCTTCTCAAAATTGCAGAGACCCTACAACAAATAATCAATGTAAATACCTAAACATCGCATCCGGTCAACAAAGGCTAGCCTATCCCGACCAATAAAAATATTTAGATCAACAAAATGATAACGAGTTACCCCAAAGAGGATCTTTTGTGATAACACCTTAATTGAGTGGTAGACTAATCACGTCGAATGTAGGATCAACTTATTATTGTCACGTATGGCTTTTTCTAATCCAAAATAGTTTTTTTTTGTTTGAGAAAGTATATCGGTTTGCCATTTAGCCCTTGAAAATCCACGGATTTTTTTGGCGGCCAAAAATAATTTTTAACTCTTGTGGACGCTAAAACAAACAGTTCGCAAGTGAAACTATCAAAGCTTATTGTATTAAATTCTGCATTCTGCCAAGATGCTTGATTACTTAGCAGCGAAAACCGTTAAAGAATAAAATAAATAAGTTTTTTTTCGGCAGTTATAAGCGCAAGAATGTAATGTCGCCTATAGGAAACAATGGGTTAAAACCTTTTGTACTCACATTTCCCGTTAGGTCACTTGTTGAAACAAACAGAGTAGACAAATAAATCTGACTATATTTTTATTTTGCTTCAAGCGATCAGTGTACTAAAGTAAATAAAGCAACACTTCATTTTCGTTTTTAAACGAAGTTTAAACTAATCCTCTCGTGTATACAATGGGGTAGTTTTAAAACTACTCCTTTGTAATCTAAAGCTGGGTTATATGGTCCTGCCCTAGGACATCGAAATGTTAAATATACCATGTTTGGGTTACTTTTGGAGTAGTCCTAGTCCCTTGTGGGCTACATTTTACATGCGTGTTTGGACAAGTCCTATTATTTGCTGGGTAATGCAAGAAAAACACATTTTGGCAGAATAACAAAAAATTCAACTACTATTTATACATGAATGTGCGTGTGTTTGCAAGCAAATTTATAACGCTTTTTAACCCCTTTAATACTGAAAATTCAGAAACAAAATATATCTTGTGCATATCTACACAAATATACCTTTAAAACGATATACATATGTTTCATTAAAATCGGTGGACGATAAGATACATACTTAAAAATCAACTACAAAAAAATTGTTCCCGTATTTATATGTATGTATGTATAACAGTGGTTCACAGCTTATTTTATGCAGTGCATTTTTTTTTTATTTTTAAAGGTCTGTACAAACAAAACTAAAAGGAACTTTAAAAGAATTTGGAATCATTTTAAAGACAAAACGCTATTCCTTAACAAATTAAAATCATCTATTGCAAATATTTGGTTTTCAACCATTTTATGCAGTTTACTTTTTACTGTAACGGTACCAGAATGCAACTTTGTTGTTTTTTCTGTCATCCTTTTTAAATTCTAGAAATGTTTTCGTTTCTAATTTCTAATTTTGTTTCATGAAGTGTCAGTTAATCAAAATTCAAATGAGTCCGCGTACAATGATAGAGCAGCGAGAATTGGTTTTAAACCATTTAAAAAATGGCCACTTGCAGCGAAAAATAGCATAAATGGTTAATATTAATGCTTCCACAGTTCAAAAAATCATTGAGCGCTTTATCCGTAAAAGTCGGGTTCATAACAAAGGCAGAAAAGCACCGAATAAAATTTTAATGAACACGACGAGCGACATATTTTGCGAAAAATAAAGGCAAACCCAAAGCTATCGGCTCCAAAATTGGCGTCCGAAGTTAAAGCTGACCTGGGCAAACAATGTCGCGTGGAAACTTTCCGTCGGATGCTGTGGCAATATGATTTTCATGGCCGAATTGCACGCAAGAAACCGTTTATTAACCCAAAAAATAGGCAATGGAGTTAAATTTTGCTAAGGAACACGTTTCAAAGGAATCTGCGTTTTGGAATTCGGTCATCTTTGCCGATGAATCCAAGTTCAACCTATTTGGGTCAGATGGCATGTCGTACGTGTGGCGGAAACCAAATACAGAACTTCACAAAGAAAATATAAAGGCGACAGTGAAGCATGGGGGTGGCAGTGTCATGGTTTGGGCCTGTATGTCGGCGGCTGGTACCGGAAAATTAACTTTTATTGAAACAACCATGGACAAATTTAAGTACCTTCAGATACTTAAGGACAACTTGTTGGAGAGCCTGGGTATAAAACCAGATTTTCGATTTTATCAGGATAACGATCCAAAGCACAAATCGGGTATTGTTCAAACTTGGCTGATATATAACTGCCCACATTTGATGACACCGCCAGCACAGTCGCCAGACCTTAACGTTATAGAAAATGTATGGTCAATATTAGAACATAACATAAGAAAACACAAAATTTCTAGCAAAAAGTTTGCATGTAAGTAAGAGGTAATCTCCGGAACTGCCTGTCTTATTTTAAAAACGAAGAATGGAACCTCCTAACGGACATAGGCTTTATAAAGTTCCACTATAGTGCTTAGGAAAGCGTCCAGGGGCGCTAAACTCATGTCTCCAAAACATAGAGAGACAGGAAAAACATGTAATACTTATCGTTGTTTTTTAGAAAAATTATCGGACAGGTGTTTGGTTCTTTTTTGAAATTCGGCCCCGTCTATCTTTTAAAACAAAAAACCTAAAAATAAAAATCTAAATGAAGTGGATTAAAAATCGAGCAAATTTTAAATACGACACTGTTATGAAAGTTGACTACTTATTTTATGAGTTCCAATTTTTTGGCATATACATACGTATTAAATGGGCTGCTACAACATTTAAATGAAAAAAGTACCAAAAAGGTTAGGGTTTTGGTACTACAACTGGTCTTTTTTTAATTACCGTTACCATTGCACCTAAAAACATAAAATTCAACAAGCAAAATCCTAAGTGATAAACTCTGGGAGAACTTTTTTGTATTTTTTTTTGGTCTTTAACTGGTACATTTTGAATTTCCGTTAGTATTGGTCTTAAAAGATAAAATTAAATATGCTATGTAGGTCCTGAGTGAATAAAAATCTTTAAAGCAATCTATTTGGTACTTTTTCGTTCTTTTACTGGTAGTTTTTTTATTTGCGTTAATTTGGGACCTATAAACATAAAATTAAACATGCAAGGTCCTGAGTGGATAAGAATCTGTAACAGAGCTTTTTGGTATTTATTTCTTTTTTAAATGGTCATTAATATAGGAACTATAAACGTAAAATAAAAGCAAGGTCCTGAGTGAATGAGAATCTGTAAGAGGAATTTCTTTGGTACTTTCTATTCCTCTAACTGGTACTTACTTCAAGGCCGCTAACACTCCTTTATTCAATATTATATATTAGAAAAGATCTATTAAAACAGTTATTGCAGTACTCATAAGAAAAAAAGCCATTTTAACATGAGTACGCTGTTCACTCTCCATTCCACCTCCAGTCTATCCCTCCGCTCGATCAAATGTGCTTTTCCCTTTTTTCTACATAAGCTTTTCTATTGTAAAGTTTTTTTAAATATTCAATAAATCAAAAATAACTTAAATGATTATTGTAATTGGAAAGCTCTTCATTTTCTGACCCTGATAAATTTTCTACAATTTTAATGGCACTTTGCGTAGAAAAATAACTTTTTATACCTATCTTTGAACTTTGGCAAAAAAAAGTCTTAAGTCAGAACCGTATTGTTGATTTGAAAATTATAGATTTGCCTTTTTTAATTGACGTAATTTCTAAAAAGCAAATGATAACAATTGAAAGCAGTTTGGCTAGATTAAAGCCATTGACATTAAAATGAATTTTTTTAAACTTTAAACCTTTTTGCCGAACTTCGAAGATATTTCTTTGTGTCATTATATAATTATTAGCCAAGGGTTGTAGTTTTTTAATGTAACCTTATTGAAGTTTTTATTCTAACCAATAAAAAGTTCGGCTAATCTGGTGAAGTCGGCTTAAAATCTAAGCCGAAACTAGCCGGACTTTTCGGCGGCGGCTTATGCTAAAAAAAAAACAGCAATGGCGGCGCTAAGACGGCTTGGAGCCGATCGACTTGGACCTCTGCCCACGCTTTTCTTTAAGGGATGTGTGAGATTTTTCCATTTTGATTTAAAAGTTTGTTGTTTGAAATGTTCTTATTTTTTGACTTTTAGTCGATTTTTTTAGTGTTCATATTCATTTTGTGTTCACTACTGATCAATATATTAAGGTAAAGAAAATCGTTCCTTAAAATTTGTTTTTTTATTTATTTGTAACATGCCAACTTATTTTTATTTTATTTATTTATCTAATACAACAAGATATGATATCTAATGAATTAAAGTATAAGAATCAGAAAGGTTATACTAGACAGAAAGTCTATTTAGCAATAGTAGGGTACACAATTTAACTAACTAAAAATAAAGATTAGTGTGGAAATTCATACGAAAAATTTTTGATTTAGTATGACTTTAAACTCCGGAAAAATATAGCATGTACATAGTAATTTTTCTATAATATTCTATAGTAGTACCAATTTTATCAAAATCTATTTAGTCGTTTGCGCGTGATTGGCTTTTGACTAATTAAGGCCCAGGCCCACGATGTCGACAAGAACATTTCTTTCGTATATTTAAGGGTATTTATTTCAGTTTTTTTATTTGTTGGAAAAATGGAAAAGTGGAAAAATGTAATTTTTTTTACAACAACCTCAAGAAAAAAATTCCACCAAAAGTTACATTTTTATCACACTATAACCAAGTGTAAAAAAGTCAGGATAAAAAGATGTAATTTTCCACTATAAACGGCAAACGAAATGATGTTGCCATTCATAAAACTCTTGAATTGTACAACTCTGATTAAAAAAATTATTTTTTATAGTTACAACATTTTAAACATAACTTCTTTCTCATTTAACTTTCAAAAAGAAAAAACACATATTAAGAATGAGTTCAATAAAAAAAGTTATAAAAAAGAATTAAAAAAAAGAAATAAAATTAATGAAGGAAACATTTCTGCAATTTAATATTTCAAAGTTTATATTGTATTGTTTTCATGAAAATGTATCTTTACGTACTCTTATTTTCGTAAATATTATCAATTTTAGTTAATGATGCGACAATTAAATAAATTAATTAATTCACTTCTTACACTTAATTGGCATATTGAAAATATCAATTACTTCCACGAATTATTTGGCAGATTTTTTATGACAGTTTGTACTTTTTACAAAAAAAAAGAAAAAAAAAAAACCCGTTCACGTCAATAAGAGTGTTATTTTTCTTTTTCCATTTTTCCAACCAAAATAACTTTGAAATGAATACCCTTTTTGTATTGAAAACAAAAACAAATTTTAGTTTTTTTATTAGTTATTGGTTTCAATAAAAATATGAATGCGAAAGAAATGTTCTTGTCAACATCGTGGGGTGGCAGTTCTATTAATCAATTATACACTTGATTTATTTTTTCTTTTTATACTTTTGCTTCTATAACAAAATAAAATTTTTTGGTAATATGAACAGAAATTGAGCTTGAAGAATCGTAATAAAGAATATAGTGGCTACTAGACAAAATGTCTGTCTTGCTGTTTTATTTTACTTTTTAATAAAAAAAATGAATTCTTTAGACACCTAAATCATTTTTAGATTAACCTACATCAATTCTTTATTTTGTATACGCTTTTATTCGTTTTTTATTTTAAAAGTTAAAACCAAATTGTTTACTTTGTTTTCAGATATTTGTGAGTTTGTGTTTGAAAATAAAAAGGAAGCTTTGAAACTTTTAAAACAACACAAAGATGCTCGTTTTAAAGAATTTCTTAATGAAGAAGACGCCATTAAATATGCTCAAACAGGTTTTGAAATTGTCCAAAATAAATATAACGATATTAAGGGTAAGTAAGAATACCATGATATAAAATTATTATAACAAAAAAAAAAAACAATAAATAACTTTTTTTGTGCGGTCGGGAATTTTCTTACTTATTTGAGGTCGCTGATCAAATCTAATCTCAATTTTCTCTATCAGCTCTAGTTTTCAAGATACATATACCGTTATGTCTAAAATTAAAGCACTTTCACTACATATATTGGAATAACTTGAAAACGGTTGACCATATTTAGTTAAACAAAATCCGAAACTCGGCAACAATATTAACTTTAAGTCGTGCTTACATTGTTTTTAAATATGCCCTGTAGTTTCAGAGATCTCGTTGAGTTTTTGAAGAAAAAATAGGCAAATTTAAGAAAAAACTATTTTTTTTTCTTTAAAAATTCATTAAAAATAAAAACGCGACAAAATTCACAGTTTTGGTCTAAAAACATTTACCTTAACATAAATTCAAATGAAATAAGTTTGTTTCATTGTAATCGGGGCACAACTTTTGATTTTATTCACAATTTACTGAGAAAACTGAATTTCGATTTCCATACAAAAAAAAAAAAAAAAAAAAAACGTTCATGACCAGTGTTGCCAATTTAGCCATTTAGTGGCTAGATTTAGCAATTTTTCACCCTGTTTAGCCATTAAAAATTGAGTTTAGCCATTAGCCATTTTTTTAGCCATTTATCAACTTGTTTAGCCATAAATTTTTTTTGCCGTTTTTCTTTTAAAAGAATAATTTTTATTTTATTATAAAAATTTATAAAAGTAAATTAAACATTTTTAACAATTAAAACGCCTTTAAATTAAATCAGAACTTTTATTAATGTTGAAAATCGCTATAAACGATGTTGATGAAACATCTTTCAAAATAAAAAAATTGCTTTCGAATTGAGGAAGTACTCGATCACGACTGCCGGAATTAGGCCCCAGGTCGCAGTTTTGGAGATTATTTGATAAAATTTGGTACGTAGGTACTAATGTGGTCAGGTTTGACCGACTATACTTTCTTACTTGTTTTTAATTGTATATTTGGATTCAAAACGTTGGGTAAATATTGTCGTGATTATGATTTACCTCAAATTTTTCAGAACTAAAAGGCACGAGTGATTCCTATGAGATAATTAATAACGACATCGAATTTATTGATGATTTAATTTTTTAAATATCTATCAAAATATTAATTAACGTTTATTCTTATTTAACAAACTTAACTTACAATTTAATCGCAAACAAATTTAAATGAATTATTTCTGTTTGTTATTAAATTTTAATATGTTTTTATTTAAAAAAGCTTTTAGCCATTTTTTAGCCCATTTTTAGCCATTTTTTAGCCATTTTTCCCCGTAAATTTAGCCATTTTTGGTCACAAATTTTGGCAACACTGTTCATGACACACACATATTTAAAATGTTATATTTTGTATGAAAATCGATATTCAGTTTTCCGTTAACGTTAAACAATTTTGTTTTTTTTAATTCACTATCTTTTATTTATTTATTTTAAAAACAGCGATGATTAATTCAAAACGTGCTGAATTATTGAGTAATAGGTATAATGTGGCATCATTAAAATTCAGAGTTGATTTATTAAAAGTTAGCAGATTTGTTACGAATTTTGCAAATTTTATCCCTAAAATTGCCAAAATGCAGATTGGAAAATTTTTAGTTTAAAATTGCAGGGTTTTAGCTCTTTGGAAACTTCTTTCATTGATAAACGAAATATGTATATCATTCATTCATTGAAGATCAAAAGATTACTATTAAATTAAAAATTCGCATTGTCTTGACTTATGTTATCCGATTTTATACGAAATAATATGCATATGTACGTATGTACATATATATTCATATGTAGTTATGTATAAATATCTTTAATAGTTTCAATATTTGATTTCTTCTAAAATTTCAATAAGACCCTTGATAGTTAAAATATCATGTCAAGCAATTTACTTTTAATTTGTTGTTTAAGATGCCAAAGGTGTGATTAATCCCTACTCAGCTTGAGAAGTAGTTTGGAAAGATATTTTTAATGTAAAAATATCCAAAAATTATCAGCCATTTTCTGAAAATCGCATTTAAGTGAAATTAAAATAGAACCAATTTTTAAACATTTATACCTCATACTTTGAGGACCGCTTATAGATATTTG
This sequence comes from Pollenia labialis, assembly GCA_949318255.1. Taxonomy (NCBI): domain Eukaryota; kingdom Metazoa; phylum Arthropoda; class Insecta; order Diptera; family Polleniidae; genus Pollenia; species Pollenia labialis. Next base: position 88,267,559 of record OX439142.1, on the reverse strand, counting down.
CCATATATTTCAAATTCCAGAACATTGCCGTTTATAGTGAAATGAGTTGTTATATGGTTTTATTTTACCTCATAAAGTTCTGGCAACACTGACCACAGGGGGTTTGTTGATTTTTATTTACTAGTTATTATTTATTAGTACATATGTACATACATATTTATGTACTAAATAAACCTTTTCCTTTTAAATTTACAGCTTCATCAGAATCGCTTGAAAAGGCAGCATTTCGAGCGCCTACAAAGCAACAACTACAAAAATTTCGCCAAATAATTGAAGCGGATAATTGGGAACATGTCAAGAAAATGATATGGGATAATCCACGTTATTTAGTTAGTTCCGGTGATACACCGACAATTCTAAAAGAAGGTTATCGCTATAATGCCATGCATGTTTGTGCAATATCGAATTGTCCAAATGTGGCAAAACTAATACTTGATACTGTCTCAGATATAAAATTTGTGGATCTCTTGATGGGGAAGAAGTACGATGAGAAAACGTGCAAAGAATTGTGCTCAAATCTTTTGGATTATTATTTAAATATACCGGAAAAAGGTCGAAGTGAGACGCCACTACACTTTGCCTCAAAATATGGTCATCGGTTAATGGTAGAAGTATTAACATCATACCCCGAATGCAAAATGTTACCAAATAGTCAGGATCAACTGCCAAAAAATGTTAGTACATAAATTTTAACAAATAACAAGAGCTGATTAAAAATCATGTTTTTTTTATAAAATTTTAGATTATATGTGAGCGTAATAAAAATTTTAGTAACGAGCATTCCGAGATAAGCAAATTATTTGAGGAACGTTATTATGTGCCCGTTTTACGTTCAAATGATAGTGCTATTCCTGCGCAAATAGGTGAACCATTTGCGGCTAACAAGCCACCAGTAAGTTGTATAAAAAACTTATATGTACTAGTATAACAATTAAAACAATTAATTATTCTTGTTGTTGTAAACATTTTAGACTCTTAACTGTGATCCCTTAACTCCTGAAGTGGAAATTAAAGCTGTAGCTGGTCCGATGAGTAAAGAAAAAGCTAAGGTACAACATATAAGAAATTCAAAATAATGTCTGAAGTGTAAAACATTAATTGTTTCTTTTAACAGCAATTTTTCCGCCGTTGGAAGACACCACCTAGATTGGGTAGCAATGTTTCATCTCCCATTGCAAAGAATCCTTTTATATCACCTATAAAACCGCACAATAGCACACCTTTTAAAACTCCTCGAGGTTTTAATGTCAGTTTCAATTCATCCACTGCCAATTTACAAAGACGTTCTTTATTTAATTCCAGTCCTCAGCGACAAGATAATAATGGTGTCGTTGATTCGAATGGCTTCGACAAATCATTAGTCGATGATTCATTCGATGATCAACAAAATGGGAATCACGAAAAAGAAGCCAACGAAATCGATTGTTCAGATAGGGTAGATACTGACAATAATTATAATAATTTAGGTAAAATGGCTAACCCACAAATAAATATGTTAAAAACGGCTCTATGTCCTCGTACTCCTTTGTTTAAATTGAAAAGTAATGCATTTTCAATTTATCGTGAACAGAATACTGCCTCACCTATGGTGGGGTCCATAGAGTTGGTACGTGAAATTAATGATTCTTTAATAAATGTTTCGGATATTTACGGTAGTCCTGGCTTTATGGAACGTCATGTTAAAAACACGGATGAGGAGAAAGGTCTTGAATGTATTGGTCGTATTTTGGCCAAAGAGAAAAATGTGGAGTGGCGTGAATATTGGGATTTCTTAGAAGAATTTCTTGATATTGCATCCGAAAATGGTTTAAAAAAATTAGAGAATTACCTTGGCCAGCGGCAAAAAGAACAAGACCAGCGTAATAACCGAGCAGAAACACAAAAGCCCGATTTACTCGATGATGTGTGCAATGCTTTGGAAAATGCTTTTAGAATAAGTTCGACCACATCAGCTGCTACAATAACTGCGAACACGTCGACGTTGCACCAGTCTACAACTCCTTACACTTATGTGGAAAAGTCCCTTCAGGTGCATGCTAGGCGTATGACTAAAACTATTATACACAACATTGATAATGAGATGTCGATAGTTGATGCCTTGCTCTTGGAATTGAGAAGAGTTAAGTCTCTTATTTACTCCTTCAAAGAAGATGCCAGCTATACGAATGTAAATTTTGAAAAGGTACATTCGCGTATTGGTAACTTAGTTTCAATGTTTTTAGAGAATTCGCAAGAAGTGACAAAACAAATGAAAGAAAAAATATTGATCATTTTACAAAATGTTTTGGTGGAACAGGGAGAGAGACGTGAACACATGGAATGTGTATGTTCACGCATTTTTCATATGTTACAAAATCCTAGTGAGTAAAGTTTTTATTTTATAAATAAAGCAATTTATTTTTTTGATTTTAATTTGTTTTAAAGCCGAACAAATTTTGCCTGAAAATGTGAAAACCGAAGATATGTGTTCGAAAATTTGGTCACAAGAAAAAGACTGTGACTGCCAGTGGGAAAGTAATTTGAGTCGCAAAACAAGTCGACGAAATCGCATGGAAGCTCGCTATAAAAATCACATACGTCTTAAACAACAAGAAAAATTGCAAAAAGATGTTGACAATCAACAAAAAGCTAATAATAAGGAAGAATGGCGTAGCTTAAAGGACACCACAAATGATTCCTCAGAGGAAGATGAATTTTGGGTTAGTATTGTATAATATTAGTGATAAATGAAAAATAGAAAAAACGTTAAATTGGCTAAATATTAAAGTAAAGAAGTATTGCAAATAAACAGTTCAAATTTCAAATTAGAATTTTTAATAAAACTTTTATTCAATGAAATGTTTAATTTATTGGTATTTCCAGAACATTCACTCTTATTTTTGTTTTACTAACTTTTAATATTTTGTTTATAGTCAGATTTTGGTGGTTCCGATACTGAAGAAGATGAAGTATTCCTAACACCATGTGCAAGTCCTTCACGTCTAGATACATCGGACGAAAACGATGATAATGATAAAATATTTATTTTTGGGTAAGATTTTAAAAGATGTAAAATAAAACTTGACAACTTTGATTTATAATATGTAATAACTAGGGATCCATGCAAATGCATGTTTTTTGTCGATAGTCTAACAACTATGTCGACCAATTATCTTTCCGAAAAATTAAATTTGCGTTAAAATTGCACCGATTTGTTTTTGCATATTTTGGTGAAAATGCATATTTTTAATATTTAGGTTTTAAATGCACATTTTTGCATATTTCATTTTTTTAATGATTTTTTTTCAATATCCATGTTATAAAAAAAGTTCTTTAAAAAAATTTTTAAACACAAAAAAAAACTTCCGAAACAAATTTTTAAATCAATGTATAAGTTCTTTTGGAGCTTTGCTTTAAATACAAGATTTTCAAGATTTCGACAAAAGATCCTTTTATTTTAACCGATGCAGCACCTTACATGGTAAACTGTTACAAGTTACTTGCTTGTCACATGGGTTATAACGAGAGGAAATTAGAAGCCAATCCGATAATATAGCAATTTTTAATGAAATGTATCCCTTGATTCCCCTTTCGCCGCAGCCTGTTGGCCTAGCTAGATGCTTTAGAATTCTGTTCAAAAAACTTTGAGTAATTTAATAAAGTTAGAAGAGCTTGTTGATTCCGATGATTACGCAATTAAAAAAGTAAAAGAAATATTAAATTTAGATAACATCAGAAGTCAATTAGCATTTGTATTTTCCAATAATGGATATATTGGTGAAACAATATCTAATTAGGAGGTATTTAGTTCACTTTTTACTCAAGTCAAATAAATTGATATTGCAGAAAGTATAATTACCAATGTGAAAGGAAGAATAGCCCGAGAAATTAAAAAAAATCCGAAACGTTTTGCAAAAAAAATTAAAGATTTTTAAAAATAAAAAATATATCAAATACTTTTGATCTGATCTGGAATCAAAGTGGGATCTGAAAACAATTTTTTTTAAAATTCATTGACATTCTTCAAGTACAAGACAAAGTTTTACTTTAAATAAAACAGTACTTATTTACTTAAACAAACAAAAGTTTAAAGTAGTTATTAAAGTTTTTCAAAGTATTTGAATAACAATAGACAGCATTTTTTTCTTTTTGTAACTATTTACATATTTTAAATTTTGAGGTGTGGTCTAATATTCATATGTATAATATTTCTCTTCTTTTTAAAGCAAAAATAAATAACTACTTTAATTTTTGTTTGTTTAAATAAATAAGTACTGTACTTTGTCTTGTACTTGAAGAATGCCAATGCTTTTATAATTTATAAAAAATATTTTTGTTTTAAAAAGAAGAGAAATATTATACGTATGATCATTGGACATCACCTAAAATTTAAAATAAATACTTCATATTAGTACACCGTCTAATATAAGGTTTTTTTCCAAGGTCGTTTCGAAATATTTTTTTATTTGTCGAATGTAGGGTTCGCCTTTTTAAATTTTCGTTTTATCTTTGGGATTTACAGTGGGATCTCAAAGTTTGGTATATCAATGTTTTTGTCTCGAGAACACCAATGTTTCGCTCTAATTGACCTCATGTTTTAGTATTTATCCACCAGGTCTCTGTTTATACCACCCTAATGTCAGAAAATGGACTCAAAAAATTTTTAAACTTTCACTAATGATATAATTTGATATGTTATTCCACCAGAAACATGTTAACATTTAATTATATAAAAAAAAAAATTAATTCAAGTTGGCTATATTTTTTGAGGCTTTTTAGTGTAGAAACAAGTGGCCCATGCGTTGAACATCGATGACCGCCTTGAAAGATTCATGAATTACATAACTGTCAGATGAAGTTATTGTATTTAATGAAGATCGGTCCATTATTTACCGTATGCCCCATATAAAGCCCACTCTTGCAAAACACTTTAGTACGCGTACAAACGTTACGAATAGTGCTATTGTAGCAGAATTTGGTCTGTAATAGTTTCATAAGATATTAAATAAATAAAGCCGACGCTGGGAAATCATTTTGTCCAAGCGTAGTATGGACACAAATTTACATTCAAATTATTTTATGAATTTATATTGCTATCATTTATTTACTCTGCAGTTGTACTTAAATTATTCATTTATAAGTTTATCTAAATGTTTGCATTATATCTTATAAACTTAGCTGAAGTAGTAAATTAAAATACGTTCCTCCGGATTACATTCGTTTTGCAAACCCTGAACTTCAAAGCAGCATGCACGTAAATCAGGGGTGTCAGCGTCATACACAACTGTGGAAATTAATTCACACACATTCAGTGTTGCCACCTCACGTGTCATTACACATATCATGTGTAATATTTTTATTCATGTGTAGCCCATGTGCAATTGACTTCATGCATAATTAAATATTTTAAAGTTTTGCAGCACTGAATTTTGTTATTATTTTTTCACAAGAAGTAAAAAGGTTTATTATTCGAAGCAAAATTTAAAAATGTCATTAAAAGAATAATAGCATAAGAAGAGTTAAACTGAAAATGGTTGGATCATTAACTACTAACCATTTGGCATTTATTATAACGACAAAACATCCCGGGTACATTATTCTTTTTTTTATTTCAAAGAGGGTGGATCATCGACTGCAAAAGAAATGTTTGAGCTTCTCAAAAGCACAATTATAAAAAAAGGGATTCCTTTTGAAAATCTAGTTGGATTTGTATCAGATACAACTAACGTTATGTTTAGACAGTATAATTCAGAAAATAAGATGCTAATAGACTAAAAGCCAGTTATTATTTTGATAAAATGCTAGTGCCACCTAATACATTTGGTAGCGTCAAAGTCCTGTCTTAGCCTTCTTACATATTTGGAAGATTTACTTTGTAATAGTAGATTTTGTTTTATTAGAAGTAATGCTCGGCAGATAAAACTTGAGGTGTTTTAAGAATATTTCCGCGACAACATGCACTCTTACATTTTGCAAATTTTAGCTTCATAGTAATTTGAAGGCATACTATTATTGGTAAAAGGTTTTTTAAATAAAAAATTCCTTTGGAGACAGATTATTTTCTACTTTGAAAATAATTATTTTTGTTTTAAACTTTTAAATGTAAAATGAACATAACGATACGATTGTTATAAACAAAATTCAAATAAAGAGACATTTGAAAAATATTTTTGTATTGGATAAGTAAAAATATAAAAATGTCCGGCATATCCAATGGGGCAGCAATAGAGGAACTGAATTAACATTCCGTTGAAAAATGCTTCGATGACATTTGAGGGATGTCAGTCTTGCACTATCGTCTGATGTGTAAAGTTGTAATTTACTGTGCCTTTTTCTACTTAAAAGTTTACGGTTATTTTCTTATTGTTGTTAATTTTTTTTTTTTATCACAACATTAAATAAAATAAAAAAAAGCTAACAGTTTTAACTATACACAATTAAACGCATAAGAGAGGATGATGTTACTGCCTCATTTGGGCAAAACATGAATAAAAGAAAAGCGACTAATAGTTCTCAGAGAGCTGAAAATCAAAATTTTTTTGCACCTCTTCAAACAATAGATGATGAAGATAACAACGAAATTGTTATCGAGCCTACTGTCAAAGTCAACATACCACCAATAACTATTCTAAAGTGTAAAATAGAACAATTACACGAAGTATGCAGATTACTAAAAATTAAAGATTACTCGATACGTAAAATATCAATTGGTTTAAAGCTTTTTTGCTCCAATAAAGAAGATTTTAAAAATGTTTGTGATAATCTCACTAAAAAATTTGAACTCGAATATTTTACATATGCTGCTAAAAATGAAAAGCCATATAAAGCTGTGCTGTTAGGCCTAGATAAAAAAGACCCATCTGTAATTAAAGCACACCTATTGGATATGGGCCTTAAAGTTATGGATGTTAAAATTGTCACTAGAGGTAGAGATAGCAATAACGAACAAATTATATTTATTGTTTACTTTGAAAAAAAGTCAATCACGCTAAGGGAACTTAGGCAAAAGTACTCAGTTATGAACTACATAAAAGTAAGATGGGAATACCAAAAACCAAACAAATCCAAACTGACTCAGTGCTACAATTGCCAGATGTTTGGACATGGTTCCAGTCGATGTATGGTCAAAACGTTTTGTGCCCGCTGCGCCGGGAACCATAAAACCACAGAATGTGAGGCAACTATTGTAAAATGTGCAAATTGCAATGGACCCCACAAGGCAATGTCTCCCGATTGTCCTAGCAGGGAAACTTTTAATCAAATGAGGCTACGTGCTCAACCCAAGAGTATAGTACAAAAAAGTCAACAGTACAATACCAAAACTAATTACAATACAAATTTTCCTAATACTCTTAATCAGGGTGAAATACCAAATACATCAAGAAGAGACAATAATTTACCTTATTCTCATAACTTCAACAATAATTCTAACAATAACCTGTTCTCTTTCGAAGAATTGAAAAATCTAACTTTCGAATTAATCACAAATTTAAGAAAATGTAAGTCCCGAGTAGAGCAATTTGAGGTTGTTACAAACCTCGCATATAAATTTTTATATTAATGGCTAACAACATAAAGTTATTACAATGGAATGCCCGAAGCATACGAACTAAAAAAGACGAATTATTTCACTTTCTGTTAAGAACTGATATCGACATATGCTTGCTTTGTGAAACCTGGCTTAACAATAATGTTTCTATAAAACATCAAAACTTCTTTTGCTACAGGCTTGATCGACAACATGGAGGAGGGGGAGGTGTAGCCATCTTAATAAAGAAGAATATAAATCATCAACTTTTAACCCCACAAAATACAAAGATTATTGAAAATATAGGTGTAAGAGTTAAATCTGGAAACGAATTTGTAGACATTTATTCATGTTATCACCCTGGTGGATCGTCAGGAAGGGACAATAATCGAAAACAAAACTTTATATCCGATCTCCGTAAACTAACTAGTACAAATAACAACTACATTCTAGGAGGTGACTTTAACTGCAGGCACAGATATTGGGGATGCCAAAGAAACAATTGCTGGGGTAACATTTTACATGATAAACTCCAACTAAATCATACGCAGATTTCATTTCCTCATGAATATACCTATATACCGGCTGATCCAAATAAACAACCCTCAACTCTAGATTTCTTTTTAACTAATGTGTCACAAAATATCTCCGCGGTTAAAGTGGTAAATGATTTGAGTTCCGATCACCTCCCAATCGTGTGTACTGTCAACATGAGTTATGAATCGGTAGAAAATTTGCACTACAGCTATGGTAAGGCCAACTGGCATCTGTTTGCCAAGTTTATAAACAGAAATCTTCCCACGCCAGTCGATTTTAATGAAATTACTGACAATAATCAAATCGACAACATGATAATTGATTTTAATAATACAGTTAAAACTGGAATCGATGCAAGTGTGCCTAAATGTAGATCATCGCCAGCGATCAAACCACTACCAAATAACATTCTAATTCTGATACAATTTAGAAATGTATACAGAAGAAATTGGAAGCGATATAGAGATGTCAATGATCATCGAGCAATGAGTCGTCTAAACAAAAGTATTGCATACGAAATAAATCAATTTAGAAACAAATCATGGAACAACATGTTGTCCTCTTTAGAGAAATCATCTTCCCCTTTTTGGAAGGTTTCAAAAATTTTAAGGAAGAAATCTACCAACATTCCAATTCTCAAGCACAACAACGTAGTATGTTACACCAAGCTAGAAAAGGCTGAAATGCTGGCTCACTCTTTTAAAATGAACCATGATATTTCAGTTAATCTCAGCGACTCTACTACAATTTCTGAGGTAAATAATGTTGTAAACCAAATTAATTATACAAGTCCAAATCCTCAAGAAGGTTACTACACTACTCGTGACAAGGTGTCTGTCCTTATAAAGAACTTAAAGAACAAAAAATCTCCAGGATTGGACAAAATCAATAATAAGTGTTTAAAAAATTTACCTATTAAAGGTATAAGCTATATCACGAACATCTTTAATGCTTGCCTAAAATTATGCTATTTCCCCAGTGCATGGAAAATATCAAAAACTATCCCGATACTTAAGCCGAACAAGCCAGTTGAATCCCCTCTTTCATATAGACCAATAAGCTTACTTTCTTCCATAAGTAAAATTTTGGAAAGAATTATTAAGGAAAAGCTTACACAGTTTATGGATGCAAACAATGTACTCCCATCGCAACAATTCGGGTTTAGAAGTGAGCATAATACGTCCCAACCTCTTTTAAAAATTAGAAAACTAGTTAAAAATAACTTTCAGGATGGTAAATCAACGGGAATGGTTTTGCTGGACATAAAAGCTGCTTTTGACTCTGTTTGGCACTACGGACTTATATATAAATTAAAAAGATTTGATTTTCCTATCGAACTTATAAAAATTATTCAAAATTTTCTACAAAATAGATCATTCAACGTCTACATAGGAACAACATGTTCACAACAAATAAATATTACTGCTGGCTGTCCTCAAGGCTCGTGTCTGTCACCGATACTATACAACATCTTTACTGCCGATATTCCAGCATTCACAAACTGCATTACGTCTATATTTGCAGATGATACGGCGATTCTTAGTTCTGATATATATTCAGCTAGCATAAGTTCAAATCTGCAGTCAGCTCTAATTGGTTTGAGCAACTATTTTCAAAAATGGAAAATTGTAATAAACCCTGAGAAAACTCAGGCTATTTATTTTACACGAAGGCGCAAAACGTGTTACACTCCTCAGAGTTCACTTCGATTTATGAATCATGATATTCCGTGGGAAAACAACGTTAAATATTTAGGAGTAATCATGGACACAAAACTAAATTTCAACAATCATATTCCATACGTAGTTCACAAAATCAACAAGATCATCCGAATATTGTACCCACTTATCAACAGAAAGTCGGAGTTGAACATTGACAACAAAAAACTAATTATAAAATCAATATTCCATCCCATAATGTTTTACTGCTGTCCAGTCTGGTTCACGTCGGCAAAATGCCATCTAAGTAAACTTCAAGTATCACAAAATAAGCTACTTAAAATGATATATAAGCTACCTTGGTACTACTCCACCCAACGACTGCACACTCTTGCTGGTTTTGAACCCATACATGACAAAATTGAAAGATTAACTCAAAATTTTAACAGAAAATGTACATCCTCCCAATACCCACACATTAATGAACTGATTTCATCGTAATTTTTATCTTTAACCTTCTTTTTTATCTTATACCTGTTTCATAAAGGTTTTTGTAAATTTTTTCCCTTCCTTAATATGATATATTTGTACATAGATTTTAAAAATGTAAATAAAATACAACTAAGTAGAAAAGGAATGTTGTTCCTAAACTCTTTATCACTATAAGTCAAATGTAAATAGTATTAATATTATTGGAAATAAATTAAATTGAATTGAATTGACATTTGAGGGATTCATCAGACCCTTTCTCATACCCAAATCTAATGTAAGTTACATAACGTCATCTAATATCCAAAAGGGCTTAAATAAATAAAAAAAATTGATTTAGTTTTGTTCGTTTTATTTAAAATTCAAACTTTTGTAATTTTTTAGCTTCTCCCTCACAGTGTTGCCAAAACTTGGAGACCAAAAATGGCTAAATTTACGGGAAAAATGGCTAAAAAATGGTTAAAAATGGGCTAAAAAATGGCTAAAAGCTTTTTTAAATAAAAACACATTAAAATTCAATAACACAACAGAAATAATTCATTTAAAGATGTTTACGATGAAATTGTTGGTTAAGATCAATTTCTTAAATAAGAATAAAAGTTATTTAATATTCTGAAAGATATTTAAAAAATAAAATCATCGATAAATGTAATGTCGTTATTGTTCATCTCATAGCAATCACTCGTGCCTATTAGTTTTAAAAAATGTTAAGGTAAATAGTTATCACGACAACTTTTACCCAACCTTTTGATTCCAGATCTACAATAAAAAACAAGTAAGAAAATATAGTCGGTCAACCCCGACTATATGATACCCTACTCCTCATTAGAACCTGTGTACCAAATTTTATTAAATGATCTGCAAATTTGCGATATGTACTTTACGCACAAGGTTTACATGGACGTCCAGCCAGCCGGACAAACATCGTTAATTCGACTCAGAAAGTCGATCTGAGTCAATCGGTTTACAGGTGGGCTTAGGACCAATATTTTAAGGTGTTACAAACATCAGCACAAACGCATAGTACCCTCTCCACTATTGTGGTGTTGGTATAAATATTTTATTGATAAAATCGAATTAACGGTTGCTAAATGTAACCTATTTCTGAAATTACTTGTTTACTTCAGCATTAGACCATGGAAGTGAGAGCAACTTTATAGTAAATTCTAAAAAAGATTTGTTGCCGCCAGCATCTCTTTATTGAAATACTTGCAACCAGAAAGAAACACCGATGTTTGTGTTGATCCGTGTTATAAATTTAATATTGGAATACTGTTCCTTTATTTTGAAAGATGTTTCATCATCATCGTTTATAGCGATTTTCAACATTTGTAAAAGTTGTGATTTAAATTAAAGCCGTTTTAATTATTTAAAATGTTTATTTTGCTTTTATATATTTTTATAATAAAATAAAAATTATTCTTTTAAAAGAAAAACGGCAAGAAAAATTTTATGGCTAAATTGGCAACATGCTCCTGCACAAAAATAAAAAGTGTTGTTACGCCCTTTTGCATTTTAGGTGATGATATTTATGTTTGTACGAAATAAAAAGGTGGCAATAAAAAGTTTTTTGGTATATATGCAGCTTAAAATATCAATTCCACTTAGAAAATTGAAATTGGTTTACGTTTTCTGAAGAAGCCAAATACGGATTTAATCCCACTTTTGATCGAAATTTGTTTCTGTGACATGCGTAGCAAGATATCATGTGTAATTCGTATTTTCATGTGTAATTTTGGCATGATCCATGTGTAATTTACCATTTCGTTGGTGGCAACACTGCACACATTCTTCACACGCATTCTTACGCTCTTTCATTTAGTTTACGAGAGTACAAAATTCAGTCGTCGATTATCAAGCGACGAGTTCACCAGTGTTGCCAGAACTTTTAGAGGTAAAATCAGCAAAAAAAACCATAATTTTCACAAAAAAATCTGCAAAATCTGCGTCAATATTATACAAATCTTCAATAAATCTTTAAAACTCATATATTACATTTTGTATGTAGTTTAATTAGAAAACGATATAACAATTTATTTCAAAATATACAGCGATGTTCTGGAATTTGAAATCGATGGTAAATATCTATTTGTGGTCCTCGAAGTATAAAAAAGGAAAGATTTTTTTGAACTTTCAACACAGAAAAGTTTCAAAATTGTTTCTTTTTAATTTGCCTCAAATGCGATTTTCAGAACATGGCTGATAATTTTTGAATATAGGGATTAATCACACCTTTGGTATCTCAAACAAGAAATTAAAAGTTAATTATAAAAAATTTACAAGTGATCAAATATTGCAACTATGAAAGATTTTTATACATAAGTATGTATGCATATGTATACGTACGTACGCATATTATTTCGTGTAAAATCGGACAACATTAGTCCGGCGATATTAATGTGCCAAGACAATGCGAATTTTTAATTTTTAAGTAATTTTTTGTGAATAAAATTCCTACTAACTATTTCCAAACGGTTCTTCCATGAATGGTTAATATATTTCGTTTATCAATGCAAGAAGTGAAAATAGTACAAACATAAGTGACAATATAAAGAAGTTTCTACCGAGCTAAATAATCTGCAATTTTAAGCCAAAAATCTTCAAATCTGCATTTTGAAAATTTTGGGGATAACATCTGCAAAATGCAGATAAATCTGCACTTCTGGCATCGCTGGAGTGCACATGCGGCGGATGCTTACGCATTTTTTAATTTTTTTAAGAATATTTGTCTCTTTTTTCACTAATACTAATATAAAGCAATACAGCCACAATTGACACCACTGATGTAAACCCTATTGTCATTTGCTTTTGTTCTCCTTTTTTTAACTCAGGGATGATAAATGACATTTTCAAAATTGTACTTAATTCCGTAACAAATTGTACTTTTTTGACAATAATTGTACTAAAACCCAAAACATAATTTTTACTTGTTTTTTTTATTAGAATTACAGCAAGTGTATTAAAATTCAGTTGTACAGAACATTTATATTTTAAATAACTATATATTTGGCAATTCACAAAAAGAAAAATCAGGTAAATAATTGGGAAATTAGACGAAAAGCTTTGTTAAAATAAAACTAACAGCAGAAAAGCCAAAGTTTGAATTTTTATGCTGTTTCTTTGACGTTTCAGTTTTATGTTCAAATAGTAAACTCTTGTTTTCGCTTCTGTTGCGAAGATAAATATCAACTGTTGAAAAAGTAAAATTTTGGTTTAATGCAGTAATGCCAACTCCTCACTATTAAAAATGGTAAAATGTTTAGAAAAAATTGCTTAATAGTGGCTAATAATGGCTTAACAAAATTTTAAAAACTTCAAGAAAATTTGGCTAAATAAAAATGCCAAAAAAATTACTAGTTGTTAGATTGATTTTTTCATGGCTAAATCTATTCACTAAATGGCTAAATTGGCTAGTTTGATGTGACTTTGAACATTAGTGGTGGTAAATCAAAGAAGCTGTTCGTAAAAAATTTAAAATATGCAATTTTTAAATTGTACTAAACATTACTTTTGCAATACTAACAGTACTTAAAAAAGTACAATTAACTTTATCATCCCTGTTTTAACTTAACGAAAAATTGAATCAAGGCGAATTTACTTCAGGTGGTGTCGAAAAGCCTTCTGATTTTAACAGTTCGAGCCTATTTGTTTTGATTTGTTAGTATTTTGCTAAGAATGGTTGACATTTCGAGCCGTAAACACTAACATTGCAATGCAAACTCCCTATGTTGCTTCTGTTGTTTTGGATTGTTGTAGTTGTGACACCACCTGTAGTTGAATTCGCCTTGCATTTAATCAACGTGCGGCTCAAGGCGAATTCAAACAGGTAAACTCATCTCGTCAGCCGTTCTTCAGCTGTTACCACGGCGATTTAAAAAATATGGTCAAACGTCAAAATATGATTTTGTTTTGAGAAGAAGTTGAATAAAAAGTGTTAAAAATATTATTTTTATAATAAAAAAATTTCAAAACTGCGAATAATTGAAGTGAATTTATTAATTTCTTTTATAAAAAAGTGATAATTTTAATTTGCAATAAAAAAATTTTGACAACCAACCAGAAAATTGTGTAAACAAAATACATGGGGCTTTTTGTAGTTGTAGAGATGAGTTTACCTGTTTGAATTCGCCTTGGTGCGGCTTCTTGCCATTTACATTTTTACTCTCTTTGGCACTTGATTTTCAACCACAGAGCACAGACACAACTCTAGTAGAAAATATAGTGAAATTGTTGTAAAAATTGCTTAAGTTAAATCTAAATTGAAATAAAACAAAAGGGACATAAACTTTGGCTGAAGTGCACTTTTCCTTTCGATCCGTTGGCATCATCATTATTATTTACTACCCCCACCCTATTTATAAAGTATCACATACATACGCATAATTTTATATTGAAGACAACGGAGTGGTATTTTTTTAAAACAAATCGAAAACGCTAAATAATTTTGGAGGTATCCATTAACTGATCTGTGTCGATCAATTTGTTTAAAAACAATGAATAGAAGTCGCAACAATCAAAACGGTCAAGGCCGTCGAAACAATTTTAATAATAATAATAATAATAACAACAACGGTTATGGTCATGGTAACGGCCAAAACAACAACAACTCAAACAGTGGCTATGTAAAGGAATCGTCTAATTGGCGACAGTCAAGTGGTGGAATGTCATCCCAGCCACGTTCAAATGTACGTGCACCTCTGGAAGCTCCTGAGCACAACGAATTACTAAAAAATGATCCACTGTATTTAGAAGCTTTCTTCCCGGCTCCGAGTGAAGAGATGCGTCCAATAGCAGAAGAAGTTAACCACTACCCGGGGTTAGATGGTTTAACACAGCTAATCAATGAGACGTATGAGTACTTTTGCGCACACAATCTGAATTTTAAGCTATCCGTTAGCCTGTCGATGTACGCTTATTTTATCGCCACTTTGTCTTGGGCGAGAATGCTAAAATTGAAAATGAAAAACCGTAAGCCTTTACTCGACGAAGAGCGACAATTTGTAAAATTAATATATGAGGAAGGTAATTATATACTTCCAAAAACGGTAACATTATATCTTTCAGGACTTGGTAATTTTACTTTTCTCAATGGCGTCGAGTCCTTATTTAATATGAAAGAATACACTTATTCAGAGTCTGGCTATTTTGATAATTTCGAGAATTTGTTTCATTTAACTACTTCCTACCCACAGATAGCCCTATACGCCGAAAGAATCCAGAGAGACCTAATATATACTGACAATCCAGACGTTGGTGAAGCGTGGGCTCCTAATGGATTAGATGAGCTGAATTGGAACACTAGATGCCTAGGTTTTGCTGGTAGCATACCTATTCAAATGATGCAGCGTGATGTGCTAAACGGAAGTGGTGCTACAGAAGCAAAGTTTTCCTCTGCATTACGAATTTTTCCGTTAAACATTAGACTGTTAAAGGCAGTGCAAAAATATTTAGTTGAAGTTCCGAGCCTAGAATACGGTCCTATCCCTGAAAACGCAGGTGGTTCACAAGGACAATTTATAATAGAAGTTCTCGATTCTACAGCGAAAGAGTTGGCAGGTTGCGATGATGTAGGCGACGCAAACTTTGTATCTAAGTCACCTCTTAGTGTTCCAGGTCCATGTTCTTATTTAGGTGGGTCGTTCCTCTACAGAATTAATAAGAAAGAAACCCCTGGGAGAGCGAAATTTTTATTTCCTTATATGATATCAGATCCGACTGAAGTTCAAATTAACTTGTTAAATTCTCTTAATATAGGATGGTCTCCGATTTTTGACAAAATTTATTATTATAAAAACGCACCATTCAAACCGACTCGGCGAATTAAAAAGATATGTTCGATTGATTTGAAAGTGAACTGATGATTTATAAATTTATATGTAGTTTATTAATTTTATCATTTATTATTTTAACCAAACCAAAAAAGACTGGCGTCATGGTGAGTAACTTCAGATTGTATAAAGAGACAACTCTATAATAACCCCCGAAAGCATAATGTACATATATTCAAATTATTAGTCGTAATCCCCTACAACTAAATTGAAATAAAATTACATGGTGCTAACTAAAAGAAAGAATCTAAGTAATACTTAGTAGTTACAATCTTTAATTACAACCTGAATTATAAGCGCAATAAAAAATTATACCTACCAGCCTGAATTGAAATCACCTTCAGAAAAAAGGTAAGCACAAATCAGGGATGTAAAAGATGGTACAATTGTACTTTTTTTGGTACATTTTGACCTTCTAAAGTACCGTGGTACTACCGCGACTCATTTGGTACAATATAAAAATTTTTAATTTTTCCCCTTTTTTAATTTTTAGTATAGCAAACAAATTGTTTTGTGTGCTTTTTCATTGCATTTATTCGTTTTATGTAATGGGCGCTTAAAATATATGCGACCACATCTGCCAGATTTGACGATTTATCGTCATTTTGACGATTTTGTAGAATAAAATTGACGATTTTTCACAAAATGTATCTGGCAGCTTCTTCTTACATATATTGACACTTGTTGCAGCCAAATCTGCAAATGTGGAAAGAGTATTTTCTTTTCAAAATATAATAAAAACCAAGGAAAGAAACAGACTACATGTGCCAACATTATCAAGTCTCATACAGACAAAGGATTGGTTAAGATCGACAAATTCATGCTGCTATGATGTAAAAATTCCAAATAGTTTATTAACTAAACAAATAAGTCCCTGATTTTGATCTCATATATTCATAAGACTTTTATGTACCTTATTTCATTCATACATATAATGTATGGTTATTGTTAAGTTTTGTTTTTTTTATGTGTACAAGTGAATTTTTATGTACTTTTTTGTTGTTTTAATAAATTTAAAAAAAATGGTACCGTAAAGGTCCAAAAAGTACAATTTTTTTTTGAGGTTGGTACAAAATTGAAAACCCCATTTAACATCCCTGGCACAAATACATCCCAACCAGGGGTGCCAGATGAGTTTGGTAAAAAATCGGCATATTTTTAACAACAAAAAATCGGCATTATCGGCACTTTAATTTAAAAAAAAAAACCGCAAAAAATCGGCAAACCCAAAATACCTATTTTAAATACAGTAATATGATGTTTTCATAACACAAGTGACTGAACGTCTAATAAAATTTATATGGAAAACACTCAAAAAACTGAGTGCTTTTCATATCAATTTCACTAAACGTTCAGTCACTTGTGTTGTAAAAACAACACATAAAACATTTTTTTAGATAAAAAAATAAAGAAAACAGACCAATTAAGCATAATATATGTGTACATATATTCTGTACTTTAGGGTAAATTGTTTTGAAGTTTTGTACTTTTTGTTACATATGAGCTTGACATTTTTATTAAATCCTAAATTTAAATATCGGCATCAAAATAGTTTAAAATTTTAAATTTGAAATAATCCTTTCAAAATAATTCCTTTCAAAGATTAATTTTGCAGGGTATATAAAAATTTTGTTTTAAATTTTCCACATTGGCGGAAGAATGTGAAAGCACCATAATTTGTTCGAAATGCACAAGGAGAATTCTCTTGTGATTCATATGTGTCAAACCAGATTGAACTAAAGAAAACTTTTTGGTTCTTTTTATGAAACTGGTATTTGCTAAAGCAAGGTGCGAAACAGATCGTACTTTCCGTACAAAATATTTAGGATTTTTTTTTGTTTTTTAAATGCTTTTGAGTGGCTTTTTGTTAATTTTTGGGAGTAGCTTAAGCCAGCTTATACATATTATGGTTGGGCCTTAAACCTTTTTTTCTTAAGTAGAAGAGTTCTCTCTTTTTGATGAAACAAATATTTCAATGTAAGCCAAAATTGATAAGTTGTCATAATTCAACAAAAGGTTTTCGCGTTTTAGATGTTTATCAAAAAATCGGCAAAACGGCATTATGATAATTTAGAGGCAAAAAATCGGCAAAATGCCGATGAATCAGCAAATATGGCAGGCCTGATCCCGACGCGTAACAATCACAGACCCACTCAATAGTTATAATTCAAACCGTTTTTGTTCAACAACAAAAATGATTTTGGAGTAACGAGCTCATTTCAAACAATCAGTTTGAATTCTTGTACTCGCATCGAACATGAACGTTTGTAATTTTTTTTTTTGGTATGACTGCAGATCACTGCAAGGAAACGAAGCGGTGTTCGCATCATTCTTGCAATATTCGTTTTCAAATGCGATATTATGTTCATTTAGCTGCAACATGTATGATGGAGTCGTTTCAATCATTAACGCGAGAATTTAAGTACAAACCATTCATGTATTCTACAGTTTCGTTCTCGTTTGAACATATGTATGTATCAGTCGCAACATTATTGGTTCAAAAAATACAAATGTTTGAATGAATGTATGTAAGCCCATATTGTTTTTTCATATTGTGTGCATACATTTTTAGGAAATATGAATATAGTGAAAAAAATGTTAAAAAATCGTAACCCAAGCTAAATTTATTTGAAAATTAAATTTGCAAAAAAGTTGTCTGCATGTATTTACATACATGTATTATTATTTTTTAGGCATATAATCAAATTCAAAGAAATTTTTGGAGATATTAAAAAAAGTTAATAATAAAAAAACATTATTTTAAACATATTTTTATATCAAAATGAAAAAAGGAACATGGGTTGTCAATACAAGTAGTACATATTATATAACAAAATATAATTTATAACTATAAAAGGAACAGTACTACTAAGAACAACACGCAACGCTTCCAATAACATGAGCTTTATATTGCTTATATAAATAAATCACAATGTGTATTTAAACAAGTGGCTCGAGCTTATAATATGCATTTTACTTCTATCATACCAAAGAAATATATACATTCATGTTCGTTGCGAGTACAAGAATTCAAACTGACTGTTTGAAACGAGCTTTTTGCATTTAAGTAATTTCTTGTTGTTGAACAAAAACGATTGAATCATAAAATTCGAGTGGTGGTTGCAACTGATTACAATAAAATCATGTTCGAATCACCGAGCCGAAACCCGAGTACAAGTAAGCTGTTGTTCATAAACAGATGCATCCATCGCTTTTAAATAAACAAATACAAGAATAATTTTGCTACCGATTCATACATCTTACTGAATTTTTTGGTTCGTGTTGACGTTTGAACAAGAACAAAACTGTAGAATACTTTTTTGATTTATACTGAATTTTTAGCTGAAGTGATTGAGTCGGCTCGATCATACTCCTTGCAGCTCTCTGACTCATACCTTAATTTTCTCTTTTCGTTTCATTATTATAATTACTTCCCGAGTAATTATAATAACCTTTCGACCCGTTGGCATCATCATTATTAATAATTACCCCCAGCCTAATTATTAAGTCCCAATTTGCACAAGGGACATTTCTTGCCGGACATTTCTTTAATTCTCTTTTAATCTTACCTATAGCGTTTACATATGAACCATTAGAAGTCAGACAGAAATTATTAATTGTGTTTAAACTACGAAAAGTAAGAAAGAGAAATGAAAAAATGTCCAGTACAGATAGTAATGTACTACACACTCTACCTTTTCGACCCCTCGCCATCAAACTTCGCCTGTCCGGCAAGAAATGTCCCTAGTGTAAATTGGGACCATGGCTCAGTTAGCCGGGAGTAACAATAACTTTGCAAATCAGCTGATTCAATTTGTTGTATGTAAAGCAATTAGAACGATTATAGTTAGCAGTATGTTACGTCTCAATCTGTAAGAAATAGATTGGTCTTACTTTTTTACGGTAAGGTTACTGTTACTCCCGGCTAACAGCCTTTACACATTTAAATACGCATAGATAGATCCATTTTTGTACGGACACATAAGCTATGCATTTTTAAGAAAATAGCACCACGATGGGAGATGGGGGGCAATATTTGCCTCTCAGCAACTATCAAACCGATTTTACATGAAAAACATAGATAGATTCCTATAATATAGCCATACACTCTCGCAAAATTTGTTTTAAAATACTGTGGTGTAGGGTATCATATGGTCGGGCTTGACCGACTATACTTTCTTACTTGTTTTTAAATGAAAAAGATCAAAAATTATTGTGTATTTTTAAATTTATTTGCACATTTTTGATTTCATTTTACTTTTTTTGTCAAATGAATGTGCCACATCGAAATAAAAACGTAAAACTATTAAAAGTGCTTAACCTTTGTCCGGCGGAAGAGGTACAATTGTACCTTTTTCGTTTTTAAATTGCAATAACTTTTTTTTTGTTAATACTAGATATCTAAAATTTTCTGACATCTCTAAACTTTTATTGCGGATTACATATTTGAAATTTAAAAAAATGATTTTGATTATATCATACCGAAATAAGTCTTTTTTGACTTGATATCCCTAAAAGGCTGAAGGGGTACAATTGTACCTTCATATAAGTCGTAAGAAAAAAACAAGAAAATAATTGCAAAAAATGTATACATGTGTACGTAAAATAAGTTTTTTTTACCCACGGGCCTGTTCTATCATTTGTTTATTAAATAAGAACAGAATAATTTAATTATATTAATAGGAAAGCCGTGTTAAGTATATAAGGGTACAATTGTACCCATACCGCCTTTTAACGTTGTAAAATTTTTCCGCTGGACAAAGGTTAAAATCTTATTTGCAAATAGTGTCGTTAATCAGTGCCCATGTTCTGTAACTCTTGCGTCTAGAAACTTTTATTGAAATGTGTGAAATTAAACAAAACTGCCATATATTGAAACAAACAGCTGTTTTTCTCACTAAACTGTGTCTGTAACTTTTTTCGGCGAGTTCTAGCTGTCACGTAAGAAAATTTCTCGCCAATTTACAGAAAAAGTGTGGCTGTAACATTTTGGTGAGAAAAGTTTCCGCTTTGAACTGTCAATTAATCTTACAAATAAATATGGGGCGAGCAAAAATTTCAACACTCAAAAATAATTAAAAATGCAAAGCATAATAATAATAATATTTTGTTCTTGGCACATCTTTTCGTTGTTTAATTATTTTGCTTTTAAATTTTTATAAAATGTACGAATGTTTTCAAAGCTTGTTTGCAAACAACAAACATAAAAGTCGCATTTTACATTAGCTGCGTTCGAGAACACAAAAGTTTTTACTATTTTTTACTGAACTTTACTGCATTTTACTAAAATTCGTTCGCGTACACAAAATACAGCAAATGAGAACACAAATTGAGAGCGAAAAGTGACAGTTCTTGTCTGAGTATTTACAAATTTTACTGCAGAAATTTTTGCAGTAAAATTTAGTAAATCAAAAAACATATGTTTCAAAAGTTAAACAAACAATAGTTACAAACAAAATGTATACAAATTGTTAAATAAAAGAAAAGTTGAAACAAAATTAAACAAAAAGTGAATAAATATTAATTAATTGTACTTGTTTGTGAAGCATTTATATGGCTAAATACCAACATTTGAAACTTTTTTTTTGTGTTTTTTAGAGTTGTAAAAGTGTGAAGTACGTGGGTACTTAAGTAATCAATAGCAAAAATGTATTCATGTTCTTATGAATAAATTAACCCGCCACAAATTAGCAACATCAAATAAAATAAAAAACAAACAAATATGAAAGATTATATGAATTAATTTGTTTGTATTTTCCAAAAATGTTTAATCGATTACCGATAAGAAAACGAGTTATTTATTTATTTATTTATTGGTATTCCTATACAACAGGACTTAAAGTCTTATAATTATAGTACAGGATAAACAATTCGTAGCAATTTCTTATGTGTCACACAATAAAAGATTTTAACAATAAACATTAAAATAAAAGAATTTAATACATTAAAGCAATTTTTGAAGTGAGAAGATCAAACAATTTTAAACATAAGGACATTCAAAAGCGTTTTTAAAAACAATAGATTACACTTTTTTAAGTACGGGAATAAAAATTAAAAATACATTTCCTAAACTGCGTTGCATTACTAGTAAATTGAACAGTTGCTGGTAGAGTGTTCCAAAGACGAATACTGTGAACGAAAAACTGCCATTCAGATACTAACTTCTTGAATCTTATCGGGATCAGATTGTTATTTCTTCTTGACTGCGTAAAAGTAACACGTTCAAATAGATACGTCGGGTCGCCAGTATAGATAATTTTATGCAAAAGAGTAAGACATCGAATATTTTACATGTCAGAAAAACGCACTCCATAAAGTTAACTTTCGTAGGGTGTAACATGAGAGAAACGTCCTAAGTTGAAGACATATCTCAGAATGGCATTATACGTAGACGTTAATTTCCTGGTGCTTTTTTGGTCACAGCTTGCAAAAACCTCGCTGCCATATAATAAAGCTGGAACAAGATATGTCTTAGCCAAAAGCATACGTATGCTGCAGCAGCGTTTATATGATCTGACCAAGTAAGTGAAGAATTAAAAATAATGCCAAGGTTTTTAGTCTTCTTGACAATTTCTATTTGCTGCGAGTTCAAGATTATATTGTTCTCAATAGTTATTTGTGTATTGTTCCTGGAAATTACAAGGCACTTAGATTTAGCAGGATTCAGACAAAGACCATTTGCCTTTGCCCAGGCTTCAATTTTTGATAGATCAAAGTTTAATCTTGAAATATACTCATCAGTCTTATCAGGTTCACTACATATATAAACCTCAACATCATCGGCATACATATGAATTTTGCAATGTGATAACTGTTTTGGCAAATCGTTTATATACATTGTAAAAAGTAGAGGACCTAATATGGACCCTTGAGGAACACCTTTGGTCACAGGCAACGGCAATGATTGCTTATTGTTTGAACTTACATACTGATAGCGGTTATTTAGATATGATGAGATGAGATCAGCCGCTGAGGAGGTAAAATGGAAAAACTTAGTTAATTTAATACGAAGCATGTCATGATCAACCATATCAAATGCTTTGGAGTGATCCAACAGCACCAACAAGGTAACATTTTCGTTATCTATATAGCCTCGAATTTCCTCCGTCACTACAATTTTTCTTTGAGTTCACAGCAGTTGAAAATAAGTTAGTAAAGTAGGAGAATTTTGTTCGCTTAGTAAGTTTATTTACTTCCCTTCTGGCACTAACAAATTGATCATGCAGGTCATCAGTTTTGAAGCGTTTCCAACATTTATATAGATGATCTCGTTGGTTTATTTTAGCTTTAATTTGTTCATTAAACCAAGGCTTAGTAGTGCTTTTCTGTGTGTCTGTTTTAACTGGCACAGATTTTTTGAAAATTTCGGCAAGATTTTTCTCCAGAAAACTAACTTGGTCATTAAGTAGTCAAAAGTGTAAAAAATGTTCAACACTTCAATTATTTGCCATCAGTTGTTGCCTTTATTTTTAAAATTTTTACAAATTTTGCGTTCGCGTACTTTTTTGGACAACAGCTTTTTTGTGAGAGAAAATTTTATAATTTTCTCATTTACTGCATTTTACTGTAAAAGTACTCAAACGCACCTATTATTTGGTATAGCCGACGGTTGTATTTTTGCCGCCGTCGTTGAAAATGTTTGTATATGTGTTACTGGCGTTCTCAAGCCCATGCCAGTTAAAACTTCATCGCTTTGCGTGACGTTTATAAATTTTATAGAAAATCGTAACGTATGTCACAATAAACACTTTGACAACAGATACGAATTAATAAAAAAAATTATACTAGCAGACTGTCAAAGCGCGCAAAAAGATGAGAGTTACCTAACTTTTCGCTTCGCTCTGCGTTAAAAGTACTTTATGTGACATGTTTCGTGTAAGTATGAATATTTCATCTTGGACGTCAAGGCGAATCTCTAACGCAACGTAAAGCAAACGTTTTTGACATGGCCTTCAACGTCTGCAATGGCACGTCGGCTACGAGTGCAATGTTATCACATTTATAACGTAACGACGTAATATCTTGATAGTTTTTGACATGAGTTACAGACACAGCCTTTTCTCACTTTTCGAGAAACGACGGAATATTTTGTTTCACATCTTTTCGATGCGAGAAATTCTCACTAAAGTTACAGGAATTGTTTTCATGAGTTAGCTATTCACAAATAAAAATTTAATTCACTGTTTATGCGGCAATATTCTTTACTTGCAATATAATTATTTGCGAATAATGCCCGTAATTTCAACAAACAGATATCTGGTCGTGTTTGTACCTAACAGTTATCTTTACCAATCCGGTAAAAGTAGTTTGGTAATTTCAACGTTTATTTTGCCTACGTGATTTTTCCTTTAAGTTTTCTTTTAAAATATGGCAGCATTTGTATTTTTATTAATATTTTTAATTAACTGTCAAAATTCGATGGTGTAAAATACACTACAGTTCAACTAGTAGGTAAGACAAACATGTTAAAATTATCAAAAATTCGTAACACCATAGATAACTAAACACAGCTAGATATCTGTTTGTAGAAATTACGGGCATTAGTAGTGCATATAAACTTAAGCTACGGTCACACTTATCAAATATTTGACGAAAAAAACGGGACCAACAAGCAAACTAAATAATTATTTCCGTCAATTTCAATATTTATTTAGATTATAATACCACATTTTACAAAAAACAATTTTTTGATATGTTTGGTAGTATAATTAGTTTATTTTGTAATATTAAAAACATGTTAAATCTTAATAACTATTAGCAAAAGTTGGGGCTACGCTTATTTGGTCAAATATTTAATAAGTGTGACCGTAGCTTTAGTATGTGTACAGTACATATGACATTTTTGATTGAGAACGAGTTCTATTTTCAAGTGACAAAGCATCTGACATCAGCTGTTTTTATACCCTTCACCGAAGGTAGAAAGGGTATATATAACTTTGTCATTCCGTTTGTAATTTCTACAATATGGATCCTACACCCTATAAAGTATATATATTCTGGGTCCTTATGAAAAGCGAAGTTCAAATCCGGTTGTCCGTCTGTCCGTCTGTCTGTTGAAATGGGTTTTCCGAAGCCCCCAGATATGATGGGGACTTGGTTGGGGTATCTTTATGTCAGGTATTCTTATTATAATTTTGCTATTGAAATTCAGCCAGATCGGTCCACAAATGGCTGAGTTATGAGCAAAAAACCACGACTACCTCAAATTTTTTCGAAAAATCCCTTGTGGTTGTTGTATTTTTATTACTTTTTGCTGTATATCTGGGGAAAGGCAAGAGCCAAAGCTTCCAAATTAGGTACACACATTAAAGTTGCTAATACACACCATCCTACAAAATGTGGGCGGGATTGGGGAAGTGGGCGTGGTACCTCCCGTACAAAAAAAATTAAAAATTGTATAAAAACCTAAATTTTAGGGCTGCCATATGTCCTATGGGTATGACTTATATATCAAAATATCGGAAATTTTAAGTAGAACATATTTTATAAAAAACTCGAGAAAATCGGTTCAGATACAAAAAAGTTATGACCAAAATAAAATTTTTTTTAAATACCCACTTTCGGGAACCATAGATCTCCCCGAGTCCAAGTTTTATAACTAAAGTAAATGGTAAATTTCTTCTTCAACACGTCGGTATATAAATCTGCCAAATCGGTTAAAAAATGGCTGAGTAATAACCGAAATACTGAATCCCCAAAAATTACTCTTTTTTTTTATACCCTTCACCGAAGGTAGAAAGGGTATATATAACTTTGTCATTCCGTTTGTAATTTCTACAATATGGATCCTACACCCTATAAAGTATATATATTCTGGGTCCTTATGAAAAGCGAAGTTCAAATCCGGTTGTCCGTCTGTCCGTCTGTCCGTCTGTCTGTTGAAATGGGTTTTCCGAAGCCCCCAGATATGATGGGGACTTGGTTGGGGTATCTTTATGTCAGGTATTCTTATTATAATTTTGCTATTGAAATTCAGCCAGATCGGTCCACAAATGGCTGAGATATGACCAAAAAACCACGACTACCTCTAATTTTTTCCAAAAATCCCTTGTGTTTGTTGTATTTTTATTACTTTTTGCTGTATATCTGGGGAACGGCAAAAGTCAAAGTTTCCAAATTAGGTACACACATTAAGGTTGCCAATACACACCATTCTACAAAATGTGGGCGGGATTGGAGAAGTGGGCGTGGTACCTCCCATACAAAAAAAATTAAAAATTGTATAAAAACCTAAATTTTAGGGCTGCCATATGTCCTATGGGTATGACTTATATATAAAAATATCGGACATTTTAAGTAGAACATATTTTATAAAAAACTCGGGAAAATCGGTTCAGATACAAAAAAGTTATGACCAAAATAAAATTTTTTTTTTTTTTAAATACCCACTTTCGGGAACCATAGATCTCCCCGAGTCCAAGTTTTATAACTAAAGTAAATGGCAAATTTCTTCTTAAACACGTCGGTATATAAATCTGTCAAATCGGTTAAAAATGGCAGAGTTACAACCGAAATACTGAATCCCCAAAAATTACTCTTTTTTATACCCTTCACCGAAGGTAGAAAGGGTATATATAACTTTGTCATTCCGTTTGTAATTTCTACAATATGGATCCTACACCCTATAAAGTATATATATTCTGGGTCCTTATGAAAAGCGAAGTTCAAATCCGGTTGTCCGTCTGTCCGTCTGTCCGTCTGTCTGTTGAAATGGGTTTTCCGAAGCCCCCAGATATGATGGGGACTTGGTTGGGGTATCTTTATGTCAGGTATTCTTATTATAATTTTGCTATTGAAATTCAGCCAGATCGGTCCACAAATGGCTGAGATATGACCAAAAAACCACGACTACCTCTAATTTTTTCCAAAAATCCCTTGTGTTTGTTGTATTTTTATTACTTTTTGCTGTATATCTGGGGAACGGCAAAAGTCAAAGTTTCCAAATTAGGTACACACATTAAGGTTGCCAATACACACCATTCTACAAAATGTGGGCGGGATTGGAGAAGTGGGCGTGGTACCTCCCATACAAAAAAAATTAAAAATTGTATAAAAACCTAAATTTTAGGGCTGCCATATGTCCTATGGGTATGACTTATATATCAAAATATCGGAAATTTTAAGTAGAACATATTTTATAAAAAACTCGGGAAAATCGGTTCAGATACAAAAAAGTTATGACCAAAATTAAATTTTTTTTTTTTAAATACCCACTTTCGGGAACCATAGATCTCCCCGAGTCCAAGCTTTATAGCTAAAGTAAATGGTAAATTTTTTCTTTAACACGTCGGTATATAAATCTGTCAAATCGGTTAAAAAATGGCTGAGTTATGAGCAAAAAACCACGACTACCTCAAATTTTTTCGAAAAATCCCTTGTGGTTGTTGTATTTTTATTACTTTTTGCTGTATATCTAGGGAACGGCAAAAGCCAAAGCTTCCAAATTAGGTACACACATTTAGGTTGCTAATACACACCATCCTACAAAATGTGGGCGGGATTGGGGAAGTGGGCGTGGTACCTCCCGTACAAAAAAAATTTAAATTGTATAAAAACCTAAATTTTAGGGCTGCTATATGTCCTATGGGTATGACTTATATATAAAAATATCGGACATTTTAAGTAGAACATATTTTATAAAAAACTCGGGAAAATCGGTTCAGATACAAAAAAGTTATGACCAAAATAAAATTTTTTTTTTTTAAATACCCACTTTCGGGAACCATAGATCTCCCCGAGTCCAAGTTTTATAACTAAAGTAAATGGCAAATTTCTTCTTAAACACGTCGGTATATAAATCTGTCAAATCGGTTAAAAAATGGCAGAGTTACAACCGAAATACTGAATCCCCAAAAATTACTCTTTTTTATACCCTTCACCGAAGGTAGAAAGGGTATATATAACTTTGTCATTCCGTTTGTAATTTCTACAATATGGATCCTACACCCTATAAAGTATATATATTCTGGGTCCTTATGAAAAGCGAAGTTCAAATCCGGTTGTCCGTCTGTCCGTCTGTCCGTCTGTCTGTTGAAATGGGTTTTCCGAAGCCCCCAGATATGATGGGGACTTGGTTGGGGTATCTTTATGTCAGGTATTCTTATTATAATTTTGCTATTGAAACTCAGCCAGATCGGTCCACAAATGGCTGAGATATGACCAAAAAACCACGACTACCTCTAATTTTTTCCAAAAATCCCTTGTGTTTGTTGTATTTTTATTACTTTTTGCTGTATATCTGGGGAACGGCAAAAGTCAAAGTTTCCAAATTAGGTACACACATTAAGGTTGCCAATACACACCATTCTACAAAATGTGGGCGGGATTGGAGAAGTGGGCGTGGTACCTCCCATACAAAAAAAATTAAAAATTGTATAAAAACCTAAATTTTAGGGCTGCCATATGTCCTATGGGTATGACTTATATATAAAAATATCGGACATTTTAAGTAGAACATATTTTATAAAAAACTCGGGAAAATCGGTTCAGATACAAAAAAGTTATGACCAAAATAAAATTTTTTTTTTTTTAAATACCCACTTTCGGGAACCATAGATCTCCCCGAGTCCAAGTTTTATAACTAAAGTAAATGGCAAATTTCTTCTTAAACACGTCGGTATATAAATCTGTCAAATCGGTTAAAAAATGGCAGAGTTACAACCGAAATACTGAATCCCCAAAAATTACTCTTTTTATACCCTTCACCGAAGGTAGAAAGGGTATATATAACTTTGTCATTCCGTTTGTAATTTCTACAATATGGATCCTACACCCTATAAAGTATATATATTCTGGGTCCTTATGAAAAGCGAAGTTCAAATCCGGTTGTCCGTCTGTCCGTCTGTCCGTCTGTCTGTTGAAATGGGTTTTCCGAAGCCCCCAGATATGATGGGGACTTGGTTGGGGTATCTTTATGTCAGGTATTCTTATTATAATTTTGCTATTGAAATTCAGCCAGATCGGTCCACAAATGGCTGAGATATGACCAAAAAACCACGACTACCTCTAATTTTTTCCAAAAATCCCTTGTGTTTGTTGTATTTTTATTACTTTTTTCTGTATATCTGGGGAACGGCAAAAGTCAAAGTTTCCAAATTAGGTACACACATTAAGGTTGCCAATACACACCATTCTACAAAATGTGGGCGGGATTGGAGAAGTGGGCGTGGTACCTCCCATACAAAAAAAATTAAAAATTGTATAAAAACCTAAATTTTAGGGCTGCCATATGTCCTATGGGTATGACTTATATATAAAAATATCGGACATTTTAAGTAGAACATATTTTATAAAAAACTCGGGAAAATCGGTTCAGATACAAAAAAGTTATGACCAAAATAAAATTTTTTTTTTTTTAAATACCCACTTTCGGGAAGCATAGATCTCCCCGAGTCCAAGTTTTATAACTAAAGTAAATGGCAAATTTCTTCTTAAACACGTCGGTATATAAATCTGTCAAATCGGTTAAAAAATGGCAGAGTTACAACCGAAATACTGAATCCCAAAAATTACTCTTTTTATACCCTTCACCGAAGGTAGAAAGGGTATATATAACTTTGTCATTCCGTTTGTAATTTCTACAATATGGATCCTACACCCTATAAAGTATATATATTCTGGGTCCTTATGAAAAGCGAAGTTCAAATCCGGTTGTCCGTCTGTCCGTCTGTCCGTCTGTCCGTCTGTCTGTTGAAATGGGTTTTCCGAAGCCCCCAGATATGATGGGGACTTGGTTGGGGTATCTTTATGTCAGGTATTCTTATTATAATTTTGCTATTGAAATTCAGCCAGATCGGTCCACAAATGGCTGAGATATGACCAAAAAACCACGACTACCTCTAATTTTTTCCAAAAATCCCTTGTGTTTGTTGTATTTTTATTACTTTTTGCTGTATATCTGGGGAACGGCAAAAGTCAAAGTTTCCAAATTAGGTACACACATTAAGGTTGCCAATACACACCATTCTACAAAATGTGGGCGGGATTGGAGAAGTGGGCGTGGTACCTCCCATACAAAAAAAATTAAAAATTGTATAAAAACCTAAATTTTAGGGCTGCCATATGTCCTATGGGTATGACTTATATATAAAAATATCGGACATTTTAAGTAGAACATATTTTATAAAAAACTCGGGAAAATCGGTTCAGATACAAAAAAGTTATGACCAAAATAAAATTTTTTTTTTTTTTAAATACCCACTTTCGGGAACCATAGATCTCCCCGAGTCCAAGTTTTATAACTAAAGTAAATGGCAAATTTCTTCTTAAACACGTCGGTATATAAATCTGTCAAATCGGTTAAAAAATGGCAGAGTTACAACCGAAATACTGAATCCCCAAAAATTACTCTTTTTTATACCCTTCACCGAAGGTAGAAAGGGTATATATAACTTTGTCATTCCGTTTGTAATTTCTACAATATGGATCCTACACCCTATAAAGTATATATATTCTGGGTCCTTATGAAAAGCGAAGTTCAAATCCGGTTGTCCGTCTGTCCGTCTGTCCGTCTGTCTGTTGAAATGGGTTTTCCGAAGCCCCCAGATATGATGGGGACTTGGTTGGGGTATCTTTATGTCAGGTATTCTTATTATAATTTTGCTATTGAAATTCAGCCAGATCGGTCCACAAATGGCTGAGATATGACCAAAAAACCACGACTACCTCTAATTTTTTCCAAAAATCCCTTGTGTTTGTTGTATTTTTATTACTTTTTGCTGTATATCTGGGGAACGGCAAAAGTCAAAGTTTCCAAATTAGGTACACACATTAAGGTTGCCAATACACACCATTCTACAAAATGTGGGCGGGATTGGAGAAGTGGGCGTGGTACCTCCCATACAAAAAAAATTAAAAATTGTATAAAAACCTAAATTTTAGGGCTGCCATATGTCCTATGGGTATGACTTATATATCAAAATATCGGAAATTTTAAGTAGAACATATTTTATAAAAAACTCGGGAAAATCGGTTCAGATACAAAAAAGTTATGACCAAAATTAAATTTTTTTTTTTAAAATACCCACTTTCGGGAACCATAGATCTCCCCGAGTCCAAGCTTTATAGCTAAAGTAAATGGTAAATTTTTTCTTTAACACGTCGGTATATAAATCTGTCAAATCGGTTAAAAAATGGCTGAGTTATGAGCAAAAAACCACGACTACCTCAAATTTTTTCGAAAAATCCCTTGCGGTTGTTGTATTTTTATTACTTTTTGCTGTATATCTAGGGAACGGCAAAAGCCAAAGCTTCCAAATTAGGTACACACATTTAGGTTGCTAATACACACCATCCTACAAAATGTGGGCGGGATTGGGGAAGTGGGCGTGGTACCTCCCGTACAAAAAAAATTTAAATTGTATAAAAACCTAAATTTTAGGGCTGCTATATGTCCTATGGGTATGACTTATATATAAAAATATCGGACATTTTAAGTAGAACATATTTTATAAAAAACTCGGGAAAATCGGTTCAGATACAAAAAAGTTATGACCAAAATAAAATTTTTTTTTTTTAAATACCCACTTTCGGGAACCATAGATCTCCCCGAGTCCAAGTTTTATAACTAAAGTAAATGGCAAATTTCTTCTTAAACACGTCGGTATATAAATCTGTCAAATCGGTTAAAAAATGGCAGAGTTACAACCGAAATACTGAATCCCCAAAAATTACTCTTTTTTATACCCTTCACCGAAGGTAGAAAGGGTATATATAACTTTGTCATTCCGTTTGTAATTTCTACAATATGGATCCTACACCCTATAAAGTATATATATTCTGGGTCCTTATGAAAAGCGAAGTTCAAATCCGGTTGTCCGTCTGTCCGTCTGTCCGTCTGTCTGTTGAAATGGGTTTTCCGAAGCCCCCAGATATGATGGGGACTTGGTTGGGGTATCTTTATGTCAGGTATTCTTATTATAATTTTGCTATTGAAATTCAGCCAGATCGGTCCACAAATGGCTGAGATATGACCAAAAAACCACGACTACCTCTAATTTTTTCCAAAAATCCCTTGTGTTTGTTGTATTTTTATTACTTTTTGCTGTATATCTGGGGAACGGCAAAAGTCAAAGTTTCCAAATTAGGTACACACATTAAGGTTGCCAATACACACCATTCTACAAAATGTGGGCGGGATTGGAGAAGTGGGCGTGGTACCTCCCATACAAAAAAAATTAAAAATTGTATAAAAACCTAAATTTTAGGGCTGCCATATGTCCTATGGGTATGACTTATATATAAAAATATCGGACATTTTAAGTAGAACATATTTTATAAAAAACTCGGGAAAATCGGTTCAGATACAAAAAAGTTATGACCAAAATAAAATTTTTTTTTTTTTAAATACCCACTTTCGGGAACCATAGATCTCCCCGAGTCCAAGTTTTATAACTAAAGTAAATGGCAAATTTCTTCTTAAACACGTCGGTATATAAATCTGTCAAATCGGTTAAAAAATGGCAGAGTTACAACCGAAATACTGAATCCCCAAAAATTACTCTTTTTTTATAATTAACTTTGTTAAAATATATGTATACAAGTATATATAAATGTTTATATATAAATATAACTTAAGTAAATGGTAAAATTCTTCCTATTTAAAAATATCAAATCGGTTAGACAATGGGTAATTTATGAGCAAAATACTCCAAAAATGGGCTAAAAAACATCAACATTTTTATAAAAACCTAAATTTTAGGGCTGCCATATGCCCTATGTATATGACTTATATACCAAAATGTCGGAAATTTGTATGAGCTATAACCGAAATACTGGGGTCTAATCACCGCATACGATATCGAGCAAAATCCATCGAAATTATTTATTTTGGTATCTTGAAACTCGATATCGAATGAAATGTATTGAATTTGAAATAATACCATTCGACATCGAGTAACTCGACATTACATTTATCGAGTTTTCATTCGATACGCCAGTGTCTATCGTATGCAGGGGTGATTAGACCCCTAACTTCCCGAAAATTACTCTTTTTATACCCTTCACCGAAGTTAAAAATGGTATATATGTATAACTGTAATTTCTACAATATTGATCCTACACCCTATAAAGTATATATATTCTGGGCCCTTACGAAAAGCGAAGTTCAAAACTGGTTGTCTCTTATTTAAAAAAAAAATATTTACCAGTTTTATTTAGTTTCTGTCTGATTGCTATGTATTCTGCTCGCACAATGGTGAAGGGTATATAAGATTCGGCACAGCCGAATATAGCACTCTTACTTGTTATAATTAACTTTGTTTAAATATATATTTACAAGTTTATATAAATGTTTATATATGAATATAACTTAAGTAAATGGTATTCTTCCTTAACACGTCGGTATATAAAACTATCAAATCGGTTAGACAATGGGTAATTTATGAGCAAAATACTCAAAAAAGGGCTAAAAAACATCAAAATTTGTATAAAAACCTAAATTTTAGGGCTGCTATACGTCCTATGGATATGACTTATATACCAAAATGTCGGAAATTTGTATGAGTTATAACCGAAATACTGGAATCTATTCACTGCATACGATATCGAGTAAAATTCATCGAAATTATTTATTTTGGTATCTTGAAACTCGATATCGAATGAAATGTATTGAATTTGAAATAAAAGCATTCGACATCGAGTAACTCGACATTACATTTATCGAGTTTTCATTCGATAAGCCAGTGTCTATCGTATGCAAAAAAATTCAGTAGTTTATTCGATACGAAAGTATCGAATGCGGTGATTAGACCCCTGATTTCCCGAAAATTACTCTTTTTATACCCTTCACGGAAGGTAAAAAAGGTATATATAACTGTAATTTCTACAATATTGATCCTACACCCTATAAAGTATATATATTCTGGGACCTTATGAAAAGCGAAGTTCAAAATCGGTTGTCTCTTATTTAAAAAAAAAATTTACCAATTTTATTTAGTTTTTGTCTAATTGCTGTGTATTCTGCTCGCACAATGGTGAAGGGTATATAAGATTCGGCACAGCCGAATATAGCACTCTTACTTGTTTATTAACAAAATTGTTTGTGGCGGCAAAAATTAATTAAAATTTTTATAAATACAAATCATAATAGTAAATAAATAAAACAAAAGATAAAAAATACACAAATTTATTATTGAAAATGTATTTTTTTGATTTTTGATAGATTATGTCAAATGTACGTTACATACCAACATGTGGTCATGTAAATTATAAACCTTATGCAAAACTCAAATTTTGGAATACACATGAAATCAAATGTGGGTAGAAAAGTGACATTCCACATGACAAATACACATAATGTAAACAAAGCTTTATTTTAACTTTAAAAATACATATGTAAGCCTATATATGTATACATATGTATGTTTGTACAATAATAAAAAAATCATAATTTTCAAAAAAATAAAAATTTAAGGCATTTTAGAAATCGCTTTCGGTGCGCAATTTTTTTTCACCGAATCAACCTTAAAAAACTGGTTTTTATTATCAGAATAACATTTCTCAGATGGTACTGGAGTGTTATTTTGCACTCAAAAACAAGTTATAACCCTAATACATATCAAAGCTTTTATTTTAACCTAAGGTTGGCTTAAGCAAAAAGTATGTGAAATATTGGGCGAATGGGACTATTGCAAAAAGCTTTAAAAATGTTAATTTGACTCATAGAAGCACATTCAAAAAAATGTTAAATATAATTCAAATATTTCCAAAACATTATCAAAACAAAAATTATTTAATTAGGTACTTAAATATCTAAAGTTGATGGTTCCATAATAATATATTTTAGAAGACTTAATACAATATTCTAGCGCCCAAAATATTAAATGTTTAAATTATAAACCACGTCACGCAAAATTTGTAAAAATTATTTGATTTTGACCGCTCACTGCCAACAAAGTAAATTGCTCAAAACAATCATTTTAGCAATTATTGATGTATAATTTTATTTACTTTCACCCAATATCAAACATGAGTGTGAAGGATAGGGTTAAGTTTTTGAATGCATCCTTTTAATTTTAACCGCTCTGCATCGTTTTGTTTACAAAAATACATTATTTTTCACAGAACTAAAGATTTCTCAAAATACCTGCAGCCGTATTCATAATAAAAATTTGGCATAAAGTCAGCAACAAGTTTATTAATACATAATACACTAACCAAACTCTGGCAAACGAATTGCTTAACTCTTGTTTACGACCTGGCAAACGTTTGCCAACTTGTGAAAAACAGCCGTTTAATGTCAAACAATTTATTGACATTTTGTTGGTTGTTTTTAATTAACTGTTTTTTTTTTTACTTAATTTATTTTTTAATTTTAAAAACTTTTTAATAACAAAAATACCAAAAAAAAGGAAAAAATAAAAAATTCAGCCATGATTAATGCAAAACGTGTAGCATTTTTGAGTAATACAATGTGGCATCATAAAAATTCAGAGTTGATTTATTAAAAGTTGTCAGATGGACAAGGTATATTTACACAAGGTAGACTTATTTGGGAGTGTAGACATGCTGCTCTATAAAAATTACCGAGTTGAACTGAATTGTCAAAATTGTCTTCATATAAATTTAACGCACACATGTACAAAATTTGGCTCATATACACGGAATTTGACATTGGTGTTCCAACTTAGGTAAACAGCTGACAAACATATGGGCCAACGAGTTTACCTTGTGTAAATATACCTTGGCAGATGGAGAAAAGTTCGTTATGAATTAACTCTGTACCAACAAGCTGCTGAGCTTAATCGGCATTCTACTTAGCAGCTCGTTGTACGTTGTGTACAAACTGTGGCTAACTTTTTGTTATGAATACGGCTGCTAGTGTTTTTCGTAAAACATTACCACTTTTTCAATAAAATGCTTTTTTCATAATTTTACCAAATTTATATACAATTTTTTTGCAGCAATGAACCCACAAAGCGTGATTTGGATGTGTTAAATGCTATATTCCATGTATCCATTGATAAGACTATTTATCCCAATATTCATTCCTGGAAAGCCACAATTATGCGTTATCCTAATGAGGAAATGGACTAGTAAGTTATCCATTATTATTGAAGAGGTTTTAAATTCAATATAAATAAAAACACAATTTTTTTCAACAGTTTCCCTTCGCCACGAACCGTTAAGAAATCTCATTCATTTATGGCAACAAGTGGCAACAGAAAAGACTTCTATGTACAGTCACAAACTCCAACATCACTGCAAAAATCATACTTATTTGTAGACTCGAATACAAGTTTTTTAATGCTAAATTTGTCAAGACAGCAGTCGCCAAAGGCAACTACGACAGCATTATCACTGTCATCTTCAGCAAATGGCGGTATCATTAAGGAGGCAATATTGCAATTGCCAACGGCAAAACGTTTATTTATGTCACCAGGACGATCAAAATCAACGACTGCCATTTTATTAGCTAACAACAGAAATGTAAGCGATACTTCAAGTGCAACAACTGCAAATGTAACAACCAGCGGAACAGCAACATTTACTACAACAGATGCTTCAAATGTAGCCACATTAAAAATGCCAGCTCATCAACAACTGCAAACTCAAAGGCCTCGGACACCGCTTAATAAGTTACGTGGCCTTTTTAGTGCCTATCGCGAATGCCTAGATAATAGTCCACTTTCAACTTCATCTGCATCGCCCCAAAGTATGCAATGATAGTTTACAGTGTTTTGGAATTTATATTAACTTCGACTTAACTGAGCGGCAAGCGTTTTTTTATGTTAAATCTTATTTTCAAACAGTTTGTTCGAAACTTAACTTGAGACTGGAATTTTTTTATTGAAAATGTATTGACAATCTTTAAAAAACGATTCCGCTCTTGTTTAGGTAGCTCAGTAACACTTCCTGAGACTTCTTTACATATGTATATGTTATTTAAAAAAAAAATTGTTTAAGTTAAGTTTTTAGTTTGTTTTTTAAAGCATTTCAATTATTAATTTGTTTTTTTTCCATTTTGTTTTTGAAAATAATTTTCAGGTATGTGATAGAAAACGATTTTGAAAACAAAACGAAAAATCGAACATTATTACGCTATCAGTTTCTTTGATTTCTAATACATTTTCTTTTTTCCTGTTTATTCTTTTTTAATTTTATATTATATGTGTTAATTTAACTGTGTTTTGAGCAAAAAAAAAAAAAAAAAAAATTAAACTATAATCCAGAAAAGGATTTTGCTATCGGTCGAAATTTTTTGCACCTGCTGAAAACAATCGTTTTGAAATCTATCGATATTCATCACATACTTGGTTCTTTTTGTATTCAATATTCTTCGCAATTTATTTTAATATCAAATTATATATTTACTGAAACTATTTCAAACACACACACGTACTCATATTTCTATTGTTTTTTTTTTGCATATTCCCTATACATTACAATCAATTAATAAAGATATTTATCCATAATTTTTCTATTGATGCAGATTAAAAGTTATATTACATACATAATAGTATTATATAAAATCGCTTTGAAGAAAAACTCAATATGTATATTCAATCAATTTCAATACACGTATTAATAAAATTACTGCCAGTTCAACGATTTCGAACGTAAACTTTCGCATAGAATTTTCTATGGAAAATATTGAGTGTTTTGTACAGAAATTTTCTAAGCGAACGTTAACGTTTGAAATCGTTGAACAGGCAATAAAATTTATTTCTTTTACCATTTAAGACGAAAATAGTAACGAAAAAGTTGGAAAAATAGTTATTTGACAATAAATATTTAAAGAACACTACAAAAATATGTTCGAAAACAGTGTAGAGTGTAAAATAGGTAGTTACCATGTGCCCAGCTTTTAAAAAAATACATTTTTAATTTTTTCCTAAATAAATTTTTTAACAACAAGAATAATTTTTAAACTAACTTAAGGGCAAGTTAACAAATGAAATTGGGGCTAATCTTTTTGCTAAAAGATTTTTTGATACAAAACTAATAACAAACGTTTTTGCTTTACGACAATTTAAATGCTTTTCGCCTTTTACTTAAACTTCGGTAGATGAAAACAAAAAACTAACAAAACCTTTTGGTTAACTGAGATTTACATATGAAATTGTAATTTAAATTTTGTTCGTCACCATCATATGTACATATGTTGTAGCTCTCATTTTAAGAGTTTACATTTTTTAGAATTTTCGTTTGTTTCCAAAAATTCTAATTTAATTTCAGTACTTAACTAAGATTGCGTACAGAAAATACTTATTGAAAACACCAACAATGTCAAAAATATTTCATAATTTTTGTTACTTTCTACAGAAATTCAAATTGCGTTTTAACATTTTCAACGCCAGAAGATATGCTACGTTTAAAATTTAAAAATTGCATTCAAATTTCTGTAGAAAGCAACAAAAAAATTACAAAATATTTTTGACTTTTTTGCTTTCAATGTAATTCTTTGGCGTTGCGTTGCCAACTCGTGAAATACTCAGCCGTACAAATAAACTACCTAAATAAGAGCGTCCAGTTACTTTTTCATGCCAAAGTTTTTCATGTTCATACAATTAATAAGAAACAGACGTTTAAATCGGTAATTAAAAGCCACCCGGTTAGAAAATCTTATTTGAAAGATCAATAGAATTTGCATGTTTAAAAAAACGCTCTTTTTTAGGAAGCTCAGTAATTCTTATATGAATCATACAGGGAGTCGCTAAAGATTCATTCGATGATGGTTTGACGAAAGATGAACAAAGTGTAACATTATAGTTTTTGTACTCTTGAAATAATTATTAAATTATAGTTTTAGGACTTGCATGGTTCCCATCCCAAGATTACTCGTCTAATAATCATCAACAGATTCTTTTAGGAGTTGTATATTAAATACAATCGCCTATGAAACAGCCTTTGCTAGCTGGGATTCGTTTCTGCTGATGTTTGTAGCACCTTAAAATATTGTTCCTAGACAGTCCTTAGTGCCGGTTCACACACGTCAAGTTTGATTCGTCAAGTATTGAGCTGACATTCTCTCTTCCCTTCTCTTCTAAAAACTCAAGACTTGACGAGTCCAACTTGACGTGTGTGAACCGGCACTTAAGTATACTCTCAGAATCACTTTCTGAACATATAACGATGCTCGTCAAGCTGGAAGTACTCCACTTCCTTATTTTTAGGCTTTCGGTTGTGTAAAAAGAAATACCGAAAAAAGTAACGGCATATAATTTTGACATATAGTTAGTTATCAGCTGTTGCTTGCGTAGCAAGCCAAGGTCACCTAGCAGAATGTACTAATAAAGTGACCTCACAAGCGCAGCTGTTTGCAATGATTTTCTTCGTGGTGTGACGTTTAGTGTCTTTTTTTGTTTATTTATATTTTTTAATAAGGCATTTTGACATTTGCCGTCTCAATTCTAGCAACAAAATGCCTGTTTATTATTATTAATACATTTTGTCACCTAGTTTGAAACCGCCTTGATTTGTATAAAATTGAAAATGACGTTTATAATAATTTCATTTAGTTTTTAATGCAGATTTTAACAAAATGCTTAAAAGTAATATTGTTGTGGGCAAAATTTTAAAACGGTTTCTTAATGCAACATGTGTGAGTTTGTGAAAAAAATTGTTGCTGTATTTTAAAACCAGCGAAAATGTTGCTGCCTATTGTTAACTAAGCTAAAAGCTTCGTTCATAATCCCAGAAACTTTTTCACTTGGTGTTCATAATAGAGCAACAATTTTTTTCGCTACCACATATATTTTGCATTAAGAAACCGTTTGCAAATTTTACCCACAACAATAAGGGTATTCACGTCACAAGTTGCACCCTTGCAAAAAAGCAAAAGAGCAAACACGTAACAACAACCACAAAGACAATTATTTACGCACAACTAATTGTCTGTGTGGTTATTGTTATATTTTTGCACATTTGCTTTTTCGCAAGGGTGCAACTTGTGACGTGAATACCCTTAATATTATGCATTTATTATTATTTTTTACAACATTATGTTAAAATTTTCATTCACAACTAAATGAAATTATTTTAAACGTCAGAAACAATTTCATACAAATTGTTACTACTTTTTATATATTCGCAAGGCGAATTCATTCCATGTAATCTCGGTAGTACAACAAGTACAACTCTTACAAAAACCACAAGCAATTTGTTTTTGTAAAATTATTGTACAATGTCAAAAACAGAAATAACACAAAACAGAAACAAAGATAATAAACAAATTTTGACATCCAATTATGATAAAGCTAAAAAAAAAGTTATCAGCAGGGCTTCTAGGATCACCTGTAATGAATTCGCCTTGAACATTTGTTAGTCATCTTGAAAAACATAAATATTTGACATTTAATTGACAGGTTCCTTCACTTTTTTTTTGACACGTCAAATATGTACATCTTTACACTACCAAATTATAGTCAAGACCAACGGTCACTTCAACAATGATTGCAATTTTCCATTTTTCCTTTTTCGTAACCATTTTCAAGTTTGTTTTAAATCACATTTTCATTTGCATGTTGCTTTTAATTTTTTTTAAAATTCATTTAAGATTATCAGGTATGTGATGGAAATCGATCGATTTCAAAACGAACGTTTTTAAAAGGTGTGATGAATTTCGAGGGATTTTAAAATCCATTTCTGAATTAAAGGATAAAGTTTTTGTTCAGAATACACTTCAGTTAACGTATAAAATATAAAATTTAAAAGAATAAAGACTGAAAATAAAAGGAATATGTACATATTTAAAATCCATTTTAAAAGATACTGAAATCGATATTTTCGGTTTCAAATCGTTTCGTTTTAAAATCAATTTCCATCACATACCTGTATGTATATTTAAAAAAAAAACAAATAATATGGAATATTAAATACTGATTTTTTTTAAATGACCTTTATTAAGTGCTTTAAGCATGATGTACTTTTATGGCTTTTTTAAAGATTAAGGAAAATAGAACATTTGTCTTCTATTTTCTAAAGGAAACTTCTTTAAAAAATCCTAAATTTGTTTTTTTTAAATAAAAGTTAAACTGCTGAAATGAAAAAATAATTGTGTTTGAGAAAAATTCAAGATGGTTTGTAAACAGTGTAATTTACACAAAAAACTTACATTAAGGGTATTCTAGTCACATGTTGCACCCTTGCGAAAAAGAAAAAGTGCAAAAATATAACAACAACCACACAGCCAATTAGTTGTGCGTAAATAATTCTCTTTGTGGTTGTTGTTATGTGTTTGCACTTTTGTTTTTTTGCAAGGGTGCAACTTGTGATGTGAATATCCTGATTATATAACAAGATCTATGGAATACCCTGGTAGGTATTGTTAACTGAAGTTGTCGTTTTGATTATTTTCCTTTTTTGTCTGAATATTTTTGATATTTTTAAAGAAAAATTTATTTTAATAATTTTTTTTGTGACATTTATAAATTTAAAATAAGACATGAGTTTAAAACCATGGGAACGTATTGCTTGGAGTCCAGAACATCAACAAATCATTTACCGAGACTGGGGCTTGTTTTACACGCACACACAACAATTAGATATAGCGGTTCATTATTATAATAAATCATTAGATCTAGAACAGAATGATCTACAAGCATTGTGTTTTCGGAGTCGCTGCAAGCGTAATATAGCCCAAACCGATGGGGCTTTAGAAGATGGCTTAGCTGCGAAGGGTAAGAATTTATAAA
Organism: Pollenia labialis; assembly: GCA_949318255.1. Taxonomy (NCBI): domain Eukaryota; kingdom Metazoa; phylum Arthropoda; class Insecta; order Diptera; family Polleniidae; genus Pollenia; species Pollenia labialis. Next base: position 88,225,906 of record OX439142.1, on the reverse strand, counting down.
TATAAGTCAAAGTTATTTTTGGAAATACAAAATTTATAATTAATAAGATTTCTGTATGACGTGCTAAATTCCCAATTTTTCATATTTGATAAATACACGGACATTTAGGCCCCTATTACGGTTCACAACTCAACTCAGTTGAGTTGAAATTTCTTTAATTTTTTTTGTATTCAGCCCAATTAAGAATAAAAATTCCCCGGGAGTTTTCTCCCTTCTCCAATTTTTCCTATGTAAATTCTATTGCAAAAAATTGGAAAAGGGAATAAACTCCCGGGGAATTTGTATTCAAAATTGGGCTGAATATGGTTTACAACTTTTCTATATTTCTTTGAACAAAAATTACAACTGATCACAACCAGTTGTCTTAATTACAACTAAACTCAGTTGAGTTGTGAACCGTAATAGAGCCTTATTGTTGAGGGAAAGAAAGCTAACTTCTATGCGCATATAAGTATTATATACAACTCGGAAGTCGTTTTGAAACAAACGTTGCCCTAATTACTGGTCTTTTTTTTATAACATTTTTCTTATTTGTCGGAACTATCATAATTTTTTTTTTAATAATTACATATCGCTTATTTGCTGCAAAGTCGTCATAACTTAAAAAAATTCATTTTGAAATAAACGTGCTTAAAGTTTTTAATTTTCTCTAATCACTTAGAAAAAACAAATTCACATTCTCTATAAACGGGGAAAGTTTAAAAGACAAAGATGACTTTTATACACAATATAAAGAAAAACATAGCGAACAATCATGCATAACTAACTCCAAAACTTAATTTATTGAGTTATGACGACGTTGCAGCAAAAAAGCTATATGGAAAAGGGTATGTATGCATGTATGTATGTATATATAAGGGGCCGCAGAAAAAAGTGTACTTTTTTGCTACTTAAAATTTTTGGAAAATTAAGCTTTATTTCGCCTTTCGTTTTTAAAACTGCATAAACCTGAATATGCTAGTAAGTTTTTTTACTTATCAATAGATGCATTAAACTGTCATAAGTCTCCACGTGTTCAAGGTGTATTTATTTACTAAACATTTTTACGAGTTTGTAAGAGTTGTAACTGGAAAGTGTTCATTAACACAAAAAAATTGCAAGAAGATAGCGTCGAAAGAGTGTAAAAAACTAATAGTAAAAAAAGTTTTAAAAATTATAAACAAAACAAACTTTTGATGCCCACTATATACATACATACATATTACAGATTGCAACTGATGTCGATTTCAGTTGTCAAATAATAAATATTTAGGCAACCGTAAGATTTTGGTTGCTGTGTAGATTTTTTAAGTAAAAAGACGCTAAAAACAAGTACGTTTAATTTGGGACATTTGACAACGCAACTGAAGTGTCAAAAGAACTAAATTTTTGTTCACTTAGCTAGCGGGTCAGCTTTTACTTATAACTCTTAATCGTCTTAAAAGGTAAACTGATTTTTTTTCTTTAATGTTATTTATTGGCGCATTACAATTGGATGTGACAGCCACTTAAAATTGACGTCGACATGACAACGACTTAAATAATGGAGGTGATTGTAACTATTGGAAGCTTAACTTTAAACATTTTTATTCATTTCACTTTATCTTGTTCAAAAATCAAATTTTTTAATAAGTCTCATTTTAATTGAAAAAGCAATTGATGACAACAATGCTCCTATTAACTTGGAAATTTGTGATGCCTTATATGAGTTAAATAAATTTGAAGATTATAAAGTTCAGTTGCACGATAATACTCGGAAATTTTTTGGCAAAAAAGTTGCCTCTTTTCTCAATCGTATAACTGTGGTAAGATAAAAAAATTATTTTTAATAGTTTTTTTTTAATCTATGTAGATAATTTTTGAATTTCAGGTTGATGAGAATTTCAAGGATACTATTGGTAAAACTTTAGGACCGTTCATTCTAAAAAACGAAAAACATTTTGCTGCGGTTTTAGAAAAAATCGAACGTGAAAAACATGTTGACCCCAGACCTTTATGGAAGATACTCAAAGAGCAAGAGAAATGTGATGTGTTGAGTGTGTTGGAAAAAGAGGTGAATAATATGTATGTATATGAATGTTTAATTTAGCCAGGTAATTAAAAGGATTTTGAAGAAATAATAAGGAAAATCACGATGGGTAGTGCAAAGTGTGCAAACGATTCAAATGCGTGCAAAAATACACACATTTGCACACACAGCAACAAAATGTACGTATGTATTTGCAATTTGCTCTATTTTACTTCGTTTGCTATAAAAAAAATCATGAGCAAAATAGTGCATATTTGCTCAGTTGCAAATAAATGTAAACAAAAACATTTGACATATTAAGCGCCATATTGTTTTTTAAGGAAACTTATAAATTGAACATTTTCGTGGGTTTTAATATAAAATAGAATTTTAGATTTAAATAATTTAAAAAGAAATAATTTATTTTAATTCGCATGTGTATAATTGTAAACAAATGCAGATTTTTACAGTGCTGCCAGAAGTTAGAAAAATAGCACATTTGCACAAAAAATATAAGTGGATGCTCACGGTCAATTATAATATGCAATTTGCACAATGACCATCGTGATTACCCTTAATGTAAGGTCCGTTGACCAGATTGAGAATTTTTCGGTTTCACAAAATTTTCTACATTACCTAATTCCAACTTTGCAACTTTAATTTAAAAAAAAAAAAAGTAAGAACATTCTAATTTCCAGGATTTCCCTGGGAATTTATGCCCCCAACTCAACTGAGTTTTTTTTTGTAAACTGTAATAGGGTCATAAATTGTTTTCAATTATTGAAATTTAAAACAGTATTCTGCTGTTGACAAATTTATCTTTATCGGACATGTTCTTTAAATAGAAATGAAGTGGATTTAAAATCGAACAAATTTTGAAAACGAGCCTATCAAGAAAGTTCATAAAAATATTTATTTTTCTCACTTCACTCTTAAAAACAGATAAAGCTACAGTTGTTTTGAAAATAATTGAAATCAAAATCTAACTCGATTTCAATTCCACTTCATTTCGATTTCTAGACCATGCCCGAATATTTGAAATTTGAAATTAATTTTTGAATATTTCCTTAGGAACTTTTATTATCACCCCGTGAACTTGCACGTCGGCGTCGTGCTTTTAAAGTTTTCAATCAGATCTATTTCAATAAAAGTTGGATCGATGTTATTTTCCTAAAATACTTGAGAGAAAATAAAGAGCTTTTGTTACCACAATCAAAAGTTTCTACTCCATTTCTGCGCCAATTAACTCATACAAAATACGATGTGGTGATAAAATTTCTGGTATTGTATTTCTCAAAAATGTTTTTGTTTCAAAATTAAACACATTTTCATTAAACATACATAATTTGGAAAATTTTCAACAGAAAATGTTGCAAGCCCGTAGCCCGCTGTATACCGAACAAGCACGCAAATGTCCCGATAAAAAAGTGTTCGATAAGCATCGTGAGGCTCATTTAAATCGTATACAATATCAAACACGTCGTACAATGTTAACAAAAATGCGAAACATTAAACGTCTTAGACAAGAGGGTGATATAAAGGTGATTAAAGTTGTTTGTATTTTAATGAAAATATTGAAATTATGCATATTGCGATCTTTTTTTAGAAACTTTCAAAATACGTTGAAAGTGTTATGGGAGATTATGTGGTTTTAAAAACTTATCGTATTATGCCTTGGAAATTTGAATTTATAAACGAGGTTTATAATACTTTGGCATTAGCTCATGCTGATCGTTATACCGTAAATGAAAATTTATTAAAAATCAAGGAAAAGGAGCGTTTACTAGTACTGCTACGTATGCCGACCGATAAATATAAAGATGTTGTACAATTTGTATTTGGTGATAAGTCCACCTATCAAGAGCCAGATGCTCCCGATTATAATTTAATAGCTTACAAGTTAAGTTCAGTTTTTTTTATCTTTGATATTTTTTTTAACTCAAATGTTATTTCGTTTTTTTAGAAAATTTCTAGCCCGTTTAGAAAAACGCATGATATTTGCCAAATATTCCATAGAAAAATGCTATTTATTGCATGAAATTGCTCGAGCCCATTTAGCACAAAGCCGTTTTGATGAGTGTTGTTCGAGTGCTCGTAAAGCTGTAGAAGGTTTGTGAACATAATTACACCATTTATCGTTGTTATTTAGAAATTTATAATTATATTCGAGAAATTTTAAATTGCAGTTAAAAATTCTTTAATTATACCCTTCACCCCAGGTGGAATGGGTATGTATAAGTTTGTCATCCCGTTTGAAATTTCCCTTGAAAGTATATGTATTCTGAATCCTTATGAGCAAATTGACTTAATCATGTATGTCACAGAATAAAATAGAAATCGACTTCATTCCGTGTTACCACATCGATCAAGTTAGTTTTAGCTTCTTCAGAAATTTTTATTTTTAATTAAATCGAAAAAAATTAAAAAGTTATTTTTTTGCATTAAATATGGCAACAATACGAAAAATACACACATTGTAAATAAAAAGCATATAAAGAGAAATTTGAAAAATATTTTTGTGTTGGATAAGTATAAAATATAAAAATGCCTGGCATATTCAATGTTGCAGCAATAGAGGGACTGAATCAAGATTTCGTTAAAAAAATTGCCACATTTGAGGGATGCATCAGATCCTTTGTCATACCGAAATGAAATATAAGTTGCAAAAGTGCATATTTTATTATTAAAACTTTATGTTCACAAACAATTTTAGACCCCTGAGATCATTAAAGAAATTCAAACGCCAATTACACCTTGTTGTTATTGATTTTGTAAATTTGTTTGCTTCTCCTGTAAAAAATAAAACGTGTTGTTACGACCTTTTGCATTTTAGGTGACGAAATTTATGTAAATTTGTTTGCAAAGAAAAATCATATACATAAGTAGTGCCAGTGCTTGAGTTTTTAATAGAGAGAGGAAAAGAAATGGCATTCTCTCTTTCCTTCTTGACGTGTGTGAACCGCACTAAGGGTAGAAGGGAAAATGACTTGACGAATCAAACTTGACGTGTGTGAAGCAGCACATACATAAGTATTATCTCTTTTAGCTTCATAAGTTATTAGTGGTTTGTACGAAACAAAAATGTGGCAATAATAAGTTTATGACGTTTTGTTTATTTCGTCATTTAAAAATGGGTTTCTCTTTAATGATTAAAATGTGTATATTTTCCAAAAATTAATAGACCAATACTATTTTTTATTCTTTTAAAGTTGTTCGCGATAGTTTTTTGGTATATGTATGTATGTGCTAGTTAAAATATCAATTCCACTTAGAAAATTAAAAGTAGTTTTAAATCGATAAAATTTTCGGTTTACGTTTTCTAAAGAAGCTAAATACGGTTTCAATTCCACTTTTGATCGGAATTTATTTCTGTGACATGCCTGAACGATGTTGAAATGGGTTTTTAAAAGAATATTTATATCACATATAGTCAGGGCTCGGCAGTATTTGAAATAAATGTATTTGAAATACGTTTATAAAATACAAATACGTATTTTGTATTTGTATTTTAAATATATAACGTGCAAGTATTTTGTATTTTAAATACATGTCCAGCAAGTATTTATTATTTTAAATATATACAATAAATAGAAGTAGTTTGTATTTTAAAAACACAGTTTACAAAATATATTTTGTCAGTTTATTGATGGTTGTTTTCATTTTGATCTACCAAAAACGAGAATCGCTAAAAAACGATACTATCAGAATATGGAAATATCAGAAGTAGAAGCACCAGTAAAGAGGACGATGATTTTGTTATTTTCGTAGATAGGAATGATGGTGAATCTAGGACATCAAATTTTGAGTGGAAATTTGTCAGTTTCCTCATTGACAAGAGCAAAGACATTATCACTCTTGACAGCTATCCAACTATAAAAAGAGTATTCATAGAATTTAATACTAGTTTGTGCTCATCAGGACTTGTAGAAAGATTATTTTCTTCAGCAGGTTATATTTATTCTCCAACAAGAAACTGTTTGTCTGATGCTACATTCAAAAATCTAATATTTATGAAAGCAAACAATTGTTTTGTTAATTAGTTTTATCTAATGTATTTTTTTGGTTTGAATAAAATTGGTGTATTTCGTATTTTAAATACATATGTACATGAAATACGTACAATAAATGGAAGTATTTTGTATTTTAAATACATACAGATTTGTAAGTATTTTGTATTTTAAATACATAACCTGAAAGTATTTTGTATTTTAAATACATGACCAGCAAGTATTTTGCCCAACACCGCATATAGTCCGGAATGTGTAAATATATAACTTTTTTTATATAACTTTATGTTCTTATCGCACTATGTTGAAGAGTATATAAATTCGGCTTAACCGAATATTTTGAACTTTGAAATAAGATTTTAAATTTTAATGTCCTTTAAAGTCTTGGGCGCCGCCTTAAAAGACTTGCTCATCTTTCAAGGCCAGTAAAACTTAAACCCATTTTGAATCTTTTTTATTTAGCCAAGTTTGGGCTATAAAACGTGCGATGATAAAATTTCAGTTCGCTGTTTTGCAAATAGTTTTTACTTATACAGCTATCTTTGATTGATGTTTGCAAAACCCTCATTTACCCCCCGTTTCAACATGCAAGTGTAAGTTTGAAAAACTCAATAAACTCACACTTTTTCACTAACATTCACAGAATTTTTATACTTTGAGCCGATCGGCTGTTTCCTCGATTTTTTGATGATAATTGTACACACACTACTTGCAAGTAATTAGCTCTGTTTCTTTACTTTTTGGGTAAAGTTCGTGCAAATGAGAGTAAGCATAAATTTCTCTCATCAAAAGTACGGGAACAGAAAAAACCAAATTTTAAGCACAAAATAAAAATTCAGTGTTTTGACAGTCTTTACAACACCAAAAAAAATTTGCGCCACTTTTAAAAATTGTATATTGGCTCTAGAATTAAATTACTTTTACTAAAAATAAAACAAAACAAACACTTTTACAATAACTAACATTATGTTTCCCTTAAATTTCAGTACAAAACTTTTTATTTAAGTACATTGTTTTATTCAACAATACTTTGTCCAGAATTTGGGTCATGAACTTTTTTCCTTTTCCTTTTTTGTTTTGTTTATGTTTTACAGCTGTTTTACCATTTACACAATTTGCACGAAGAAAAAGTTTGGGCTGTTTCGTGCAAGAAAAAGAAGAATTTTATTCTCTCAAATCCGCTCTCATTTACACAAATTAAAAGTACGGGAACGCTTTTCGTGCAAATTGGGATCCAGAGGGATCCCAAAGTAGAGTAAAGAAACAGAGCTATTGCTTGCTTATGGAAACGGGGGGTTAGTTTTCTTACCCGATTTTTGCAGGTCATTATTCAAAACACTTCTTACCTTACCATTTACAGAGCATTATGGATATTTTGCTTTGGTGTTGCTGTTGCTTTTTTAACCCAATTTATATATAGCTCGAATCGTGCTTTATTCTATATTTTAAAAATAAAAAAACCAAATTTTTTTTTCAGAAACTAAAAATTGCAATAGTCTTTTATGGCATTTCCTTAGCATTATGCTAATTGTTAAAGCTCATGCTGTTTTGCATAAAATTGAACGTGGCAAAGAGGCTCTGGATGAGGCCTTTGTCATAGCCCAACGTCTTAAGAGCGACAGATTATGTTCATTTATTGAAATTTGTCGTGCTATAAATGATCAAGAAATATCTTTGAAGAAACGTAACCAATCGGTTGACTCTGTGCGTAAACGTCGCAGTCGTCTGTCAGTTACGAGTCGACAATCTCAGCACTCGCAAATTATTAGAGATGAGGGAACAAAGTCTAATCTGATAGAAAAACAAGATACAATTGACGGGGGTGTCTCGAAGGAATGAATTTTTGTATGTAGATTTGTTGTCTTATTCATAATAAAACTCAAATTTTTTTAAATTATGTATTAAGGATTTTCTTTTATTTTGGGGAGAAATGTTTTTATTTTGTTTTTAATTTGTGATGCTTAATACATTTCTAATGTTTAATAAATTTTACTTTAATAAACTGTTTTTCTCTTTAGTTTCTATTATAAATTAAATGTATGAAAATTTTTTTGTTTAAAATTGTTATTTTGTTTTTTATTTATTACTTTTTTTTTAATAATATAATAATGTTTAAATACATATAAATTTAATGCTAAACTAACAAATTAAGTAACTGATAAATTCTCTTAGATTTTTAACATTTTTTTTTTAATATAAATATAACAATTATAATAAAAACCTGATTTTTTATAAATATTTAAATTAGAAAATAAATTAAATTAAAAGAAAATCAAATAAACTCAATTTAAATTAGGATTAACGAATAGTTAACTTAAAGCAAAAAAGTGTGTTAAAACTAATCGCAATTTTCATAATCGGGATTACGATTAAAAGTTATTTTGTTAATCGAAATTATCAATTAACCGCGATTATACAAAATACAACATATCGACCCCTTTGCGCGAAATTATCGTATGTTACAAAAACCAAATTTTACAGGACAACAATTTTTCTACTTTTCTCTGCGTTCGCTTGCATATAAAAATGGAAATATGCATTCAATTTTTGGAGCAACGAAGTGGAATTCGCCTACAATATTTTTTCAGGTGACGTCTCTTTGAATGTAGAACAAGATTGCATCAAAAACTCAATTTCGAAAAAATTGGCATATACGATAATTTCGCGCAAAGGGGTCGATATGTTAAAAGAATAGAATATAAAGCTACCATTATAATGCACTAATCAATCTTGGAAGTGACAACCGATTTTAATCCAGTAAATACCGACCACCTAGAAAGACGCATACAGATTGGTAAGAAAGTGAAACTCTCCTCATATAAACTACAAGTGAACTAAAGTCGCACTACATAACAATAGAATGGTCAGTTTACGGTATTCTTTATTAAGCCGTCTGTTGTCGCTGGCGTTAGCCAGTATTCGCATTATTATACATATGTGCGGTTACTTTTAAGCGGTGCGACAAATCGAGATTACGATTGCACATTTGCTAAATTCCTAAAGGTGTTGAACAGACCTTGCAAATATTTGACGAAAAATATGCCAAAAAAAAGCGTGACGAGTAAATGATTAAACTTTAGCTTTTTTTTTTTTTTTTTAACAATTTTCAACTTTTTTTGTATGAAGATAATGATGTTAGATTTAACAAACGTTTTGCAAAAGCAAACAATTTCTTAATATAACTAGGTGTTACGTGTAGGACGTCAAATATTTGATAGGTGGTGAACATGCCTTTATTTACTGCCTGTTTTTAGAAAACGTAAACAAGTAAGTGAGCGAGAAATTATATTGAAAACAAAAAAAAATTTTCGTTTTTTATTGTTGTTTTCAATATAATTTCGCACTCACTTGTTTACGTTTTCTAAAAACAGGCAATTAAACAAAATTGAGTTCAATTTTTAATTAAAGTTTTAGCAACATAGTTAACAATAAGTTAATCTTAGTTTATACTTAATTAAGAAATAAATGTTAGTACACTTTTTAACAAACAGTTTTTAAAAACATATTAAAAAAAACACTGGATCAGATACCTTGTAAAGGGTGATTTTTTGCTATTGGGTCTTTCAGTGACATGTGGCAATGCCAAAAATGCTCAGTAAGATTTGTCATTGCAACACGAATTGACATACAAACGAACAACGCTTGCTAATCATTAAATTTTATTGCCGAGATACTGGCCAAAATGCTGGAAAAAGTATGCCAAAATTAGAGCTTACAGATGGACATCCTACGGCGTAGCCGCGGGCAAAATTAACATGAAATAATTTTTAAAAAGTAAATGGCAGGCATTCATTTATCGCCCCAAATAAATATTTTATTCACTTTTGCAAATTTTCTGTGTTTTTTTAAATTCTCAAAAACCCAAATGCACAAATAGTTAATAAATCTCTCTTTATTTGCTCTTTAGGGCCATAATTAATTTTTGTTTGTATTTTGAGTTTGTATTACACGGACAGTTTCAATAACTTCTTTGTGGCACAGAAAAATAAAAAAAAAACATTTTCATTTATAAGACTCTACTTGTTATTCTTAACATGATATTCGAATAAAATTTTGAAATGCAATTAGAACATTTTACGATTTTATTTTTTTATAATTTTTTTAAATTGTCCCAAAAATACAAAATTTAATAAATAAACTAAAATTAAATATATATTTTTTGTCTCGATTTTGATATAGTGGTCTAGCCCAAAATCCTAAGCTAAGTTGATTAAACAAAACTCCAAAACATCCTCGAAATCCCTTAAAAATTCGTGTATTTTAATTTAATTTTGTTTAAAAACCGGCAGATTAAATATCCATTATCAGAGTATACATTATGTGCCCTGTCCTCCGTTGTTACGTTAGTGTCAGTTAAAAAAAGGCGACGTACAAAGTATGATGCAAAACATTTCAAAATTCTTTGAAACAACGAGTCAATACCGCAAAAAAAGCTTAAGCGGCAAAAACAAAGTTTTACAGGAGAAGGATTTTTTATTTTATTTCATAAAAATTTTGTATCAAGGTTGTGGCTTTAGATAAAATGGGTTTTGCTATAAAATGGGGTCTTCACCTAACAATTTTTTTAAATACCAAACGTCAACGTCTATGTATATAAAAAAAACTTAAATATATTTTTGTCAGCGTTTATTTTTATTATGAAGTTTGACGTTTATTATGACAAAAAATTGTCAGGTGAAGACCCCATGTTATGTGACCATGATATTTTCGGAGATGATGCAAGTGTATCCAATTAAGCCATTTAACGGAACTGAAAACGGTGTCGCTTAAGCTGTTTTTGCGGTAAGGGCTCGATAATATTAAATTTCTAAAGTTTGAAATCTTTTAGAATTAAACTTGAAGTCTTAAAGTGCTTTTGTTTTTTTTATTTTGCTGTACCACAGGTAAAAATTGTATTTTAGAAAATTTATATACCCAGTGCATTTTGATTTAAAAATTTCGTTTTTCATGTATATTTTTTTTTATAGAAAAAAGGTTTTGTAACACAGTTTTTAGATTTTGTTTGTATTAGAATATTTAATGATATTTTTAAAAATTATTAATGTTAATTGTTTTGTTAGTAAATTTTTATTATTAAACTACATAATACGAGTATGTTTATTTTTTGTTTTGTTTTTATTTAAAATCTATTTTTCATTTTATTTTTATAAAATTTAAAGTTAAATGTAGTTTAATGCCTTTCAATTGGAAGGAATGATTTTTTTTAAATAATTTTTCTTATAAATTTAATTAAATGAAGTAGAAATTAACCCAATTTTAAACAATTATGTATTTTTTTTGTGTTTGTAAGTAAATTAAAATTTATATTTTAATGATAAACTTAAATTATATGTAATTTCTTTTTATGGGGGATATTATTTAAAGCTTTGTATGTTTAACAGTATCGGTCCAATAGTTTTGTATTGTCATGGCCTCTAAAGAATTCAAAAATGAATCATTATCCAGGCTATACATTTCATCGGAATTATCCTGTTACAGGTAGTTAAAATAAAATAAAATTTAAAGTTTTATTAGTTAAATATGTATATGCATGTATTGCTAAGATGAAACGAATTTTTTAATTATAAATAATAAAAGTTAATAACGATATTGTTCTTACAGTACTTACACTAACACGCATTGTACTATCATCGATATAAACACTGGAGTCCGGCTCACTTAATGCCTGCGGCTTATTTAAGAAACGACGACGATATAGAACAATGCTAACGGTTCCCACTGTACAACAAATACCGAATACTGTAAAACAAATTGCCGATATTGCACCAACATCCATAAAATAAGCGCGCTATAAGAACAAATTTAATTTTTTTACACATTCTTTAAAAAAAAAACAAAAAAAAATCTTTTCAAAAACTTACCTGAACCGATAACGCTTCTGACGATATATTACTTTCCTCACTGTCATATTCATTGACAGTTGTAGCCGCCGATCGTGTCAAAAGATTTTTCGAATCTGAGGAATAATTTATATAACGATTAACTTTGTAGTCCGCCGATAAAGTTTTAGACTTCCTGGTACGATGTTCACTTTCTTCTCGTCTTAAATCTTCGGGCTTATTAACATTTTCCAACGTAAATGGTATTTTATGTGATTCCTCGCCATAATCTTGGTTAACATCGGTGGTAACATGGGCTGCAACTGTGTTGAGCCAATCTAAATTGCCTATTTGAGCCTTAAAAATTTTTGGAGTGGAAGGTGCATGAGGCAACTGCGTAGTTGCATTAGTTGCTGTTGATGTTGTTGCTATTTGTGTTGTGGTATTTGTAACTGTTGTTTCACTTGTATTGTTGATGGTAACTGTTGTGTTTTGTGACGCTGCATCCTCTAAAGATGCAGCAGTTGTATTTGTACTGCTTGTATTATCTCTATCGGTAAAATTGGTATAATTGTTTGCTTCTACTACTGTTGTTGCCGTAGAAGTTTTCAATTCAATTTTAGGATCTGAGATAGTTTTATTTTTAATATCTTCTGCTGACCTTTTAACATCAACTTCGTGTTGTTTTGTGTTAAAGGAAGATGAAACCCGTTCATTTCTTTCCAAGTCTGCCTCCATTCCTTCTAGATTTAATTGTTTATTTGTATCTTCTGTGGCCTCATAATCATAGTAATACTCTTCTTCTTCATTGATATTGGTCTGGGCGGGTATTGTTTCATTTTTGATAAGACTTTCGGTGCTTAACTTTTCAGTTGTCTGATCTTCATGTTGCAATTTTAATTTTTCAATTGTAATTGTTTTTCTATAATTAATTGTTGGTTTATCTGTGGTCCATGTTACTGTGGAGGTCTGATAGAGTTTAGTAACCAATTTATTGGCATTATCTTGTTGATTGGAAATATTCTCTTGTATTGATTCCTGACTTGGATATGTGTGTACCACCATGATTTGGGGAAAAATGAAATCTAGAAAAGTAATTTCAAAAACATTTTTACCTCAAGTTTTGTTTTGTAATTCGATTTAAAAAGAAAATTGTTCGAACTTGTATGCCTTACATTTTGAATTTTTTAAATAATTGGTTTTTTTTTTAGAATTCAATCTTAAGCTACATTTAAAACTAAAACAAATTTTAAATATTGTGAATAACATTTTCGTTCGAAATCGATAAATAGACAGTTAATTTTAAAATAAAAAAACATAAAAAACTTTATTCGGCATGTTCTAGAAATCGAAATGAAGTGGAATTAAAATTGAACGAGATTTTGATTTCAATTGTTAACAAAATGACGGTAAATTTTTTTGTTTTTAAGAGGTGTTCTTGTAAAGATAATTGGTACCTAAAGTATCCCTGCAAGCATTTGGAAGATTTTTTTCTTCAAAAATCATCGGTATGAGTCTTTTTTGAGTACTTCTTGAGTGATTAAAAACTGATTAATCACTTGCGCGCTTAAAAATCTTGAGTGATTAAAAACTGATTAATCACTTGCGCGCTAAAAAATCGACACAAAAATGACTCGCGCTTATGATTTAAAAGTGTTTGATTTAAAATTCAATAAAAAGAAAACTGTTTAAAAAGGGTCGAAAATGTCTCTAAACTAATAAAAAAACGAATCATATATGACTTTTCAAGAAGAGTCGCGGGTAGGGTACCCTTTTCTCCCTACAAACGTATGATTTGATCAGAAAATGAACGCATATTCTGGTATTTCAATCGCGCTCAAGAGTCAAAAAGCTCTCGAATGTGATTAAAAATTTCAAAAAATGCTAGCTGGGATAAAGTATATAAATCTTATGAACTTTTCTTACATCGTTTTCAAAATGTTTTTCGATTTTAATTCATTTTTTGTCAATAAAGCCATAAGTGTTTTTTTAGTTTACTTTTATATGTAAGGTTTTTTTTATAGGTAAAGCTTAATTATTAAATACACTTTCTTATTGTTCCAAACGTATACTTACTACTGATTAATGTTATCCAAAACCAATGTGACCACCAATAGAACGTCATGATTCAGTTTGATAGATGATGACTTTAATGTTGAAAAAATAAACTAAAAGGAAATTTGAAAAAAAATCCCAATTATAAGTGATTCATAATAAATAAACAATTAAAAAAAGTTTAATTCCATTAAAAATATTAAGAGAAAAATAAAGTCATTTGCAATTGCATCACCAACTCTGAGCAAATGTCATCATCAATACAAATTGCATAAAAATATTTAATACATTTGCTTTGTTTAAAACTGACATTCATAAAAACGTAATAAAAAAAGATGTCTATAAACGAAATCTGGTACAATTTACGGTATAAAATGTAAAAAAACTTGTTTTACGAACAAGTCATAACTTTTTGAGAACATAAAGAAATAAATTTTCATCATTATTGGATGGATATTAGCTAAACATTTTTAGGATTAAGGGCGATTTTTATTTTGTTAAATTGCCTGTATATAAAACTGTATTTTTTCCATTTTAATGTGGCTGGGTAAAACCCATAAATATAAGTCATTCTTTGCCTACTTCAGACCAGAAGAGTAACAGCAATACCTAAATAGGAGCTCTTCCGCTAAATTGTCATACCTAAATAAAAGTGTCAACGTTAAGTCACGAACATTAGTGTTAACTTTCTAGTCTATTAAATTCCACATAATTGAAACACAAGCAGATAAAACCGCTTAATTAACCTAACAGCTTAATTGCCATTATTACTGTACAATAGCGGCCAAAAAAGCGGATTTTCCAATTGCAAAGGGCTGCTATTTCGGTATTCTACATACAAATTATATGGGCATAGGAACTTTTGACAGCTAGAAAACGCTTTCCAGTCTTATTAAGGTATGGCTGTAAATCTTTTCGGAGATATTATCCAAATAAGATAAGAATAAGAATTTCACTTTTAAAGTGAACTTTTTTTAAAAAATTAAATATATGTATGTAGGTGCTTTATCTAAAATTCCTATTTCTGTTCAATATTAATTTCTTTTTTAAATCATAACTTATAGTTAAACGTCTTATAATAGGTTAGGTTCCTTGGGCAGCCATCGAGAGACATCTCACTTGGGTTCTTCGGTGGTCCCTTTGTGATACCCAGCTTCAATGCCTGTCCTTCAGAGTTTATCCAATTCGTCTTCCTCATGAAGCAAAAAGCGACGTAATTTCTATCCTAAATAGATTCATCAATTAGGCAGTGCCCCCGATTCCAGGACATTGATATAGAAAGTGAAACATAGTTTCCTCCTTCTCCTCATCATGACAACTTCTACAGTAGACATTCAATTCCAGACCCATTCTCCTAGCATGCGTCTCCACAGGCCAGTGTCCAGTTAAAACTGATACCACTGTCCTAATTAAGTCCCTATTGAACCTAAGTAGAGAGCTAGTTCTCGGTTCATCATAGCCAGGCCATAGCGCCCTAGATATAAAGCAGTTGGATTCGCAAATTCATCCCATCTGCGCAATACTATAAGACTCTCGCTTGATAGGTGACTTACAGTCAGTCATTGGAAAGCCAACGAATTGATCATCCATGTGACCACTTCGTTTGGCGAGCTCATCTGCTATCTGGTTACGCGCGCAGCCAGCATTCTTGGTATCCATATAAGCGTTACCTTAAACGCCCGTATTAATAAAATTTTTTTAAATTTAATAAAGGTTTACAAAACAAATTTTGTATGAACATTTGCCTTAATAAACGTTTGTTAAAATTAATAATCGTTTATAAATACGGGGGTTAATGTTTCGTAATATTATTCAAAGACATCCGATATTCTACAGTTAACATAGATGTCGTGTAGACACCCGCTAGGGAAGTAATGGAAGCCTTGCTATCAGTAAATATAAATATCGTCGGTTTAATATGCAAACCTGCTAACTCCCTTTCAGTAAAAGTTACAGGAGAGTCAAACAACTTTTTACTTTTCATTTGTGGTGCTTGAGAGAAAAACCAAAAATATAATATACTGATTTAACACACTTCAAGACTCAAGTTGAAGAAAAACTGCATGCTGGTCGGCGAGGCATATCTTTCTCTTCTACACGGCATCAAAATCTCAATTTAATAGCAGGTTTGCATATTAAGCAGACGAGCTAGTAACCCGGTCGCCTTGTAGCCTAGATTTCCGCGTGCAGTGAATCTCCTAATACCGCGTGCAGTGAATAGCCTTAATATTCATGAGTTTTGTGGGCATTTTAATCGTATGCATTAAGTCATTCATTCGCATGTACCGAGGTGTAAATCAAATTGAAATATGTCGCAAATATTTGTAATTTATTCGAATGATGAACAATAAAGTAGTTGCAGCATAAACATTAATACAAGTTTACAAAAAAATTTTCAATTTATTTGAAGAGTAGAGAGGACCGTGCGTACATTTTTTCATTAAAATTTTTAGTACTTGTTTTTAAAATACTACTTTGCATAATACAATACTATATATGTATAGATACATAATTATGTAAGTATGTATATTATTTGAAAAGTTTAAATAACTATACAAATTTGTGCACAATGTGTAACGGAATTTAAGTTGAACAAAAGATACACACCATTGTGATAAACATTATTATACATATAAAGGTCATATTATTATTTTGATTTTGCAGATTATATTAATTATAGATACTTTTCTCTAATTTTCATATTACTTTGAATGCAAATGTTTATTTTTAACACTTTTTTACATAGTATGTAGCTACATTTTATAAAATCAAAATAGTTTTAAATAATATTTAATGTTGTTTAACTTTTATTTAATTTTTAATATTTTGATAATGTTAAATAAGTAAGTGCTGTTATTAACGTTAAATAGCACTTGGTCGTTTTCAGATGAAAGTTAAACATATGTTTTAAAAACTTAAATTAGTTTAAACAAATTTGTTTTGAAATAAATAAAAAAAATTAAAGTACATACCAGTTTTTAAAATAGATAATTTACCAGCTACAATAAATATGTAAATAAAACACACATTTATTTCCAAATGACACAAATTTGACCATGATACAAATACACAAGGTAGTTCCACTTCTCTCTCAGAAATTATTTTTTGAAGTTTATCGGAATTATTTGAAGCTTGATACAAATAAAAACTTCAAATAATTCCAATAAAATTCAAAAAATAATTTCTGAGAGAGAAGTGGAACTACCTTGTGTATTTGTATCATGAATTTGACTATACGATTAACCAAAACAATATAAAACAGCTGTGAACAATCAAAAATTAATTTAGCATTTTAAAAAAAAATTACGAAATAAGATATGTTTTAGACCAGGTTTTTTTCTTTTTTTTCGTTTAAAGAGATGCTAATAAAAGCTAAAAAAAACTTTAAGTTAACGTACACAAAAATTATGTATATAAACTACAACAATTTATGGCAAAAATGTTTTAGTTCCGCTTCAAATGCTAATTTTATTTAAATTTGTAAGATCTTTTTGCAACGTTTTTAAGTCTTGCCATTTAATTTAATTCTTTACATCTGGCAATTAGAATTTTTGCTCTTTTGAGCCTGCTTTTATTAGTTAATTTGTCTGGCAATACCGTTTTGCTTATTAGTTTGTTTTGTTTTTATGGCCGGTTGCTAATTTTTTGGTGAATTTATAAAATAATAGAAAACATTTAAGTTTTTGTTAATATGTACATAGTTTTAAATAAAAACGTTCATTTAGTGTTGCATTTAATAAATATTTTGAAAGTTTTTTTGTGAAATGTGCATTAAAGTGTTAACAAATAAATGAAAATACCTACATATGTATGTATGTACTCAAATTAACAAAGTTTGATGGAGCCCTAGAGACTCCTCAATGTCACGGGAAATGTTGGTGTTTTTGTTTTTGAAAGGGGAAATAAAAGAATAAGAAGGGGTAATAAAATATGTTTGTTAGTTTGAATGTATGAATGTGCATGGGAAATGTGTTTGATTTAAAAGTGCAGCCAATAAAATTTAGAAAATAAAAATTTTTTTAAATCAATTAATAAATTAAAAAAAACTTAGTAAAAAGTGTGTTAAATAAAAATTAAATGTTAAAAATTAGTATTTATATTCCATCAAAATTTATTATCTTGTTATAGAAGCAAAAGTAGAAAAAATAAATAATAAATCAAGTGTACCTATAATAGAAGTAAATAAAAATTATTTTTTTAAAAATAAAGTTTTAAATTAATTAAATCAGTTAATAAATCAAAAAATGTAAGCAATAAATTAAAATTTATAAATAATTATACCTACGAAAAATTGTTCATAAAATATGAAATAAATCTACAAGTTAAAAGGTTAGTCAAGTTTACATGTAATTTTTATTTTTGAAGTTAAAACTTATTTCTTTAACGAGGATTTATACCGTTTACTACAGTTTACACCTACAGTTTCCATCTACATATGCATACATATGTATGTACATACATATATACCTATACACCTAAGTATAAAAACGTTTTTTCGGGCATGTCTTACTAAAACTCAAGAACCGCTGGACTTATTGACACCAAACTTGGACAAGAGATTAGTTTAGCCTGGAAACAGGTTTCTCTAAACTTTAATCCCGAAGGGTGGTGTCGTGATATTTAAATTTTTTTAATAATGGTACGATTTTGCTGAAATCCCCTCAATATATTTATTAAACAAAAATAAGACAACATCAAAACCGTTTGTATTGCCAGGCAACGCGGGACGTATGCTTTTATGTTTGCTATTCCGTTTGTTATTTCTACAAAATTTATCTCAAACCCTATAAAGTAAATATGTATATTCTGGGTCCTTATTAGTAGGACAGTTGAATTAACGATGTTCTTCTATTTGTTGAAATGGATTTTCCAAACATCCCAGATATAAAAGGCACCGTATTGTGTAATTTTTTGTCATTTAAACATACTTCGTTAAATTTTACTATTGAAATTCAGCCAGATCGGATCATAAATGGCTGAGATATGAGTAAAATACCACGACTGCCTCTAACTTTAACTATAAATCTCATATTTTTACCAAAATATCTTAACTTACCTAAATTTATGAACTTAATTTTTTCACTTTCATGTTAAACAAACTAATAATAAAAATACAATACTATTAATAAAAATTGACAAAATTGGTACATAAATTTTCCCAGTTATTTACTTATTAACTTGATTCGCCAATGAAGCTTATATTTCTTACTGACTAGTCTGCTTAAACTTTAGTACATATCATAAAATAAAAATTAAGCATTAAATTTATCTTTAGACATTGAAGGGGTTATATTTGACGCCAATAGGATCAGTAAAATCAATGTTAAAAAATTGTTAAAGTCAGTTCTCATTCTGCGTATAGAATCAAAATTTGCATAATTTGACCGAAAGTATTGAAGTCTAAGGGAAATATAATTTCAGGAAAGATGAATAGGAATTGAAAACTCAAACTTACGAAGTAGGAATTCTGAGACACTTTCGCCGTTTAACAAACTCAACATGAAGGAGATGTACTCTCCGATTTCATACGAAAGGGGATTTATATTATATTCAATCAACTTCCCGTTTTCCTAAAATAATGGTTTAAGCATAGTATCGCCCATATTAAAGGCGATGGGAGGATAAAATATGTCTCATATATTTCTTAAATATAAGAAGTATTTATTATTAAAAATCAGCCAAAATTTTCAACAAAAAATATTTCTCGAAAATATCAGAAAAACCTGATTCGATTAAAAATATATTTTTTGAAAACATTAAAATAAATTTTAATAAAACCTATTTTTGGGAAACAAAGCTCCTTCTAAGTCGAAATCTTATTTCTTAATTTCTTCCAAAACACAACGGCATATAAATCTGTTTTATGAGCAAAAAAATGGCCAAGCTATGATAAAAATACTGAAATTCTTAAAACTACTTATTTACGTAAGATAGCCTAAATTAATGATATAAATACATGCCTCCTATTTGATAAAAAATTCTACGTTTTGTTAAAGGAGACGAGGTCAATTTTCATGTCGATAGATTTGCGAAATATGACAAAAAATGAAAATTGACTCCAAATCTGGGGCTTTTTAATGAAAAATTACCTCAAAATTAGCCCTACTAATAATATGAAATATGACCTAAATTCGGGGTAATTCTTTGTCATGAAAAATCACCTCATAATTTTAAATGAATTTTTATTAGAAAAAATTTAAAATTAAAAATAAACATAAAGAAAGCTCTATTTAAAATTTTGGTTGGGTTCATATGCCCTTCGGCCGTGCAGAAGGATTATTTCCTCTATGGTATATCGAACACCGGCTACGATAACTAAAGCCTAACTTCATAGCCGGCTTTGACCGTGCTCAAGGATTTTGTCCTCTATGATATCACGAACACTCGCTTCGCTAACTAATGCTTCCGTAAATAGGAGGCCTTCGACAGAGAAAAATAATTTTTTTCTCTATGGTAAAACAAACACCAGCTTCGCTAACCAAATGATCTCTGCATAGCCTGTAGAGATTTTCTGCTCTTTGGTATAAGAATTATCTCTAGAATTTTTTTTATAAAATTTGTATAACATTTTTGGGGTCATATTTTATTTTTTAAAACTTGCGTGATATAAAAGTTAATGAAAAAACCCCAAAGTAAATTTTGTGATTTTATTTGGGGACATTTTTCATTCTCCAACGAGAAAATGAAAAAAACGGCCCCAAAATTGCTTGTAAAATTTTGAGGTCATTCTTCATTTTCTTTTTGGGGCCATATTTCTTGGGATCATTCTGCGCACCGCCAAAAAATTAACTCGGTCTAAAATAAAATAACAAAAAAACTATAAAACTATGGTGAATGGTATAAGAGATTCAGTATACCGAATATAGTACTTTTACTTGTTTTGTATGCACATTGTTGCCAAGAATTTCAGGAAAAATCTGTGCCGTATTAGGAAATGTAAAAAAGCTTAAAATATTACAATCATACAATTCCGTTAAATTCCAAAAAGGTTTTTTCTAAATACTTTTACGTATCTACATACATACTTAGTAATTGGATAGCACCATAGTACCCTCGGTTGCATAATTTTATGGAATAATTTGTATGCTTGTAATTAATTTCGTTGAGAGCAAGGTTGGCCACTAATACCATAATTACTACCGATTCCGCTTAAATACCGTTTACAATTAAATGCCGGTATTGATACCGATACCGAAATAAAAAATATTTAAATACAGGGGGGTTACTGTGTATTTCGATTCGAAAGAAATAATTTACGAGTTCGAAAAATTTGTACTGTGTGTTGCGATTTTCGCAACACTTTTTGTTCGTAATAGAGAGTGGCTGTTAAGAAAGGGATTTGTTGTTTTTAATAAAGTATAGAAAACGTCCGTTTATTCGAATCAAATATTACGAAAATCGTAATACACAGTACAAACTGTTTGAATCCGTAAATGATTTCTTTCGAATCAAAATACGCGGTAACTCCAGGTATTGCTACCGAAATTAGTTTCTTCTGTAAACCTTGGCTTTGTGTTAATCTGAACTTTGCTATATATAAATTTACTAATCAATTAATATGAAGTTTTCTATAATTAAGTGACCTTAAATAATGGCATCTTTCTGTTTAAAAATAAAACAAGTTTCTGATTTTTTATTAATGAATGTTAATTTTATTTAAATTCGCTTGTTCTTAAATTTACTTCTTAATTGGTTTGAATTCGCGTGGGAACTACTCTGAAACAAACAAAGGCTTAACATTAATGCTAAACGTTAATTATTTATTCCAGTAAATGTTTATAAACAATTTTAACAAAATAAAGGCTTTTAATTACCTTTGAAACGTTTCAGTATACAAAATGTTTCGAATTTGTATCGGCAATGAATGACTTTTTTGTAAAGGGTTATAGATATCGTGTTCTATGTCGATATCAAATGCATGTTTATCCTCGGACTTGAAAACTAACTGAATAAGTTATTTATCAAAACACACACTTTTTGTTGCATATCTTAGCATATTTTTACATATGTTTTGGTTTTATTCAAATGACTTTTTTTATCAAAAGCAAAGTAATTGTATCACTCAATCAAACATTTAAAAAATTATTTCAAAAATATTTGGGTCAATAAATGACTTCGGTCAAATTTAAAAATACCTTTATTCTTATGCTAGCAGCAGCATTTCCAGTGCGCGAACCAGCGTTCGATGTTTATTTGCTGTGTTAATTTGAATGATTTTGCAAGATATTTTAGTGTTTGAAGAAAATCTTCAAATCAGTGTCTTAATTTTTTAAGTGATGAACACACAATCTACAATTTGTTCAAGAAAGAGAGAATGCATTCCATTGAATTTCTTGCGAATAGGTGGAATTTTTTCTTAATAGAATAATTCTTAACAGAAGCAACTTTTAATCCAATTTCTTTAATTTTTTATGCGATAAAAAATATTTTGTTGTTAGAAAATATTTTTAGTACATCCAATAAAAATTTAGTTGACTAATAGAAATGGGTAAAAGTAAAGGTAAAATTTTACGTACCACATCATAATGGCATAGCCGTTACAGCTGTTTATGGTTATGTTCAAAAGCCAAAATTCAATTGTTTTTTATGGTTACGGAAAGTCACCTATAATCTAATACAATGCTGCACATAAGGTTGGATCAAAAAGCTATTTTGTATGGTTATGGTTGAGCTTAAATTAGACGTGACAAAGGCATATTATGTATTTTTTTAAAAAAATTAATAAAAATAAAAAATTCAATCAAAATAAAAAAATTCAATTACAACAAAAACAAAAGGGAATAATACGTATGTAGAAAAGAATATTAAATTTTAAATTTGGTAATATTTTCAGCAAAATACGTTCGATATACCGATATTTTTGAAATAATATGTATCGATACTCTTAAAAAATATTGATTCGATACACATATATCGATATATTTTTTCAGTTTGCCCATCTCTAGCTCGATGCTTTTCATCCTCAACTTTGAATTGGATAACATATACATAGATTGTTAAATCTTATTCTGTTATATAAACAAATAAAATTTGCACAAACTAATGTCAAACACTTTATTTAAGTTGTTTAAATTGCACAAATATTTCGACATTTATTTTTTTGATGTAATGAAATTTTTGTTACAACTGTATTTAAAAGGTTAATGCCCGTTTTCACAACTTGCCGATAGCTTAAGGTAGGATTTTATCGGCCGTCTAAAAGGATTCCATTATAACAACTTTATTTTATCTACCAGGTAGGATGAAACTTAATTTACTTTATCGCTTACTTTAGGTTAAAGTAAAGTTTGGGCCTTATAATTATACCTTAATTTCAACTTTAAACAATACACACATCTTCTGTACTTTAACACAAACATTCTAGCATAAAAAAGTTAAATTTTAAATTGTTTGTCAATTAAGATGATGACGTGACACCCACACTTTTTATTGTTGTTTAAAATTTTATTTTTATTGTTTAACTAAAAAAGTTCTCATTGTAAAATACAAGTCTAATGTTTCATTCTATTAAAATTGAGTGGCATTAAAAGAAGATTTTGACCACATACTTTTTATCGCTGTACATAGTTTGTTGTAATTGTACCCTACATTAAATTTAATTATTTAGCAAAAGATATAGGCTTATTCGAGACCATGATATAATCTCTGTATATATGGGTGGTATAATTATTGAGGAATTATAATCTCTGGATGTTCTGGGCATGAACATCATATCCGATGTCCGATGGACAAAACATATATTCCAATTGTCGAAAGAAGCATTCAAGTTTCTCGGTTATTTAAAGCGGCGTATGAGATACTTAACTCCATCTGATCTCCTTACTATTTACACCACTTATACCCGACCGAGAATGGTATACAACTCTCTTGTGTAGACCGGTGCTTCAGTCTCTTTGACAGAAGTGACAGAAGGGTAGTATATTCCTGATTTATCGTTCCTTCAATGAGATGTGTTCTGATGAAATTAGGCATCTGGTTCCCTAAACTCGTACGTTTGTTCGTAATACGAGTTTTTCCTCAAGAGCATATTCTTTTGCTTTTGATTGGCCAGTGCTTCGTACTACGCATTACAGAGAAAATTCGTTATTTGGCCGGACTGTTCGTATGTGGAATGACCTTCCAGTGAAAGTATTCCCTATAACTTCTACCTCTATCCTCCTTCCTTTAACCTATTTTTCTAGTTCCAACACAATGCAATGCATTAGTAGGGGTCATCCTCTGAGTGATGGTCCTAACAAAAAATAAATACTTTGTAAAAATTTGGATTAATGTGTAAAACCAGTCACATTAATCTATTTGATTCAACTGGAAATTTCATCTTTGTATAATTCGTACACCCAAATTTTAATGTTTGATTAAGTTACTAGTCTGACAACTAAAACACGCTGAAAATCTTAACTGTGTTCTGACCACTAATAAGCATTCTATTCGTTCCCACGCATTTTTAAAAATCAAGTTTATTTTAGAGGCCCATAATGATTTGAATATTAGTAAATGAAAAATCAGAATCATCATCATGCAAAATACAATTGCTTATTTTTTAATGTTTATTATCTAAAAGTTTATATTTCTATTATTTTATATGTACATACCTTCTTTGTGGTTTTAAATTTCATATTTGGGTAAATTGTTTGCTCATGAAGATAAGCAGATATTAATACCGGGTACTCATTTAAATTGATATGTTATATCTTACTTTAATTTTATACACTGCACAATTCTTTACTAAAGGCCATAATTTTAATGGCGAATAGGATATAAATATAGAATAATACGTTTTATCTACTTTGGTTATTTTGTACTGAAATTAAAACTATGGATTAAAGTGACATGACATACATATGTAAGTGTATCAAAATGGCTAAAAATTTTAATTAAAAAAAATTAAGAATTTATTAAATTATATTTTACATAAATAAAACATTTTGATATGTATTTGAAAAAATTAGGTCGTTGATAAGTTCGATGCCGTTATTGTTCAAAGTAGCCAATTCTACGTGACCAAAAAAGGCTAAATGAAATTTTGGTACAAAAACTCATATAAAGCAAAAAAGAAACAAAATGAATTTTTTATAATAAAATTAATAAAAGGACGTAATTTTCTTTAAGGCAAATTTGTACTATCCCTTTTTTTGAAAAATACTATGTATTTTGTTTTTGTAAAAAGTTAGAGTGAATGTAAAAATTATTTGTTGAAAATATAAATATATGTACATATTTGTTTATAAGAAATACACAATTGCTTTAGAAGGTAAATCTAATTCCTGTATTGCTAATCGATTGTGGCTCCCCTTATTCATTACGCATTTTTAATTCCTTGTGTTTATATTATAGGTATATTCCATTTTTTTGTTTTGTGAAGTTTAAATAATTTTTTTAGATTTTATTGAATTTTAACTTATTTTTTTTACAAAATGCCCTGTAGGAAGTCAAACACATTTTTAAGTAATTTCAAACTGGTTTTTTTATAACCACATCTAGTTGATTAAGTGACTTTTTTCCTTGTCGACGGCTCATTATTTTAACATAGGCATGTCATAGGCAGAAGTCAATTGGCCATCTTTGCATGACTTTTAAACTGACTACTAACTTCTTATTGTTCAACCTATTTGTAGTTAATTAATAGTATAGTCGGTTTATAATAAATTATTTAAATTTGAAATAATTTTTGTCAAAAAAATATATGTTCCTATGAACAAACATGCATATTTTTAAATAGAAATTAATATTTAAGAACATTTTGCATCAAATTGCTTTAAATGATAATGTATAATAGTGCTGAAATAAATACGCTACATAATTTCTAGTACATAAACAGATTTGAATCGTTTTAATTTTTAATTATTTTAATAAATTTGTATATATTTTTTTTTCATTTGACTTCATGGCATGCTTGTTTTACATATTTTGCTTTTATTTGTGTTTTAGTTACGTGTGCCTCTATGCAATATGTTTGGTTAATATCTGCATGTGAATTAAACCAATTTGTAGTCATTTGAAAAATAGTTATCTTATAGTTAGTGTTTTCTGCAACTGACTATTTAATTTACTACAGGGTATATACAAAGCTTGACAGTCAGCAAACACACAAATAAATAAACCATTAATGGTATTTACCGTCTTCACTTGCCATACATTTTCCCCATATCGCAGAACATAAACAATTAAGCGTCGCTAATTCTGCCAACGTTTTGTTCTTGAGCAAATATAACAATGGAAGGTCTGGACGGCGTGTTACAGATAAAATTTCACCTGCATTCATTCGCCTTGATAAATAACCATTTTTCATAACCAGTGCTGCCACGACTAATAAAATTTTTGAAAAAGTTACAAAATGGGCCTGTTCGTAAATGCATCACTGCAGTGCATCATACAACCAAACATTGCTTTGCACGGCCAATCTAAGTTTGCTGTTGATCTTTTTTGGTAGGAGCCATTTCTCCACTCCGTATTTTAAACTTGGTTGTGCGTCATCTGCTTAATCTGCAAAATTTTAGGGCATTTAAATTTTCATTTGCAGCGCAGTGATGCATTTACGAACAGGCCCAATGTTAAAAAAATATAACTAATTTAAAAATGCCTTTTGCTATAAAAATTGTAAATATAACTTACAAATTAAGAAAACAAAACAAGAAATGTAATTCTTTTACATATTAAAAGAAAAACGAGAAACTTAAATTAGAAGTTTTATTTATTTGAGACCTTTTACAAAACAAATATATTTATTTTATTAGAGTTAAACCCGTCAAATTCAGAAAATACCAGGTTTTATGGGATCGGGATTGTCATCCCTAGCTTGCTTACATACCCACCACAACAGTCAGCCCACCGACCAGATGTAAGAATATTATGGGTCGAACGTTACAAACTTCAGCTCTGCCTACATTAATAGTTTAGGGTATAAATTTGCGACCTCTTAAAAATTTCATTTATTATGTATCGATAACAATTAATACAAAAATTTTATTTAATACAAACTCCACTTTTTAAATCAATAAGCTAAAACAAATTTCAAGTAGATAAAAACAAACTAAAGTGTATCAAAGGGGTATTTAATAATTGTGTTTTAAAAAGAAAGTAAAATACGACTAAAAAATACAAAATAATCATTAAAAAACTGTCAACGATTTTAAACAACAATTGTGTATATAAAATTGCATGTTGTCTGTATTACAGATTTTCATTTTCTTCATTTCTTTTCAGTACAAAAAACATTAAAATCAAATCAATTACAAAATCGTAAAAAGACGTACAAGAGCTTTCATAATGATGCAGAAAGGGAAAATGTAAACATTTGATGGAGAAAAGGTTAAAATACGAATGAAAATTAAATAATTTTACACAACTATGTGTACGATGTAATAAAACTTTTTGATAAAATTAAAGCAAAAAATTTGTTGGCCAAAAAATTTCTATTATGAGCAGTGATGGAAAATTAAGTACTATGGTACTATTTTTAGTACTTTTAACTTTCAAAAATACTACGGTACCCCCACGCTTTAGTACTTTTTTCTTGTTATGTTTCTTTTTATAGAAATTCAGCCCTGATATGGTATGAAATTCCAATTCCGACTCCTAAGCTAACCTAAATGCTAAGTGTTTATGAGTCTAGAGTCCCAACCACAATGTGCTTAAGTTGGCAAGTTGGCAAGCCATATTGAACTTAAGGAAACTTTTTTCTAAGTTTAACGAAACTGTCATTTGCTTAAGCAAGGTGCGAATGTAATCGCAAATTCCGTACGGAATCAAAACTTTTTTATTTTGTTTTTATTTTTTTAAATACATTTGAAAGACTTTTTGTTAATTTTTGACAGTAGGAAAAGCAAGGCATATTATGGTTAGGGCTTAGTCCTTATTTGACTTTAAACTCTTTTTTTTACGCAGTACCTTTTAAAAGGTTAAATATAGCTAAAAAGGATTTAGTAATAGTAAGATTCAGTATCGTAAATTTCAAAGAATTATTATTAGAATATTTTTTTTTATTTTTTATGCCGAAAAATTTGGAGTCGGAGTCGCGAAATTTTTGTGGGTACTTCGACTCCGACTCCAGTACAAAAATCTCAGCACCGACTCCACAGCCCTGTTGCAAAAATTATTCTTATCATAAGGTTATGGTAACACTGCTTGTTGGTATATTTTAATTTCAGATATTCTCATCAGAAATTTGCTATTGAAATTTAGCCAGCTCGGTCCGTAAATGGCTGAGACATGAGCAAAAAAATTATGTATTTTAGTTTTATATTTGTTTATATTTATAGTTTGAAAAAAGTTCCAAAATGGTGAAAAAGTACTATTTTGCTTGTTGGTCAGCACCATCTAAATTTTTCAATTTTCCATCACTGATTATGAGTATGTGTTTCTTGACTGACTGTCTTTCTACTCAACGACCAAAAATAATCAAAATGATTATTGTTAACATAAGTTCAATTTAAGTTATGGGAATTTTGTTTTGTTTGAAATGCATAAAATCGTCTTGAAGTGTGCCTGTGTGTGTGTGTTTTTTGGCAAACATGTATTTGTCTAAGGCATTTGTTAAATAAGTTAAGGTAAAACTAAAAACTCATTCAATTGTTTTGGTTGTACATGTCAAAAAATCGCAATGTAAGCCCAGTGGATTTTTAAGAAGATTTCAAATTAAATTTACAAGATTTCTGTGCAATGTAAACGGCTTATTAGCAGGACTGTGGAGTCGTCCGAAAAAAGTACTAACTCCGACTCCGACTCCAAACGCTGAAATTTTTTAAGTGCGACTCCGACTCCTACTATAATCTTGATGCTAAATTTAGCACATTAATACATTAATGTATATGAGACTCAGTGATGTTAACTTTTATTTTTTCATTACCGTACGGCCTTCTAAAAATTAGAGTTTTTGAGAAGAAATTACCATACGCAAACATTAATGTGCTGTTTCCAAATGACAGGCGATTGATTATGTAGTAAAATTTATATAAAGAGCACTCACTCCATCGCCTGTCATTTTGAAACAGCACATACGAGCAGTATTCATAAACCATTTATTTAAATTTTAAATGTGAATTAAGAAGATAATTTTTATTTTGGAAAGTTTTTTTTAAATTTTTTATGCCGAAAAGCTTTGGAATCGGAGTCGCGAGTTTTTGTGGGTACTACGACTCCGACTCCGGCACAAAAACCTCAACTCCGACTACAAAGCCCTGCTTATTAGTAATAAAAAAATTAGTAAACATGGGTGAATTCCAAAACGTCATTTGCAATGCAACCACACAAAAAAAAACGCGCCAATTTCTTTCGATTAACCTATTAATCAAAAATAAAATCAGTTTTAAATAAAAATTTAATCAAGTAAATAAAACGTTTACTTATATTAACAACAGTACTGCAGAAAATGTTGTTAATATCCAAAATTATTTAATAAATTCTATTAATTTGTTTACTGGTGCAAATTTAATTAATTTTTTAATTAATATCACAAATTGTTTAATTGAAATCAATTTTAATTTTTTTCTGTGTAGCAAGAGCATTGCTGTATATTTTGTTGGTGTAGATTTAAAAAATACTATACCATTTTGCAAACGCTACGATCACAAGATTGTAATTAGGGCTAATGTTAGCTGTCCGATAATGCAACAATAAAGTTATCGATACGTACACGGAAATCAAACTGTGATTGATGATCTATTGTTGACTTAATCTAGAGGTCCACACTACGCTTTTTCACCTCCACGCAAGGCATGACTTTTATACCTAACTTGCATTCTAATTTTCAAGTTACATGCAACGCTTTTTATGGGCATCAAGTTAAAATTAAATTCCATTTGTCAAAATCAGCTGATTTGTTCAATCGCTACGTACACGGAAATCAAACTGTGCTTGATAATGCGTTGTTGACACAAGCTGGAGGTCCACACCACGCCTTTTCATTTCCACCCATTGCATGATTTTCATACCTAACTTGTTTTCTACTTTACAAGTAAAAATAAAATTTAATTTGCCAAAATCAGATAATTTGTTCGATCGCTGGTTGTGATCGAACTTTTCCCATTAAACGCCTCAATAAATCCTAGGCTTCCGAAAACGGAAGGAAGATGCTGAAAATCTGAAACATGTGTTCACACTTGAAACTATCAATAAAAAATGTCACCATCTCTGAAAAAAAAATTATTTATTTTAAATACTTTTTTTACAAAAGTGCCAAAATTTTAAAAGAAAACACCAAAATGTATTTGGAATTCATTATGTTTAATAGTATAAAAAAATTTAACAAAAAAAAAAAAACTCGCAAAAAAGTAAAAACTTGACAAATGGTAACGCTGCGTTCAAACCAAATGCCAGTTTGTCAGTGCTGCCACAGTTATAATAGAATTTGTTCCCACTTTTTTAGTAATTACACTGAAAAAATCGAAAGATGTAAAAAGGAACAAAATTTTGTAAATTTTCTGAATTTGTGTGAAAAGGCTTTTACCTGTTTTATATAACTGCACAGATTCTACTTTTTTGACAGCTACGTAGACAGACAAAAGGCGTGTTGTGTACAGTGTGTACCACACGCTTTTAAATTTTTTTTGCTTTGTTTTGTTACACTAGCACTACCGCATCGCTGTAAAGTATTATGATGTTTTGGAACTCAGCCTATTATTTAACAAGTGAAATTGCTTTATTCAGCTGTTTTAATTTTGTACCCAGAGACATTTACATTGGGACTATTGTAAGCCGAATTGTCTAATTTTCAACATCAAATCTAATTAAACGTTATTTTATTTTATTTATTCATAAAAAGTTCTTATTTGAAGTTGAAAGTATGTTATAACTATAAAACGATTTATGTCTCATAAACATCTTATAAAAATGCGTATTCATAAACGCACAATAACAGCTATTAACTGTTTGTAGCGATTTTATGTTAAATTATGGCAAGTTTTTTACGTTTTGTTACCCTTTTATTGCTAGTGATGCATGGAACTTCTATTCTTTTCACATGATATTCTATAATTAATAAATTTTTTTATAATTTAAGATCTTTAAAATTATTCTTATAATATAAAAATACATATTTTCTTAGATTGTGAACAAAATTTTACCGAAAGGTATTATAAAAATGTTTGTTTAAACCTTTTTTTAAATATTCAAAAGAAAGTATTCGAATGAAAAGTTTGTTTACTTTTTATTAGCATCACTATTATTTTGATTGCTTATTTTCCTTATTTTTTAATATTTTTGAACAACAATTCGTTCTTTAAAACATTAAAAAAACTAATTTCAATAATAACAAAACTAAATTTTCAAGCTTGAGGTCTTTTTTTTTTGATTTTTTATAAAAAAATTTTATAATAATAAAGGTCGAATAAAATACATATAATATAAATAATTTCAATAATTATCAAAAAGTAATTTCAATTTTTGGGAATACAAAATTTAAATTTTCAAAAGATTTTGTTATTCGTGCTTAATTCCCTGTTCTTATTATTGATAAAAACACTTGAAATTTATTGTTGATGGGATAAGCTATTCCTATGCGCATTTCACTGGTTGCTTAGGCCAGATCATCAGGAAACTTCATCCATAAAACAACAAGTAATGTAAAAGGCAGAATATTACTCAGAAACGAAAACGCCATTAGTCAATATAAGACTACAAATTCAGTAGTAGTATATACATCGGTTTTACGGTAAGATTTTATAAATGCATTTTGAAGATAAATAAATAATTTTCTTAATAATTAGTTTCATTTTGATATCAAAACCTTAGATAACACACTTTTTAACGCTTTCAATGTAGTTTTATCTTTATTCCTAAATTTTTCATTGTTTTGATTATGAAAATCTCATTAAAAAGTATAAATTTGTTTACAAAGTGTTGTAGTATAATTTTCTTTAGACTTTAAAACCAGCAATGCAAAGAAAGGAAAATAAGATTTTCATGTTTTCTATTCATGCAAATATGCTTGTATGGCTATGGTAATATTTAATTTTGTAAAGATGGGTTTTCAAGTTGCTCGCGTGCCTTTTACCATAAAAAAATAGAAGAAAAAAATTACAATAATACCTTTTATTTAGTAGAAAGTGACATTGGGTGAGAATTCTTTTGTTATTATGTACAAACCTCTTGATGAAAACAAAAACTTATTCTACAATTGTAATAAAAGTTTGCATGTACATACACTTAACCAGAGGGAACCGTTCAAAGGCCCTCTGATTAAACTTACGCTCGTGCTCATGTCAGAGCTTTCCGAAAAACTAATTTCGCATTTACGTGTTACAATTACCGACTTTTGAATACATTGATTTTATCTGTTATTGTAATTTTTGTGCCTTTAGGATAAAATTGACAGATCAAACATAGATTTCGGTCGACCTAAGTCTACATTGGACCTTAAGTTCTGGACTGGTTATTTGCTTAGTAACGAGGAGCTTTTTGGTGGTTAAAACCCAACACCCTGGTAGAGGGATAAGGGGTCTATTTTGGACTAAGCGAAAAAGTTAACCCTGCTGTGAATCAGTACGTACTAGTATGTAGATTAGATATCTATAGAACTTAAGTAAGTGGGTTGTAGAATGTATCAAAATTCCTCGTAATTAAGGCCACAATGAGATTAGGTTTTTATTGCAGATACAGACGTAAATCTTAAAAACATAATGTTCACTTTAGCTCTTAAGTTTGTTTATTTCTGCAAAAAATGTTATAATATATTTTATTGTATAATTGGCATTTAGACATACTTGTAAAATACCCAGAAAAAACTTTTTAAAATTTTTCACTAATTAAAGCATTAATCAAAAATAAAATCAGTTTTAATTAAAAATATAATCAAGTGAACTAAATATTTAATCAAGTGAACTAAACATTTAATCAATTAAATTAAACGTTTAATTGATACTATTAATTTGTTTACTGGTGCAAATTTAATTAATTTTTTAATTAATATCACACATTTTTTAATTGAAATATATTTTTTTTTTGTGTAGTGTTGCACACGGTTTTATTAAAATTTTTAGGCAGGTCTTGCGCTAAATATTACAGTTGTATTCGTATTTTTTCATACATTTTTGTTTTTGTTTATATATAAACGAATAAAAAACTTAAAGCCTTTTTTATGCATTGTATTATAAAAGTAGTAAGTATTTGAGATGAAAATCCCCAAACGAAGTTAAAAGTTAAAAAATGTACCTTTCAGAATCGAAATTTAAGGGGTTCGCCCTTACAAGTGTAAAAATTAGACTACTGTTATTGTTATCCCAAAATTTTTAATTCTTCTGTTTTTTTTTTAAACCGGTGTAAATACTTAAAATGTCTGTAAAATAAGACTGCATCGTTCAGGAGACAGTATGCGAGTTCAGAAGTGTTAATTTTAACACGGGAGACAAAAACCGGTTTGGTCGACCAAAAAAGTGTCAAGATTACAAATTGTAGGCATTACTCCATGCATATTGTTGTCAACCCAAGGGGAACTTACAAAATCATTGGGAACCACTGAAGCATCAATTACAAAACGTTTGCAGGTAACTGTTACACTCGATTTATAGCCAAAAGACAATTTTGAATGTTCGAAATGATTAAGGTCCTAAACAGAAGAAAATTTGCATTGAAATATTAAAGGCGATATATAGAATAACCCAAAGCGCAAGAAATCGTGTGTGCAGCTCGGCCAGCAAGCGGAATCAACGCCAAATATCCATGACAACAAGGTAATGCCAGAAGATTACGGAAGAATTGTTTCAAACACAATTAACATTTGATATCAAATTGATAAAACATTGTATAGTTGGTTTTGCTGTTTGTCGGTTTTGTAAACCAATATTGGGTTCATTTGGTGTCATGAAAACAAGTCGGTTTTGTTATTTTCGAATGCAAATAAAACCGATATTCGAATAATCTGTGTTATGTTTTGGAGCATGTGTTTACTGCTTTAAATACAATTTTTGTTTGTTTTTAACAAAAAGAAAATTGTAGAAAAGAAAATAAGAATCTTATCAAACATAAATGCCGTCTTTATATAATTTGCATTTGTGTAATTTTATTGTTTTCTAAAAATATAAAGCAAATATATTTAAAGTACAAAAAACAATATCGCGAACATTTTTAATATTTCACACAAGCCATAAAATTGATTAAAAGTGTCTAAAACTATAAGGAAATAAAAAAATTCGGGAAAAATTGATAAGTTAGCGGAGTTTCGCAAAAAATTTGCGAACATGGGCAAGATAGAAAAGTTTAATTTTTATTAAAAATCGTTAAAGCTGTAAAAAACCAGAAATATAAGGGGAAAACGCTTCTTTCGCGAACATGGCTAAAATTCGCAAAAAATTGCAAAATTGGAAACAAACCATAAAATTTATTTGAATTCGCTGAATGGGTTTAAAAAAACAAATTGTCGGAAAATAGCATAAAAATGTTTGCAAAAATCGCAATAATTCGCGAAAATTGTTAATATTTTAAACAAGACATAAAATTTATAAAATAATAAATTGCTGTTGTTGCATATTTGCTGAAAAAGTGAGGGGAAGACTTTTGCAAATTTGCAGCAATCCGCTGCCGGAGACATGCACTAAATACTATTTAAACAATTTTATTTACTTCCATATTATTAAAGAAAAAAATAAGCTTTTAACAACTACATATATGTATTTCCAAAAAAAAACAAGAGCTGCAAACTGCTTGGCTTGTTTTCAATAAAAATCCGATAATATTGGTTTCTGTGTAACCAAAAACCGACACTAGTTTTAGTTCAAACAAAAAACCGACAACATTGGATTTCATGAGACCATCGTAATTTTTTGTCGGTTTCAAATCCAATTCCAATAAAATTGGTTTCTATCACAACCCTGATTATCAATTTCAAACGTTAAAATCAAACAATTGAAAAAGGTTTGCGAATTGTGTTGGATGTCAAATGATAAAGTAATTTTATATCAAAGGTTTGACTCCGTGTTTGTGAGGGTTACCGTTATAAAATATCGTTTGTGCTCTAAGTGTGTACTGCGGCGTAGTAGACCAGCTGGACGGCTTAATGTCAATATATGCCATAATAATAATAAATGTACATACAATTATAAAAACAATATGTAATGAAAAAAAACTACTTTCAAATGAATCATCCATTAGCACATGTATGAGAATATTTAATCTTCACATCCAATTGAGAATTCTATTTATCATCTGTTTAAAGTCGTTGTGGGGATGTCTGTAATATGCAGCGCTGCCAGAAGTAAGATTTTACCTTATTTTTTAAGATTTTTTAACCGAAAAAAGATTTTAAGATTTTTTCCCCAAAAACAAGATTTTTGTTTTGTCTAGGTTAGGTTCAATTAAAAAAAAACCTTCTTTGTTCCCATTTAAAAATTTTTAAGCTAAATAATACAATTTAGTATAAGATATTAAATTTGTGGTTATGTTTTTTTGGTTTATTTTATGTATTAAATAAAATATGAATTGTTTTAATTATTTATAATAAAAAAACTACTTTTTTCCAAAAATAAGATTTTTTCTTCAAAAATAAGATTTTTTTTTGGTGAAATTAAGATCTTTGCTGAAAATTTCTGGCAGCCCTGGTAATATGTATGGGGGTCGTTTGTTTACCTTTTTTTATTCTCATTATGCTGGTTGAAGAGGTTAATTTTTTTGTTTTAATTTTAAAATTTACTCTTCAGTATTTTTTTGGTTAATTGCAGGTTGTTTTTAATGCACTTGTTCCACTTTTTATTAAGTTTTGTTGTCTTGTTAATGTTTTGTCTGTTTGTTTGAGTTTGTTGTTTTTCCATTTAATTTCTAATGTTTGTTACAATGTTGCAACTGGGGTGCTGGTGGCGGATGGGTGGTGGATTTAAAATTGCATTTTTTTCATTTCAGTACAAAAATGTACAGTCCGTTTTATTATTAGTATTAAATGTTGGTTTTTTTTGTCTTATTTTGCTAATTTTTATTCTAAAATTGTTGTTATTCATTGTTTAGCTTTTACATTTTTATACCCTACACCACAGGTGGAAAGGGTACATATAAGTTTGTCATTCCGTTTGTAAGTTCTACATTATTGGTCTTAGTTCATTTATATTCTGTATACCTACCTACATATGTATGTTCTAGGTCCTTGTGAGTAGCGAAGTTGATTTAACAATATTCTATAGAAATTCGTGATTAGTGTATAAATGACTGAGACATGAAAATATTACAACTGCCTCCATTTTTTTACCCATAAATCTCGAATTTCTCGAAGTCCTCTTATAACTTATGAACTTAAATTTTAACTTACATCTTATACCTAGGCAGTGTTGAACTGAGGCGTTGAATGCGAAAAGTAGGTTTACTTTATACTTTTGTAAGCGTCACAAGCAGCGTTCGAACAAATCAGCTGAAATTTAATTTTTCTTGTGGGGATGCCGCATAAAAAGCGTAGCATGTAATTTGAAACATAGAGCACATGGAAGGTATACAAATCATGTAATGCTTGAAGTCGAAAACGCATGATTCGGACTATTGAAGATTAAGGGAAATATGTATTCAATACCGTTTTTGCCACTTTAATTTTTTACGAAAACCTTAAATTTTGCTTTTTAATATATTTTTTTTTAAAACTAAACTCTTTCTTCTGCTTGTAAATTTTTTAGAATTATTTATCAGTTTCATATGTAAACAAAAGCAGCTGATTGTTTTTTTTCTTGTCCGAACTTACCCAAAAAAAGTTCGTGCATATTTGTACAGGAAATGAAAAAAATGACTTTCTCAATTACTATCTTAATTGCACAAAAACTGTTATGTGGAACGCTTTTGGGTAACTTTTAATTAAAATGTGGCGCAACTCTTATAAAAAAAAAACATAACTTTCAAAGCAAAATACATAGTACATTTTTGCCTACACATTTCACAGTATATTGCACTTCTTTTCTGATTTCGATTCTTGCCAATATATTGTGTCACTTTCAAATATCACATACACATTGGTGCTAAAATTGAACAGTTATATTGCAAGTGTTTGAGCCGCTTAATGTACCTTTTATTTTAGTATTTTCTAAAAAAATATTTGAAATATGATGTACATAGTTCATATATGTATTTATGAAAAATTCAATAAATTAAAAATGTTATATTTGTCAACATAAATTTATACTGGTATTTATATTTATATTTTAACTTTTGCAAAGTTACATTATTCAGACTTAAACTTATATTACATACGTAGAACGTAGTTATAAAAAAAGTTTAAAACATTAATGTTTAAAAATAA
The DNA here is from genome assembly GCA_949318255.1 of Pollenia labialis. Taxonomy (NCBI): domain Eukaryota; kingdom Metazoa; phylum Arthropoda; class Insecta; order Diptera; family Polleniidae; genus Pollenia; species Pollenia labialis. Next base: position 88,188,841 of record OX439142.1, on the reverse strand, counting down.
ACCCCCGTATTCATAAACGATTACTAAATTTGACAAACATTTATTAAGGATAATTTTAGTAGTAAATTTGTTCTTTAAACTTTTTTAAATTTAAAAATTATGTGCTAAATTCCCATTTCATACTATTGAGAAACTGAAATTTATTGTTGAAGGGATAAGCTATTCCCATGCGCATTTCACTGGTTGCTTAGGCCAGATCGTCAGGAAACTTCATCCAAAGATTTTAGAAAAGTTAAAGATATTATACAAATAAAACTGTTAATCGAATACGAATTATAAACCTCAGTTTTACTTGTAACAATATCAAAGCTTAAACAAAAACGTCGTAAATTATTTTTAAAATACAACTTAAATTTTGCAACAAACCCATGATGACCAAAACCTGCTATCGAAATGGTCATATCACAGCTACAAAAGTAAAAGTTAAAAAGCTCAAAGGGTAAAAAAGTACTGAAAAAACGCGGGGGTACTGCGGTATTTTTAATATGAAAAAGTACTGGAAAAAGTGTCAAAGCACTGACTTTTTTCAACACTGCTTATAGAAATAAACTATATACAAAAAAACTACGAACGAAATAATATAAGCTAGAAGAAACAAATTTGGCTTGATTATTTTTTAAATATGTACATACATATGTATAATAATTTGTGTTTTTTTTTTAAAACAGTGAAAACGACCTATTGTTTCACCTAGCGCCCATAATGCTACCGGAACAGGAAGTTGGCCACGATAATGCCCATAGTGTATGAGCAAAATAAATCAAATTTGGCTCTGGAATTTCTTAAATGTAAGGAGTACCTATTTATTATTATTTAAAATACACATACAAGTCTCCTCCCGAGCTTAGGGCATTGGTACGATAGGGTCCATACAAAAAACAAGCTGGGTGGATACTATTGAACTCGAACACAGCTTTTTTCTCTTTTCCAATCATGGTGAACGGTATATAAGATTCGGTATTGCCGGGTAAAGCACTTTTACTTGTTTAATTTAAAGTCCATGTTGTACCAGTCGCAGTTTTTTATTTTCCTTTTTGAACATGTCACGATTTGTTTAGTTAAACATTTTTTCGTTAAAGCTCCATTTGACCGTTTTGCTTGTGACCTTGTTGTGTGGTATTGTTTTTTCGTATTTAATTATTTATGTTTTGTTAATATGGAGGTATTTATTGTTTATTTTTTGTTTAGCTTTATTTTTGTATAGAATAGTTTCCCATGGTTTGCATTTTATACAAGTAAATAAATTTTTCTTTAATTGTGGGTCTTGCGGGCAAAAAGTTTTTTTTTTGGAATAATTGTAGTTCCAAAATAGCAATTGAAAAAAGAGAGGGACAAAAAGAAAAATAGTTTTCATCATGGTAGAATAAGTACTTATTATACTATGGTTTTCATTAATTTTTAGAAAATAAACTGACTGTTTGATACTATAAGTTTTTTTGAAAGCAGTACTAGAGAACGTAACAAAGAGCCCACTAAGATATTAGTTTCAAATTAAAAAACAGCTTTTCTATATGCAATACTTTTAAGCCCAAATTGCTATTCGTAGTTTTATATTCTGAATGTTAAAATAAATTCTTTTTGTAAGTTTTATTAAAGAACAGTTCAATTGCCTTCTGTAAAGCTAATTTTATCCCACCGAGTTGGTTATGAGTGCCGATCACTAACAATATTAGAATCTATTTGATTTCTTAATAAATATTTTATTTATGTCAATTAAAGATTTCTTACCTTTAAAATTTCTGGAAATCTTTCTCAGCCTTTTTAATTATTTGCAGTTATTTTCTTTTATAAAAAATTAAAAATTTTTAATTTCTTGACATTAATCTGAAAGTAAACAAAAAATAAAACCATTTTTTTTATAAAAATATGTTTTGCGTGTGCATATGAATTTGCAAAAGAAAAGTTGTAATTACTGACTTAAATATTTACTTAACTATATAAATTTAATATTGTAATTAATGATAACGCTAGGAAACAACATTGAACTTTTTTGTGTGGCCTGGAATTTGATTGCAAATTTTTACTAATTTGAGGTCACTGACTTCAAATCTAATCCCTATTTTTCTCTGTCAGCTATACTTTTCGATATACATATACCGTTATGTCCAAAACTGAGGCACTTTCAGTACATATATTGGAATAACTTAAAAACGGCCCATCCACTTATTCAGTTAAACAAAATCCGAAACTCGGGAACAACATTATCTGAAAGCCGTTCTTACATGGTTTTTAAATTTGCCCAGTAGTTTCAGAGATGTCGTTAAAGTTTTGAAAAAAATTAATAATAATCAGTATTGTGGCTATTTTGTTGAACTGTCAAGAATGAAAAATTATCATAAAAATAATTTAATGAAAATTAAATTTTTTGATGAACTTTAGATTAAAAATTTATAATAAATATAAATGCGACAAAATTCACAGTTTTGGTCTAAAAACATTTAGTTAAACATATTTCGAATGAAATAAGTTTAATTCATTGCAATCGGTGCAAGATTTTCGATTTTGTTTACAATTTACTAATGGTATTTTCTTTTCTACAAAAAATGTCACATTTTATTCAAAAAAATGCAATTTGGTGTTCGTTTCTTAAAAATGATTTGCTCTCTAAAAGGGCAGCGTGTTTTATTATAAAAAATGTCACAAGGCATTGCACTTTATGGCCCGCATAAATCGAGAGTGTTGATAATGCACTGTAAAAAGATGGGTTCTGTTTATATATAGGGTTACCAGACGAAGTTGGGAAAAAGTCGTCTTTTATCGGCAATCTGGCAAAGTTATTTTCTTGTTTACATATTTTATGAAAAATAAACTAAAGAAATTGGAATTTCATCATTTATTCATTTATTTATTTATTTAATATCGATCTATTAACAAATTTGGGTTTATGTATATTTTTTTTTGTATTTTGAAGAACACACTTTTTGATTAATGTACATATTTTTTATATATTGAAGAACAAACTTTTTGTCAGCTGTTAAAAACAGGGCGATCCATTTTTATGTTTTGTTCTCGTCAAATAAAAAATTGCAGTATTACATGTTCGGCAAGACATTTTATACATGCACCTCTTAAAATGTGGTATTTTTTTTGTAGAAAAGAAAACACCATAAGAAAACTGAATTGATAAAAATTGCTCTTTTGTGTATGTTTGAATAAAATTGAACTTTGTTGGTTTTTTTTATTGTTTTTTCACTTCAGTAAATTGTGAACAAAATCGAAAGTTGTGCACCGATTGCAATGAAATAAAGCTCATTTAATTTAAAATAAAAGCAGTTTCCCAGTGTAAAACAAATATGCAATGATATATGTATAAGGTCAACTTTTCTTAACAATTAATTCATATTGTATATTTTTTTTAAATAGTAAATAAAAATTGAAATATTCGTACAAATTTTTCAATGCCGCTCCTGCTTTTTGTTTTGGTACTTAAAATTATACGTCTCAGTCAGGGCTGCCAGATTAGACAATTTATCGTCATTTTGATTTGATTTTTTGCTCCGAAATTAGCAAAGTGCCGATTTGATGATTTTTTCTAAAAAGTGACGATTTTATTTAGTCTCCAAATAAAGAAAACTTTTATTGTTTTTATTCGTTTAGTTATGGGGTTTTCCTTAAAAATGTATGGGGAAAAGCAAAATTTCAAAGGAAAAAGCTGTTCACTTTTTATTCACGATAGGCGTGATTGTTTAATGTATTTCTTTTTTTCTTTTCTGTCTTGAGTAGAGCCAATTTGAATAAAACATAACATTTTCTGACACGTTCGTTTTTTAATCTTGGAATGTTGTACATCCGTATTTTAACAAGAGCGGAGGGTGGAACGTTTTCTTCCGCTTAGCTTTTACGCTGATATACCTACACAAGTGCGTCAACTAGGGATTTATCCCCAAAGTTCGGGATTTCATGTGAACAAAAAGGACGAAGCAAGTCATTTGGGGATTGGAATTTTTTTGGGGATTTAAAAAAAATTTGGCCATTTTTTTTTGGGGGATTTTACACTTTTTTAATATATTTTCCCTCTTTTATTACTAACGCCTTTATTTCTTTGATTCGTTTATAAAATATGAAAAAAGTAGCAAAACTTTTATCTTACTCTTATACAGTGTAAAAGGTCCTAATTAAGATTATACTTTTTGTTAAGTGTGTAAAAGGTACTTAATAAACTTATGTTATTTTTCTTGAGTGAGTTTTTTAAAAATAGAATTTTAAAATATAATCTAACAGCCCGTTCATCGATTTCGAACGTTAACGTTCGCATAGAAAATTATATGTAAAACAAAAACAATATTCGAAAATTTGTTTTTGTTTTAAATGTAGTTTTCTATGCAAACGTTGATGTTCGAAATCGTTAAACAGGCAGTAAAACCTTTGACAACACATAACATTTTTGATTTTTTTAAGAGAATTTTCAAGCAAATATGTATGTATGTCTTCCCCAAAAATAAGTAAACATGAAAGACAATATAATAAAGTTTATGTTAAAGAATGCTAGGCTATTGTTTAGTAGTTATATAGGATATACATATGTATTTTTTTTGTTGATTATAAGGATGGCTTAAAACGAGAAAATAAACGATTTTTTTAAAAAATTTATCTGGCAGCACGTAGGTATGCAAATTAAGACTTTGCTTCTGTAAAACTCAGACGCAAAGTCATATGACAAAATTTCTATTTGAGCGGGCTCTATTTTCTTCTGACAAACCATCTGACATCAGAAATCTATGCCGGGAAAAAACCGGCAGCGGCGTCCACAATTGACGGAATTATTAGCCGGCTGAAGTTAATATTTTACAATACCGAAATATGTATGTATAATCGGCCTTATTGTGGTTGTCGTTGTCGTATACGACTGTGTAATAGATTAAAGCAATACACAACATGTGTTCTTTAATCTACTTCAAAAAACGACACGTTTGTTAACGAAAACGACAACCACAATAAGGCTGAATAATTTCACCATTGAATCGAAATTATGTATAAATATTAAGAAAAAACGTTTCGTTATAATATCCTAAATTGGTATCTTCCAATTTAAAGAAAAAAATGTTTAGATGGCTAAACTCTTTTTCGGCGCAAACAAAAATTTGTATGGCGGCCGCACGCTATTTTGAAACCGAGAACTACTTTGGTTTCTGCAATAACTATGCGAAAAAAACATAGACAATGTCAGAAGCAAATTACATGTACGTTTGTGACCGAATATTAAAACCCCTATGTAAAACAGCAAGTTTGACAGACATGCACAATTACATGTGTCTTGAAAAGTTGACAAGTCTGATGTAAAAAACATGTCGTCTACATGCACATTTACTTGCAATGGTTGATTGTAAAGAAAGCAGAAGATGCGATGTAATTTTACAAAAAGAAACGAATTTATTTACAGCAAATAGTAATGTAATTTAATTCAGTGTTTGCATTTCGTTTGCTTTTAAAATGTGTTTTTTTGGTTTGATTTTACTTGTTTAGATTTGTGTTTGTGTAATGGTTCTTGTTTGTTTAGACTTATGTGTCTGTTTTAATTGTTCTTGCTTGTTCACACCTTGTGTTTGTTTTAATTGTTTTTAATTCCACTTTTTTGTAACTTTGTAGTATTTTGAGATTTATGTTTAATTTAATTTGTTTGATTTGTTTGCTTAAACTGCTGCTCGGGTTTTAGGACATCGAAGACTCCCGAGAAAAACTTGGCGCCACGTAAGTACGGCTTAGGCCGTTTTTACACGGCAGTTTATCCGAGGCCGATGCTGCTCAGTCGAGGTCGATCAAATGGTCATCGAGATCATCAGAAGATCGATCCTCAATCTTTGTGGATCTGGTGCAGCATCGGCTCCATTATTCTGTCGGCGTCGTCGGCGAGTTTGTGTGGATGATTGCTGTTGTTGCCGTTGCTGATGCTGGAATTGCTGACGTTGGCGTTTCTGACGTTGGCGTTGTTGAGGCTGGCGTCTTTGAGATTGTTGCTGGCGTCTCTGACGCGTTGGTTGCTGTGACGTTTGTTCTATTGAACGACGCTGACGGGTTGGTTGGGTCGTATGTCGACGTTGAGGTAGTGAAGATGGGCTACGCCGTTGAACTTGAGGTCGGGTTTCCACACGTGGTCGTACTGTTTGGTCTGGGTGCAGCATGGAGTGATGAAGATCACCACTGTCTTGGCACGCCCACATCGATGTACATCCTCCAAGTAGAAGCGTTCGAGCAAAGCTATTGCTACAGTAACGATGTACTCGAACGATATAATGTCGCTGTTTAATCGCCATTCGCTTAAACTGCTTGCAATAGCGAGTGGGATGATTGCGGAAGCAAACCAGACACAATTCGGATGATTGCATGGGGTCCATCTGTAAGAAGGAAGTAAAAGAAAAACAGAACAGCAGAATAGGGCATTCAACCAGAAATTTAAACGGTTTAAACAGCACATATAACGAACATAATTGTAGACAATCTACTGACACATCACATACCGGAAGTATACACAGTTTAACTATTGGCCTGGTAATAGTACCAGAGACTGTTCGCACATTAGCTACGCGAACATGCTTATCGGCTCCCGTGTGAACCGCTTCAACTCTACCCATTTTCCATTCACATGGCGGAAGAAGTTCATCTTTAACGATGACGAAATCACCAATTTGTAAATCTCGTTTAGGGTGTTAGTAGTGGCCCTCCTCGCAGGAACTGTCCTGGGGTCAAAGATTGTAAATCTTCTGGGTTTTCAGACATGGGAGAAATTGGCCTGGAGTTAAGGACACTCTCGATGCGAGCTAAAAAAGTTGAATACTCTTCAAATATAAATTTCTGAATCCCAGCCATTTTTCGAAAATGTAATTTAAAACTTTTAACTCCAGCTTCCATGGGTGGTTACATGTGGGGAGCAGTGGGAGGTATGAATTTCCATTAAAAGCCATGAATCGCATATTTCTTAGAAACTTCCTGCTCTGACCGTTTTAAGAATAAGGAATACTCTTTTAAAAACGACCGGCTAGCCCCAATGAAATTTGTACCGTTATCGGACATAACGCGCTTCGGAAGGCCTCTTCTTCCGATAAATCTTGCAAATGCTGCCAAGAATGCGTCTGTGGATAAACTGGAACAGGCTTCCAGGTGAATAGATTTTGTGCAAAAACACACAAACACACAGACATATCCTTTCATATATGGAGAGTTTCGCAAGTTTCCAGATTTTATCTGAAATGGACCAGCAAAGTCGATACCAGTATAGGTAAAGGGTAATGAAAATTATGACCTTTCCTTAGCTAATGCGGCCATTATTTGAGATTTGGCTTGCTGTTTATATCGTGTACAAGTTAAGCAGTGATGAACAAACATTTTAACTGCCCTTTTCAGCCCAGGGAGATAAAAGGTACTACGAACAGCATTCATCATTAAAGCAATATCTGCATGCAGAAGTGTGCGGTGAGTAAAATCTAGGAATATTTTACAAAGCTGTGATGAGTGTGGCAGTATGATAGGGAACCTTTCATCGTATGGTAGAGGTGAATTCTCTAGTTGACCTTTAACTCGTAACACTCCGTTAGAATCCAGGAATGGATTTAATGTTAGAAGAGAACTTTTTTTTGAAATTGACCTTGAGTTAAATAGGTCGTTATATTCATTAGAATAGTAACTCTGTTGAGTTGTTTTAATTAGGCGGACTTTCGCATCGTTAAGTTCAGTGTTCATTTAACATTGATTTAATGGCTTGTCTTTTAAGTATGGTTTTTAAGCAGCATTTTAGAATCTTAAAATATATGCTGTAACAGTTAAAGCCCGAGGATAAGATGAGAATCTATCCACAAAGCTTTAGTCATTTGCTATTGAAAAACTGTTTTCTACTTTTCTTTGTTCGGGAAGAAAATCTAAAGTAGGCATACTTTTTGGCCAATGGTCCTGGGAGCCCAAGAGCCACATTGGCCCATGCCACCATAGAGGGGTTTTAATCAGATTCTGTGGTTTACAGCCCCGTATGCCAAGATCAGCTGGATTTTGATTGGTTGGAACGTGATTCCACTTAGTGTTACCAACATTTTCAACGATTTGAGTTGTTCTGTTGGCCACATACGTTTTCCAGACTGATGGGGGCTTAAGTAACCATGCAATTACAATTGTTGAATCAGACCATAAATGCAATGAATAATTCGGAATAGGTAACTTGGCAAGAGTGTGCCTTAACAGTTTAGAAAGCAAGAGCGCTCCACAAAATTCAAGGCGAGGTATACTACTACGTTGCAACGGAGCAACTTTACTTTTAGCGACCAACAAATGTGACTTCATGCCACTAGTAGTGTCCGATAAAACATATAGGGTGGCGCAATAAGCCTGTTAAGATGCGTCACAAAATCCATGCATTTGAATTTTATTCTGTGGATGATAATTAATTCATCGAGGGATATTAATAATTTCAATATCCGGGAAACCTTCAATAAAATTATTACACTTTAAAAAAACTGTGGTTTAACATTTTCATCCCATGCTATCCCATCCTGCCACATAAATAAATTTATTTACATACTTCTTTAATAAGTCATCCCGTTTTATGGGATGTCAATTAGTCCAATATTTTTAGATCCTTATAAATAAATGCAGATAATATTGTGATTAATTAAAACAACTACATAATTAAAAATACATTTTTGTGGTTTTTTCTTCTTCTTTAAGTTACTAAAGAACAATTATTTTTTTATAAAATTTTAATGAATTGTTAATTTATACATAGTTTTACAATAAAAAGTTATTAACTGATTCACACACATGTCTCGAGCTAAAATTTTTTTTATATTTAATTAAGTTTACAACAAATGATTCATTAAGCTGTTGCTGGTTTTATGACGTAAACAGAAACAAAACAAAAATTTTAAAGGGATTGTAAAAAAATTTAAAACAACTGTTTTGAGATTTAAGTAAAAATTTAACAATACAATTATTTAGATTACAATATAATATGTAGTTCAATAGCTGGAGATATTTTAAAATTTTTATACCCTACACTATTTGTACGCATGTGATGATCTTGTAACGGATAAAATATTAAAAATAGTTGCCCATTTCACAAACTCAATCGTATGGCTTATCGTTTAAAAAATACGAAAAATACGGTATTGTACTTTATCGTATTGCTTAATGTCAAAAATGGAACAAGTCAATTCAATATGTATGCATATGCATAGTCAGTTCACTTTGAGTAAACTATTTAAAAAGATCAAGAAATTTTTTTTTACCAAATTATAAAAAAAATATGAAAATAAAAATTAAAAATTAAATTAATAAATTTTAGTAAAAATTTTTTACTTCACTCTTGGTTTCTATTCATTTTTTTCTTCTTTAATATTTGCCATTCATATACCAAGGCGATACCAAGGTGTCAAAACGGTATCTGATTTTGACAGTTCGTACTTATTTGTTATGATTTGTTAGTGTTTTGCTAAAGGCCAGTTTACACGGTAATACAATGTATTCCGACTTTGTAGAATCAAAATATTATGAAATTCTCTCCGTGTTTAAAAGAAAAAAATAAAAATCTGTTGTATGTATTTTTCATGTTTACACGGATGGTACAAGTAAAATCAAAAATAATAACAAAAAATCAGATGGTTGCAGTTTCACAATTTTTACAAAAACAACATGAAAATTTCCTGAGTTGATTTTAGTTGTTTTTGTAATTGTATAAAAATGCTACCTCCTTCAATATACTCTGTTAAAATACAACTCTGGTGTGATGAAAATACATAAGTTTCTAAAATGGTTTAGAAAAAAATCATTTACCGACCGCTTGTCAGATTTTGTGTTCGTATTCTCTCTTACTCAATACATTTTGCTTTTACATGGTATGATTTTTCTCATTCTACATAATGTCGTTATACAATGTATTACCGTGTAAACTAGCCTTAAGAATGGTTAGTATTTCGAGCTATAAGCACTTACAATGAAATGCAAAACTCCCTATGTTGTTTTTGGATTGTTGTAGTCCCGACACCACCAGTAGTTGAACTCGCCCTGTTCGTTACCATGAAATTAAACCAGGTTTGGGAGTTTTAATTTGTGTTGAAATAGTAAAAAATATTAATTGATAAGCAATTTTAATTAATATACATAGTTAAAAAAAAATAAATAGAAATTAAATTAATATAAATTGAATTTGTGGTGTTTGTGATCACATTCTTAAAAGATTTTTACAAATTTACAAAATAAATCGAACATATCCACATCTGGTATAAACACAAAAATTTTAAAAACACATAAAAATCAATCGTATAGTTATACCACAGTTTTGTATGAAAATTACTTACAACAAAATTAAGAGAGTAGTATCCAGAGGTGTGGTGTATACCTCTGGATACTACCCTCTTAATTTTCGCGAAAATTTCCGAAAACTTTCCACTTTTACAGCTACCTAAACGGTGTTAAGAATCATTGCTAGAAAGTTCATATGTTCCAAAAAATAGTTTGCTGAGATCTTATGTACATTTTTGTAGTTAATTGTTTCCTTAAATTTTGAACGGTTTGCAACCTATGGACCTGAGCAGGTGAAAAAGGTAAGAAATATCGATTTTTTTTAAAGTTATTTGCGATATTGATCTTGAAGATGAAGTTTTTTGATTTTATATTATCACAATTTTTGTTCTTTATGACAAGGGCTACAACTTTGCCTCAGAGAGGTTTGAAAGATATGCGCCTGAGAAAATGATCTCGGATCCTAATACAAAACAAAAATATTTGAACCATTCATACCCCAGAATGAAAGGTATATCAATGAAGTTATTAGAACTGTATATTTTTTTTGGTTGGCACGCCCCAAAATGCAGAACATTTTTTTTTATAAGATAAACCACAATTTTCATCATAAGTTTTTAGCAATTAAAGCTTCTTCACAATAATTGAAGTTAATAGAAAAGTGGATATATTAGATTAAATCTGAGGAGCAATCAATACAATTTTGCCGATCTTGTCCAGACAATTTTTAAGCTCAATGTTAATATAAATCGAAAATACCCCATTAAATATAAAACACAACAAATTTCGAAACATTTATCAAAACAAAAACTATTTTATTGGGTAATGAAAAAATAGTTTTGCAAAATTTGTAACAATTATTTGACTTTGACCGCTTGCTGCCAATGTAGTAAGTTACTCAAAGCAGTAATTTTAGCAGTTGGTGATGTATAATTTTGTTTACTTTCCCCAAAACCAAACATGACTTAGAACGATAAAGTTAAACTTTTTGAATTAATCCTCACTTTTAGTCAATTTCAAACTGTATATTAGTTAAGCCTTAAAAGTGCCACGGCAAGGGTTTATTTTTGCCCTGTATCTTAGGGTGGAGCTCAGCCTGCTGTCGCATTTCCTGGCAGCAGTGGCTATTAAACAGATAGCTCCTAAACATTGTCCAATCAACCATGTACTAAAATTGTGTTAACGTCCACACTCGGGGGCGACAGTAAACCAATTAACGGATATATCAAAACAAATATGTCTACCAATGTCATGCTATTAAATATCTTAAGGCCCAACCAGAATGTGCATTAACAACCTTAAGCAACTGTCAAAAATAATTTAAAAGCCTTTCAAATGTATTTAAAAACAAAAAAAAAATTTGATTCCGTACGCACATTGCTTAAGCAAATAACAGTGCCATAAAACTCAACAAAAAGTTTCCTTTAGTTCAATATGGTTTGACGCATATGATATACATGTTTTCGCTCAGTAGCTTAAGCCACGTTATTCACACATGAGTCTGGCCAGACCTTTTCTCAACGCGTTTTGTATAGAAAATCCAAACATGTGTTAGCCGGAGTTTAAACACTATTTTCTCTGGCATTACATAAAGTTATTTGTTGATGGGAAATCCCCGTATACGTTTAACTAAAAACGTATGTGCAAGTCGTCTTGTCTTACTCTAGCATGGTGTACTTCGGCCACTTGTTCGAAGTCGTGATTTTTAAATCATTTTAAATTATTTTGATTGATAAACTGTCTGTTACTTGTGCCCGTAATTTCAACAAACAGATATCTAGTCGTGTTCGTACCTAACAGTTATCTTTACCTATCCGGTAAAAATAGTTTGGTTATTTCAATGTTTATTTTGCCTACGTGTTTTTTCCTTTAAGTTTTCTTTTAAAATGTGGCAACATTTGTATTTTTATTAAAATTTTTAATTAACTGTCATAAATCGATGGTGTAAAATACACTACAGTTCAACCAGTAGGTAAGACAAACATGTTAAAATTATCGAAAATTCGTAACACCATAGATATCTATACACAGGTAGATATCTGTTTGTAGAAATTACGGCCATTAATGTCAACATAAATTTATTAGACCGATAAACTGTCGGTTAACGATTTTGGGTTTCTCAATATACCGACAAAAAACATTGTTTTCAGCTGGCAACACCTCTCAAAATACATATAAAAGTTGGGAGTCAGCTGATTGAATTTATCTGTACGGCAAATAAAAGGAAAATAAATAATCGGCAGATGAGTGCTGCAGCCGTATTCTGTAATTCGCTTAGCTAAAGCTAAACCTCGATCGCTAAAATGCCTTAGAGAATACAAAATTTAAAAATTTTAGCGATGAAATTAAAAGCTAAAATTGCGGCGAATTAAATTTTTATGGCAATGCCAAATTTAGCAATGCACGTTACAGTATTGCATTCGTAGCCAAAAATCGCTAAATCAACTTCTTAGATTTTTAGCGATAGAGATTTAGCTTTAGCGAATTACAGAATACGGCCACTGTTTAGCTTTGCGACAGAATAGAAGCAAATGAGACATTGAGAAAACCAAATTTCTTTAATGTGCTGTTTTTCGTTGAGAAAACGGTCATTAGTTTCTTAATTAATTGTAGTTCTTTGGAGAATAAACTGCGAGTATAAACATAAGTTATATGATTTTCTACAAAACCGTTGATATTTTTTCTTTATTAATGGGAAGGAACCTGAAAAAACACTGATTATGTTTATGCTTTGTATTTGTTCTCTATTGTTCTAACACAAAATTCTAATATTCATAATTCTTTGTGCTTCTTCATGTTATTAAAAGTTATTTTTATTGTTGGTTTAACCTTGAAATAAATGTACATTAGAATATAAGAATGAAATGTTGTGTGTTAAACTAAATGTTGTATGACGATAAAATGGTTAGTTACGAGCATATTCTTGCTGTTTTGTTAATAGCTAGAAAAAATTATCTGTCAGTTGAACATACAAACATACATACATATATTAACTAGTTTAGGAGCATATTTATATTGAAGCAACAACGTATTATATTAACAATTGGGGTAGTCACAGCTGGTCATGCCATACACATTATAATCAATATTCTTGTTTAAAAGGACGTTTAAAATTTATCAAGTTATTATGAAAGGTTTTTGTGTGAGGAATATAAAGCGTAAATAGATTTTTAAACTTAAACGGCCTGAGTTATAGAAAATAAAACAGGCTTATACAAATTTTTTTAATCAAATTTTCATAGAAAATTCGTTTCTCGAAGTAAATTTCCACAATTTGGAAGCGTTGTTCTAGCGTTAAACGAATCACGATGAATTGCCAAACCTCACTGAACAGAAATGTCAACACAGTTTGACATTCTCAGCTGTCAAACCTAGTTATCGATAACGATATTTCTCATGCAGCTGAAAAAACAAGTTATATGTGACCTTCTCCGAGAAAAGGGACCTAATGTGTGAAAATGAAGTTTTAAGATAAACGCATTTTATCTTTTTCTACACCCTTTTAGGTACCAGAATCCACTCTTTAGTCCAAACCCGTTTTTGACACACTTTTCCCTTTTCTCGAAGAAGGTCACATATATGTCAATAAATGTAGAAAAATGATTTTTAAATAAATTACCACAAAAACGTACGATGATTATCACTGCTTAAACGTTCGAATTTCTAAAAAGTACCAACTCAATAGTTTTTCATCTTTTGCATATGTTACGAACGTGATATAATTGTTATTGCTATGCTTATTGGTTAAGAAGATATACGAAATTACAAAAATGTTACAAAATACAGATTTTACCCGTTCACACCTCAAAAGGGAGAAATTGCAAAAAAGTACCAGACACCTGTCCGATTAATTTTTAATAAGCAACGATAATCATTACATTTTTTTTCCAACTCATTTAGTTTAGGAGATATGAGGTAAGCGAATTTACAAGTTTTTACCCCTTAAATATTTGAATTTCCAACAATACCGTCTAAGTGGCGAGTGACCAGCCTTCGGTTTAAATTTATTTTAGCTTTAGGCGTTTAAGCTGTGCGATGATATTTTTAATATTTTATTTATACATACATAGATAATATTTTGCAAATAATGTGACTGATTTCTATCATACATTTCAGTTTATAGGAATAACCTCAATAATTTTTGTTATTTATTAACTTTAATTTTTTTTTTGTTACATTCTTTAATTTCATAATTCTAGCTATCAGTGACTAACCTTTAATCCTGAAAAGCGACATTTGTTCCGTTATTTAAAAACACTACAATACTTAAAAAATGTGTTACGCATATGTTCAGTGTACATTATACACTCCTAACATTTATAATTAATTATTTATTTATTTGCTAAAATATTTTTATTGCTTGAATTTCTTTAATTTCCTTAAAAGCTTTAGGTCATGTTAATGATAATTTCGATGGAAAAACGTATTTGCTCTAATAACACTGAACTTGAAGTAGCGAAATATAGACTTCACGCTATAATTTTTAATAAAAACATTTTAATGTTATGATTTCGTGCGTTAAAAAAATGGCATTAAAATAATGAGCATTAAGGCCAATAACCATTTCCCACCCAAACAGATTTCAAATTAATCTGTAAATATTATGAATTTTAGCACTTAAAATAAAAAAAAATAAGATATGAAGGAAAGTGGTAATTGAAATTTACAAAAAAGTTTTCGATTTGGTATATACGGGTACATGTGTATATGTTCTATAGTTAATTTGTAATATTTAACTGTACGGGTTTTTACCAAAAATTATACACTAAATTCATATCATATCGTATCATTAACGATATAACGAAATGTAAGAAAATTGACTTTTTAGAAGTTTAAAAAAAAAATGAACATTTAATTACTGTAATGAGCAGTTTAGTATCAGTAATGTACATTACCATGGCATTAATAAAAAGATGCCAATGCAATATTTTCATTCCAGCAACGAATCGCTTTTCTGTCAGAGTTTTAAATCTATAGTATTCCTATACATATTTTTTTTGACAGAGATTGGAATTTTGTAAAACATTTGTATAAATATATGTGTGGCAAATAAGTAAAAAGTAAATTTTTTTTTGTATGAAAGCAGTTTTAACTTTAAATGTGATTTTTAAAAAATTTACTCCCAACGAAAACGCACGATGTTAATTGTAAATACAACAAAAAGCTTGCACATTGAAAGTAATTTAAAATAATACTCATCAAAATAAATTCATTAGGACAACAAACTATATTAATTGTTATTACCAAGGCACGGATTTTGATGCAAATGCATAATTGTTGTCGTCAGTCTGATATAACCATGTTCTAAATATCTTTGCGAATCAAGAAATTTTGCAGTAAAATGGCATCGATTTCAATTTCACTTCATTTCGAGTTCTAGAACATACATAGGATTTTATTTTCTGATAACTTGTTATTTCATACTAGTTTATAATAAAAGTCATTGAAAACCGGTTAATTAAGACAATAAACAAGTTTAGTTGTTATTACAAATCAATTCTACTTTACTTCGTATTTTCAAGTTCAACTTAACAGCGACTAGCTTTATCTTTGGAAACAACTCTTAGATTGCTTTGAAGTTTTAAAGGTCAAGGTTTATACAAATTATAAGTTTAATTGTCCCAAAAGTGTCGAACTTTTTATTTAGAAATAACTTTAAAACTGAATTTTTATTTAAAAACATTTTCCAATTTATAAACCTTTAATTTCTTTATTAAATAATTTCTTTATTTCATAAAAACAAATAACATTTATCAAAGTTATGTAAAATATGATTTAATTTAAGACGTTTAAAAAAGCATATTGGTGGGGCTGTCTTTAATTTGTTTTAGGATTTAGCATTCACAATTGCACAATGCAATGCACGTTGTATTTACAAAACTTAACCAAACAAATTTTTATTATCTGTGGTTGCGAGAAATATTTAAGATAACATAACAAAATAATTATAACTTGATGAAAGGTCTAATTAATTAAAATAATTTTTTTTTTGTGAAAATATTTAAATAATAAAGAAAACATTTGTTTTTTTTTATACAGATAAAACAAAAATATTTGTATTTAGTATTTAAAAACGAGATAAACATAAAAACAAAAGCTTATTAAATGTATACACAACGTATAAATCCGAGGGCGCCATTGCTAAAACTATTTATATTGATATTGTATCTGTATAAAAATCTTTCTTTTTATTTTCATTTGAAAAGATTTCTCAAATCGTAACAATAAAAGATGACTTGATTTTGTTTATTTATAAAGATGTATTGATAATTTTTTTTATTGCTTACAATTTTTTTCTCTTGCAAAAGCCATCACGTTATTGTCACTTCATGTGATTTTAAAATTATGAAAGAAAATATAATCGTTTGATGTTGTAAGAAATGGGTCAATGTTAAGCATTTTGTGGCAGCACTATTGATCTTGTTAATTAAGAAAAGATAAATAATGGACAAGTGAGTAGATACTTTAAATTGATGTAAATTAGTTTAATTTAATTTCTACGGTGAAATGATGTACTTATGAGTGTACACCGCTTAAATTTTTACGAAGTGATTTGATTAATGGTTGATTTTTACAAAAGATTTGTTTTTAAATATAAAGTTCCAATTATCATTAATAGGTTCATAGGTTTTAATGGTTGTGGCGAATACCGTTAGTAATATTAGCTCTAAATTGCTTAGTTGTAGAAAAGGTCGGTCGAACCTCACGATGATCAAAGCAATGCGTCCACCAAAATCCCAATCTGCTAAGGAGCTGAAGCTACATAGGCTGCACTTAAAAGCAGCTTCTGTTGTATATCAAAAGCATTCAGGAGCATGCGCCAGGCTCAATTGCAATGAATAAAGTCAATCCCACCCTAAGCTCGCCTTTTTCGAATCTTCCTCTCCCCGATTTGAATTTTAATTTCACTTACTACGTAATCCCTAAGCTCTAAGTCACGAGAAGAAGTAAGCTGCGGAGTTAGCTCTATGCAGCTTAACCTCAATTTATCGCGCATACTTCCGGATTACTGTAGTTTTCCAGGCCAAGATACTTGCGATCAAGGAAGCTGTAGACTGGCTCAGACTATCTGCTGTAAATATTTACCTTGGATTCCCTCTCCCGAGAACAGGAACATTCCTTGACTGCTGGCTGGCAGGCACCGTAGTGGTGCAGAGGTTAGAACTCAGAGAATTCTGATTAAAGAATGTGGTGATTCTTAAAACATATAAATTCATCAAACTAAATTTGATGAACTCAAGCCTAACTAAAAAATATCAAAATTAAAAAAAAAATATATATAATTATTTCTTAAATGAAATGTTATAACGAATTCAAAGCCGTATTCTGTAATTCGCTAAAGCTAAATCTCTATCGCTAAAAATCTAAAAAGTTGATTTAGCGATTTTAGGCTACGAATGCAATACTGTAACGTGCATTGCTAAATTTTTGCCGTTTCAATTTAACTCCCCGCAATTTTATTGTCATCGCTAAAATGTTGAAATTTTGTATTCTCTAAGGCATTTTAGCTATCGAGATTTAGCTTTAGCTAAGCGAATTACAGAATACATGTGCTGACTAAAAAAACTTCATTGCAAAAATTTATATGCTGCGAAAATGTGAAATCTCCCCAAAATCTCTTTTTTAAACACACCCTTTTTAGATAATATACATACATACATACATATACAAAGTACCTAATTAAACGTAACTGTAATAAAACTATATACCTTTGCACAAAATTCTTTCGTAGATTCATATCGCCCATCATTGTCATCATCATAAATTCATTCATACAAAATATTACAATGTCTTTTATATTTTTTCGCTTTTTGGGTTTCTAAAAAATTTTCTTTCTTCATACACATATGTACATACAACACACATACATAGGTACTTATTTTGTTCGTTATAATATACAAGTTTTTTTTTTACTTTGGTTTTGTTTTATGCACTTTGATGCAGATTTTCATTCATTTCAACGGAAATCCATTCATTCATTCACTCAGCGAATCGTATTTAGTAGATCTAAATATACATACATACATTTTATAGACGCGTGACTATTTTTGCACCAAAAGCTTATGTTGCAATTTTATACAGCATGCACTTTTTTTAAAATCAGATGCGTGGGTGCTGTTTATTGTGTTGTACAAGAAGTAATTTTGTGAAAAAAGAGACACATACTTTTCGAAAATGAAAAATATTTCATACGGAAATTTATTTTTATATTTGTTTTTCCATGGCACCATAAAAAAAGCCACAAATTGCAGAGATATTTCAAATATTTTAATGCGGATATAATATCATGAATACAAGTGTTTACTTAACAATAAATTTTAAAGGAAAACTACTGAATTTCCCAATGGTCATTGACAACTTTTTGTTAACCTCATTTGGAATGGTGTTCAATGTTGGTAATTATGTTATCAATAATATTTAGACCTAAATTATTAATTTAACACAAAATAATAAAGGTTGTATGTGTGTTATTTGTATGTATTGGGTGTTATTGTGAATTTAACAATAATGCTCATCTATTTCCATTAATAACACAAAAACTTTTGTTTGATGGTAGGTACATACATATAAACATTTACTGCATTGTGGTATTAGGCTTTTTTTATCAGACACAAGTGCTTAAGAAAACTTTTGTAATTTTGTTTTGGTTTACATCAGTTAACAAGTATGAATTTCGTAAATTACAAATATTTTATAGATACTCAATGTAAAGAAATGTCTTTAGTTAAATTTATGTAAAACTATTAAAGTTGGCTATATTCGGTACAGTCAAAATATAAAAGAAAAATATTTGTTTATTTATTTTTCGATTTACATTTCCAATCGATATCAATCGATACCTGGGTCTATTGAATCGGTGTTGCCTTTTTAGCCATTAACCGGCTAGATTTATCGATTTTTACCCTGTGAATGTTTTTCATATTTTGAAATGCTTTTAAATGGAAATATATATGTGACAGTTTCAGTTAAAAGGGACTTATGGATGAAAAAATCGATTTTTACTTTTTTGGTGATTATTAAAATAGACAATACGCTCTTTCTAATGTTTTCTAACTTCATTAGTTTTGTCATAATTAAGCTTTAAAATACACCTTTCAAAAGAAAACTTGTTAACTTAAAAATTGTTTTTCTCCAAAATATAGAAAAATATATAGATTATAATCTCTCTTTTTTGCAATATTTTTATTTTATATTTTTTTTTTAAATATTATCAAAAAATGTTAATAAGGTTACTTTCATGGTAAAATAAACAGGTGGCAGCACTACGCCAGATGACGATTTTTTGCTCCTGCTTTGTTTGCCTTGGTTTATGTCAAAGTTTTGTTTATGTTTACAAAAAGACCACGTTTTGTTCTGAAATTATTGTATTTTAACAAAGTTTTTGATCATTTTAAATTAAAATAAATAAGATATTGACTATAATAATGTAAAAATTGGCTAAAAATTTATTTATTTCATCACGTTCAGCGGCACGCTTTGATTTTTGTTAAAAGTATTTTTTGACGTAAACGGTGATGTAATTTCCAATTTTGTTGTAATGTTGTATTTGCTGCCGTAACGATGCCACCTACTGATTCCACCATGGTTACTTTATCAAAGTAATTTTTTTTGGTGATACAAAATTTTCAATTTACAAGATTTTGTTCGTCGTGCTTAATTTTGGATTTAAATTAATGTTTGAAGAATTCCAATTAATTATAGTGGGGAATGTAAGAAAAGATGAACTCACTGTTTATTGTTGTTGTTTTTGTTTAAGCTTTGATATTGTTACAAGTAAAACTGTTGCTTATAATTCTTATTCGCTTAACCGTTTTATTTGTTTAATATCTTAAGTTTTTCTAACATCTTTGGATTAAGTTTCGTGACGATCTGGCCTAGGCAACCAGTGAAATGCGCATAGGGATAGCTTATCCCTTCAACAAAAAATTTAGTTTTTTTTATTAGGAATACAAATTAGGAATTAAGCACGACAAACAAAATCTTGTAAATTGTAAAGTTACTTTAGCAATTTTATCCTATTTTTGCCGTAACTTAAATCATAGCGAATAGCTAAAAAATGAAACTTCCCTTATATTCCGAGTTCTAAGTGCCCAAATAAAAGTGACTTCTTTGCAGCGATTAGGGTTTAAACAAGTGATTTTTTAAAATTCTGCTTTGAAATTGCATAAGTGTATAGATTATGAAATTCTAGTCTTGCAATTTTTCTTCTTCTCCTTTTTATAAATTATGTATAAAGAGCAATTTTTATAAATTCAGTTTTCTTAGTAAATTGTGAATAAAATCAAAATTTGTGCACCGATTGCAATGAAATACAGTCATTTCATTCGAAATATGTTTAACTAAGGGTTTTTAGACAAAGACTGTGATTTTTGTCGTATTTTTTATTTTTTTTTATTAATTTTTAAAGATCAAAAAAAAGATTTTTTTTTAAATTGTTATTTTTTTCAAAACTTTAACGATATCTCTGAAACTAGTGGGCAAATTAAAAACCAATGTAAGCACGGCTTAAAGGTAATATTATTATCGAATTTTGATTTGTTTAACTAAATATGGTAAGCTGTTTTCAATTTATTCCAATATTTGTAGTGAAAGTGCCCTAATTTTGGACATAACGGTGTATCTCGCAGAGAAAAATGGAGATTATATATGAAATCAGCGACCTCAAGCTAGGAATAGGCAAAAATATCGATGTATCAAAATATCGATATTTAAAAATTTTTTATCGATATACATATATCGCCGATAATTAAAATACCGATATATCGATATTGAAGTCGATATTTTTTAAAGTCAGTCTTAATTAAAAACTCAAAATTTTAGCCGTTTTTAAAACAATATGTTTTTTAAAGAAGGCACCACTGCATGCATCATATGTTTTTAAAAAGAAGAATTACGAAAAACGGGGGTGTTTCACTTTGCAGATTTCTAATTAAAACAGTAAAGTCAAAGAACTTGAAAAGATTTATTTTATGCGGTTTTGGAAAAATATATGTGCCTATTAGGGATGCCAATCCCGATCCCGAAAAATCCCGGGATCCCGGGATTTGCGAAAACTAGTCGCGATTGGCATCCCTAGTGCCTATATATATTTGGAATAATAATAAGATTTGTGCAAATATATATACAGTGTAGCCTCGGTGAACGCAACCAATAGAAATTTTGGGCTGTTGCGATAACTGAGTTGTTGCGTAAACCAAGTCACAAATTTCTAGTCATATTTTTCTATTTAAAAGCTTATTTTAAACCAATCAAGAATTTTATAAAAAAATACTAAGTTTAGCTTTTAATAATCGTATTAATTTGATTGAAAAAAAGAATAAAAACAAAATATACACCTAATAAAAAATTAATAAAATACACATTTAAATTCATGTTAATTTGTACTGATGATTGTTATCGAGTTAAAGAATCATGTTTTTAAGGGAAAAAGTATGAAATTTTCGACTGAGTTTTACTGCTTGTCATATTTATTTGAACTGCAATTTCACGAATCTTTTGCAATATTATTAAATCCCCCAAAGAACAGCCATTCTTCTCTGCCCATTGTAGAAAAACGTTAAAGTACATAATACGCACAAAATATTTGTCATTCTTAGAATAACGGTTTAGTTTTGAATTTATTTATCAAAAACCAAACTCATAAAAAAACAACCAATGCTTGTTACTTGTTTTGCTTTTGCAAAGTTGCGTTAATTGAGGCTTTGTTTTTTAAAAAGTTGCGTTTACAGAGTCACCAATGTTACGAAATTGGGTGTTGCGTTAAGCTACGGTTTGCGCATATCGGGGGTTGCGTTCAACGAGGCTTTACTGTTTGTTTATATGTATGAATATATACAATTTTTTAATTTGGATATATCGATACTTTTGAAATAATAAATATCGATACTCTTAAAAAATATCGATTCGATATACATATGTATATCGATATATTTTTTCAATTTGCCCATTCCTACCTCAAGTTAGTAAAAATGTGAAATTTCAGGACGCAAAATTACTGCTCCGCAGTGTTATTGTTTAGCAATCTGCTGTTAAATCATTTATCCGACATTTAATTTCTTTGTACGTTCGTTTATCCGTACGGGACTTTTATTTATTGAAAAAGCTATCCGAAAGCCGCCAAAATGAAAAACCCTTCAACAAAAAACAGAACATTTTCGCCAAAGTAACAAAATCCACCAATATAATTATAAGTACACATATACTATTGGGGGATTCACAAGATGTCATAGTCATACGTCTAAAAATAAAAACATGAAAAATACGACTGTTGTGAAAAACCCCTCATAAATTTGTGTGCTATTTTGAATTTAAATCAGCTGATTTAAAACAAATATAAAAAATAAATATTTACCTCAAATCAAAATATTTTTGAATTCTAATCCATGAATTAATTAATTAAATTAGATCTTACCTGACTATTTTAAATTTTTCAGACGCAAATCAGAAATAAATTTTATTTTGTTTGTTTTCCAAACATCCGAGTCCTAAGCCGATCTAATTTGACACCGCAAGTGTTTTGTTGCTAGACCTATGCTGAGCCGACGGCTACAAATACATAGCCGCTCGGCTCAGCATAGGTATCTACTGATTATTTTGACAGCACAATAAACATAGCAAGCAAAGTTTTATTAATTTAAGACACTTTTTGTTTACAAAGCAACAACAATATTTTTAAACCATTGTTAAATCTCAGGACATTATGACAATACAACATGATAGCACACCTTGTGAATACCCCATATGCATACTAGTAACAGTTAATGCACTTTATTTGAGTCGGCAAATAGAAACTCCATAGAACTTTTCACTACAATACAATATGTACTGACTCTTTAGCTTCTGATCAGCAATTGCTACGTGGAGAAGAAAGCTCTACGCTAGTAGTCAGGTTCCGGGATGACATAATTTTTGTACAAAAAAGAAACTTTAAATAATTATCATCCAAAGTGAACCTTTTATATGACGTGTTGTATATAAAACAAGTTTGAAACTGTCAAAATTTACTCAATATTGGTTAACATACATTTTAGTAGTCATATTTCTTGTTTTTGAAATAAAACAACTCCGCCCTTAAAGTAAAATACTTTAGTGGGAACATTAAAATAATGAAAACATTGTTTAAATTTTACAGACACTCTAAAGCTTTTGTTGCATTATTTGCTTTAAAAAACGACCTCAAAGTATCGTAAATAAGAATTTAAATTACGGCTTTTGTTATTACACATTTATAAATTTGTTGTAGGTGTTGTAGGTGTTAAGCAGTGAATACACTTCATTCTTACTTAAGTTGATGTCATCTTTAAGATTAAAAAAAAAATCACAAAAGCGTTAAAAATAAAAATGTATATTGGCGGTATTTAGAGTTTGGTGCAAATGGTCTTCCAAACGAACAAATGAAAATGTCATTGCTTTTTTATGAAATCTAATTGTCATTCTGTGTTTTCTGTTCTTAAATTTAACAAAAGAGCTTCGACATTTTGCATTTGCTGTTTCGCCAGATCATTTGCACCAAATACTGAGTACCACTAATAGCGATATTATTGTGCTTAAACTAAATTTGCTTTAAATGTCAACTCATGAACATAGAATTAACTTTTAAGGAGGAAGAACAGATCATAAGTAAAAGTAATAATGAATGGAAGTTGTCTTTTGAAGTTTGTTTACTTAAGTGCTGAAAATAACAGTTATAAAGAACTTCTACGTCCTTAATTTGTATTATAAATAATTATCTTTGTTTTAGCTTTGTTCTTCAACTCCACCCAAAAAAGCTTGAAGTTTATTTCCCGTCGTTTTTTATAGTCTGAAAGAAAAGTCATTGTACTTTTACAATAAAATAGCTTAATTAACTAAAATAAAGTTACAAGAAAACAAAACACAAAGTGATGATTATAAAACAACAGCGAAAAATTTGTAAATTTATGGTAGCAATAAATAAGAGTGTAGTGAAATTAGCCAAGAACGAATTGAAAGTACACTTTAATCAAGGTTGTTGACTTTAAAAGAATATTTTAATGATTTAGCAGTATTTGGGATTTGAAAGGGATAGAAATTAGTAATTTTTTTTAAGCATAAACCACTAATCGATTTTATTCTATTTCGATTTACTAATATTTCAAACCAGTGTTTAAAAAACTGCAGTCGAAACCAAAAACTGTCGAACAAAAAACGGAAATTTGTGTACAACTTTTCGATTTTTTAGTTGGTTTTTAATTAGAAGTAAAAGCAACAGTTTTTTTTTGGCCAATGACAAATTAAGAAGTGGAAGAAATAGCAGTTTTTCTACTTTGACTGCAGTTTTTTAAACTAGATCTAGTTTTACACCAGATCTGAACTCAAATTATTTTTATTCTTAACAAAATGGAAATTATAACTTTTTGTTTAAATATTTTTAAGAAAATAAAACAAAGATTAATAAAACGTTATGAACTTTTGTGGTAATGTTAATGACTAAAATTGCCAAAAACAACGCAATAACATTCAAAAAACTTCCGTTGAATTACAATAACAACAAAATCAAGTTGAAATTCCCATAAATTATGAGTCATTTTAAAAAAGAGGTTTTATTAAATGATTTTTTTTTTGTTGAGACAGAATTTATGTGTTTTGAATATTTAAAATTTTGTTTAGAAAAAATAAAAAAATTTTTTCTTGAATAATGCAACCAGAAAATTGAACGAATATTATAATACAAACATGTATGAGGAGCCGCAGAACAAAACGTACTTTTTTGCACATTTATAATTTTGGAAAAAATTAAGGTTTATTTATTTTGTCCCCTGAACCTGCAATTGGTAACAAGTTTTTAACATATCAACGGATGCTTCAAACTGCCATAAGTTTTCACATTAATTGTTAAGGAAGTTTGATATCAAACCACTTTTATGTCGGAAAAGTAAATTTTGGTAAAAAAAAAGATTAAAAAAGTACGTTTTGTTATGCACCAATTTTTTTAGAACCCTTTTTATTGGTTAAAAAATAAAAAAAAAATAAAATAAATACTAATTACTGTTAAAAGCTAAGGCAAAAGCTCCATGTTTACATTCTCCTTCAAGTTGTGCTGAAAAAGGTCAACAAGAAAAGGAAAAACAGAAACAATGTACTTTCAAGAAAAATTCTTGACAAAAATTACGAAAAACAGAATATAGCAAGAACATGTAAATCATTAAAATAGATAATCATTCAAAACAAATTTCGATATTCCAAGCTTAAAATACCATTAGCTTTAAAGATTGATGAAGACAATTGACTGCTAGCCGTCGTCATGGCGGTCAGTGTTAAACGGCAGAGAAGTTTGAGGAGATGGTGTGGTTACTATCGAAACATGTCTAATCAACCTTTCCTTGAACATGGGTTCAATTCCCGCGGCGGTCAATAATGAAAAATTATCAATAAATTTTAATACTTTTATTCTAATTTCTTCGACCTTTTATTTAAAATAATATTATTACTTATTAATATTTGAGCTTAAGGTCACTTTTATTAAAAATAGTTTGTTTATTTTTTATATCAATATTTCGATTTCCTTTAAAAATCTTCTTCAAGATATTGATATAAACTATTTTAAATAAAAGTGACCTTAAGCTCAAATATTAATAAGGAACAATAAATTTTAATACATTTCATGTTGTAAAATTCCTTTCTTCATAAAAATGATTTAATAAAAATTAAATTTAATGCACTTAAGCCTGATTA
Source organism: Pollenia labialis (assembly GCA_949318255.1). Classification (NCBI taxonomy): domain Eukaryota; kingdom Metazoa; phylum Arthropoda; class Insecta; order Diptera; family Polleniidae; genus Pollenia; species Pollenia labialis. Next base: position 88,162,927 of record OX439142.1, on the reverse strand, counting down.
AAATGTCAAAGTTTGGTTTAAAAATCATAAACAGTTAATAAAATAACCACAATACTAAAATAAACAATTATGCTGAATACACTTTTTCTAGAAGATTTCAACTGAAATATTACAAAAATACCAAAATGTCAATTTGTCAAATTCAGATGCGATTCAAATATTTCAAACTATAATACACTATTATTCATTTAAGTCCCGAATTCAAAAATCCCGAATCTTAATCCCGATAATTTAAGTATCTTCCTTGCTTTCGTCATTCCAGCATGGATTTAGAAGAGGACAATAGACTTCATCTTGGGAACATGGAAGTCAGTTAAAAAAGCTTATACGTGAAATAATAGTGCGCCAAAAATGTCACTTACCAAAGCCACTGGGGCACCTGCAGTATGTGCTGTGGCTCCATCTTGTTGCAACAACCCTGTATCTTGTTAAGGTTTAAAATTTTCATTGCTTTCTTTAGTCAGTAGTGGTTTTACACGACATGCTATTTTTTAGATGTTAAATGTGCCTAATATTCTTTAAACTGAAGTATTTGAACATGGCAAAATACAATTATGTAATTATTTTTTGCAACATTGGAAACATATCTTATATAACCGAAATGTATTTTTACGTTTGATTACATATTATTATCCAAAAAACTTTTGCAAATCTTAACTAAACGATGAAAATCAAACTAAAGAATATAAAACTAAACCTGAATTACACCTAAAAGAAAATACCCACGCTCTAATACGGGTAATTTTCTTCGAAGTGGCTGCACTGCTTATACAGTCGAGAAACGATTAAAAGCTCTAAGAAAATAATCTGCTCATTTGTTTTCCGCTAATGCAGATTTTACATCATATCGAATGATTTTGAAAACGATTCTTCGAAGGCCAGTTTAACTTATGCTATTCATTTAAGACCAGCAGGGGGCAAATTACGGCATTCGATTTCGATCGAAATTACAATACAATTTTAATGGAAAGTTTGATCGGTATCGAATGCCGTAATTTGGCCCCAGGCCGACTTAAGTTGTTTTAATATGAACACACAGATTCTTAAAACACCCACTGTATAATGACTATGTACAACGTATAAATTGTGTTAATTATAAGTTTTTTTTTATTAATTGAAACGTTGAAATACCTCTCAGTTTTTTAACAAGTTCCTTTTTGTTATTTTTTTTTTTGAGAAATCCTTTCACCCTTCAAAAACCTTCTAACAATTCTGAGAATTTCATACTTGTGTGGCCTTCACATCTACGTTAATAAATATAAAAAAAAAACAACAGAAACGATAATTAATCTTCTCTTGTTTTTACTTTAATTAAAATTTTCACTTTCTTTTATTATTTGATGTATGAGTTTTATATGTAAGCAAGTTGCAATCAACACCTACAACTTTGTTTTGCATTTGCAGCACTGCGATTGTAACCTTGTAATCTGTACTACATACTTTAAATAATTCTCATGTTAACCCTTTAGGGTATTAAACATTCGATTTATTTTCTTTTGTGGCATTGAGTTTATTTATCAAATGGGTTAATTGTGTACTTTATTTTAAAAGATTTCAGATGTGTATATTTTTTTCCAATAACAGAGTATGTCTCAAAATCAAGATTAGGAACCGTAACTAATTTCGGTATCGGTATAAAAGTGTTTGTTGTATTAAACGATTAGTAATTTCGGTATCGGTATTGATAACGGTAAACCGGTATAGGTACACATATATTTTGATTTTACAATTTAATTTACCAAACCAAACAAGAATTATAAAAAAAATAAATGGGGTCTAAACGCATTAGATAGCACATTTTTTACATGGTGGCAATTGTCAAAGAGAATTTTCTCTTAAATATTGTAAAAATTTAATTACTTCAGAAAAATTAATCACCCCTATTATTAAAGTCGACACAATTCGACGGAACCGAAATCGAGTTATTGTATTTTCTCACTGCCTATTTCACGATGCCACTCGAACGCTTTCGTTCACACAAATAACATGCAAAACAAAAACAAACTCTCAAAATTTGTTATTGTTTAACATGTAATTTGTGCGAACGAAAGCGTTCGAGTGACATAGCGAAATAGGCAGTAAGCGTTATTGGTATTAAAAATGTTTTCGGTTGCCAGCCTTGCTTGAAATCATCATTTTATTCCGGAGATTTATTTGAATTTATTTTTTAAAGCAATAAACCATATTTATTTTATTTTATACAAATAGAACTCTATTCTAAATTTAAGTTTCTGCAGATAAAACAACTTATGTCAAGAATCCTGGGTTTTTTTTAACAAAAAAGTTGTTCATTTAAATTTTAAAAAGCACAGCCGAACTTTTAATTTCATATACATAAACTGAAAGACAATCAACCTTTTCAATGTGTTTTGAATAACAATGTATGTATGTTGTTCTGTGTTCTTAACTTGAAAATATTTTTTATTGTTTATAACTGCAAAAGTCGAAATTCGTCTATAAAGCGCAATTTGTCATTATTAACATAAAATCGACAAAACCGACATATGCGCTTATTCAAGCAAACCGCAGCACAATCGTAATAACAATAATGAGTACGAACAAGTGATTGGATTTTATTTTTGTTTTATATTAAATTTGCATATTCAGTAGTATCTAGAGGTATAGTACTATTTAATACTGTAAGTTCGCCGGTACATTCATTAGGTTAATTGTTTTAAGTACTTTGCAATTGTGGATGTGAACGTAGTCATTTGCTTGTAAAAGTTTTTACTGGATTTTTCATATATGGAATGATGGATGGATGTATGGTTAAATGGGTGGATGCATGATGATATTGTATGTACTTTGCAGTGTGTATTTTACTTTCATATTCTCAAGTGCTGTCTGGAATTATTATCACAATTGTAACTAGAGAATTATTTAATATTGTATTCTTGACAATTTTCTAATATATTTTTAAGTTTTCTCAGGAATTAAAGGAATTTTTATTTAAATGTTATTTAAAAGGTTTCAAGTTTATTCTTATGGAAATTATTATAAAATTGAAGAAGACAACTAAAATTCCTCTTTCCGCTGTTGTTAAAAAATTTTTAATTTTCTATAAATCATTTTCAACATTTTAGTGAATAAAACAAACATCTGCCCTCCTTATCAATAAAAGTACATACCGTTTCATTAAATTTTAAGTTTTCTAGTCATGTTTTTATTGGAAAAACAATTTCAATTGCATTCTATTTTATTTATTTATTTTTTTTTTGTTAAATATTCCATTCAATAATTACACCTGTTATTCAACTTGAGTATTTATTATTTAGTTTTCCTAAAGTAGTTTTTATGAGCATTAAGAGTAACTACTCGTACACAGTAGTAGTTTTAGTCATTTTTGTTAAATATTCATGGCAGAAGTGCTTTTGAGTTTGAATCTAGGTATGTACCACAAAGTAATAAAAAAACTTGGAAATATTTGAACTTAACATTATTTAAAAAGCTTAGAAAATAGTTTATAAATACTTGCACAGATGGGATTAATTGCAGTGAGTATCTCAAGATTACACTGTGCTACAGCAAAACAAAGATTTACCGTTGTAGTTTAATAAAGTTTTGAAGTTTGTAGAACTAATAAAGTATTTTACTTAAGTGTTCAAACAGAATCGGGTCTTCAACTTCGGCAGTAACATTTTACTGTTTTAATTTTTAATTTTGTTTTGTTTTTCATTTTCTGTTTAGAATTGTTGGGAGAATATGTGCCATATGTAGGAGCATTAGAAAAAATGTTCTCAAACTAAAATAGATTTTATTTCACGTCGGCTTTCTATGACAAATTTGTATGCCAAATTGTATGGAAAATGTGGTCTCGACGCAGTTCTGTTTAAGCCCAAATCGAAAAAAATGTATAAAAATTTCGCGATAGATTGCTCGTGGCTCTTAGATGAGACTAGCATTCCCAATAAAAAATGGAGCTTCCAACGAAGCAGGTGTGTAAGGGAGAAATGTAAGAGTTTCGGATACCATCTCGCTTACGGAAGGTATAAATTTTTATATGGTGAGTTCCCACATTGAATAAATAAATTTTTGACACAAGAAGCGGTTAATTCAACGCATGTAAAAATCGTTGAAACAGCTATTTTTTAGTATTCTCACTTACAAAATCGCTTCGTAATAGGGAATGCCGTGGCACTTGAAATTTTTTTTTTTATAAAAATTGCAAAGAGTTCTTTCACTTACTTTACTGAATCTCTGTATGTTTTATAGCGTAGCGCATAATTGTAAGCTTATTTTTATAAATGTACCATTAGTGCTTCGCAAAATGATAAAATGTTTTATTGGGTTGGTGCCTGGGGCCGCCCGGGCCCGCGGATTACGTGGGTACTAGGGTCGACTTTGAACATTTGGCGTGGCTAAAATTACCGTCTAGGGGAGCTGGTCAGGTCAAAGCTGATTGTATGAACGATTTGCTATTTTACTGATGACTCTAGGATAAGAGGCACAGTTGCAGTGGTCTGTCTTGAGGATATAGATATAAGTAAGTCGTACATGCTTCATGATGACTGCACTCTATTTTTTGCGGAGGTTTTAGGGATTTTGAAGGCCGTAGAATTGATAAGGGGTAACATTGTTGGGAGCTAGAAAGTCACTATATATGTGGACAGCCAGGTGTCCCCTAAGGTCTTATTGGACTGTTTTGTTAATTCTAAGCTAGAGGGTGATTGTAGAATTGCTCTATGGGAAATTTTAGGCGAGTATTTTGTGGGGCTATGCTGGGTACCGGGTCACTGCAACATCTCCTGTAAAGAAATGTTCGAAGAGTTGGCGACATTGGGGCGCTCGAAAGTGGAGGATACTGACCTTGTGGAGACAGTCAGACTTTCAATAGGCTTTTGTTTGGGCAAGATTGTAGAATGGGTTCTTAACTTCACATTTGGCAGTGAAGTCATCAAGGACATAAATTTGTTCGTGCAGCATGACCTTTCAGTTTACGTATGCCCACTTTCAAGAATCTTTTGCTCTATAGGTGATTTATGTTGGACTAATAAAGGGTGTTTTTTTTATTGACTATCAGAACTTTGAGTTGGCATCACTGCTTTATTTGAGCACCCATTTAACAGCTGATAGTTGCTTTTGTTTAGTTTGCTTTGAAATTTCATTATGAATTGACTAACACCAGAGCTACGCGTGCAAATTGTTTAAATGTTTAATCAAAATAATTTGGCGACTGGGCTGAAGTACAAATTGATATTGATTTTGAATTTCCATTCAATTTTTTACTGTCCGATGAAGCCCAATTCTGGTTAAATGCGTACGTAAATAACCAGAATTGTCGCATTTGGAGTGAGGAGAATCTACAAGCTTTTGTCGAAACACCATTACATCCACAGAAAATTACTGTTTGGTACGCTTTAAGGGCTGGCGTAGTCATTGGCCCATATGTCTTCAAAAACGATGATGGTCACAATGTTACTGTCAATGGTGAACGTAAAATTGCCGAACAAATGGAACGGTAAAATTTACAACAATCTCGTGGTCATTTTGAAACCGTGCGTGTGAGTGTTAGTAAAAAAGTGAGGGTGTAGGTATTGCAAATTGAAAGGCAAAACTTGATCGTGTGACCTCCAAGTTAGCAGAGCATTGCTCATCATACATCGCTATAAAATATGATTTTTTAAAGAAGAGTTATTTTCCGAAAGGTTTTTTTCGATTAAGTAAACCAATATGCGATTTCGTTAGCACTCAAATAAAAAATAATCAAACACACAAACTATAAAAAAAGATAAACATCGATGAAAATTTCAATTTGAAACTGGGAAAATTCCAATTGAAAATGAGAATATAAATTTGAAATTGAGAAAATTCCATTGGGAAATTTTAATTTGAAATTGAGAATATTCCAAATAAAATTAAGAAAACTCAAAATCAAATTAAAAAGATTCAAAATGAAATTCGGAAATTTTAATTTGAAATTGAAATTGAGAAAATTCAAATGAAACTGAGAAATTTTAAATTTAAATTGGTGAAATTGAATTTTATAATTATAATTTATTAAAAGAACTCCTCGGTGTGTCCATTTGAATAATGCCTGATGTACTAGTTACACCAATTATGTGTATGTTTGGAACATGGGATGAAGGAATTGTCTGCACTGCGCGCAGTCTACTTGTTTCCAGCTCTTAAAAATCATTATTTTTGCGCACATATGCTGATCGTTTTTCTTAATTATGGAATATATTTTTTCGGGCATAGAATTTCCCACAATTGTGGTCGAAAGTTGTTTATAAAACTCCGAATTGTAAAAAAGTCAGGATAAAAAGATGTAATTTTCCACTATAAACGTCAAACGAAATGATGTTGCCATTCATACAAAATTGCTAATTTTTAATACAAAGTACGAAAAATTACATCTCTTTTTATAAACTCTTGAATTGTACAACTCTGATTTAAAAAATTATTTTTTATAGTTACAACATTTTAAACATAACTTCTTTCTCATTTAACTTTCAAAAAGAAAAAACACATACGTATTCCACGGATAATTACCTCGACCAAAATGCCAAACTTTTTGGGTAATTATGCGGGGTAATTATAAGAATACGTTTAAAAATCTCAGTGAGGTAATTAAACGTATTTATTATCTTAACTTTGATGTATGAAAAAAGTGTAGACATAGGAATTTTTACATGTATCAGCCATGGCCCAATTAGTAGGTCTGCTCGAAACGCCTGCTGATTTTTTGCAGAGTTGTGTTTTTAATACTAATACACAGGCATAAATGAGCAAAATGTCAAAAGTTGTTTACATTTTTTAACGCCATTGCGTTTATTTGAAAATTGTTTACTTTTTTAATGATTTTTTATTTCAAAAAATTATTTTTCTTATTGTGAAAATAGAAATTAAATTTAATAATTGTGATGACAAAAATTTTAAATAATTTCAATAATAAAATAATATATGTACATATTTATGTACGTAATAAATAAAAAAACTAAAAGTGATGATACAGCAGCGCCAATGTATTTATAATTTGATGCCGAAAGTTCCATGTCCAAAGCATGTTACAGAATCTATTTGGTATGAACGATTCAATCAACAAAAATTAATCTGGGGAAAATCATTTGAACAGCACATTAAAAACTGCTTATTTTCCTCCGCCGCCTGCATATGGTGTGAAGAAAACCACATCAACAGAGTAATTTCCACAGACCAACATGTTGACCAAGGGGACACTTCTTGTATATCGGGTAAAGCATTTCCATTGTTTTCTCAACACCCATATGATGGCGAAGGAGGTAAGTAAGCAGTCTTTAGTGTGCTGTTCAAATGATTATCTCCAAACTAATTTTTGTTTGTAACATGATCTGGACATGGCACTTTCGGCCTAAAATGATAAATACATTTGCGCTGCTGCATCATCACTGGGGAGATATGTACTTTTATAAAATTTTAAAACACGAACAGAAAATACTGGTAGTATTTTGCAAAATGTAAAAATGTATTTAACATATACATATGTATATGAAATTGTTTATATACATAAAATATAGAAAACATCTTCTCATATTCCTTTCGGTTTCGTTTTTTGTATCGCCCAATTAGTCCTAAGCACTCTTTTTAGAACAATCTTATTTTACAAAAATTTCGATTAAAAATTTTTTATTTTACAAAATAAATACATGATAAATACAAAATACATATTCTTTGACGGCTGACAACTTTCTGACATTTTTACCATTTTTTCTATTGTTGCATTGTTGTAGTTGTGCGCAGACCTACTAATTGGGCCATGGTATCAGCTAAATCTAAAGAAATAGCAATTAAAAGCAATGGGATTTGCGGTCTTAAATTTTATCTGTAATGCTTTTTGGGATGTCCTGTCATATCCTTCTAACAAAAGCGTACTTATACATACAATCTTATGATCATGGAAACCGTAAATATGCATTGCACGGTTTTTCTTTAGCGACCAATAAAGGCGGAAACAATATGTTTGTCCGTTTTAGAGCTTTTGATAAATATTGGTATCGGTTTGTTTGTGGATAATTTGCATATTTTAGCTATTGCTGCTTTTTTATTGCACACATATTTCAAGTTTTTAAGCATATTTTTATACATGCTCAGCAAATAAAATATTGCTAAAATTCTGGTTATCAGATGAATTGTCTGGTGCTTTAATTTCGCCATCTACATTTAATTTTCAGTCCACAATTTTAAGCCAAAGCAAGTTTTCGCTAAGAAGATAAATTTTATTCCAAAATTTAAAGTTTTATATACATATATGTATGTATGCATTAAGAAAAAAGCAATTATATAAATTTGTTCTGATACATAGAAATATAGACGCATCGTTTAGTAAACCGATCGAATCAGAAACGCTTTTTAAAGTGATCTCTTCGTGTCCGTTCGTTAATCTGGCTGGTTGTCTCTCCATGCAAGCCTTGTGCGGAAAGAAAAGTAGCTGTTTTTAGATAATATGATAAAATTTGGTAAATACGTTTTAATTGTCATAATAACAAAGCCTATGTTAATTGTAAGAATCGCTCTATAATACCACATAGTCCCCATGCAAACTTCTTTTTTTATGTCCATAAACCATTTTGTTATGTTCGTATTAAAATTAAATTTGGCCCAAAATATCTTACTGCAAATTAAATATGGTTGAGTCGGATCAGATTTAAACATACAGCTTCCATTCAAATATCAATCCCTAAAATATCCAAGCTATTTCATCTTTTCAAATGTTAATATAATTTAAAATTTAGCGACCTTTCCTTTAATCACTTTAAGACAAAATATCTCATATATTTGGTGTATCTAGATAATATTCAGCACAAATAAGTCTTATATGAAACTTTATTCTGGTGAGTCCTGAAGAATGTTTATTTTAATGCAAATATGATTTGTGGAATATTTTTTGGCCATATTTTTTTAAATGCTTAGTGCATATTTTCAAATTATTAACATGTAAACTTGGTTGTATTACTTACTGTGTTTTTGCCAAATAGTACTGAGGCAATTAAACGAATGAAATTAAGGTGTAATTTTGTTTTGGGAGTTTAGTTTTTAAGGCAATTACCCGAATTGGGTAATTAAGCGTAAGGCAATAAAACGTGGATTTTTGTTTGAAAAAAGGAAGAAAAAAAACGGGGATTTAAAACTCAAGGTAAATAAGAGTGAAAGGCATTTAAGCGTGGGGTAATTAACCGGGTTATACTGTATTAAGAATGAGTTCAATAAAAAAAGTTATAAAAAAGAATTAAAAAAAAGAAATAAAATTAATGAAGTCAAAATTTCTGCAATTTAATATTTCAAAGTTTATATTGTATTGTTTTCATGAAAATGTATCTTTACATACCTTTACTTTCGCAAATTTTATCAATTTTTGTTAATGATGTGACAATTAAATAAATTAATTAATTCACTTTTTGCACTTATTTGGCATATTGAAAATATCAATTACCTCCACGAATTATTTGGCAGATTTTTTTTGACAAAAAATAAAATAAAAAAAAACCCGTTCACGTCAATAAGAGTGTAATTTTTCTTTTTTCCATTTTTCCAACCAAAAAAACTTTAAATGAATACCCTTATTATCTTTACTAAAAGCTAGCTTATACTATAATACTTTGTATTTTTACATGTCATAAACTCAAGTTATATGCATAAGTATGATAGTTTGAATGCAACGTTTCATGAAAATAAAAAGCATTACAAAAAAAAAAATTTGACATCCCATACGTCTTCATCGTTTTTCGAAATTTTTCTAAACAATAATACTTTTTAACAAGGTTTCGTTTAACTGAGCTAAATTCTTATTTCATACTACATATTGATAAACTGAAATTTATTGTTGATGGGATAAGCTATTCCTATGCGCATTTCACTGGTTGCTTAAGCCAGATCGTCAGAAAACTTTTTGAATCCCAAGAAAAACTTTGATTAATAATACTTTTCATCTGATCAGCGTTGCATTTGAACAAAAGCAATTAAAATTATTATTTCATGTGTGATAGTGTGAATACAAACTGTAATATTAAATAAGATTTTTTGAAAGTCGCAACAAAACTCATTCGATTTCTATCTCACAAAGTTTTCTGGAATACGTAACACTTGTGTGATAGTGTAAATTAGCCTTAAATAATATTAAATAAGAAGGTGAACAGTTTTTATTCCGTAAGTCAAAATAATTAAATTGTCTACAATAACATCTAATCGTTTTAATTGTTTAATATTTTACAACAACTTTCAAAAGTTTATACGAATAGAATTATTCGAACTTTCAAGAAATCGTTAATTGTAATAAAATAAAAAAATGTTAAGTAAAGTCAAGATTAACTTATAAGCAATTTTAATAAAAGTTTTATCTTAAATATACTTTTTTTAATCAGAATAACATAAAATGGCAGATGAATTAATTTTAAAGCCAATTTAAAACTTACCTATTAATATTTTTTTTTACTTTTTCCATGAGTATCCTTTAATCATAATCTGTAATAATAAAAAAAGAAAACAAATTATTAATAAAAATGTGCATAATTTCAGTGTCATCGTATGAATTAAAAAACATTTTTTTTTGAACTACGCATTTTAATTGAAAGATTTAAAACAATTTAACATTAACATTTTATAATTGAAGTCACGAAATACTTTTACTCGTATTTCATGTTAATCTCAAACTAAGAATGTATTTACGCTTGTTTTAAATAAATTAAAAATTAATTAATAGTTGAATTTAATACAATTAAATATTAAAAAAGCAAGTTTGCACGCATTAAATGTTAGGAAATTTAATACATTTGCAAACTAAAGCATAGAAATTCAAAGGCGTAAAAGTTCAGAGGCATGAAATGAACACCCATTAACTCGGATGGAGTCTTTTAAAAGTTAAATAATAAATAAACATACAAGTAATAAAGTAATGTAAGTACATATGTGTTATTCGTATACTTTATATGCTTGATGTTAATAATTAAGGGTGCTCACTTAGAAATTCTTACTCTAATTTGTACAAATCTTTACAACTCGAGTTTAATGCTTAAAAAGGCCTAGTCAAATTGCCATAAAGTTAAGCTATTAGATACCAAGCTAGTACTTTACAAAATAGTTAAGATGGCACGGCACGCCCATTTAATACATAATGCTGAGAATATAATGCAACTTAATATGCAAAATTTTTATTTTATGAACAACAAAGTCTCGAAATATCTGGATAAATGTGCTCAAGTTTGGAGATAAATTTAGACTTCAGCTAGATTCATCCATTGTTTCCGAACAATTTTTTTGTCCGGATAAAATTTGTTTTACTGAGAAAAACAAAGCTACCATATGAAGTATGTGTATAAACGAGGTGTAAGCTTTAGTGAAATTGATGCGTTTAACTCCAGTAAAAATATTTAGCAATTTCAATTTGATTTTAACGCTGAGTCTTCACCTAAGATAATATTTGCTCAAATATGGGAGAGAACAAATTTCTTCATGCTAAGGCCTCGTTACTCTTACGTAAATGTTGCGGATACGTAAACGTTGCGGTCGACTTGAAATGTTGGTAGTTACTAAAAATACATAAAGTGTACTCGTACATATTATTTGTTTTGATTTTGCTCACTTTTCCACAAGTATAACTCTGTGATTTTATTATAATATATTTTTTATGTGACAGCTCAAACTTTAAAATATGTGGCATTACAGTTCAAGTTTGTCCGGACAAATATTAAAATATGTGGCATTACAGTTCAAGTTTGTCCGGACAAATATTAAAATAACACCAATACACAGAGAAAACAGATTCGTGATCACAACCGAATTTGTCGCCAATTGAATTTCGTCGGCATGTACTATCACACAATACGGATACAATTATGTATGTACTGAGCATTTCGTTCGTTAGCATTATATTTTTGATAGCAAAATTTGAATTTTAGTACACTATCAGTTATAACAAAAGCTATTGCTTATACCCAAATATATGATAGATGCAACTGAATTACCACTAAATTGGTTTTCGTAACAAAAGATTTGATTGCATTTATGAATATATTTCTTCAACCGCTTGCATAAACCGTTACCCGATTTTTATATAGAAAATAAAAATAATTCCAATATTTATTTTTTATTTTGATCGTTTCTACATTGTTTAATTTTATGCAAACGCATGCATATGCATGTTTGTATTACAATTTAATACCATGTTCGCCGACAGCGTTTTTTCGTAATTCACTCTCTATCGTAATTCACAGCCTAATTATGATCCAAATTACATAATGCGTCATACCAAATTTTGTGATCGAATTATCTCATTTTAACGTAATTCAATTTTTATTACCCAGTGGATTACTTTTAAATCAATGTGATCTCTAATTTTTATCGGTTAGTTTTCATCACCAGCTGTCAAAGTGCCGGTTCACACACGTCAAGTTCGACTTTTCAAGTCTTGAGTTTCTAGAGGAGAGAGGGGGAAAATGGCATTATCTTTTCCCTTCTCTCCTAAAAACTCAAGACTTGACGACATTGAGGTAAGCGTAATGACTGAATAATATGACAGTTCGCGTTGAAGATTACGTGCGTACCTGACTTTCGTCATTGCCTTACTGCAAAATGGTTCGAAGATCTTAGCTTACAGTTTAAATCAGGGATGATAAACTACATTATCTAAATTGTACTTAATTATGTAAAGAATTATACTTTTTTGACCCTAATTGTACTAAAAATATTTTTTACTAGTTTTATTATTGAAATAACAGAAAATGTACGAACATATGTACATTAAAATTCACTTGCACTATACACTTATGTTCATATACATACGTATTTGCAATACACCTTTGGCAATTAACAAAAAAATATTAAAGCGTATATAACACGGAATGTAAAAAGCCACAGTAGCAAGTTCGTGTTGTGTGATTACGACAAAATTACATCAGAACCACATGCGCATGTAGCTTTTTACATTCCGTGTACTTTAGGCTTAAGTTAATACGTAATAAGTAATTTAGACGATGCTTTTTTATCTGTCATTTTCAAATACTCAACAGGGTATTTTTTATATTCCTCTAACTCCCACTGGAGCTTAGGGCGCCAAAGAAGAACAGGGTATAAATACGTTTTAACCCAGTAATAAGCCCAAAAGATATTGTCTAAGCGCCCTTATGCGGGCCCCCAATACGTTGTAACTGGTCGTACAATTGAGTTGAATAGACCAGTTGATCGTTCGCAGCACATGCTACAATTTTTTAAATACCTTTTAATTAAGCTTTATTAAGAAATTATTTTTAAAGAGTCAACATGAGTACTGATTTTTTAGCACTAGTGGCGATTAATGTAGCAAGAAATTAAATAAATAATAGTTCCGGTAGTTTGTATATTCTTAACTAAAATTGTGCATTGGAATTTCGTTTTAGTTTCTTAAATATTGTTTACTTCGCACAGTTGCATTCAAAACGGCAAAAACGAAAGAAAAAATCGCCATCACACGTACCAATTTGAAAGCCCAAATCAAATTCATATTTTATTCAACCAATGACCAACCACACCTCTAACGTAACAATTGGTTGTACAACTTGATCGAATTATGGGGCCGCACTTTATCCCGTTTCATTATACTTTAAGAAATCAAGCTTAAAAGTTTTCGTTTATTTATATCAAGAAGATTCATTAGAATGTAGTAAATCATTTTCTGAATTAAATTCGATGCAATATTCACAAAAAGGCGGTTTCTACGCTTTGTTTTCATTATATTTTGCTACGAAAAAATCCTTTGCATATTCGCCGACGAATGTTGTGTAGACAATATGCCATTTACAATTCTTCTGATATTTGGAAATTTTTAAATTGTACTAAATATGTCATTGGAGTACTTCAGTACTTTTGCAATGCAAATAGTACTGAAAAAAGTACAATTGTACTGACTTTATCATCCCTGGTTTAAATCTTTTTAATTAGCGCTGATACCAGAAAAAGAAAACTAAACTTAATAAAATTAGATCTCTTCTTGCCATTGAATTGGGGTGCACTGTAGGTTTCAGTGTCTAATATATAATAAATCTACTGTTTTTTGTAAAAGATTTGAGCACCCTATTTTACGCCTTTAACTTGTATATCTTGCAAGTTGATCTCTCTGTTGTTCTATCGGTAAGATCTTTACTTTTTAAATGCGTAACACTAATATCTCAAATGGTACTTAGAGCGTAAAGTATGAAGAAAATAATTAACTTAAATTAAACAAACCTTCATGCCATATAAACACAAAATAACAATTCTCTTGTAAAATAAAACGGTACGTGGTAATAGAAGATTATTTAAATATGTCAAAACTACATGCATTGAATTAATCTTATTAGATATTAAAACTGTTTGTTTGTTTGTCTGTTAACATTTGTTCAGTTTTCTAGGAGATCTGAAAATATGATCATAATTACACTGAGGGAAAAGCAAGCTCTATTTAATCTAAAAAATCAAGCTTTATTAAATCATTGGTGCAATTTTACATGTGAACGCGACTAGTCGTTGTGTGTTTGAATATTGTAAATCGTCTTTTATTATTCCTGACGATGCCATCCAAAGGATGGGGAAATATTTAAAAATGAAAAAAGAAAAATAATAAAGAATACAATTTATTAAAAAGTCAATTGTGGCCAAGAGCTTGTTTATTTACACAGGATTGATACTTAATTTATTTGAAATATTGCCTCGTTTAACTTTAAAAAATACAACGTGTTTTTTTCATAGTTTTATAGCTTTGTATTAAACCAATTTCAAGTCTAGTTCATGACCGATTTTAGACTGTTAAATCTTATTTGAAACAAACTGAAACTATTTACATTATTAAATTTTGAGTTGCCTTTATTATTTTTATAGCATTGGAATTGCTTTTTTACATGATTTATTGAAACAAATTTTAATAAAATGTAGTCACTTTTATCCGTAAAATAAAAGTAAAATAAAAGGTCGATTTAGTTGGTTTTTAAAAACAAATAAATCTTATAGAGAATATTTGAGCTAAATTTATTCACCTAGCTTGTTTTTATGAAAGCCGGGTGAAATAGGCAATAAATTTGGCTAATTTTTAATATTTAATACTCTCTATTTTTTTTGCTTTTTGTTTTTATTAAATTTTTGTAATAAAATAAACAAGGCGAATTAATTTTGCAGGTGGCGTTGGAAACACAGCTGTGCCACTTTTTGTCGTATTTAGAGAGAGTAAGTCTGAATTTACACGTTTCATCTTTTGATGCTCAACTTCTTTTCAATTCCCTTTTACAGATGCCAATATATTCACACGCAGCAATCGGTTTCAACTTTTTTCGGTACAAAACAACAACAATTTTATTAATAGCGAATCAAAGAGAAAAAGAAAAGAAAAAAATTACATGCAGCTATCGTTGTGCAAATACCAACGAATAAAAACACAAAGCGTACTGACCGAGTACAGGCATCTCCGTACTAACCCCCTTTCTTCTTTCTTCTCTCACCTAAAAACATAAGAGTTGAGCATCAAAAGATGAAACGTGTAAAAGCAGACTAACGACAAAAGTTGCTCAGTTTTTGACATATCGACCAACGAAAACAGCGAATAAAATACAATATTGTGTTTTTGGTGTTGTACTTGTTGTAGTATCGCCACCACCGTTAACATAAATTCGCCTTGAAAATGTAGAAATATGTTCCCAAATTAGGTTTTACTAGCTTATAAGATATAAGCAAACATTAGTGTTGTATTACCAGACGATTAATTTTGAGCTTTAAACGAAATTTACGGCCTTTAAATAAAATTCCATGGAATACCTATCAAAGTTTTTTACAAAACACCTTACATATGGTATAGATATGGGCTCAATCAAAAAAGAAACGCATGTATTTAAGGCAAATTGGAATTTACATTTATTTATTACTTCATCTTAAGGCCAGCGTATAGACAATGTTTTTTGTTTTTTTTTTACTTGGTGTAAAGAGCCGTTTTCTGATATTAGGTAAATCGAAAAAAGTGGGCGGGGCAAAATGTTCTTTCCGTAAAAACCTAAGTTGGACCATGGCGATCATTTTAAAGAAAAAATCGGTCAAGCCGTTCTCAAATTATGCGCTTAATAGAAAAAGTGGGCGTAAAAGTAGGCGTGGTAATTTTTTCTTTAGATGAAAACGTAAAATGTATTAATACGAACAGTTAAAAGAAAAATTAGTCAAATCGATGGAGCAGTTTTTTGATTTTAGGTAAATCGAAAAAAGTGGGCGTAAAAGTGGGCGGGGCAAAATGTTCTTTCCGTAAAAACCTAAGTTGGACCATGGCGATCATTTTGAAAAAATCGTTCAAGCCGTTTTCAAGTTATGGATTTTGCCACGCCCCTCCGACCCCAAACCGAAAATCAAAAATCAGACAGTGTCACCCGCCTGAATATTCTGAAGATTCCCTGAATTTTCACTACATACCAGTTAATTCAAGGTGAAAGTGAAAAAAGTTCATATATTATAAAAAAGTAAAGGTTTATATGTAAAAATTACATATTTACTAAAGTCTTTGCTTTGTGGTCATATCTAAGCCTTCGGTAAACAGATCTGGTTGAATTTTAACAGTAACCCATTGCGGACTACATAATAACCTAGTCCCCATCATAACTGAGGGCTTAGAAAATCCATATTCAAGATTCACACAAAGAGACGGACATCGTTAAATCAACTCCTCTTCTCATAAGAATCCAGAATATATTGGGTATTCCTTTTAACTGCATAACAACGTATGTCAAACTGCATTGGCATTTTTGTAAAACAAAAAATTGCAAATCATCATGAATCTTTTATCGCTAGAACGATGGTTTATGGAAATTTAACTTAAAAAAAAATATTAAATAAATCTGTACGCGAAGCTTACAAAGCACTTCGTCCATTTTAAGTTCATCATAATCGGACTAGTGAGTAAGCAATTCGTGAAGCTATTAATCGTTTTCGAACAAATTTTACTCTTCTCAATTCAAAACCATCAACAAGACAAGGAAATGTGCTTCGTGCTCATGAATCAAAGAAACAAGATTGCGCACTCAGCCGTACAAAAAAAGTTTCTACTGCGCATCTACGTCATAATAGACTTAGACTGAAGTAAACAATTTAAACAAATATTTTATTTGCTTTTTAATTTTAAATTGTTTAGTTTGAAACTTAATGATTTAAAAAAATATTAAATTTCATTATTTTAAGCGAAACTTATAAAATTTAGTACATATTCCCCAGAACCACATGAAGGGTATATCATTTTGACACAAGGTTAGTAATCAGCTGTTGCTTACGTAGCAAGATAAGGTCACCTTGTGTAAATTTGCCTTATTATAATTCATGAGGGGTTTGTTTACATACGCAAAACATGTTGCAGGAATAAAAACGTCAAATTGTACAAACTCGCATAATAGGTAACATTGATGCATGCCAAAATTTTCGTGTGAAATAATTAATGTTGCACAACATTTTTCACAAATTTGAACAGAGTACTAGGCTTTATACGTAAAAATCTTGGCAGAAGAGCCTACTAAATACAGCTCATGCAAAAATTGAAGCCAAACGATCATAGTTTGCATCGCATTTTTGCTGATTTTGCTCATTTGAAACTGGCCGAAGATGAGAATTTTTATCAAAGAATTGTGTTTAGTTATGAAGCTCATTTCTGGTTAAATGGATACTTCAATAAGCAATATTGTCGTATTTGGAGCAAAGACAATCCTCAAGCCGTTTACGAATCAGCGTCACATTCTTTAAGATTGATGGTTTGGTGCGGTTTAAACGCTGGCGGCATCATCTGTCCTTATTTCTTTCAAAATGAGCAAATAGCTGTCGTTACGGTGAATGGTGAGCGCTATCGACCCATGCCGACTTAGATTTTGTTTATTTGAGACATAAAACACTGTCGATTTATTACAAAATCAATTTGATGATAATTTTTTGTTTCCGGAGATATCCTGTTCCCTGGCCCCCTCGTTCGTACGATTTAATGCCTCTGGATTGCTGGATTGTTACGTCATTGGTTAATGCCGACAAACCAGCAACTCTTGATACATTGGAAGCCAATATTAAAGCCACACGGTTCTTGTGTTAAAAAAGTAAGTCAGTCATCATAAAGTAAGAACTACACTCTTTTTATAAATTTAAATCAAGTGTTTACTTTTTATTGGAGTTTTATTTTGTTTTGAAATTCTTGTTTTTATTTTATATATATATTTTTTTTCAAATTTGAAGACTTAATTTTAACATCAAGTATCTGGATCTTAGGCTGCAGCTTTTCTCTGAGTGTACAAGAATTAAACAAAAAAAATATTTAAAATTCAATGGAGAATATCGTATGAATCCCAAAAGCGGCCACTACAAACTAATTTGACTTGCAGTGATTGTGTCAGCCCCACCCTCAAATGTTGTTTGCCTATTACGTCGAGACCTTAATTTGATATTTTTTTTTGTTTTTGTGTATTTTGTTTTTAGAAAAAGTTTAAGTATGAGCACAAAATTGAAAAAATGTGTTCAACATGCAAACCCATGTTTGTAATTAGAAAATTATAAAGAATTTAAATGGTATTTCCAGGTATATTTTTTTATTTTTTATTTAACTTTGAGTTTGTGGGTTCTTTATAGTCATATTGAATTGAAACGGCGAAAGAGTTTTTCAGTGTTTGTTTTGTTGGTGTAGACTTGTAATGCTTTGTCTTCCTTTTGTTGTTGTTGGTTTTGCTGTTTAGCTATTTTTCGGTGTCCCCAATTCTTTGGCACACTTCCGCTTAAACTGGCCCAATCATTGATTAAAATGTAGTATGTATAGTATAGTGTAGTATGTATATGTAGTTATGTATTTTTTTTTTGTACCAAACATACAACATGTTTAATATAGTGCTAGTAAATTGTGTTCACATATGACGTAGTAAATATTGAGCATGACATGAAAAAGGGGTTTGCCTATTTGATTCATATAAAATTTATTAATATTGCAAAGAGCTGTTGTATAAACAAAAATAGAAGGACATTTCGTGACCTAAATAAAATCTAAATAATGTGGGAAAATGATTTTCTTTTTGGAATAAATAAAGGGTTGTTAGGGTAATCAACTATTGATTTTGTTAACGAAATAAGGGAGGTCAAAATAAAGCAGGAGTACTTTGCGAATAATCGGTAGTGGAAAATTTATCAACTGATTGTTAATTCGCTGTGAAACCTTAAACCTTGTCAGTGCAATATGTTGTGGCAATTTTTATACCATTTACCACAGGTGGTGGAACAGGGTATAGGTACACACAGAAAAAAATACCAATGTTAAATTAACATGGCGAAATGTTGATTGAGAATCATAGTAAATTTCTATGTATATACTATGCCCTTTATTTAAATTTATAATTATCTTTTAAATAATCTTTTAATTAAAATTATTGAGTTAAATAGTACATCAAGTTTTCAAAGTAGAATGATGACGAAAACCATATCAGGACATTCTGCTGATGCTTCTGTTGACAAAGGAGAATAGAAAATAAGTGAGGCATGTGTTACAGGTTTAAGTATATTGAATTATTCTCAAATAAATGCATAAGTTGTCTCAGCAGCTTCTTCATACTGTTATTTCACACTCAAACCAATTTGATTCTACATGAAATTCATGTTGTTTCAACTTGAAATAACTTTTATTCAACGTGATTCTGATTGTTATTTCAATATAAATGACATTTTGCTCTAACGTTACTGCAATGTTAAATTAACATGAATTATATGTAGTTATTTTAAAAGAAAAAATGTTGTTCGCAAGTTATTGTAAAATTATGTTAAATTAACATGAAGTAACAATGAAGCAAAATCACTACCAAAAATGGTAAAATCAACCTTGTTTTCGATGATTTTAGATTCATTTTTTCTGTGTGTATAAAAGTTTGTCATTCAATTTATAATTTCTGCAATATTGATGTTGGACCCTTTAAAATTTATTTATTCTGGGTCCTTATAAGTATCGAAGTTGATTTAAAGATCGGTCCACAAATGCTGAAATATGAAAATGGAAGGAGCCAAAGTTTCCACATGAGGTAGAAGTATCTTGATTATAAATACACAACATTCGACAAAATGTAGGCGCGATTGGACTTTCTGTTATTTTCGCACTATGGTGAAGGGTGTATAAAATTCGGCATAGCAGAATATAGCACTCTTACTTGTTTTTTGTAAAATTAACTTAATTATGCTGCGGAAAAATTCGTAAATTTCTGTTTATAATAATATATAATACATATTGTTAAACTTTTAAACTTTGTTTTTATGAATTTTTGTTATGTTACTGCCTGTTTGTGGAACGCGAGCACAAAAGTGACTCGTTTAACTTACATTCAAAATGTTAATTAAACGAGTCACTTTTGCACTCGCATTCTACAAAGAGGCAGTTAGATTTGTTAAATTGTTTCCAAAATTTTTACAAATGTTATGTAAATAATCCCCTTATGTTGCAAACAATAAAGAATTACATATACAAATTTTTTAATTGTTGCTAGCATCATGTTGCTAAAGATTTATTATCTAACAGCATTAAAATGTGACAAATAATATTTTTCTTAGATCCACTAAAACTTTAAGAAATACCATTATTTTCACTCCATTTAAAATTGATAACTAAACATGTATTTTTCCCTCTTTTACATAAATAATCTAAACAAACAACATCCTCATTTATTTCATGGCATGTAAAAATATCATTAAATGTTTAAGTAGAAAAAAACATCCAGTTATATGAGTTTATAATTAATAAAAAATTCGAGCAATTTACATTTTTTTAATACAACTTCTTATAAAATCAAATTACAACGCGTCTAATAAATAAATTTTGTTGCTACAAAATGTTCTGCTTGAATTGCCAAATTGTACATGAAGTCATTAATAACTAAGCAAAATACATATCTGTAACAATAACAGCAACAGAAGCATCATCGATCGTAATAAGAAACATCAGCAGCAACATCGAGCAACATTTACCAACAACATCATACAGTGGGGTATGTAAGTATGTCTTGCAGGCATGAGCCATTAAGTTATAAACCGTTGGATGTGAGTGATTGTTTAGATGGTTGGCTGATTTGGTTTGAATGGGTGAGGTGCTGCTGCTGTTGCTTTGTATTGTTTTAAAAAATATACTCAAAAAATTAATTTATATATTTCCTTATTAATAAGTACTGCAAAAAAAAAAACAAACAACAGCATACATTTTTAACAGTATAATTATTTTTATTGCTAATAAAACAAATTAAATATATGTGTATATAATTACTGTTACATGTTTTTTGGTTTTATATGTAAAATTAAGGGTTTCTATTGAAAAAATTCCCGCAAATTTTGGAATTTCTTCCCAAAGTATTTGAACTAAATTTAAGGTTTTGTCACATTTAATGGAAAAATCAAAGAACAGTTTTTAATCAGAGCAAATTATAAGGAATCTTAATTTAGTTTGAGAAACTGAAGTTTTTTTTCGTTTGTCAAGGCTGGATTTTCTCTTTAGAGTTTAAGAAAAATCAAAGAACAATTTTTTTCAGAGCAAATGATAACAAATCTTAATTTAGTTTGAGAAACTCTTCAATATCATTTCATATTCATATTGTGTGGCATTTACCAGCAATTTAAACTCTATTTTTTTTTTTATAATTTCCTAGCTTATCCCGCGAAGCTTTATGCTTGTCTGCAGGAAAGAAACCAGAGTCTGCAATTAGCTCCTTTCATAAACGATTATAAAATTTAATAAACGTTTATTAAGGGAAATTTTCATAGAAAATTGTTTTGTAAACCTTTATTAAATCTATATATATATAAAAATTAAACGGTCGATTAGAAATTTTCAGGAGATGGTTTGTAAAGAAAAATTAATTTAAAAATTAAACGGTCGATGTAAGTAATCGCATCACGCGAAAACGTCTGGAGCGATTTGACTGATTTTTTTCTATTCGATTCGAAATTTTCAGGAAATGGTTTGTAAAGAAAATTAAATTAAATCGATAACTAGATGGGCAAATTTTGTTCGTAGTAAAATTGTGCTTAAAATTAATTTTAATGTATTTTATTCTTTAAAGTTTATACAATCTTTATAACGAAAGCTTTTTCTCTTATTAAAAACCTTTTTAAATGCAAAAAAATAGTAAAAAGTAATCCACCACACAAACATATTTATCGATAACATTGAAAATAAAATATGATTTGTCATCCATGGCCATAGCAGCTGACTTTTTTTCACCACACATGCGACGGATACAAAAGTAGAAAGTAATACCATGTTCACACGGACAGCAATATTCGTGTTTCGCTCTCTTATTCCTGTTTCGCGCCCCCAAACATGATTGAAACGACTTGTTTTCCCATACAAAATTTTGAGAGCGAAACAGGTCGTTTCATTTTGAAACAGGCTGCGAAACAGGAAAAATGTACTATCATCTCCAACTTTGATAACAGTTATCGTTAGTTTATCTGAACTAGCTCTCAAAAAATATCAAAACAAAGAAAAAAACAAAATAAAAATTAATTTTTAATAAAATAAAGTGATAATTATAATACCTTAATATTAATAAAAGTATTAAATAATATATTCTTAAGTTTAATTTACTTTTTTATCTATTTAAAAAAAATCACACCAACAACATAAAAAAAAATTTCAAAATGAAACAGGAATAAATCGTATGAACAGCATGTTTGGCAATCTAGTTTCAGAGAGCGAAACCAGTGGTTTCTATCGTCGTATGAACATAGCATAAACCTACTTTCATGCGTTGATACAACTATGCATTCTACTTATGCGATTTTCTGTGTAACTTGTCATATACAATTACACTGATTCTACTTTTTTGTCAGATGCATAAAAAGGACAGACGCATAAACGCATGGTGTGGACCTTCAGCTTAAGACACCAGCGGAATGGTTTTCGTCATCAAAAAATGTATGTACTACTAGCATTGAACAATGTTATTTTAACATTTTTCGTTTAAAATTAATATGATACAATAATAATTTTAAATAATGTCCATACTTTTGCAGAAATTTCCTATGCTTTTTAATCAACATTGCGCAATGTTCATTTAACATTGATATTTTTTCTGTGCGCTAATTCTATTACGATTTGTTTTCTTAATATCTTGGAATGCAAGAAAAACTTTCTACGCTCCCGGGAATAGAAAAAGTCCGCGAAATGAGAAACCCAAATTATATGTCTGTCAACACATTTAAAAGAGTTGTTTAATAAAAATTTTAAACTTTAATTCATAAACGTCGGCTTGTTGCTAGTTATATCAGGGAATTAGTAGTGAATAATATTTATTACTTACAATTTGTTAATTAAGTCAAATGGACAAAAAAAGTAAGAAAGGATGAGTTCCAAAACGTCAGTTGCAAGATAACTGTACAAAAGTGTTGCATTCAAAAACGCAAGTGTGTAGAATTTATAATAGCCCTATTTACAATCTTGTGCAAATGGTCTTGTATCGTAGCATTTGCAACATGATATAGTACATATATTTTACTCTACACCAACAAAATATGCAGCAATTAATTTATGGCTCTCTTGTTAATATACCACACTTAAAATCAATAGTTTATAGTTTTTCTCGTCGTATGAAATACTTACTTGCAAACCGGCAGCTGACCCACATCACTAACTAAATCAAAGAGGTCATTCACAACTGCTAGAAAATTTTAACAATTGCATAAATTTGTACACAATAAGATCCGATATACATTCTCTTCTGGGCTCCTTTCTTACATCCACATAAAGACTTTTTTGGTTGCGACAGTCAGATGACTTCTTAACATTTAACGGATCAATTCGTTCGTTCGTAGCAGTGTTGCCATTAAGTAACTAATTGCTAGTTTGAAAACAATTTACAAAGCAAAATGTCTGATTTAACTAAGGAAGAAATAATGGAATTATTTGTGGACCTAACTGAACTGGCTGTCAAAAATTAAGATTAAGATGTTGCTGAAAATATTCTAACTGGTATCAGTTCTCTTGCCTAACATATCACAAATACGAGAAAAATAAATGTGTTGCCTCAATTCTGATTACGTCCTAATTTGACTACCCCGCAAGCAGCTCTACACTTGCCACCAAAAAAGACGAGTCGCAGGTGACGTGTCGCAGCGACATCGACTTTGACTGAAAAGTATTACATATGATGTTTTGGAACTCAGCCTATGTCTTCAAGAGTTATTCACAAGTTTTTTATCTATGTAGTTTTGTAAGCATTTGGTGCGAAATGGTGGACAAAATAGCTAAATCATGGTGAAATAATAAAGGTGACAGCACTACGCCATATAACTATTTTTTGCTTCTGCATTGTTTGTCTAATCTTATGTCAAAGTTGTGTTTATGTTTACAAAAAGTCCATATTTTGTACTGTAGTTATTGTATTTTATTAAAGTTTTTGATAATTTTAAATTAAGATTAATAAGATATTGACCATAATTAAATTAAAATTGGCTAAACGTTTAGCGGCACGCTTTGATTTTTGTTTAAAGTATTTCCATTTATGTTGTAATGTTGTATTTGTTGCCGTACCGAAAATAAACAGAATCCATTTCCAGAAAGCTACAGCTAACGACGAAAAAATTTCCAAAGAATTTATTCCATTAAGTACCTGTTTTAAAAACATCATTATAAATTTGTTTTTTTTTTGTTTTAGGCAGAAAATAAATGAATATTTGAATTGCTGGAGTGGTTTAAAATAACAGTCGCACATTACACGACTTCCACAGTAAATTGACCTTATTAAACGGGTCCAATTTGTAAAATGACTGCAAATAACTCATTGTTATAAATTATTGTTCAAATTTTAACATTTGATAATTTGTTTTGTTAAAAAAAACCATGATAATAAAACAAGTTCACGGTTAAGTGTGTTTTTAATTCAAGTAATTTTTGCAAATTAATACGAAAAAAATTTAAAAACAAATAATTTTTTTATCCTTAACCTTGTCTTGTGAAGTGCTTTTGGTTGGAAATTAACGACTGTTATGAGTACACACTTATTTTCAAACTTTGTTGTTTTTTCTATATTTTGTTTAAAAAGTCTTTAGTTTTTTCTTCTACTATTTCCACTTTCTGACAATTTAAATTTTTTTTATTTGCCATGTTGAATGGTTTTCAGTTGTGTTGCAAATCGATACAAGACCATTTACTTTTATTGTTCTTTGTTTTTTTTTTGTGGGCAACATTTCTTTCCTCTTTTTTTAACTAGCATACACGTCCTTGTAGCCAGTCTAAGGGTTCCTTTGTATTCGTGTTTTTCATTTCCCTGCCATTTAAAGAACTTTTACTTTATATAAGTTTTTTGTAAAAAAATTAATGTTCTTTGGTTTTATTTTACAAATTGGATGTTTGCCAAAAATTTGTCTTTAAAGCCGCAGTGAAAATTGTAAACAAGCGTGTTTTCGGACTATTTTGTAAAATTGAAGAAAATTTATTTTTTATGAGTTTTTATGTTTTTAAAATATAGAAGAAGCAGAATAATGGGATTTAAAAATATTATGTTGCAAGAAAAAAAGGGTTACATTATACGTTTTAGGTTTAGAAATCGAAATTCTGTATTAATTAATTATGTTATTCATTAAACAATCTAAGGATATATAATTTATTAAAAAAAACTTAATAGAACTGGTATGAATTATTTAAATTTTGATTTTAGATTCCAATTTTAAATATTGTATTAAAATGTTATTAATTAATTAATACCAAATAATTCCCAATCTTTAAAAATATATTATAGAGCCAAGAAATTGAAATCAAACAAATTTTAAAATCGTTCATGCCTTGAAAGTTAATAGAAGTCTATACCAGAACTACTCTTAACCAGAGGAAAAGCTCCAAAAAATCCATAAATTTTACTCGATTTTAATTTTAAGAACATGACCGAATATGTAAATTAATAAAATTCATTTGATCAAGTGTTTC
This sequence comes from Pollenia labialis, assembly GCA_949318255.1. NCBI lineage: Eukaryota > Metazoa > Arthropoda > Insecta > Diptera > Polleniidae > Pollenia > Pollenia labialis. The sequence continues at coordinate 88,137,066 of OX439142.1, read as the reverse complement.
ATTACATGTTGCTGACAAAATATTTTTCATAACAATTTCAAAACAACTTGCGAAGAAGAAGCCTATTAACTTTTTTAAAATTATTTACATGCTACAAAATAAGGGTACTTTACATTATCACACTTATGTATTCTATAATACTTTGTAAGATAGAAATCAAGTGAGTTTTGTTGCGACTGTCAAAAACTCCAATTTACCATCACACATGAAATAACTCTGTTCTATTTAATACGTTTTTATACTTCAAAGCGGGAGTATCTATTTCGTATTTATTGTAAATAATTAAATCTGTTGAGAAAGAGAAAGAGAGAGATATAGTTTTGTCAACTGTTTATTCTGGTAGATTTAACACACGTGTTTACTAAAGGTTTTTTTTTGGGATTTTTCAACTACAACGTAGTAAATAAATGTTTAATTCATCAATAACATTAAAAAGTCTACAAGGGTATTCAACTATCAAGAGTGAAAACCGCTATTAATTTTATTTGCTTTTTTTGAAATGCAAAGTGCTATTGTTTCGAAAAGTTTAAAAAAACGAAAGACAGACGGAATAAAACTTTAAATTGTGCAAACTCGCGAAATAGGTGACATTGATACATTGTGAGCTTATTATTGGTTTGGCGCATATGCCAAAAAGTCGTAGTGGAGAAAACTGACAATAAAGGTTTACATGAAGTTTGTCTGGAAATATACTCGATAGAATTTTGTTGTTTGTTTACCACTGCTTCTGGCATATGTTTTGAAGAAAAATGTATTTTTTTTTTGTGAATATTCATGAACAAACTAAGAAGTTAATAGCATTTCATTGAAACTGAAAGTGATCGTTTAGTGCAGCAATCGCAATTTTTCTAAATTTATTTCTAAAAAGTAGCTTTTTGTGTTCAATACGTATACTTGCTGCTTTGTATTGGGTTGTTGACATTTTATTTTGCATTAACAACTTTTATTCTTACGGCAATGAAGCAAAGCAAGAGGGTAATTTATTTTGCGCGTTTTTGTATGGGGAATTTGCAGCATTTGCCAAACAGTGGCGTGTGGAGCAAAACGATATTAAAAATAATTGATATGGCGTAAAATTAATGATTGAAATCTCAGCGTAAAATTAATGATTGAAATCTCAGAAACCATAAAAAAAATTTCGTAAGACAGGCTTTGGATTCAGAAAGGGGGTTTCCAAATGTATATGATGCATGAAAAAATATAAAAAAACATGTGTCGTTTATAAAGAACACAATTGATTATTTATTTATGCAACGTAATTAGCTTATTTCAACAAAGATAAATATCTTTAAAGTTTGATTTATATTTCCAATCATGTTGCTGGCAACTTTGAATTTATGTACATACCATATAAACAAAAAATGTACCACTTTTTTGATAAATATTATATGAAACTTAATATGATGTACCGCTATTGCAAATGCAAATTTCCTTAGATTTTTTTCTATCAATATTTTAACACAAATTTCAAAAACTTCAATACAATCCAACGAATTCAAACAATTGAAATAATGAAAGAAAAAAACTGTGTATTTTCCTCTTTTAACCGCAAATTAGCACATCAAAGTCGGTGTTGTTTTTGTTTTGTATTTAGTCTATTCATATTAAGATGTCATAAATCATAGACACATGCAAAATATTAATGCATAAGAATAAAAAAGAGCCAACTCAAAATATTTATGATTTAATAATTGAACTGGAAAAAAACTGGAAACATGCACGTACGTTAATAGTTGTATGCAACAAAAAAATTACAACATGATGACGACCTCTTTCATGTCGTTGTTTTAAGTTTTGCGAATTTGTTTTAAAAAGAATGTTAGAAAAATAACTAAATATTTAAGCAACATGGTAAATTTAAAATCTTACAGATGCGCAATTGAAATACAATTTATTATTAATTTAATTTTATAACATTGTTTTGAGGAAACCTAAAAAAAACTAGAATAGAAGAGAAAAAAAACACCAGTGCATTTTTCATGCCATTTGCGTTTAAACATTTTTATAAATAAGATTTTGCGAACCATTGGATTTTTTGTTTGTTAGATTTTTATTTGTATTTTTAGTTTAAACCTATAAAATGCCATTAGAATAATTGATGGACTCAAACAAACTTTCTTTTTTCTCATGTTGCAAAAATTTATTACTTTAATGTTATTAGTATTGAATGCTGAATTTTTTTTTTTTTATATATTTTTAGAATTTTTTTGCTTAGATTCTCATGTGTAGAGTGACTAAGAAATTTGTGGGTCAATGTCTTAGTTTATTGCTTCTTAAAATTGTGATAAATTAAGAAAAAATATACTAAAATATTTTAATCTTAATATAAAATGTTTGCTCTGATCTTTAGTTAAGTTTTGTTATTGTTTTTAAATAAAATTAACCGCAAAATTAATTTAAACATATTTCTTTGACAGTGTCTTAAAATCTTTATTTAAAAATTAATTACACATTTTCCAATAAGAACTTAAATTTTATTCTGGTTTCGTTTTATTATTTTTTTTGGTTTTCGTTTTTTTAGAATAGTTTTAAATGTCCAAAATAATAAATTCCTTATTAAAGCGAATCTTCGAAAATTCGAACATAATTTCGAAAATTGTATTTTTTCCAAATCACAACCTTTAATTCGGATTTGTTTACAAAAATATATTTTAAGAGGTTTATTTTGTAAATCCCTTCACCTGGCGATGAGAAATTTTTCGTATAAAATTTATATAAAAATATTTTTAAGTTGTTAAATATTTGCTTACTAAAAATAAAAAATATCGTTAAAGTAACCGAGATTTGTCGTTACTTAACAATATCACTAGTTCAATTAGGGAGGGTTTATCTTTTAATTCTTGTATCAAGAAGTTATTGAGATACAATTTTATAAAAATATTATTTGTTTTAATTTGTTAAAATAACTAAAAAAAATTAGCAAATGTTTGAAAATTTGATTAAAATTTTAAAAATGATTAAGGGTCCTCATGATGTCGCTTAAAATTGCCATTTGTGCAAATGCGCAAACTTACGAGTCTTGTTTCATGAAGCCCCTTTTTTTACTTTTGTGTAATTTTAAACAATTAATGTCAGTTTGTAAGAAACGTCAATACAAAAATAAATTAAAAATTAAAATTCAAAAATATAAAAATTTGTGTTTAAATTTGTGATTAATATGTATGAGAAATTTGCTTTAAAAAATGCTCAAAGAAAGCCAAAAGACCAATTTACTGAAATTATTGCTAGAATTTATTGTTTGTGATTTATAGACACCTGGATTTTTCATTGAAAACGACGTTAAAATCATTAAAAGACCTGTTTGTATACATGCACAATTGAACAGCGCAAGTTTACGAGACAAAATTGTTGGGCAAATTTACCAAGTTTGTGTAAATGAATTCTCATACAATTTTTGACAGTTCATTTACGAGGGCGTAAAAATGCACAGTTTGCACAGATTACGAGACTTATAAACGATATCATGAGGACCCTTATTTATTTTATTATTAAAAAACATGGATAAAACTCTCGGGATGATAAGAGCCATACGTGATGAGTGCTCAGTGGCAGCTGTGTGATCCACTGTTCATACAAACTTCCGCCCAGAATATGACTTTACAAAACTGCGACCACAAGGAATGAGATAAAGCAACAAAATTTGCCATAAATACTTCCCCTAAACATAAAGCATTTGCTTTCGAAAAGGACATCATACACCCAGAGAAAAAACATTTTTCAATATGGTCACCTCCAACAAGACTATTTTTGACACATTAGGGGTATTCACAAGCTATCATGTTGTATTGCCATAATGCCCTAACATTTTGCAATGGTTTAAAAATATTGTTGTTGCTTTGTAAACAAAAAGTGTCTTTAGCTAAAAAAAAAATTTGCTTAATTGTTTTTTGTGTTGTCGTAATTAATCAGAAGAGACCTGCGCTAAACGTCTGAGCCGTTGATGGTATAGTGCTATTCGGCTAGCATCCGAATTTTACCTGCGGCTGGCAATTTTTGCACCAAAACACTTGCGACGTCAAATTAGTTTGTGGTTTCCATCGGAAAAATGGAAAATAGTTAGGAAGAACTAATTCATTCTTGGATAAGAATTAAAAAATATTTTGATTTTTAGAAAAAATTAATTTTTTTATATATGTTTTAAATCAGCTGATTTAAATTCAAAATGGCACACTAATTTATTAGGGATTGTTCACAACAGTCGTATTTTTTCATGTTATTATTTTAACAAATGAAACTCCACATGTGTGTTTTATCTCCATTTAAGAGTTAAAGATGGGATTTTTTTTACGAAATAACTGTTATAAAAAAACATTTTTGATATCACTTGCCTAAGACAATTTAGACAAGGCAGTCAGAATACATCTGCCTGTGTTCTTGTACACAGCATAGTAAAAATTGCTTTTGCTCCTCTTCAGCTGTAAATAAGCCATGAAAATTACTAACTTACTAACTAAACCGGCATTTCAGCTGTATAATTAACCGCTCTTGACGTATGATGTCGCGATGAAAAGGCAGACATCTAACAAAGCCTCTTTATCCCGCTTTGATATTCTAAACTGAGAGCTAATTAATACTATTTTCAATGAATAAATTTCCCTTGCCATCCATCAAGTTTGGTGCCTGGAGGCCGAAGTTTAAATTTATTCTGGGTATCTCCACCAGGAAATACTATTTACAGCTTAATCAGTTCTCGATAGTTTCTAGTCTTTAAAACCAAACAATTATTAGTGGCAAAGAAATTATTTTCATATTAAATCATAACATTTTTAGATGCAACTAATTTATAACTGTGACTTTTTGATGGAAAATTTATTTCACCATACTATGGTTGCCTGTGATGATAAAAGTTTTGTTGGAGGTGACCATACTGAAAACTTTTTCCCTGCTTGAAGGTCGTATTTTTCCATCCTCTCATTTGCTGCAACAACGTCATAAGTCAAAAATCGGAAATTTTGCATAGCAAACCAGGTGTTATACGAAGTGGTTATTATTTCATATGACGATATTGTAAACTCAACTCTTGATAGACGAATACAATAATCCACGTCATCCTTCGATCAAGTGATTATTATTATATTGTTCTTTATGTTGGTATTTTCGGTATTTATGTGCGAAACTCTTTCTGCGTTTCTAATACTCGTGCCATGAATACTATTCCCGATGACTGATCGCAAGTCAGGTAATATTTTGGAATTTATGGTATTCTTCTTTACCCAGTCTATGCAAGGTTCTCCTTCTCTTACTCACTTACATCCTAATATCCAATAATTGCAAAATATCTTTTAATGAAATCAATATTTTTTATACTTTTTATTTCAAAATAAATTAACTATCATAATCATTATTAAATCATAGCAAATAATTAATTCATTTTTATGCTGGCATAATAATAACTTACTTTAAATATATGTAATTAAAAAAAAATTTTAAAATGCAGTAGCTGTACAAACAAAAAAAAAAGACTAACCAGAAATTTAATATGCAAAACGAAACCAGCAATAGCTGTGATAAAATATATTAAATAAAAGAGTAATAATAAAGATTAAATTACTTAAACTTTATTCACTGGCAATTCTTTAAAGTTTTTCTTTATCATCTTGCTGGTATTGGTATTTGTCTTCTACATACATGGCGAGCATTGTGTCATCCATAACCTTTAAAGTCAATTCTTTGCAATATATTCTTTTTAAGATTAAATTACAATTATGGCACATTTATCTATGTACATATATATTGTAACTCATTTGCTGTAGTTTTAATATAAAATACTTAGATCAAGGTTTTCCTTTTTTTAGCTTACAATGAAATAAGATGTAATAAAAAATAGAAAAAAGTATCATGGTGGTGCTAAAGAATATGACAATAATTACAATTAAGCCAAGTCAGCCAGCCAACCAAAACCAACCTCATCATCTTCATCATTACCATATGAAATTGTTAGCCAAAGGTGACATAAAGACTTTGTCATTGTGATTTAATAATTTCAATAAAAAAGTTTTTTGGGGCTTCGTTTTTCGATAAATATCGACATGAATTAAATCAATATTATTGTTCAGTTACTATTTTTTTCAAGATACAGAATCGATTTAATGTTATTTTTGCATTAATTTTTTGTCTTTTGTTGCTTCTAAAAAAAGAAACAAACAGATGTTTATAAATTATTGTTTATTCATACACATTAACAAGATATTTTCTTAGTTTGCTTTTTTGTAAAATATTTTATCACCTCAATCAATTGTTCGCTATTAACATCCTGTAAATATTTTTCGAACTTAATATTCATCCAAAAATTGGGCATATGGTGTTGACATTTTGCTATTATTTATTTAAATATTTTATTGGCAAAACAATTTAAATTCGTTCTCCTGAACTAAATTTAAAAAGAAAAAAAACTTTTATATTCAATTCTTTAGATAAAAAATTTCAAACATTTTTTTCTGATCAATTTAATTTTGGACTCATCGAATGATTTACGGTAAAATAAAGTCAATTCAAAATTTAATAATTTTTATAGTTTTTTATACATTTCACTAACACAAGGGTTATATGGGGGTATTTTATTTTCGCCATGTGTAACACTAAGAAATATTCATATAATGCCCCATAAATTGTAAATCCTTGCATAATTCCAAGTCGAATTTGCCATGTACGTATTTCTATACGCATATTAATAACACGCTTACTTTCGAAACAATCAACAGAAAAGAACTAAAGCTACGAGGGAAGGCCCAAAATTAACCAACCTACCAAAAAAAAAAAAAAAACATATTTTGGGATTTTTTGAATGAATGAACTGATCCCCTCAAACAAAAATGAATCAAGTCCTTAAAATTAGGGAATAAGTTCATTAGCAAATAAAACACCAATTTTGAAAATGAAACAAATCCCCAAATCAATACATAAGTCGGCTAAGGCAAAACAGTTAAGAATACTTTTCTCCCTGTTTGCCCAGCGACTGGAATAAAAAATACACCATTTGAGAGGTATTTACTAGCAGAAGTGCACAATATATATTTTATTAAAATCTGTTCAATATTTTCAGAGTTATAAGCGTTCAAATTTAATACTAACACATATGCAAAACATATAAATAAAAATTTTGTTTTTTCCAATTATCAAATAAAAAAAAAATAATTACGAACTAAACCAAGGTACATTAACACAAGGTAGACTCATTTGGGAGTGTAGACATGCTGCTCGATAATAATAACCGAGTTGAACCAAGTTGTCAAAATTGTCTTCATATAAATTTAACGCACACATGTACAAATTTTGGCTCATATACACGAAATTTGACGTTTGGGTGAAAATTTTTTTCCATGTTTACAAATTCATTAAGATCGTGTATTTTTGATGGATTTTAGAAAAAAATACTTAACAACTTGGCTTCTTGAAACTTATAAAATATAATTTAAGGTGCCACTTTTCATCAAAGTAAACTATTGCTGACACATACACTTCGGCCCGTTCTTGTATATTGCTTTTGGCAATTATTGATTGGCCAGACACCGAAGGGACCATTTTAAATGTGTCCGTACAAGAAGAGTGTCCTCTTTAAAGAGCTGCCAGGGACACGGAACAGCGTCCGTCGAAAGAGGGTGTCAGCTCAGGAAAGGTGTTCGTTAAAGGAGTTCTCTGTAATTATTTTTCAAATGTATCCTGGCTATTTATTATTACGCCAGTGAAAACAGTCGCTTACGATCATTTCGCAAAAAGGGGATATCGACCCCTTCATGCTATAAAAAATTTTATTAGCAACGATTGTAAAAATGCTCTTTCGAAATTATAACAGTAAAACCTCAAGCAATTCTGCGATATGAATCATTTTTTTATCATGTTATTAAATAACATTTTAAATTAACATTTTCACCTTTGAAAAAAAAAATACTCGTGTAAAATGCCAATTTATGCCTGTGTTGAAATAACTGAGTCACCTAAATGAATCTAACCGGAATTTTTTTTAACATCATCATATAGATACATATGTTTATATGTACGTATGCATGTATGTGAATGTATGTACAAATAAATATAGATACAAAACAATAACATTGATTTATCAAATGAAGTACCTTTATTTAACAGTTAAGATAAGATAAATTGAATTTAATTCTATTCAGTGATGTCAACTCTTGGAGCACTAAACTCGTGAAGACATTTGAAAAAGAATTTTTTCAAAAAGATAACAAATATTTTTAAAAGTAAAACACCAACAATTTTTAACAAAAAATTAAGATACAACTAAAGCTTTAAGTATAAAATTTTCAGTACTTGGTCGTTCTCGTCTTCATTCTATGAAACAGAATTACTTTGCAGCAAAACTTGTCAATAGTCTTGAGCCAAATCGCTAAATTTGCACGTTTTTATAGTTTAGGGCTAAACATTTTTTTTGTTGAGTTTCGTGTACTTAAAAATAGCTATGTCTATCCCGAAAAGGGTGAGCTGGTATCACTTATTACAATTTATTTTACAAAAGAAGAATTTATTTATATTAAATGAGAAATGGGGAGAAAAAGTAATTACAAAACAGGCGCTTATTATTTACATTTTTGATAAAAAATTGAACTTGAACTTTTAAGCCAAATTTAACGTCAAAAATCGCCAAACATCATTTTTATTAGTTTTTGTCAATAAAATTAAATATAAAATTATTAAAAATATTTTTTATAAATCCTAAAAAATAATTGTTCCGAATCGCTAAAATTCGCCAAAAATTTTTAAATGTCGCCATGATATACAAATATTTTGTTTGATTTTTATTCCAATCAAAGTAAAATGGTTAGTGAGCACAAACAAGTAACAAAGTTTACTATAAAATAGTTAAAATAGTCTTAACCAGAGCTGTGGAGTCGGAGTTGATGTTTATGTACCGGAGTCGCAACCGAAGTACACACAAAAATTCTGACTCAAAAAGTTTTCGGCATAAAAAATTAAAAAAAATTTGTAATATTTTCCAAAATAGCAATTCTTCAAAATTGGCGATGCGATAATTAAAATATCGATTTGAAAGTTTAACATAAGAATTTGCTTGCTATATTTAACGATTTAAAAGGTACTGCATTAAAAAAAAGGAGTTTAAAGTCAATTAAAGACCAGTCTTAGGTTTATGTCAAAGTTTTATTTATGTTAACAAAAAGTCCACGTTTTGTGCTGTGATTATTGTATTTTAAGAAAGTTTTTGATAATTTTAAATTAAAATAAATAACATATTTACCATAATTAAATAAAAATTGACTAAAAATGTATTTATTTCATCACGTTATGCGGCACACTTTGATTTTGGTTTAAAGTATGTTTTGACGTAAACGGTGATACAATTTCCATTTTTGTTGTAATGTTGTATTTGTTGCCGTAACGATGCCACCTGCTAATTCCACCATGGGTTGACATACAGAGGAGGAAAGTGTTCTTAACTGTATTGGCTTAGCCGATTTATATGAAGATTTTTTCTTATATGAGCATCTTTAAATATAAAAAACAATTTATTTTCGAAGATTTCAAATTTCTTTTTAGGCCATTTCAATATTATATTATTAACAATATTACCTATCTCGCGAGTTTGCATAATTTGACGTTTTTTATCTATCAAAGTATGCGATATTGTTGTCCACGGACGTTATTATACTGCTCTGATGGACATTATGACACTTTTAAAAGTGTGATAAAGTCCATGGATACTATGACACTGGACGTTATGACATGCCACCTTTTTTTAAAATTCCACGTGAAATAAGTGCAGCTTATGTTATTTCCCAATTGTAAAAGAAATGTTGCCAGAAACATTTCGTAACTTTTTCACAAATTTAACAGGGTACAACTCAATCAGCAAAATTTCATTTAAATTCCGCACAAGTTTTTTTCATGTAAGTTTTGACAGCGTTTCACATAAAATGTTATACATAGTACCAGGCTTTATAAAAATAGCCAACAAAATCGCAAAGTTTTAAAATATCCACAACTCACAACCCTGCTACAAAATAAATTTATGACTATTAAATGGAACAAAACATATGACTGTTTTATTTTTTTGTTTTAATATAGACAGATTTAGTGTAAAGATACTTTAATGATTGTTGGATAAAAAAAAACACTTAAATAAATGACGTAAATTTTAAAAACAAAATACGTATTAAATTAAAACAAAATATTTAATGAAATTTTAAAATCAATAGTAGCTTTACAGCATTTTGTAAATGAAGAGGGTTTAATGAAAGTGAAGAATTTTAGTTTTCAGATGACTCACTGCCTGTTTTTAGAACGCGAGCGTAAAAGTGACTCGTTTAACTAACATTTGAAACAAAAACGAATTTTGAAATTTTGTTTTAATGTTACTGCCTGCTTTTAGAACGCGAGTGAAAAAGTGACTCGTTAAACTTACATTTTCAACAAAAACAAAATTTCAAAATTTGTTTTTGTTTGTTTGCACTCGCGTTCTTAAAACAGGCAGTTTATTAAACGAGTTACTTTTGCATTCGTGTTCTAAAAACAGGCAGTTAGAAAAAACGTTTTTGCAATATGCCTCTTAGTCCTCGTCCAGACTTGCAATTTTTGTTGCAGCAATTCTTGAGTTTATTGGTGAGAGAGGTGTGAAGATTGGGGAGTTGTACTCAATTTCATGTACTCAGCAATTCCGTTTTGTTTTGTTATTCTGACACATTTTAACTTGAAGTTGGCTGTAGGTGTTTTTGTATTTATATACAAAATATTAAAAGCAGAAGAGAAAAGACAATTTTTATTAAAATTGCAGGTCTGGATGATGACTTTGAAGAAAAATTTCTGTAAAATGCCTCATACTAAAGGCCCAACCAGAACATGCATGTATTAGCTTAAGCAACTGTCAAAAATTAACGAAAAGTCTGTCAAATGCATAAGCAAATAAAAAAGACTTTTAGCTGGCTATAATGTCTTTAATATCTATTTAACCATTGTTGCATATTTGTGCAATATTTTGTTTTTTTTGCAAGTACTTCAAAATAAAAAGTACCAAAAAATCCAACCGTGTATTTGTTTATTTAATGCTATTTAATTTGTAAAGAATTTAAAAATAGATAATTTGTGAGTGTTTTAAAAAAAATGGGAAACAAATTAAAATATGTTAATTCGTCTTCTTTGTCCATTTTATTTTATTTTATTTTTTATTGTTATACATACACAGCTGTTTTCGTACGGAATGTGCGTTCAGTTTGGCACTTTTTTTTAAGCAAATGACATTTGACGAAACTGGACGAAAAGCATCATTAAGTACATTGTAGCTTTCCATATATGTTTTATATGTATTCGCACAGCTACTTAAGTTGACTTAAGCGACCTCATTCCTGTTCTGGTTGGGCCTTAACGCTTATGTAAAAATTTAAATTCAGAGATTCTAGTTTTTAGGATGTTTTTGATTTTGTTTGATGTTAACTGATGTTAACTACATGATCTCATGGTGAAAATATTAGAAGGTGGGCTCGATAAACCAGAAAACCCCAATAGGTGTATAAAATCCGAAATCAAAATGATGTGCACATCTGATGACCTTGAAAAAATTGCACCTCGATATTAATTTTAATCTAATTTTCAAACGTTTAGGGATTTTTTTTAAAAATGTTTTCAAAAGTTGTAGAAGAATGCTTTTAGTATTATTAATACGACATAGCATTTAAAGAAAAAAACACTTAAAACAATATTCTTTTTTATAATTATAATTGTTTTTTATTATCGTGTGTTTTTATTTTTAAGCCTTTAGGTTGAGTATAATTTATTTTAATATTTGAAGAAGGAATTTTTCTAACAGTATTTAGCCACTTATTTTTTTTTATATATAAAATTAATTTGTATTTTTTTTCAGAATAATTATTTTTGTATTGTTTTGAAAATTAATACTCGTGAGTTTAAACCATTTTTTAAGTAATTTGGCACGTTTTTTTTGTTGGCTTTTATTTTTACTGTGGGGCTGTTGTAGCTTAAATTAATTATTCATGTATAAAGTCATAATTTTGTTAAAACAAATAAATAATGAAAAACAAAATAAATATTAACTGACATTGAGCTACCACTGCTTTAAAGGTGTCAGAGTGTCTAATGATGGGAATTTTTAACTGTATTTTGTTAAATTTGAAATTCAGCAAGAAGTATTGCTAAAAAAATGCCTTAAAACTGTTAATAATCTCTTATTAAATCACTTGAAGCTTGACAAGTGACTAAATTTAGTTTTTATATGAATTTCTATTGTATTTCTTTTTTTTTTTGTTTTTAGCCAAATTTTTAATTTATTCAATTTAAACACATAACCTTTATTTAAGGTCATGTTTTTTGTTTAAACAATAAAATAATAATTTATCTACAATATTTTCAATATTAAATAAATTTAAAATAATGACGAGTGTTTATAAAAGTTATTAACAGAATATTGATTTCCCATTTTAAAATTGCAGAAATAGAGATTTAGAAAACCTGGGGCCTAATTCTGGCAGTCGTGATCGAATACTTTTTCAATCCGAAAGCAATTTTATTTCCGCATCTTTCAGGCGCTACTAAACGAATCCAAAAATATTTTTTCAATGTTGTGAAAACTCGAATTAATGCTTTGCAACACTAAAGAAATTATTTCGTTTCGTGCAGTATCAACTGAAAGAATTAGAACTAAAATTGCTTTCGAATCGAGAAAGTATTCGATAACGACTGCCAAGCTTAGCCCCCTGTTCTTTTCCATGCAATATACTACGAGTATGTGTTAAGAACATGGTTTGTTTGCATTTAATCGCAAGTTTTAATAATCGCCATTACGATTAAGAAAAAGACCTTAATCGATTAATCGAATATTTATTTTAAACATGAATAACATTGGTGTGTCATAAGAAGCAGAACAAAAAGTAATACATTTCGCACTTGATCATAAAGATAGTATTAACTAGGGATGTAACGAACACTGTACCGATGTATCGGCGGTACTTTACTGTCAATACGACTTTACTTTTAAAATATTTTTTTTAGAGTTTGGTGAAGAAACATTTTAATTTTCAAAGCATTTTTGACATAACAAGTAACAGGGAAATAAAACATTGAAAAGCAGAGCATAAAATCGAAGCAAAATAATCAAGGCGAATTCATCCCAGGTAATCTCGGTACTACAACTCGTACAACTCGTACAAAAACCACAAGCAATTTGTTATTGTAAAATCATTGTACAATGTCAAAAACAAAAATAAAACAAAACAGAAATAAAGATAATAAAAGAGAATAAACAAAATTTTGACATCCAACAGTGATTTTAGCTAACATCAGCAGGGCTTTTAAGACCACCTGTAATAAATTCGCCTTGAAAATAATGAAATTTTTTCTTCTAATTCTATGGTTTGCACCATAGCACAGGGAAATATTTCGGCCTAATTACAATTCTTCTTTTGGATTTTTATGCATTGATGCCATATTAGAATTGGCACTTCAAAACATGTAATTACAAATTTCGATCACAATGTATCATCTAATTTGACTGTAGATGTTAGAATATTTCGTTATTAGTTTTTAAAAAATTATTCGGCTTTTTCAACAACAAAATCGGGGTCGCCTAATTTTTGATATTTGTCCTATAAATTTATTTGTTCTTCGGCCTTTGAAAACTGATGTTCATATAAAGCTTTCTTGCATATAAAATTCTCTAGAATATGTAACAGCAATAAACAAGTAAAAAAGTCATTTGGTCACTCCCGACCATATCGAGTCCTAACGTAAGCGACATCATTTTCAATTTTCGTTTTTTTTTTAAATAAATTAATTATTTGGCAACACTTGCATCATCTCCTTAAATGTCATGGTCACATAAGGTACCGTTACTGTAAAATTTGATTTTTTGCGATTACGTTATTTTCCCGGTTAGGGCTCGATATGATACCCTACACCACAGTAGTTCTTTGTGTCGAATATTATTTAGATATCTTCATCTTTATGAAATTTGTTTGCCTTTAACTGATTGTAGGATGGGGGTTTATTTGGGACCTATGGTTAATTTTGGGCCCACCAGCACAACATGTTGTCATTCCGTAGTAGTCATTGTCGCCAATTTTTTTGTAAAAACTAACATTTATAAGGAAGTCATGACAGTTAAAGCTATTTTCGGGAGTAGTATTTATATGGTAGCTATGGTAAAATATGGATTGAAATTAGTTTGAACGAAATTTTAAATTTAATACCAACAGAATAAGATGGTTTATGGGCATAAAGACCCTAATTCCAAAAGAATCTTGTTTGGGAGTTATGTGAAATTACGGACCGATTCGCCACATTTTCAATAGGCATGTTCCTTGTGCCAATTAGAGCCTATGAACCAAATTTCATTAAATTATCTCTAAAATTGCGTCCTGTAATTTGCGCACAAGGTTCACATAGAAAGCTAGCCAGCCGGACGGACATCGTTAATTCGACTCAGAAAGTAATGCTGAGTCAATCGATAAACTTAAAGGTGGGACGAATATTTTATGGTGCTTTTACACCGATATGCCATACCTAAGAAAGAGCGTCAGCATTGTGTTACGAACAGTAGTGTTAACTTTCGTTTTTTATAACCCACATAAAAGAAATAACGATAAAACCGTTAGATTGACAAAAAATACCTAAATGGCCATTATTTATTAGCTTCACTATTGCAAAGCTTTGACGCCGCGCTATTTAGCACAAAATTTTTATTTTTTCACTATTTGCAAAAAATCGACACGTAATATTCATATCTGTGGCATTTAGACAGAACATCTTAAGTCGAGATAAGAAAGCAAACAAGTTTAAAAAAAACTGGTTGAAAAAATAATTTTTTGTCAAAAAATAAAATAAACCAAATTTTAAGAAAAATTTCGTTTATAATACAAACTTTTAAAAACGTAAACAAAATTGTTTTTTAAATAAAAATTCGTATGATTAGAAACATTTGTTTCAACTTTTTTTAATTTGACTTAAGATGTTTTGTCAAAATGCCACAGATACTTATCGACCCGCTGTAGAATTATCATATGCTATTTTGTCTACTCGTTGGTAACGAAACTATTTTTGCATATGCCTTTAATATTAAATTTAAAACTGATTCCCGTCTACTAGAAATGTATAAATTTTGAGGAAGTATCCTCTTGTTGATCAAGTGCGATATCTGTTAAATGCAAAAACACCTTAACTCTAACATTAGAACCTCAAAGTTGCACTTATTCTTAACGTTTTCGCAATTTCCTCCATTAAACAAGCATTAAAACATGTTTTACACCAAAACGATCAATGTAAATTTACTTACAACATACAACTTATCACTTTAGGTTACTAGTAAACGGATTTACATAGTTATTACTTAGAATTTATAACAGGAAGTACAAGTTCTACCAAAAAAAAAGTAGATTCAACCCAGCCAAACAACATTCTGTTACTTAAAATCCATCCTGCAATTTTTTTTTACTTTTTGCTTAAATTTACAAAAACTTCAGTTAGACAAAAACAACTTAAAAGAAATAGGAAGACACTGAACACTTTGTATCTTAAAGTGTATTTCTTCTTTTTCTGTTGCTGTTCATACCTCTTAATGCTTTATGCACTTAAGCCAACAAGAGCTGCAACAATGCAGAGTAGTTCATTGCATGGCATCTTGCAACACAACGATGGATGCAAGATGTGCAAGAAGAATTACAAGTCAAAGCCCTCTTAACACCAAAAGACCCACATCTCAAGTAGAATGAAAATAAAAGGTATTTATTTGATGCTGTATGTGTAGAGGAGAAGAACAATAAAAAAATAATAATAATAAAAGACAAATAAACAAACATAAAAACGTGATTCATACGATTTTTGTTTGCTTTTTTAAAGTATTTGTTTTGAAAAAAAAAAAAAAAAAAACGGAAACGTAAAAAAACGTTAAAAATAAAACCAGTTAAATTTTTATCAACTCCATAGCAGCCAACAAAGTAAAAAGCTCTGTTGGATTAGATTTTAAACGAATTCTAAAATACCCTTTGGCGAACTAATACAGAAATCAGCTGTTCTAACAAGGGCCCCTAAAAAACACTTCTCTTTACAATCAACATTTATACGAGTATGTATTTAAAAAAAAAACAAAACTTAGAAAGAGGTTTAAGCGTTTAATTAACAAAAGAAATTGAATTTCTCTAGACTTAAGGTGTTGATGGAAACTGATTTGTCCAAAAATTAACAGTGTCTTGAGTAAAAAGCAGTGGAAACACCAATTTAGTACATAAAGGTGGAACAAAACGATAGACTACGCCAAAAAAGAATCGAAAAATTAAAAGTATTATACAACAATTTCCTTAATTATCACCTAAAAAAACACAAAATTCGCTTCAATTAATTAACAGTCGGACGTAGAAGCTGGGCTGGGAGCTTACACAACTATTAAGGTGTCTTAAATTTTTAAAAATAAGTTAGATTGCCTCAGTTTGCAAAAAAAAAATCCTTAACTGGTCTGAAGAGTAATCACACCACTGTTTATTTATTCGGAGGGCGGGTGCTTGATGTACATACCAAAGGGTTAAGTCTTAATGTTGCAGTCAAGTAGTATTAGCCATCGTCTAACCTTGCAATTTTTGTTGCAGCAATTTTTGAGTTAATTGGTGAGTGAGGTGAGAAGATTGGGAGACTTAGTTTCATGTACTCTGCAATTCTGTTTTCTTTTGTAACTCTCACACTTTTCAATTTTATGTTGGCTGTAGAGGTATTTGTATTTATATATGATATATATAAATTAGAAGAGGAAAGACAAGATAAAAAATCAAACATTGCAAGATTGGAATTTAATAATCTGAACACTAATACATTTCAAAGCAGAATTTTAAAATTTATGAATTTCTAACGAAACGTAATTTTTGTTTCACAATCCTTAAAATTAAGATAATAAAGAAGATTAAAGTAATACAATTTTATTGTTTTTTTTTTAAATTTTGTCCTTGAAATAACGGGTTTTAATAAATATGTACATATGTATGTATTCTACTGTATTCTTGATATATATGTCGTATAAGAAACTTTTTGTGGAAGTTCTGTATAGTACTGATCTCCTTTGTTATTGCTGTTTCTGCTTCGTTGATATACCGAACTTTGTGCAAAGAATAAGGACAACATTGGCCTTTCATATTTTTTTTAAATATATTTGGCAATAATTTGCGCTCAAACCAAGAAGCCTAATTTCATGGCAATACCTACTAGATCCGAATTACAAGGTCGATTACTAGAATTCAACTGATCGATTTTTGCGAGTTCTGCACACTTAGACATAGGACAAATTGTATAGTTTGATTCGACCTGTTGAATAAGAAAGAAAAACATTCACTTGACAATCTACTAGAACCAATAGAACTTCGGCTCATATTCAAAAGATCCCCGCAGCTACGAGATACATGGTCCATTCGATCAGTCCAACTTTTAACTAC
This sequence comes from Pollenia labialis, assembly GCA_949318255.1. Classification (NCBI taxonomy): domain Eukaryota; kingdom Metazoa; phylum Arthropoda; class Insecta; order Diptera; family Polleniidae; genus Pollenia; species Pollenia labialis. The sequence goes on along the minus strand of OX439142.1, from coordinate 88,119,673 downwards.
TTTTTCCAACTTTGGCCGAATGGCGTCAATAGTGGCTTGAATATGACTTAACATAGCCCTATAAAAAGTGATTAATAGGCATTACATCGCACGAACGAGAGAGCCAGTAAAAACGGACACTTCTGGAAATTAGGTTGTCACCAAATTGATTTTGCAATAAATCGATTGTGAAGGGATACAGCACGCAAGTTTCGCCATCTTGTTGGAAGAAAATGTCGTTGATGTTTAGCTGATTACTTTTTGGAAAAAACCATCAGACAACATGGCTTGATAGCGCTCGTCATTCACCGTAACGGAAGCTCCTTGAACAATTCGAAAGAAAATAGAAATTAGAAAACGTAGGGTGGTAGGGAGCAATTTCTACATATCCGCAACTAACTAACAGATATTAATGAAATTTTAAACATAGATCACTCTTTATATGGACACTTTAGTTATTTTTTGAAAAAAATAGGACTACAATGGGAGGTAAAGGACAATTTAATTTAAAAAATAGTAAATCCCTATTTAGATTGGCAAATAAGCTTTGAGTTTATCCAAAATAAGAACATTAGTGGGGTAGGGGGTGATTACTGCCTCTCCTAAACTATCTTACTAATTTTAATAAAACCCCACCATAAATAATCGAATTTTTAAGCGTATGAGCACACGACGAGTATCCGGGTAAAATAAAAAAATGAAATTTTTGGATTTAACGTTTCTTTCACAAATTAGACAAAGGAATTGTATAATAATACCCAAGGCACAAAAAATAAAAAGAGCCTGGTACTGTGTTCAACATTTCACGTGAAATGCTGTCAAAACGCATATGAAAAAAACTTGTACGGAATATCTATAAAATAATGTTGATAGAGTTGTACTCTGTTTATTTTGTGAAAAAGTTAGGAAATGTTTCTGGCAACATTTTTTTACAACTGTGAAATAATGTAAGCTGCACTTATTTCGCGTGGAATTTTAAGCAAAAGCAAAAAAGTATCAACTGATTATTAAATAAGAAATAAAAAATTAAAATAACACAACCGGTAACAGTTTTTTATCCATATTTATATTCTTTTTTATTAAATTTTTTAATAAAACAATAATTTTTAGTTAAATACATGTGCGGTTTGTTTACATACGCAAAACAATGTCGCATTCTTTGCAGGACTAAAAACGTCAAACTGTACAAACTCGCATGAAAGGTAACATTGATACATGTCAAAATTTTCGTGTGAAATAATTAATGTTGCTCAACATTTTTCACAAATTTGAACAGAGTACCAGGCTTTATGGTAAATAACCGTAACGAAAAATTGTAAAATTTTTGTGCAGCATGTTGCTAGCAATGATTATTGGGTTAATCAAATTAGTGGAGTAGTTATTTTATTAAAATGCTTAATTTTATTTTAAACATATTAACTATTTAGAAACAAAAATTATTTAATACGGTTTGTTCTTAATCTTGTAAAATTAACATTGACATGTTTCTTTCTAGCAACATGTTGCCAGCATAAAATCAAGGCTTTTTAACTAAAACGTTGTTTTTAAAAGGATTACTGTTATCAACGACTATTTTAATATTAATTGTTGTTATTATCTAAAATATACATAATTTTAATTTTAAGCAGCATATTGTTAGCATAATAAAAAAAATAATAACAGCTTTTAGTACTAAATATTAATTTTTATTATCTTGGTATGACTATTTTGTTATTCATAATAACATTTATAGCAGTTACCTGCCACAGATTTGCTTCAAAGCATTTAAGATAAATTTTAATTAGCCGTATAAAAATTTATATTGCACCTTAAACTAGAATTTCTACGTAATTAATTGTTATTGCGATTCTGATTAAATCAAGATAAAATAAATGCAATAAATAGCGGAAAATAAAATTATTCATAATACTCGTTCATTGGCAATAGAAAAAAAAACTATATTAAACATACTAGCAATTTAGTCATGTTTCATTTGAACATTGTAATTTGATTAAATATTCTATTTTAAATAAGAACGGATTAGATAATTATTTTTACACATAGTAAATAGTATTGAGGTTATAGGCGGAAATTAAGTATATAAATATTTTTTTCAGCGAAAGGGTTTCATAATGGAAACTGTAGAATTAAAATAAATTGATCTTTATTGGTTGAACAACATTTCTAAGCATTTTTTGTAAAAATTGTGTATAGAAAGGTAAAACTGCTTTTTGGAAAAAAAACAAATATAAAATGGCTTAAAAAATTTAATTTTCTACAGTTTGTAAGAATTTCTGTTTATTAAATAAATTCCTACAAAACCCAAACAATTATTCGCTCTACCAGTTCTCGTACTATCAGCGTAAAGGCTGTAACAGTAACGTTGCAAATCAGCTGGTTCATTATGCTGTATGTAAAGCAATAAGAAAATTATAGTTAGCAGTAAGATGGGCATACTTTTTTACGGTACTGTTAAGTTACTGCTACTCCCTGCTAACTGAGTCTTAACATCTTATCTTACTGAATTCTAGAAGCTGTTCTATCTGTCTATTTTCTTACCTGGGTGGCGGGAATTTTTACAGAAGACACTGGCTTAGGTTAGATTAGGTTAGGTAAGGTTGAAAGGCTGGTGTAAAGTCAAATTCACACTCTGACGCAGAGACCAATATTACACCTTAGTTCGTTAGAAGAGACAGATTAGTAAAGTCAAATAAAAGTTGAAAGAAGAATATATTGGAAGGTAAAAGAGACACAGTAATACTAAACAAACAAAAACTGGCCTATGTATAAGCCTTAAGCAGCCTCTTGTTGCGCAGCCAGGTCATTCCCATTACGAATCCAGTAAGATTTTGGAGCCTGCAACCCGAGGCATGCTCCAATTCGCCTAAGAATCTACCGCCTAGCCACATCAGCCTGACGTTTTGCAGCCAGGGACAGTGACACAAAATGTGCTCAACTGTCTTCAGCTCCTTCGAGCTCTCACACAACAGGTTAGACCCCATATTCGGGTCTAAGCCATATTTTAAAAACTTGATGCAATTATGCATCTTTAAAAAAAGTAGAATTATTATAAAATTGTATTAACAAGTTACACAACACATGCGTAGAATGCATATTCGCATCGAACGCATGAAGTGTTTTGATAAAGGCCAAGAAAGTATCAAAATCATAGAACGCTTAGTGTTAACCGCCAGCTTAAGCCAAATTGTTTGACTCCCAGATTGGCTATTCGTCTATTTTGCCGGTTTCGTAAATGAAATTTCAAGGTATGTATAACTAATTTTATATTTTTATAACTGATAATTTTTTTCGACTTTAAAATACTCATATACGGATCAGCAAAAAACTTTAATTTTAAACTCTTTATTTGAATAATTTTTAATTAAAAGCTTAGATTTGTTATTGCAAAAATTAATAAATTTTTTAATTAACTTGTTATACATATAAATATGTGCATACATTCATACAGTCATATTAGTACTTATTTTTTTTTATTTACTTAATTAAAATGTGGATAAATCGCAAATAAACAAATTCAATTGGTGTTAAACAAATTCAATTGTCACGTTTAATATAAAATAAAAATCGTTTATTAACACAATTCGTTAATAAAATATTTATAAAAGAACAAATTATTCAAACAATTTAAATAAAGTGTATTAAAAAAAAACTTGAAACATTTATTTTTAATAAATTTAGGTTTAAGCTCCTCACACCGCCCATGCGCTTAATACATATTTGTATTTAACTAAAAATATTCCAACTTTACAATATTATGAATGGCTGTTAGTATAGGTTGCAACCTTGAAAACTTTTAAAGCAGACAAGAATCAAAAGTCTTCTTTCATACTTTTCAATATTATAGCTTATTTGTGAGGCATTCAACCATCCTTCCAAATGATCTAAACAGTATAGAGGAACACTTTTCAGTTTTGATTAAAATTTTGTTGAGAAGAAATCTAACTAAGGTCCAAATTTACAGTCATTAGTTAGCTAATAGCAACCATTTAACAAATACAATTTAATTTCCAGCTTTTTCTTAGCCATTAGTTGAACCCTCGCATGTTATTGGTTAACTACTATTATTTTGTTTATTATTTATTGTTGACATTGTTTTGCGAATGTGAACAAACCCTGCGGGAAATTTGTGTCAATTGGTCCAACCGACTGGTCCTGGGATTTGTGAAAATAGAACAAGTACAAAAAGAAAGGACTCATGACCAGTGAAAGAAGAACCAATCCCTTAATTGGTTTATAAAGAACAAAAAGGTAGAAAAAGTAATGAATTACAGTACAGTCTTAACTGGTGCTATGACACATTTTTTGGTAATTTCTAAAATTTGGCTCTTATATGTAATTCTTGGACTAGTTTTATTGAAATAATACTACATTGTATTTAAATAATACTACATTTTAGTAACTGACACTAAGCAGGTTCATTGAGAATAGATCTGTGACTGGTCAAATGGTGCCAATTGACCCCCTCCAATGACAACCCCATGTAAAAGTGATAGGTCTTATTCATATAAAGTGTTAGAACTGGAACCGGTCCCTACCACCAAAGACCTATCACGGGACTACTTCAGTGTCAGTTCGCTTCCCTCTAGGGAAACTCTAATGAATTTTACTAAAAATAATTTTTTCAATAAAAAAGAGTGTAAATATTGATGAAAAGCTGTTACCGTATGTGTTATTTAAAATTTTCCTTTCTCGTTTAATATAAAGCTTACAATTTTTTTAATTTGCTTAAGTGCAGCATATATTATTTCGTAGTTGTTGCCAGAAACATTTCGTAATATGTATTCGTAATACAGAGTACAACTCTATCAACCTTATTTCATAGATATTCCGCACAAGTTTTTTTCATTTTTCACGTGAAATTTTAAAGAGTTCCAGGCTTAACCAATTAATGATTTTCTATAGATTTCTAAATATGTATGAAGAAATATGATTGCAATTTTAATTCCAACATGTTGATAATAAAGTATCGCAGTTATATATGATTTTGTACCGTTTTTTTTATAAAATAAATTTTTTTTCATATTAAAAATTTCTCCATTAATTTTTTGTAGGTACCAAACTTTTGTAAAATTAACTGAAAAAAATTAGGTCATTTCACTGTTGCAATTTAATAACTCATATAATTTGTTTGTATTTTTCTCTGTTTTCTTGATGACACTGCATAATTTCAGTGCATAGTTTCTTAAAATAAAATAAAACATTTTAACATGGCAATGTACAAATTATGTATAAGACTTTGCTGAGCATATGTCATGTTAAAAGCGGTAAACTGTTTATTTTTTGTTGTTCGCAGTGTCACAATTAAGTGTTAATAGGGAAACCAACCAACCAACCATCATCCAAACACCCAGTCAGCCAACCAACAAACACCCAACAAAATACAGGCTCATTAAAATAAAACGGAACAAAACATTGCAAAAAGAAAATATGCGAAAAATGTGTATAAGGAAAGGAAATCACATCATTTAAGTGTAAGCAGTGGTTTGGTAAAGATTTTTGGGCGAAAAAAGTAAAGAAAAATAACAGACATCAACATGTTTGGTAGCGATTGTATACATTTTTTCTGGGGGCTTATTCTAGCAGTGTCGATCGAATACTTTTTTGATTTCATCGTCTTTCAGTCGATACCTCAAAAACTCAAATAAATGTTTTAAAGAACTCAAAAGCTAATATCGACTGAAAGAATTAGAAAAACAATTGCTTTCATATCAAAAAAGTTTTCGATCACGACTGCCAGAATTAGCCCCCCTGGAAATTTGTTTCGTAATTAATATTTTTGTTGCTTTTAAATTCTAATTTGAAGTTTGATCAACATCACTGTCTGCAGTCAATGAACACTCGAAAAGTGACTATTAAGTCCATATAGGCTCTGATCTTGAATATACTGTTGAGACAAGATATAAATTCACTGAAATAATTGCAAGGCTTCTTACTTTTAAAACAGATATGAAGTTTTAAAAAAGATTTGCCAATTCTTAAAATTTTTTTTTTACTTGGTGGCAAAAATCTAAATTAAATAAATCGTAATGTGATATTATTATACCCGGACTGGCGGGTAGAAATGTTATTTGTTAAATAATTTTAAAAATGTTTGGTAGTTAAATTTTCAGATTCTATTGCAAAACTTAACAGATTGACTGAAATATGTATAGCAGAGCTAAGGCAGAAGTACATAAAATGCGTTAGTGCGCGCGCGCTCTTTAGACCAGCGTTACTGTTGTGCTACACCAAGATAACGCATTAAGCTTTTAAAAATAAAATCTTTCAACGCATCTACGTCACATCAGCGTCTAAGTACAGCTAAAATATAAAAATGCAAGCAGACAAACATGTGTATTATGTGCTAAAGTGACGTCATATTTAACAGTTGAATTTTGCAAACATGTGCAATGCGTAATCTTGTTTTTATCATTCTTGAGTGAAAAGGTTATTTTGAGTTTGTGCTGATGTGTGTATCACTATAAATATTGGTCCTAGGTCCCCCTTTAGCATACCGATCGATTAAGAATCACTTTCTAAGTTGATCTAATGATTTCCGTCCGGCGGGCAGGCTGCCTATCCGCCTTGTGAGCAAAGTACAAAATGGTCAGTATCGTGCAATGATGACCCCATACAAATTTTCTTCCAAATTTTTTTTTGGCCTCAAGTACTTTTGAGATTTTTTTCAGATTTTTCGGAAGAGGTTTTACCGGTTTTTTCATAACTTTTCCTAAAAATTAAACTACGATTTGCTTCACTTTTGAGGAAATAATTTAAAAGAAATATGTCCAAGCTTTATTTTTGTGTGCAGCAGCCGTATTCTGTAATTCGCTTAGCTAAAGCATAATCCCGATCGCTAAAATAACTTAGAGAATACAAAATTGAAAAATGTTAGCGATGAAATTAAAAGCTAAAATTGCTGCGAATCACATTTTTATGGCAATGCAAAATTTAGCAATGCACGTTACAGTATTGCATTCGTAGCCAAAAATTGCTAAATCAACTTTTTAGATTTTTAGCGATAGAGATTAAGCTTTAGCGAATTTCAGAATACGGCCACAGAAGCTATAAGTTTTTGCAATGAATTTGCTTATTTAAATACCCTACATTACAATTTTTCGTAATTTTTCCATACATTTTGTAAATAACGCTTTATAACTTTTACAATTTTTATGAAAATTAAGAAAACTAGTAACGCAATTCGAAAGATAAATTTATTCTTTATAATTTAGAAATAAATAGTTTTGAATTTGCTCTTACCGTTTCTGAGTTATACCGGTTTTCAGAAATGTACCCAATTTATGGTATTATTACTCATACCCAACGAACAAATTAAAATCAATTGTTTTATTTTCCCTTCTTTAAAAATCATTTATTGGGGTTCTGAAAATCAGTTTCAGAAGCTGTGGCGTTGAAGTAAGTGTTAACCAAAGCCTAACGTCGTTCTGCCACATCATTTACCACTTGTAAATATTTAACTTTGTTCTTTGCATCTTGAAATGACTTGTTGGCTTCCCAATTTTCTGGATCTGTTTTTAAAAAATCAATTGAAAAATTGCAAGATAAAAAAAAATAAGACTGGAATTTCTTTATTTTTAGAGTTGTCTTTTCTTGCTTACTTATTTTCTTCTTCGTCTCTTATCCGATCTTATACTACATGAATCGACTGTTATGAATAAAATACCATAGAAAATAGGGCCCTGGTGGTGTTTCCAGCTGTGTATTCTTTATTTGTATTTATTTTATTAAAACATTTGTATACTGAATGACGACCTTCTACTGCACACCTTTGGGATAAATCTGGCTTTCTACTTAATTGCTCCTATATCTAAATAGTAGTGGATCTTCTTCCAAAACATTAATTCTAAAGGCTATATTATCAAATATTCCTGTGCAAAGCTTTTCCTTAGACTTTAAAAATTCAATTATGTCATTCGTTTCAGACAGTTTAAACTTATAATAAATTAAGGTCTTATAATGCAAAGCCCATTATCGGTCCGATAAAATCCTGCCTTTAACTAACGGCAGGTGCATTGACTGATTTCTAACTTAATTACTAACTTTCTATTATTGGACAACCGCCTACAACCCCCAGTATAAAATCTAAAATTGGTACAAAAACAATTATGTTAGTTTATTTTTGAAGATAACACTGCACTGGAATCCAAATATTAACTTAAGGTACGAATAGAGAAGTAAACATATTTATATACATAATTATAAAAAAAAATTATTTTTTCCGAATTTAAAGAACAGTAAAATGGTTTTAGAGTTCCTACCTGTTAAAAATAAGTTTAAAGTTCCAATACGTCCTTCCAGAAGGTTTATTTCTTTAAAACTTTAATACTTTGATCCCAACCGGAGTTACAAAAAAGACATGAGTGGGAAAAGGTAAGCCTCAAACTTTTTCTAAAATCCAATAGTTATGGTGTATATTCAGCTAGGCATATAACACTGGTCTGCAGCCAAAATTTAAAAATTAAAAAAAAAACTTGACTAATAATTAATTTAAGAACGATTTGCCCGATTTTGATCAAATTAAAATTCCGTTAAATCATTCAAATAATATTTGTATACCCACACCACAATAGTGAAGAGGGCTTATGCATTTGTGCTGATTTGTGTAACACCTTAAAATATTGGTCCTAGCTAGACCTTAAAGTATACCTATCGACTCAGAATCACTTTCTGAGTTGAGCTAACGATTTCCGTCCGGCTGGCTGGCTATCCATGTAACCTTGTGCGCAAAGTACAGGTCGCAATTTTGGAGATAATTTAATAGAATTTGGCACAAAGGTTCTTGTTGGCACAAGGATCAAGCCTATTAAAAATTGGCCGAATGCCACGAGGGGAGATAGAGCACAATTTCTGCCTCTCAGAAATTATCAAATCGATTTTAATGAAATTAAAAACGTATATAGATAGATCCATATTTATATGGACACATAAGCTATGCATTTTTTAAAAAATAGGACCACCAGGGGAGATAGGGGCGATTGTAATAATTTAAAACATAGATATTCATATGGGCATACACTCTCGAAAATTTGTTTTTAAATACTGTGGTGTAGGGTTACTGTTTCGAAGTTATTCAAAAATTAGTATCGACACATTTTTTCCCATGCAAAGTTAGAACTATTTTTTTTTGTTTTCAATAATTCATAAACAAAATTATAAGGACAAAAATTTTACATTTTTAGGGCCGTATTCATAAACATATTTTGAATTTAATAAAGGTTTACAAATTTCTATGAAAATTTCCCTTAATAAACGTTTTTTAAATTTAATAATCGTTTATGAATACGGGGCTTAAATTTTTTGGGAAAGCAACATTATTCACACATTTCTGTTATTATTAACCGTTAACATGTTAATGTTCAAAGGCAACCCAAATATGGTTGTGCTTCTTTTCTTAATGGAGGACTTATTTATCCGTAGGGTTAAATTAAACATTCTCTGGGAGAGATACTTGGAATGCCTTTTTATGCTTGGCCACTTTATTTGCATAACACAAAATTTGTGTGGTCCTTTAATCAATAATGAAACTACTGTTCTATATTTCCGTTTCAAAAATCTGGCCACAGTACCTATAATATAAATTAAGTCACTTTAATATAGTTTCATTATTTTAATTAAAATCAGTTTTCTAAAACTTTAATAAATCAAAAACGTAGTATACAAAGTCGTTCAACTTTAAAGTGGCTTTTTTTGTTAAACGCCAGTAAGAAAATCATTGATTCTAAAAACATAACTTTTAGTTTATAAACTCTTAGGGAGTTGAAACTACGAAAAACAGGCCACAGCTTTCAAAATATTAACAAGCAAATACCGCATTGCTGGCTTAAAACCACTGTTCCCATTTATTTTTGAAAATCAAAATCTAAAATTGCAATTAAAACCGCAAAGACTTAACTTTTAAGCGTTAAAGAAATGCATTCGTTTGGAACGGTTACATCCAGAGTGAAAAAAAGAAAATTAAAGAGAAAGAGAGAAAAGGAACCAAATCGAAAAGTTAAACTAAACTCGCGTACCTCGCGTAAATATACCGCATGCGAAAGTTTAAAAAAATGATATATACTACAGAAAACTGTATGTTTGTGTGTATTTAATTAAGTACATAAATATTGTTAAAAGTTTTCAGATAGTTTTTTTTTTGTTTTTGGTTGTAACGTTATGGTATTGTGGGTTTTAGAAAACAGTTAATTTTACACTCGTAACCAATACTTACCATAAAAAATATGTATGTAGCCTAAAGATGTTGGAATGAAATAATAGACTAGAAATTCAGAGATACAAAATGTATCTTAAATATTCTTAAACTTGAATGTGAAGATGCTTTGCATGAGTATGTATTCCAGTATTTATTCCAATTAAGAGTGGGAGAGTTTTTGGAAAAACTTCATTTTTGCTGTTATTGTTTTGTAATTTAATATAAAATATGATTAAATTTGGCACTTGATTTAAGTATGATATAAAGTAACATATTCAGATGACATTTTATTAGCAACTTAGATATTTTGTTTTGGTTGCTTATGGGTACTTCTTATATTTTTTCAATAATTAAAGCCAGATAAACACTAAAATATTTTTTTTTTAATTTAAATGACATGTTTTACTTATTCTTCTTAAAATGTTTCTTTATTTTTTGTTTTTTATTAGGTTTCTTTAAGTTTTAATCATAAATTTAGAACAGAAATTAGCCACCCCACATACAAAAACACTTTTTTTCATTACAGAAACACACACACATTTTTCTCGATACAAATATACAACAGCAAAAATACAGTATAGAAAAATAATTTTTTGTATCCGTTGGATACCAAACGCTACTTGCAGCAGCAATAACAAACGTTTTAGCAGCGAATGAAAGTCACAACATACAATAATAAAATCAGGGTAGCTAGTGTACTGCCAAAATGAAACGTCAAAAAGTCATAAAACCAATTTACAGCTTGAAAGGTCATTTGTCCTGAACAGTTATTATGGCAACAAAAAAGAAAATCAGCAATAACACAGCAACCCTTAATGTTTAGCAAATCTGCCATATAATAGATACATAAACATTAAAACAGATACCAATTTAAAAAAAACAAAACAACAAAGTTAATGAATCTTTGAAATACAAGTTCCTTTTACTTTTTTATTGCTGCATTTGCAGACGTTTTAATTGTTGTCAATAACCTAAGAGTAGTTCAGTAGAATTTGTTAGAAGATTTCGTTAACCCACCCTTTTTCTTAGTTATATCTTGTTCTAGTTTTTGTTGTTGTTACTCTGTCTGTATCTCATGGATACACAGGTGTGTAAGTATGTATGTATTTGTATATTTTTCAAAATATTATTTTAAATAATAATGTATTTTGTTGTTGCTGCTATTTTTTTTTTCATTGTTTCTTCGTTTTTAGCTAATAAGTTTATTCAGTTTAGCATGCGGCTAAGTCATTGTGTTTATTTTTTGAAATTAAAATTGTATCTGTTAGTTACTTCTATTTAATTTTGGTTTATCCGCTTTAACGTTTTTATCGAACTCTACCGTTTGAGATACTCCGTTCAACTGCATGTTTTGCCAGATTGTTAAATACTCTTGTTACGTTTTGGTTTACGCTATCACGTAATTCTCTGGATTGTATTGTTTTGTTATTGTATCTTTTTCTCTCTGAGTTTGCGCTTCAAAAATCAAGTCTTTGTTTTTGTTATTATTGTTTAAATTGGGGAAATATTTTTGTTGTTTTGGAGCCCTTCTCTAGCGTTTTGTTTTGCTATTGCTCTTCTGTTACATTATTTGTGTTTGTTGTGTTTTTTGTCTCGTGGGCAATAGATGCACTTAAAAAAATTTAATATGTATGTTCTACATAAAAAGAATAAATACCTTAATAAGATATCATAAATTTATAAGACTTGTACTTTCACACTAAGCAAAGATATTAAATAGTTCTGTGATCGGTCGGTCCATTACATTAAAGTATGTACTTGGAAAAATATTTGTAAACATAAATTCTTTTATACTACATACTCCCAGCGTTACCGATGTGATACTAAAGTATCAGTTTGGCCCTTTTTCGATGCTCTTGATACCTTTTTTAAATTACCCTTTTGTATCATTTTAAATATTTTGTGCTACTCTTTGATAGTTTTTGGAAATAGCTGAACAGAAGTGCTTTAGCTTAACAAGTATTTCTGAAACGTACATTGCTTTAAAATAAACTTAAAAACAGAATCATATAGAAACTTTCAATTCCATGCTCTCTTAATTTGTTCGAAACAGATCTGGAAGAATGGACTTCAAGTAAAGATTTAATAACAATATATAGAATGCACATTCTTACGTATAAAGTTTTTGATAAAACCTTTTTTTACGAATTGTAAATAAGTTTTTCGATAATAAACTACAAATTAAAAGTACATTTTCTTAACTCATAAACATATTGGTTATTTTTTAAATGTCGCCCTGGTTCCTTTGGGGGTTAACTCAAAATGTATAAATTTTCAGTAGAGTTTTAGTCTTATATTACAAAGGGGGCTACAATTGTATTTTTTTTTTTTTTTTTGGAAAAATACTTGAGAAATTGATCTAAGATTATTACAGTGCGTTGATACGACCACTGTTCATTGATTGTTGCAAAAATTTAAAAGTTTTGGATTGACTCTCTTTAGAGGAACCAGTGCGATATATTGTTTTTTTTTTAAATGAACAACTTAAAATATTAATAAATAAATTTAGTTGAATTTTTAGATCACATAATGCCTGAAAAAACATTTTTCGTTTGTGTATAAAAAACTTGATAATTTTTTTTCTCTTTGAAATTCCCTATTTGCAATCTATTTATTAGTAAATACTGTTTATAAAAAACTTTACCCTTATTTACTTTGAAATACATTTTTTGACCTTTCTGTTTTAGAAATATCTCCTTTTTGAGACCCTTTTAGAATTTTTCCAACGGCACCGCTGCATACTCCTATAGGAACCGTGAACAGTTAATTGGATTACTTTTCTCGCAGGTACTTTCTCTTCTTAAGAATGAAATAAAATACTACTTTATTTTACCCTGAAAGAGAGAAATGGCCTACTCAGCTAAAACATACAAAAGGACATGCGGCTTTTTTTATTAAATATATTTTTAACTTTTATTTTTTAATAAGGCAAACAAAACATTTGTGTTTAATGTTGAATTTGAAAAACTAATTTAAAAGTGTTCCCCGTAAGAATATATCGCACTGCTTTTTCGAAAGGGGGTGTTAACGAGCTGCCAAACTTTTGAAAAACAGCCGTTTAACGTTACACAATTTTGTTTTTTTAATTAACCGTTTTTTTTTAAATTCACTATCTTTTATTTATTAATTTTAAAAACTTTTTAACATTTTTATATTTGAAGGGAAAGACAAAAAAGAAACAAAATTATAAATCCAGCGACGATTAATGCAAAACGCTAACTTTTTGTTATGAATAGAGCTGTTGATTTCTTAAAAAAAATTATAAGTGTAACAGTTAACAACAACAAAATACACTGATATTTTTTTATAGAAAAACAAGTGTATTGTGCATAGTTTAAAAATATTAACTCCAAATTAAAACTTGTGAACTGCGTGTGCGATATATGCATGTGATGTGCACAGCAAAATATGTAGTAAAAAGATCTTTATTAGTACAACATCTGGAAATTTTTCTTGTGTTATGTATATGCTCTTGGGTGAATGAGTAGTCTTTGTTCCTTTTTTCTTGCGCTTCTTCAGATGGATCTCCAATTGGTAGCATATTGTGTGTAACTATTTGTTCCCCATGCTACAACATTTTATGAACTGGGGTTGGCATTTATCTATCTGCTACATGCTATAGCTTGAAATTTTATCTGGAAGTGTCTTATTAATTCACAATGTACTCCATCTATCATCTATCACAGGATGCTGCAGTTTCTAGATTGGAAAAGAATATTCTTGCAGTGTTTCCAACATTTGAATTTCCGTCTCCTTGTTTTGGCTGGTCAATTATAAGGCCTAGCAAAGGTATTTTTCTTGAATTTAAAGGTCCAAAATCCAAATCATAGCCCAATTTAACTGTATGATTTCAGAACGCGAGCGCAAAAGTGGCTCGTTTAACTAACATTTAAAACAAAAACAAAATTTTAAAGAATGGATTATTCATTATGTGTAACCAAAATATCTTTTTCATAACTATATCAGCGAGAACTTTATAACAGAACTTGGCCATTGTTTAAACAATAATGAAGAAAAAATATGAATGTACACGCAGAGAAAAAACATGGTTGAAGTATGGTTAAAAAAAACATATTATGGTCCCTGCAATGGCAACAAATAAACTTTTGTTGTTTTTAACAAAACTTTTTTCACGATTGATAATAGTTTGTTTCTATTTAACAATAAAGTGTTTACCTCCCTTGAAACCTCAAATATGGTTGAATTTAACAATATAATGTGTTAATAATATAAAGCTACAACTAAACATTTAAACATATTATGGTTACTTTAACCATATTATTATCATGGCAACCATATTATATATATGAATTTATATCCAAAAGCTATAACCATATTATGGTTGCATCCAAACATGTTAAGGTCAATATTTAATAACAATAATATGTTCGAAATTATAATATTTTAAAATATTGTATGTTTAATTTTAAATAATATGTTTAAAAAGCAACAACATTCTGGTCGTTTGCATTTTACTTGGTTTGCTTAAAATTCTCATTCATTTTATTTTAATTACACTGGTTTACAGCCAAAAAATACCAAGAACGCCACATGCCTAGATAAGTTAATTGGGACCTCCTGAACACGAAAAACGCTGTAATTTTTTTTTTCTAAGTACCGTTTTTTAGATAACGGTACTTTTGTGTTTTTCGGTGTATGGTCCCACTCAAACCCTTGTGGAGCCCAGCCGAGAAGTCCGATCGAGATAAATGGTACATCGTTGCAAAGGTAATTGAATACCTTTTTTGTCGATATGTCGGAAATTTCTATCTGATAACAACTGGCTGAGTTATGGTACCTCAAAATTCAAAATTTGCCTATTTTTTGCGTTTTTTTGAAAATTTTTCATTTTTATTTCGTTTTTTTTCTACGTTATAGTAAAGATCTGGAATGTTTTATTTTTTTACCTAATAGTTTATTTAATTACCAACATTTTAAGTGTAATTTGAAAAAAATCGGATAAAAAATAAAGTTTTTATTGTGGAACGACAATATTTTCATATTCATTGCTCACACACTATATTCGGCGTAAATTCAAAAAATTTAAATTAAAATGACGAGCGACTTAAACTTTTGCGTTTATTTTCGGATGGATCTTCGCGAATGAGAAACCAACCATAGTCCGGCATTATTTGTTCATCCCACCAGCCTTTGTAACGTCTCTCGATTTCTTCCATTTCCTGGTGCAATCTTTCGCCTTGTTCATCACTTTCGGAGCCCAAGTTCGTGGGGAAAAGATCCAAATGACTGAATAAAAAGTTAAAAAGAATAAAATTTCAAATGATAGCGGCCTTTTTGATATACATGTTTTCACTCAACACTTACCAATGGCATTGAATTTTTGCAGTAGTGTATCGATCTTCTCTGCGTAATCAGGACTTCTGTAGTTTCCCAAAAAGTTGTGAACGATGTGCTGGAATGCTTCCCATGCCTCCAAATGAGCTGGACCTAAACACTCATTAAATGATTGGTCACCGTACAGAGCCCGAATTTGAGGTCCATCAAATATACCAGCTTCAATTTTGCTCGCTGTGGCTCTCGGAAATTTTTGTTTAAGGTAATTCATGGCAAGACTGTCTTTTGGCAACTTTTTTACAATATTTGTAAATAACCCAAGCTTTATATGTAATGGAGGAAGTATTATCTTCTCCAGAGGAATGAGTGGGTCATTTTTGATATTGTACTCTCCGTGCGTACGTCCACTTCGCTCGTACCAAACTTTTCGGGTGTAGTGATTCTGACGGTCACGGCTGTCCCATAGACATAGAAAACAGGGAAACTTCGTATTGCCCCCTTGCAATCCAGATAGTATGGCAACTAATTTAAAATCAGAGCAAACTTTCCATTGATGTTGGTCATAATGTATGAGATCGAGAAGTTCTTTCATTGCTTCATATGTTTCCTTTATGTATTTTCCATATCCGATTGGAATTGATGGTTTCGTATTCCCTTTATGAAGCAAGACTGCCTTCAAACTATCCTTGCCTCCATCCATAAAAAGACGCCATTCCTCTGGGTCATAATTTTGTTGGAGAGCATTGAAAAGACCACATATGTTGGCACAAAAACAAAAGTTTGCCGTTTTTGCGAAGAAAAGTGCAAGTTGTTTGCTGCGATCACGGTAATATGTAACACGTGTCTCAGGAGCACAATATCCCCACTCTTGTAATCGTGATGCAAGTAGTTCAGATTTCGATTTCGGCAAATACAAATCTCGGCACAAATCATTGAGCTCGGCCGGAGTAAGTAAATGGGGTTTCTTATTTGATTGCATTTCTGCTTCACTGCACTCATCTGATGAATCATTTTTTATTGTTCTTTTTCGTATTTCTGTGGGGCCCGCTACAATCAGCTGCGGTTTGGGGCACGATACTGAGTGCGGCACTGGTAGCGTCACCGAGCTAACAACTGGATAAACTGGTTCAATTCTACGTCCGATAGCCTTTTCCGTTAAACAGAAATAACAATCAGTTGTATGGTTGATCCGGTTTCTCCATTGCATTGGCTTTCCAAATGTGAAGAAACACTCTTGACCCATAGCAATTTTATTTAAAACTGTTCGGCAGTTGTTACATGCACTATTCGGTGTCCACGGTTTGTCGAGAGACGCAAGTCGAAAACCGAAATACTTCTTATACGCTTCAGATAAATTTTTCGTATGCATTTTTCGCATCAAATGTTGTGATTTCTTTTTCACAAGAACACCACAAACATAACAAAATTCGTTGGGATCGATTGTGATGATAGTGATAGTGATGAACAAGGTGAAAGATTTCACCAAGAAATGGAAGAAATCGAGAGACGTTACAAAGACTGGTGGGACGAACAAATGATGGCGGACTATTGTTGGTTCCTCATTCGCGAAGATGCATCCGAAAAAAAAACGCAACAGTTCAAGTCGCTCGTCATTTTAATTTAAATTTTTTGAATTTACGCCGAATATAGTGTGTGAGCAATGAATATGAAAATATTGTCGTTCCACAAAATCCTTAATAAAAACTTTATTTTTTATCCGATTTTTTTCAAATTACACTTAAAATGTTGGTAATTAAATAAACTATTAGGTAAAAAAATAAAACATTCCAGATCTTTACTATAACGTAGAAAAAAAACGAAATAAAAATGAAAAATTTTCCAAAAAACGTAAAAAATAGGCAAATTTTGAATTTTGAGGTACCATAACTCAGCCAGTTCTTATCAGATAGAAATTTCCGACATATCGACAAAAAAGGTATTCAATTACCTTTGCAACGATGTACCATTTATCTCGATCGGACTTCTCGGCTGGGCTCCACAAGGGTTTGAGTGGGACCATACACCGAAAAACACAAAAGTACCGTTATCTAAAAAACGGTACTTAGAAAAAAAAAATTACAGCGTTTTTCGTGTTCAGGAGGTCCCAATTAACTTATCTAGGCATGTGGCGTTCTTGGTATTTTTCCAAATTTAAAATTTGTAAAGCAGTGTTATTGAATAAAATACATAAGTTTACGTAGAATAAACTAGTAGCAGGGTTACCGTTGAAAATTTTGAAAAAGTCCCACAAAAAGTCGTTTTTAAAACAAAAAGTTGCACAAAAAATTCGTTTTTTCAAATTTCGGTTTTATTTCTTAATAACTCCCTTAAATTGCTTCAGTTAAAAAGAAAGTTTTACTTACCGAACAAATTGTTTTCGTTAAAAAAGGAAATAAAATTGTATGACGAAAATTTCTTTAAAAAAACCGAAAAAAATTTATATGACGACTGAGTTGAATTGTAAACCGTAATAGGGGCTTAAATTAAGGTACAATGGTTACTTAAAAGCAATTTTTAAGCTACCTACAGTATGCCAAAAATGGTTAGCATTTGTAATTTAAAAAATATAATTGTATGAATTATCATTGGGTTTACTTTCTAACATCTTTAATTCGATAATAAAAGACTGTGTCATTTATAACATTTTTAAATAAAGATATGAGATCAATAGCGGTAAAAAAGTTGGTCTTAAACGCTTTAAACAATAATACAGATCATCCTAGATTGGCATGGAAATTCAATGAACTCGATACAAAACAAGGCATATACAATACTGTTCAGTAGTGTAAATTGTCTGGATACAAAATATTCACCTGATCAATCGAATGAGGTTACATATGGTAGAAATGGTTAAAACAAAATTAATATTTTTTAATGAAAAATATGTGAAACTATGCAGTGTTAAAAAAAGTACATATTTAACTTACAAAAAAGGGGCAAAAAGTTGGAAAAAGTTGCAAAATTAGACGATTTTGAAAAAGTCGCACAAAAAGTGTCAGAGCGTCAAAAAGGTTGCAAATTGCAACTAAAGTCGCATAACGGTAGCGCTGACTAGTAGAACAGAACAAATGGTAATGAAGGCCGTCACAGTCTGAAATATGAATCAAAGGGGGTTTTTTTTATAAAATTATAATTTGACACATAACAAACAAATTGAAAAAAATGGATGAAATAAATAACCATAATATGATTAATATTGACCATATTTTTGTTAATTCTGACCATAATATGGTTTCTTTTGTCAAAATTCTGGGAAGTTTTGCCCATATTATGGTTAATTTTTAACATCAAATGGTTAGTTTTGAACATTATTATGGTTAATATTGACCAAAATATGACTAATTTTGACCATATGATGGTTGATTTGGGGAAGATTTTTGTTGGTTTTAACCATACTATGGTCATATTTATAAATAAAATGGTAACCTGCAAACATAAACATTGTTAAAATCCAACCATAGTATGTGGCTCTTAGAATATGGTTATCTCCAACCATATTTTTTTCTACGAATATGCTTGATAGAAGTTTTTTTAAATAATCTTTTATTACAACTTCTTTGAAACATTAAAAACGCCTTTTTAAATAAAAAATTAACCTTCTCTTAGCATTAATTTGTTTCAAATTAAAAAAAAAACACTGTTTTCACACTTTTTAAAAAGGCAACATAGCGGCAATAAATTAAGAGGTAACATATAGCAAATTTTGCACGTAAAATATAGCCGCGTAATAGTTTTCTTTACAATTTACTTGCTATAGGAACTTACTTTTTTAATTGCAATTTAAGCAGCAATTTTTAGGTATATAAACTATGTAGTTTATGCTGCGGCTAAATACTAATGTTTAATCTTTAAACTTTAAATTATTTAGATATCTAACGTGTGAGTCAATTTATGTCGCCTAATCGTGTTGCAGAATCTGTTATCTCACAATATATTCATAAAATGGTATAAAAGCCATTTTTACCTTTTTCCAAATTAATTGATAACCTATCGTGTTAATCGCCGATATTTTTTTAATATTTCAACACCTTTGAACCGAATATCTTACCTTGGGTCACAGAAATTGCTGTAGTTCGCATGGTCGGAGCCGGACAGTATAAAATTGGGTATAGAAATGTTGATAAGAGTCCGGACTAGAAGCGAGTATAGACTTTTTATGGACTCATTTTGACGCTCAGGACTTATGCTCTATAAAGTGAGGAATTTCAGGAAAATTTTGACGTTAAAAAATTAAATAGTTCTACAAGTCGCAGAGTTTAATGCTTTAAACTGCTAATAGTTAAAACTATATAAACTAAAACACAAAACTTATTCTGTCCAAAACTCTTGAAAAACAAAAAAGTTATGAACATTTTATCTTTAAAAATTGACTAAGAAATTCATAACTAAAACCAAATATTGAGAAAGTACTGTTCTCAATGAAATAGGTGATATAGGGTAAACATTTTTTGTCTCCCGAGATTTACTAGTATTTACTTTCATATGAATAAATCAATTTTATAATTGGAGAACATAAGAAAAAATAATTTTGGCCGCCTTCTCAAAATATGAACCAGTGTGCGTCGTTAGAGAGGTGTTGCATTGCCCACCCTTGAGATTTTATAACAATTAGCAATCACTAAAACTCATTTTATAACCACAAAAAGCATATCTTTGTGAACGAAACACATTTAATTAATATATTTAGCTACTAGAATCTGGGAATTTATTTCCCATGGTGAGTAACATTTATTACATAAGTTTTCATATTATTCGAATGAGTGTCGTAAGTCAAATAACAATTTCTTTTTTTTTAAGCTTTAAAAAAAATTTAATTTGACTTAGAATACACATTCGAATACATAATCGGCCCAATTATGAATAAAAATTCCCCGGGAGTATTCTACCTTCACCCATTTTGCCTATGTAAATTCAATTGCAAAAAAGGGAAAAGGAAAAAAACTCCCGGGGAGTTTGTATTAATAATTGGGCTGAATATGAACAATTATATATATTCAGCAACTTTTGAATTAACCCGTTCAAACTGTGCATCGCGAAAAAATTTTTTGTGATATATTTTTTAAAAATTCATTTAAAAAAATATTTCTAATCTAAAGTTTTCCTGCAATTAGCAGAAAAACTGCTTAAACAGAAAAATAAAGTACATATTCCCTAATTGTCACTTTTACTTTTTTATATTAAAAATACTTTTGTATCCTTTGAGCTTTAGCACAGTTAAGATGTGATCATTTCCATATCGGGATTTAATCATCATGTGTTTGTTGCAAAATTTATGTTGTTTTTTTTTTTTGTAAAAAAACAATTAACGAGGTTAATATTGAAATGCAAAGCGTGGACGCCAGGAGTCGTATTTTGCTTTCCAGGGGCCCAATTCTGCCAGTCGTGATCGAGTACTTTTTCTATTCGAAAGCAATTTTTTTTCAGTCGATACTTAACGAATCGAAATTATTTTTTCAGTATTGTGAATTTCAAATAACTGCATTATAACACTGAAAAAAAAATTTCGATTCGTTCAGTATTGACTGAAATAATAAGATAATAAATTGCTTTCGAATCGAGAAATTACGACTGCTAGAATCAGGCTACAAAATGCTATATTTGTTCTTACAAGTGGCACGAAAATATATAAAAAGGGATACATTGCATAATATCTAAATTTAAATGAAAACCATATTTATAGAAACATGCAATCTAAAGGAAATGGTTTATAAAGTAAAAGAAACTGCGAAATCACTTAATTCGACAATTTGCGAAACATTAAGAACTTAATTTTATTTTGAAAATAAAACAAGTAAAAGCTTCACTCCAGAATATATTGTTTCCGAAAAAAAAACAATAGCATAATGCTGTTGTTATTAATGTGATTTGCAAACGATAAAGAAAACTAAAATAATAGCAATTCTCACTTTCCGATCTTTCAGAAAAAAGGCATTTCAGAACTGAATGTATTTAAATTCTCTTGGAAAAATATAGCCAATATTAGGAACGAAACTAATGTTTGCTGACATATCACATATTGCTTTTGGTATTTTAGCGATACCACATTTCTGAACATCAATTGAACGCACATTTTCAAATGTAAAATGATGTAAAAAGCAAAGGAACAAATCGCTTACAACTGGTAGTTGCTGTTGTAGTTATAATATTTCTTATTATCTCTTAAAGTAAATTTGCTTTATGTTATAACACTGAATTAAAAGCTTTATATGTTATATATGTAAAAGTCTGAATAATGTAACTTTACAAATGTTAAAATATAAACACCAGTATAAATTTATGTTGACAAAAATAAAATTTTTAATTTATTTACTTATTCATAAAAGAAGTGCAATATACTGTGAAATTTGTTGGCGACAATTTGATATGTTGTTTTGCTTTAAAAGTTATGTTTTTTTTATAAGAGTTGCGCCATATTTTAATTGAAACCATTGTGCCACTTATTGAATAATATATGGCAATATAGAAATAATATGGCGAATAACATATACAATAGCTTTGCTAATGGATGGGGCGTTTGACGCTTTTGTTTGCTACTAAATATATTTAATAGTATACTTAGTATACTTAGATAAATGAATTCCAATAAAATATTTTTTTCCTTTTATTTTTATAAGTTATTGTTTTTTTTTAACAAAAAGTACCATTTGGTGGGGAAAATACCATTCAGTATCATTCCAAAATTGCAATTTTGCAACACAGCTTTGTGTGGTCTAAGATCAATATTGTATATATTACAAACGTAATGACAAATTTATATATGTATACACCTTAACCTTCGGTAAAGGGTTTACAAATTATTGTATATGTTTGAAATTGCATAATTTGTTAATTATTTCGTATTTGAACAAGAAAGAACAATTTATAACGTTAAAACTACCGTTATAAGCATATTTTCTCATAAAAGGTATGGCAACTTTGCATCTTAACTACCACCAGGGCTGTCAGACAAATTTGTGAGGAAATCGTTAGTTTCCTGAGAAAAAAAAACTTCTGTATCGTTTCAAAAACTCGTCAAAAAAATCGGACAACTTAATATTTGGTTTTTTTTTTAACAATTTTTGTTAGATTTTTATAAAAGAAAAACATTGACACAAAAACATAATTACTTCATACACAGCAAGCATTTTCAATCGTGTAAAAGCGTCTTTGATCGTCGGTGACCGTATTTTTTAATCGCAGTTGATTTCTCACACAGGTAAAACTGTAACACGAGTGAGATTCTTCCAAAGCATAGCGAAAGACGCTTCTCCAATCATTGTGGGAATCGTTTAAGACGTGGGTAAATATAATCTAACGAGACTTTCATGCCAAGAATCGTATGAGACTCATGTAGGTATTCTCTTACAAATCAAAAAATGATTTATACGGAGAGTCGTAAGAGGTTCATTCGATGATGGTTTGACGAAGGATAAACAAAGTATAACTTTGTTGTTTTTGTACCCTGAAAACAATCCAAGATTTTCTTAAGGCTTGCAAATTACAGCCGTACCTAATCAACAGCGAAAAAAAAGTTTTCTAGTTTTTGAATAGAACGGCCTTAACGCTTTGCAATTGTAAAAACCGATTTTGACAGCTCGTTTTATAGTGAAGTTTTCCGCTATTGTTAATTAATAGTGACAATTTAGCTATTTTTTGTCCAATCTAGCGTTTTTATCTCTATTTTTACTTAAAATTTGTGGGTTTTATTAAACAAGAAAGATATCACTTCTGTTTGTGACACAACGTTAACGCTCTTATTTTGGTATGGCATATCAGCGTAAATGCTAAGCGATAGACAAATTTTCGCCTTCCGCTCTTGTTAAGTTAGTCTTTAAACATTCCAAGAGTAAAAAACGAAATTGTCAGAAAATGTAATGTTTTATTCAGACTTTGGAGATTGAAAAAAATCGTCACTTTTTAAAAAAAATTAGCAAATCTGCACTTTGCTAATTTCGGAACAAAAAATCGTCAAAATGACGATAAATCATGAAATCTGGCAGCCCTGATTAGCACACCTGTTTTCTAATTTTTCCTTCCCACCCGCTACAAGTGTGTTGAATGTGAACAGCTGACTATTAAAACACACCACCAGAACGAAAGTCAACACAAAATAAAACCACAAGAAATCAACTAAACAAAAGAGAAGGGAGAAAAATTTAGTTTTTTTTATTATTTTAGCAAAAACTTTTTTGGTTCAGAAGAAAACAGACAGAAATTTTCACGAAAAATTGATTTTGCGGAAAGAAAAGAAAGAACTGTGTGAAATTTTAAGGAAAAAAATTAATAAAGTAGTGCAATATAATTAAATAAAATAGTTACAAATATATTAACATATAAGAAGCAAACAAAACATAAAAATTAATAATTTTTACTAAATGAAAGGATTGGAGTGTGAAAAAAAAGAAGCAATAGATACAAATTTACATTAAATGGTAGTGATTTATTGATTTTTTACAGAAAAAATTTCATAAATTTAAAACAAACAATTTATTTAAACATGTGATATGTATTTAAATATGAAATTACTGTTCTTTAATAAAAAGTTTCAATTAACAAGTGTTAAAAGAATAATAAAAAACAGAAAAAACCAGACGACGTGATAAAAGTGGCATTATGTGGCAAGTAATGTTTCTTCCTTATACTCTTTTCCATTTTAATGATTTGCAGACTTTTGCAAAAAATGTACCTATTTCCTCTTGATACATTTTTCCAGCTTTGAAAGGGGTAGAGGATATTAATTGTTTTTTTTTCTGGTGGGAGTCAAAATAAGATGCCAGGAACTTGTTTGCTAATGACAAAACAAATTTTAATAAAAAAAAGAAGGTGTAGTTATGGTTTTGCTGCTTATGTTTTCATTGTATTGTTGTTGTTGTTGCTGTTGTTGTTTTTTTTTTTTATTACAAATTCTTATACCCATAGATTGGTTCAAATGAAAGTGTGTATCCACTTTGCTGTGCTGAAACTTTTTCCACCCATTTCTTAACTTTTGATGTCAGCCATGTCATTCAGCCTCCCCAACCACCTACTTCTTCATTATTGCTTTTTTCTGTTTGTTCATCTTATTTATGATGCTGCGAGTTCTACTGCTGCATCATCAACGTTTATTTTGTGCATACATGAAAAGAGGGTCTCAAAAAGATTTGCACGATTATTTTTTTTTAGCTAAGGCTGCTTCTCAAAAGTTTTCTGGTAAATTCTTTATAACACGTCTAAGGAATATTTGGAAATTTCAAGGATTTGTATCATAAACATTTTGACTTTATGTACCTACATACATAGGTACAAGTTGAACGCACGTCTTGGGCGTGTGGCCGGTGCTTAGAAAGTCCGATTCGGAGTCGCTGCTGGGCAGGAGTAGGTTTGCGTTAGGACCATGATAGGAATTATCATGGGCCACTGTATGATAGGCCGGATGGCGGTGAGGTTGGGATCCGAATTGTCGGATATGTGCGGGTTGTTTGAGGACCAGGAGGAGTTGAGAACATTCTGTGCCACTGTCCCATGCTAAAGGCAGCAGGCTGAGGTGGTTGGGCAGAAGATTCCTGTTCGAATTAGGGGATGTATCGGGTTGTGGAATCGAGGGCCTAATAGGATTCGTAATATTGGTCTCTGGGAGAAGGTGTGAAGGAGACTTCACACCGGCCTTTCTACCTACCTACCTACTTTAATCCCGATAGGTGGCGCGGTTGTCGTGATATTTAAGTTTTTTTTTTATGGTACGATTTGGCTGAAATTCATAAAATATATTTATTAAACAAAAAAAAAAGTATCCTGACAAAATTTTGACGTGGTGGATAGCGCTGGAATTAAGTTATTAACAATATTATCCAGTATTTAATTTTTTATTTTTATTTAGAAAATCGCGAGCAGCGCCGGGACGAAACAGATAGTTTTTTAAAAAAAAAACTTTTGCTTTTACTGTTTTTTTATACGAAGATGTTGCTTCGACTTGATTTCTATAAAAAGCTTCTTGCTTGCATTTATTACTATAGAAAAAAGCAATCTTCCGTTTTGACTAGGTTTATATATGTAGAACACTTCTGTTTGTTGCGACTATTTTTCTATAGAAATTATTTGTTTTTGATTTATTTAATAATTGATGTAAACTTTTCGAAAACTAGATTTTTGTCTGAAGAAAAAACTTTTTCAATATTAATTATTCTACACAAAAATTGTAAACGAGTTTTCTTTTCAAACAAATCTTTTTTGTTTTCCTTGTATATATGTATGTATTTCTTTTTTTGTTCTTTTTCTTTGAATCGTTTTCCTTCTATTAAAAATTTTTTCGCTTAGAGTTTTTATAAAAAACACAAAACAGCTCTTAATAAACTTTTTTTATATATTTATTCAATACACAATATAAATGCGAGAAATGTTTGTGCATGCTATCCAAAAAACCCCCATCATATACGCTGTTCCTTGCATTTGTTGTAATATACTTATCATATTTACTTTTTTTGTTAGAGGCCAAGTTTACGAAAATTATTATTGAATGACTGCACTCTTGAGTGGTACTACGAGAGAAGTAGATGACAGACTGCCTTGCAATGCCTGGTATTATTATTGTATTATGAGGATGTATGTGCATGTAGTGGTTAATGCATGTATTTGTATATTAAACGGATTTTCTTTACATTCTGCAAATCCGACTGTTTATTTTCTTTTGTTTATTTGAATTCTCTTTTACTTAATCACCAAATGACATAAGGGAAGTTGGCCTGAGTCTCTCATCGATTTATGAATGCACAATTGTTTGTTATTTTTAATAAATCTTTGAATTTTGTTTTAAGATTTATTTCACTTTAGTCATTTGTATGCAAAGACATGCAAACAAACTACAAACTAAAATTAATGAATCATAATTTGATTATTGCACAGTGTTATAATTAGTATGTATTAGAATTTACATGTGTATTATAAGTACGGTGACCATCCGTTCTGTAATTTTTTTGTTCTGTGTAATATTTTAGTAAACCACCTTTGACTGTTCTGTATTTAATTTAATGTTCCGTATTTGTCTTGGATGTTTTGTAAAAACAAGTACCAAAAATTTACGATATTCGCCCATTAAATATTCTAATTTCGAAAAAATACCAAATTTGTATTCGTATTTTTTTGATAAGTTTCGAATGTGATATAAACATTGTTAAGGGTGTGAAGATAAATTCGTCAGTTAAATACGTCCTACAGTTATTTTAAATACGTTCCACACGCTGTTAAACGAATTGCGAGAACAACAAATTTTCTTTTTGTAAATAAAAACCAATATAATTATTAAAATTAAAAACATTAACATTTTTTTAATAAAACACAAACTGAAATTTTTATTAAAAAAATAATTTTTTTTATTAAAAAAGTATTTTCATAGAAGTTCACTTTATAAAAGGGTCAAATATAGATTGTTCCCATGGATATTTCGAGAAGACATGAATCGGGTTACCGGGAGGCTGGAAGTAGCCTAGGTTTAGTAGATTCCAGCACTATAACTTCTACGTCCAGATTCGTCCCGATATCGGAGATATATAATTTTGAAAAATTTGGTTTTTCATTGACTTAGTATGAAAAATATGGTAATTTTCAAGTCCAAAAAAAAGGTATTTCGAGAAGACATGAATCGGGGTACCGGAAGACTGGAAGTAGCCTAGGGCTAGTAGATTCCAGCACTATAACTTCTACGTCCAGATTCGTCCCGATATCGCAGATATATAATTTTGAAAAATTTGGTTTTTCATTGACTTAGTATGAAAAATATGGTAATTTTCAAGTCCAAAAAAAAGGTATTTCGAGAAGACATGAATCGGGGTACCGGAAGACTGGAAATAGCCTAGGGCTAGTAGATTCCAGCACTATAACTTCTACGTCCAGATTCGTCCCGATATCGGAGATATATAATTTTGAAAAATTTGGTTTTTCATTGACTTAGTATGAAAAATATGGTAATTTTCAAGTCCAAAAAAAAGGTATTTCGAGAAGACATGAATCGGGGTACCGGAAGACTGGAAGTAGCCTAGGGCTAGTAGATTCCAGCACTATAATTTCTACGTCCAGATTCGTCCCGATATCGGAGATATATAATTTTGAAAAATTTGGTTTTTCATTGACTTAGTATGAAAAATATGGTAATTTTCAAGTCCAAAAAAAAGGTATTTCGAGAAGACATGAATCGGGGTACCGGAAGACTGGAAATAGCCTAGGGCTAGTAGATTCCAGCACTATAACTTCTATGTCCAGATTCGTCCCGATATCGGAGATATATAATTTTGAAAAATTTGGTTTTTCATTGACTTAGTATGAAAAATATGGTAATTTTCAAGTCCAAAAAAAAGGTATTTCGAGAAGACATGAACCGGGGTACCGGAAGACTGGAAGTAGCCTAGGGCTAGTAGATTCCAGCACTATAACTTCTACGTCCAGATTCGTCCCGATATCGGAGATATATAATTTTGAAAAATTTGGTTTTTCATTGACTTAGTATGAAAAATATGGTAATTTTCAAGTCCAAAAAAAAGGTATTTCGAGAAGACATGAATCGGGGTACCGGAAGACTGGAAATAGCCTAGGGCTAGTAGATTCCAGCACTATAACTTCTACGTCCAGATTCGTCCCGATATCGGAGATATATAATTTTAAAAAATTTGGTTTTTCATTGACTTAGTATGAAAAATCTGGACGTAGAAGTTATAGTGCTGGAATCTACTAGCCCTAGGCTACTTCCAGTCTTCCGGTACCCCGATTCATGTCTTCTCGAAATACCTTTTTTTTGGACTTGAAAATTACCATATTTTTCATACTAAGTCAATGAAAAACCAAATTTTTCAAAATTATATATCTCCGATATCGGGACGAATCTGGACGTAGAAGTTATAGTGCTGGAATCTACTAGCCCTAGGCTACTTCCAGTCTTCCGGTGCCCCGATTCATGTCTTCTCGAAATACCTTTTTTTTGGACTTGAAAATTACCATATTTTTCATACTAAGTCAATGAAAAACCAAAGTTTTCAAAATTATATATCTCCGATATCGGGACGAATCTGGACGTAGAAGTTATAGTGCTGGAATCTACTAGCCCTAGGCTATTTCCAGTCTTCCGGTACCCCGCTTCATGTCTTCTCGAAATACCTTTTTTTTGGACTTGAAAATTACCATATTTTTCATACTAAGTCAATGAAAAACCAAATTTTTCAAAATTATATATCTCCGATATCGGGACGAATCTGGACATAGAAGTTATAGTGCTGGAATCTACTAGCCCTAGGCTATTTCCAGTCTTCCGGTACCCCGATTCATGTCTTCTCGAAATACCTTTTTTTTGGACTTGAAAATTACCATATTTTTCATACTAAGTCAATGAAAAACCAAATTTTTCAAAATTATATATCTCCGATATCGGGACGAATCTGGACGTAGAAGTTATAGTGCTGGAATCTACTAGCCCTAGGCTACTTCCAGTCTTCCGGTACCCCGGTTCATGTCTTCTCGAAATACCTTTTTTTTGGACTTGAAAATTACCATATTTTTCATACTAAGTCAATGAAAAACCAAATTTTTCAAAATTATATATCTCCGATATCGGGACGAATCTGGACGTAGAAGTTATAGTGCTGGAATCTACTAGCTCTAGGCTACTTCCAGTCTTCCCGTACCCCGATTCATGTCTTCTCGAAATACCTTTTTTTTGGACTTGAAAATTACCATATTTTTCATACTAAGTCAATGAAAAACCAAATTTTTCAAAATTATATATCTCCGATATCGGGACGAATCTGGACGTAGAAGTTATAGTGCTGGAATCTACTAGCTCTAGGCTACTTCCAGTCTTCCCGTACCCCGATTCATGTCTTCTCGAAATACCTTTTTTTGGACTTGAAAATTACCATATTTTTCATACTAAGTCAATGAAAAACCAAATTTTTCAAAATTATATATCTCCGATATCGGGACGAATCTGGACGTAGAAGTTATAGTGCTGGAATCTACTAGCCCTAGGCTACTTCCAGTCTTCCGGTACCCCGATTCATGTCTTCTCGAAATACCTTTTTTTTGGACTTGAAAATTACCATATTTTTCATACTAAGTCAATGAAAAACCAAATTTTTCAAAATTATATATCTCCGATATCGGGACGAATCTGGACGTAGAAGTTATAGTGCTGGAATCTACTAGCCCTAGGCTACTTCCAGTCTTCCGGTACCCCGATTCATGTCTTCTCGAAATACCTTTTTTTTGGACTTGAAAATTACCATATTTTTCATACTAAGTCAATGAAAAACCAAATTTTTCAAAATTATATATCTCCGATATCGGGACGAATCTGGACGTAGAAGTTATAGTGCTGGAATCTACTAGCTCTAGGCTACTTCCAGTCTTCCGGTACCCCGATTCATGTCTTCTCGAAATACCTTTTTTTTGGACTTGAAAATTACCATATTTTTCATACTAAGTCAATGAAAAACCAAATTTTTCAAAATTATATATCTCCGATATCGGGACGAATCTGGACGTAGAAGTTATAGTACTGGAATCTACTAGCCCTAGGCTACTTCCAGCCTCCCGGTATCCCGATTCATGTCTTCTCGAAATATCCATGGGAACAATCTATATTTGACCCTTTTATAAAGTGACCGTCTATGAAAATACTTTTTTAATAAAAAAAATTATTTTTTTAATAAAAATTTCAGTTTGTTTTTTATTAAAAAAATGTTAATGTTTTTAATTTTAATAATTATATTGGTTTTTATTTACAAAAAGAAAATTTGTTTGTTTTCGCAATTCGTTTAACAGCGTGTGGAACGTATTTAAAATAACTGTAGGACGTATTTAACTGACGAATTTATCTTCACACCCTTAACATTGTTTCTATGTTTATTGGTTCAAAAGATATATGGGGTGTCAAATAAGTACTAAAATTCAGGTTTTACCCGGTTACAACCTAATAGCGACGAATTTCAAAAAAGTACCAGACACCTGTCCGCTAATTTTTCTAAAGAACAACGATTGTATCCCTTTTAGTTTTGGAGATATAAGGTAACCGGATTTTCCCGTTTTTACCCTTTTTTACCCCCTGAACATTCGAATTTCTAAAAATCCCGTCTTAGTGGATCGATTTAGGCAGAAACCTATCTCCAGTCCAAATGATAAATCAGTCAGTAACATTACAATTTTATATACATATATGTATATAGATATTACTTACTAGTTCTAAAGCTGAAGGTCCACACCATGCGTTCATGCGTAGATGCGTATGATACTTTCTATGCATTTTATGCGTTTCTAAATTCAAGTTACATGCCATGCGTTTTATGCGCCAAATTTTTTTTTTATCAGCTGTTGTGCTAATATGTTTATCAATTAAAAGCAATTTTGCCAAAAATGGAAAGTGTAATTGATATTTTAATAGAATTTATTTAAAAGAATTCATAGAAAAGTAAGCTTTTATTATAAAAATATTCAAGATTTTTTACGGTATTAATAAGTTTCCAGTTCATGGCATTTGTTAAAAAAAAAAAAAAATATAATAAACACAACAAAGATGACACTCAGAACATAAAAGTAATCGATAACTAGAATGGCAAAATTTGTTCGTGATAAAATTGTGCTTAAAATTAATTTTAATGTATTTTATTATTTAAAGTTTATACAATCTTAATAACGAAAGCTTTTTCTCTTATTAAAAACCTTTTTTAATGCAAAAAAATAGTAAAAAGTAATCCACCACACAAACATATTTATCGATAACATTGAAAATAAAATATGATTTGTCATCCATGGCCATCAATAACAGCTGACTTTTATTCACCACACATGCGACGGATACAAAAGTAGAAAGTAAACCTACTTTGATGCGTTCATACGTCTATGCATTCTATGCATTTTGGTGTGTAACTTGTCATATGCAATTACACTGATTCAACTTTTTTGTCAAATGCATAAAAAGGACAGACGCATAAACGCATGGTGTGGACCTTAAGCTTAAAGCTGAAGGTCCACACCATGCGTTTATGCGTCTGTCCTTTTTATGCATTTGACAAAAAAGTTGAATCAGTGTAATTGCATATGACAAGTTACACACCAAAATGCATAGAATGCATAGACGTATGAACGCATCAAAGTAGGTTTACTTTCTACTTTTGTATCCGTCGCATGTGTGGTGAATAAAAGTCAGCTGTTATTGATGGCCATGGATGACAAATCATATTTTATTTTCAATGTTATCGATAAATATGTTTGTGTGGTGGATTACTTTTTACTATTTTTTTGCATTAAAAAAGGTTTTTAATAAGAGAAAAAGCTTTCGTTATTAAGATTGTATAAACTTTAAATAATAAAATACATTAAAATTAATTTTAAGCACAATTTTATCACGAACAAATTTTGCCATTCTAGTTATCGATTACTTTTATGTTCTGAGTGTCATCTTTGTTGTGTTTATTATATTTTTTTTTTAACAAATGCCATGAACTGGAAACTTATTAATAACGTGAAAAATCTTGAATATTTTTATAATAAAAGCTTACTTTTCTATGAATTCTTTTAAATAAATTCTATTAAAATATCAATTACACTTTCCATTTTTGGCAAAATTGCTTTTAATTGATAAACATATTAGCACAACAGCTGATAAAAAAAAAAAATTTGGCGCATAAAACGCATGGCATGTAACTTGAATTTAGAAACGCATAAAATGCATAGAAAGTATCATACGCATCTACGCATGAACGCATGGTGTGGACCTTCAGCTTTAGGATCACCCCAGGCCAAGGCCGGAAAACGTTTTTTTTTATGTTTTTCAAAAAATATTTATCATTGGTGTTCGAAAAAAATTTAAACTGTACAAACAACAAGAAATGTTAAAAATATTTTGTTTGATATTGTTTTTTAAAGTTCAAAATATTAAAGTTCTCATAAAAAAAATTTCTAAGAATTTTTTTTTTTGTACAAAAAATTACGAACCGAAAATTTAACACACAAAATAAAAGATATTTATTTTTTCAGTACAAAACTAAAAATTGAATTTTTTTATTTGACAATTTTAAAACTCATGCGTACAAAATTATAGTATAAGTTTATAAAGCTAATTAGTAATATATGGGTCTAAAATTATAAAGATTATCCTAGAATTAAAGAGTAATTTCATCAATTAGTTTGAAGTTAAGTTTGAGCAACAATAAATTTTCTAAATGGTCAGAACTTAAATTCCTTCTATTTTTGGTCATAATAATTGGCAAAGCACTGAAGGCTCTTTCCACAGATAGCTGTGTTGCAACAGCAGCTAGTTTTGATAATAAAGGATCTCTAAAGCTTTTGTTTTTCCAGAATTCCAATATATTAGCACAAAATGGCAACTTCTCCTCGTGTTTCAATGCCCGTTTTCACAACTTACCGATAGCTAAAAGTAGACTACCTGGGGGGTTATTATGTAATTCGATTCGAAACGAAAATTCTTTCGAAAGAAATTTCCGTATCGAAAATGAAATGGTATTTTCTAATCCGTTCGAAAGCCCCACAGATTTGTATTTGTTAAAAAAAGGGAAAAACAAAGTGCTGCCAAATTTATAGCCGATAAATTTGACAGTACCTGTCAATATTGACAGAAATTTTTTGAAAAACAAGCGTTAATTAAAAAACGTTAAATTTTCCGCAAAATATAAATATAAGTGAAAACTTCCAAACAAAATAAAATAACAAATAACACTACGTGACAATTTTTTGACCAAATGAATTTTACACCTAATCTTTATGTAAAATTTTCTGCTGAATCCGAATATGAAGTCAGAATTGTCAAAAGTAGAACAGTTTTTTAAATATTCCAAAATAACCGTTATTTGTGTTTTTAAAAAAGATGCTGTGACTGAAATGCAAATATCCAACAAATAAAATTTTAGCATATTTCAATACGAACATTTTGTGCCCAATAGGATCCAGATCGGTGCAAAAATGATAAAGTTACAGAAGATTAATTGAATTAACCCACAACAAATAAATATACAAAGCTAAATTTTTAGTAACAATAAATATTAAAAATTGCTTGAAACTTTTGAATTTCTATGTGGGTTAATTTACTAAATCTTCTGTAGCTTTGTCATTTTTGTACCAATCTATGTCTTGTTGGGCGCAAAATGTTCATATTAAAATAATCTAATGTCGCATGCAATAAAACATTAAGATTTTTAAATCATTGGTTAAAACAAATAACTTGAAAAGAGCAAAATTTAACAAAATCATAAAATTTTCAATGAAGCTTGAACTTTTGTCCCCTGTAACTGTGTCATTTCTTGACCAATCCTCACTAGCAATCCATGGTTATTTTAGAAATTTTATAACCTTTCACTAGAAAGAAAGAATTACATAATCCGTTTAAAATTTTTTAAGATATTTGCATTTCAGTCACAACATCTTTTTTAAAAACACAAATAACGGTTATTTTGGAATATCTCTCTTTAAAACTGTTCTACTTTTGACAATTCTGACTTTATATTCGGATTCAGCGGAAAATGTTACATAAAGATTATCTGTCAGATTCAGTTGGTCACGACTTTGTTGAAATTTTATTACGTAGTGTAATTATAATTAATAAATATAAATATAAATATAAATAAAAATATAAATAAAAATATAATAAATATATTTATAAAAATATAACGGTCTAAGAACATAAGTTTTGTTCCATTGTGGTTGGAAGATAGCGATAAAGAAAGTGATGCAATTGCAGAAATACATCCGACATTATAAGCCTTGATAATAGTACGTAAGAAAGATTTTTAATTATCAAATTTAATTATAAAAATACTATTTTTAGTTTCGTGAAAAACTTTCGGCTTAATAAAAATTCATTTATGTATACATATGCCACCTAAAAGATCGACAGTCATTGCACCTTTGATGAAATTAGCTTCAACATTAAAATGTTTGGTACAAGGTGGATACCAACATCAGATTGACCAAGATCGTCTTGTAGGACTTTCACACTCATCAATTTCCATTTGCTTATCTGAGGTATGCGAAATAATCGAACAAAATATTTGTCCGAAGCATATTATCTTTGAAATGACTGAAGAAAAAAAGATGAGGCGAAAAGATGGCTTTTTTTAATAAATGTGGAATACCTGGAGTAATTGGCCAAGTAACGATGAGCATTTATACTTCAACCGAAAACAGACATTTAACTCTTCTCATACCTAGTAACATAGCACATTTGTAAAAATAGTTAATACAAAATCGATTAAATGAAAACTCACTTTTTTCCACTTTTTCAATTCACGATACGGTGGACCAACCGCATCTTAATCCTTTGATGGTCTTTGCCACAAATCCTTCGACTTGCATTTAGCATTTGCAACATTGAGGTGCCCCTTTGCTCAATATGCATGTGCAATTATAAAATCAACCATCACCATATTCTGTCTTGGTTTTGTAAACATTGCTTTGTTTAAGCTTTCCCTAAACACAACCCAAATTTAAAAAAATTACTATGTATAAAAATTTTCAGACTAAAAACAAGGAGTTGTGACAACAAACACAGTATAAATTGTGATTTCAAGTCACTCACAGTTCTGAATATAGAGGAAATCGTATGTTTTAAATTATATTTTACACTTTTTGTAAAAAGTTTTATTTAATTACTTACATTTTTAAATTTTTTATTGTTTTCGCAAGCACAGCACCTTTCGAATAATTTACGAAAAATTTAAATGAACTGACATTTGCTTTCGTATTATATAGTTGCAATTGTAAAAGGGTAATTTATAATTTACGAAAAGGGGTAAAAAAAATCCCACAAAAAGAAAATATTTCCGAACGTTCGAAAATAAATTTTCGAAAAACGTACTACATAATACAATTTGTACGAATTCGTAAATCTTTTCTTTCGAATCGTATTACATAATAACCCCCCTGGCCTTATAAATAGTGTTCCATTATTAAAACTTTACTTTAACCTAAAGTGAGCGATAAAGTAAATTAAGGTTCATCCTTCCTGGTTGGTTAAAGTACACGCATTTGCTTGCTCTGTCTTCGCCTAAGTTATTGTCGCTTATCTCACCATTAATTTTTAATTTATTGTAAATTGTAAGTATATGAGACTGAAAAACATATATATGTACATACATATGTATATTTATATTGTTTTATTAAGTTTGGAAACGAATGCATTTTTGCATATTGTACATAAAGATATAAAAATACTTACAATTGCCGTTTTTTCACAATTTTAACTTCAAAATTGAGTTTTTATTGTTAAGCTACGGTCACACTTATTAAATAATTGATCAAATAAGCGTAACCCCTACTTTTGTTAATAGTTATTGAGATTTAGCATGATCCTAATATCACAAAATAAACTAATTATACTACTAGACATAGCAACAAATTGTTGTTTGTAAGATGTGATATAATTGTCAAAATAAATATTGGAATTGAAGGAAATGATTATTTAGTGTTCTTGGCGGTCCCGTTTTTTTGTCAAATATTTAGTTTCTAAAAACATAACGAAAAAATATTTTTTTAAGAACACTATTATTTTGAACCTTGAAGAACAAATTGAACAAAATAATTTTTTTTATTTTTTTTTTGTAGAGTTGAAAACATTTTTGAACATCAATTATAAATAATTTTCAAAAAATAAAAAAAAAAACGTTTTTGTGTATTTTCAAATTTTGAATTTTTATTTCTTTTCATGTACAAAATACATTTTGTACCAGAATGTACTAATAAAGTGACCTCACAAGCGCAGCTGTTTGCAGTGATTTTCTAAAGGCATTTTGACATTTGCCGTCTCAATTCTAGCAACAAAATGCCTGTTGTTTTTTCTATTGTTTCATTGTTGTAGTACTGAGGCCACTTTGTTAATACATTTTGTTTTGTACTTTAAAAATAATTATCTTTTTTTGTGTTCCTATATTTTATTTTAACTGATAGAAAAAAAAAATTTTTTTTTTTCGGTTCTTAATTTCTGATGCCTGCCCCAGGCCCAATAATAATTTTTTTGAAACTAACGAAATAAAAAGAATAACATACAGGGGGTCATGGAAATCGAAAACGTAAAACAAAAGAATTTTAAGAGTCGTTTTTCAACAAGGTTTCTGTTATAAAAAAATTTTATGACAATTATTTAACAAATAATGCTCTATTTAACAGAATTCTTTAACAACAATTGTAAAAATTAGATTAAAAGTTTAATAAAAAGGACTGCCAAATTCTTTCGTTTTACGATTTCAATTTCCATGACACCCCTGATAATTTTAAAATTTGCCAAAAAAAAAAACTGGGTTTTCTAAGAAAGTTTTAAACAAAATGTACAACAAATAATACCCACTAAACATTTTGTTAAATTGTTGCTGGATATTAATTTTAAATATCTTTTACTAAAATCGATTTTGACCAATCGAACGTAATCTAAATTTAAATCGTTCTTTATTTGCTTGAAATCTGAAATTTAATGCTTTTATTATTTTAAAATGAATATTGCGTACGTCTCTTCCTGAGCCACTCTAATTGCATAACAGCAAATTTTTGTGTGACTTTTCCGTGTATAGAAACTACTGTTCTGTATTTTTGTTTAAAAAATATGGTCACTGTAATTATATGTGACAGAAGGCATTAACGCCAATTTAGTTGTGAGATATGTATGTGTATGTATGCATTTAATTACTGGATGGATTTTATTTATTTGTGAGTATGAATGATTTTAAATAGAGACTTACTTAGTAATATTGCATATAAGTTATGATGAATGACTTCATTATTATCTTTGAGTTAATATTTGATGGCTTAAAAATTGGTATTACATATCTGCATTAAAATGGTTAACATTAACATACTTAATACCTATAAATACACAGATTTTTTATTTATTGGTTCAAAAATATAAATTTTTTTGATAAAAAAGTGATATGGTTATGTTTTATTCGATTTATTTTAGCAAGGGGGTAGGTATTTTCAAAAATAAGTTTGTAAAACTATATTTCCGTGGCCGTTTGGTAAAACTAGGTAACTTCACTTTTTGCAAAAATTTAGGTAACATAGAAAATTGAAAGTCTGTTACATTTAGTATCGCCTATCTTATTTTGAAATATAAAAGAATGAAAGGGAAAAGCAAATTTTTTTCGGGAAAAAGGTAAGTGTCATTGATTTTCGGTTTTAATGTCCAAAAATTATTTCCAATTAGTAGGTATGCGCGCAACTTCAACAACCCAACAATAGAAAAAAACAAAAAAAAAAGCAATTGTTTGTGTAAAAAATGGTACAAATGTCAAAAGAAATTGCACGTAAAAAACACAACTCTGCAAAAAGTCCGCAGGCGTTTCGAGGATACCTACTATTTGGACCATGAATGGAACCAGAAATCTTTAACCTTATTTCAAATTCTGTTTTGTGCATGCATTTCTAAAGAAAGCAACAACAAATTTACCAAATATTGTGGTTTTCATGGTATGTCTTAAAACAAATTATTCAGGAGAGCCGGAAAACCATTCTAGATCAAACTATGGGCTAGGTATTGCACTTTTTAAACTTTGTCATTACGTAAAAAAATCGGAATTGCTCCATCTTTTTTCAAAAATTTGTAGAAAAATGTAAAGAGCGTTTAAAATTCGGCAATATGGCATCAACATCTCAAAATCGGAAAAAGGACATACGCGGTTGCCCATGAAAACCACAGATTTATGACTTTGTTTTTGCTTTCAATGTAATTCTTTAGCGTTGCGTTGCGTTTTACATAATTAGAGCATACAACTTTAGGTGTGTTTTGCCGTTTTTCCAAAAAAAAAAGAATTACCTAGTTTCTCCATACGCCCCCACATTAATGTATTTGAAAAGAAATATAAAAAAATAAGGAAATACATAAGAAACAATATCGTGCCCTATTTGCGATTATATCGTATGCGACAAAAGGAAAATTTTACGGGAGAAGGTTTTTATTTTTTATTCTTAAGTAGTGCTGCGCTTTATTTGGCTTGATGCTATGCGTCTATTTATTTTTAATCTTTTAATGGCGAA
Source organism: Pollenia labialis (assembly GCA_949318255.1). Classification (NCBI taxonomy): domain Eukaryota; kingdom Metazoa; phylum Arthropoda; class Insecta; order Diptera; family Polleniidae; genus Pollenia; species Pollenia labialis. The sequence continues at coordinate 88,081,239 of OX439142.1, read as the reverse complement.
TTCAATAGTTTCTAAGAACATGCTGAGCTTGCATTGAGCATAGAACCTGTCGTTTACGATAGTTTTAATAATGTCGCTTGCGATATAATCACAAAAAAGGCTCTCCATATTTTCATAAAAACCTGGCAAAAATTTATTTACTTCATTTATCCATATCCATATTCACATAAACATTAAATAAAAAATAGAATCCGAATTGCGATTAATTAATTAATTTTAGTTCCAAAGTAATGCATTTTCTTTTCACTAATTTTTTCACAGCACTTCTAATTAAACTTACCTAACAGAATAAATTGCATTTTTACATGCAAATAGAAAAATTCTTCACTTGTGATTATGATTTTGGCGAAAAAAATCCATTTGTATGTAGCGACGCAAATCGGCATCAAACGACGCAAAGCGGATTTAACCAATTATTAAAAAGCTATTCAAATCGAAACGACAAAAATAGGACCAACGCAAATCGTGGCTCTAGAGTATTTTGATATGGATAAAATAATTTGTGAGATTTAATAACTTTCTTTGAGGATTTTTCTATAGAAAGTCATATTTGACGAGTGATCTATAGGAAACATAGGTTTATTATTGAAAACTTTTCTTCGGCTAGTTCTCAATAGAAACTTGTCTTTGTTTTTCGCAACTTGTTTTTTTTTCGAAAATATCTGCCTGTTCATCTATTTCTGCCGAACAATTCCTTCATTTAACTTTTATTTAATTCGAAATCGATTAAACTTAAGTCATCGGCGAGTTTTATGCAGAAAATTCCGACGTCGTTTTCGAAAAAAAATGTTCAACAGAAATATTTTCTTCGGTGGGTTTTCAAAGCTTATTAACCAGAGTTCAAAATTATTTTCTTACTGTATTATCTTCTACCTTTTTATATACACAATTTCCTATTACCTCTTTTTGTTTTCTTTTCTAATGCAGTGAATAAATCTTAATGCAACTTTTAATTTGACGTACGAAAGAGATTAATCCCACTACAACAATGAAATTCAATTATCAAAACAAATGAGAAAGGTAAAATGTAAAAAAAAATTTCAACTATTAGAAATTCGAAATACAAAATCAATTAGCTCTAGCTTCTAAACATACATTCTCTGTATGTACACTACGACGATATTTTCAAGATAATTCTTGAAGTCAATAGCAACTTTAATACAGACGAACGAAATAGAAAAACTCAATTTAAATCAATCACTTTAAGAAAATACACAGTAAAAAAGGATTAGCAACAACATGAACCGTAGTAGCAGTTCGGAAATTCCAATTCCACTACCAACAACTACAGCAGCAACAGCACCAGCATTAGAATTAAAAAACAGTCAAAGCAATACAATATCAAGAATACAACGCAACAGCAACATCAGTTATGGTTCGTCCATGCAGCTACCACAACACCCCACAACATTGGGGGAATTATATCATACCGGCTCAACTGTCACAGGCAGCTTAAATGGTGATACAACTACTACTACCAGTGGCAGTAATAACATGACAGCAACAGTTGATGTTAATGCGGGCATTGGATGTGGCGGTGGGAGTGGTGTTATTATGAGTATGAGTGCAAGTGTTGGTGTTTGTAATGTCAACAACATTGCAGCGGCAGTTGGAGCAACAGCAACGGCAGCAAAAATTAATAGCAGTATGCATGATTTCGATAACAGGCAATCAATAAATAATGGAGCAGCATCACTGAGTGGCCTTATGGTTGGCAGCTGTGGTGTTATAGGTAGTGGGGGTGGCGTTATGGGCTCTAAGCCGCAAGAACGTTATGTATGGGAAATGCGTGCGCGCAGCCCGAATGTAACACCAGCCAGTACGGTACTTAATTCACCAGATCTAAATACTGACATGCAGTACAGCATACATCCTCATCAGAGACAGTTGCAACAAATTCGTGTTGGTCGTAGTCCTGGTAGTCAATTTGAGCAACACAATATACTACCACAGGTGGGTGTTATTAACATATTTTATTCTACGATCGCTATTTTAATTTTTGTTTTATTTTAAATAAATTTTATTTTTTATTATTAAATACTAATATTAATCATCCCTAGGCGCTCGATTAAAGTAAAAACATAATAAATAAAAAAAAATAAAAATTTTGTTTTATTTCAGGGCCTGGCCTCACCGGGTTCCCCAACAGATGTGGGAAAAGCTGATGGCCAGTGTTTAAGAGACGGCGAAATTGTAGTATTCGATGATATTGATACACACTGGATGAATAAATCTAACAATTCATATTCATCAAATCATTCTAATCATGCAAGAGACTCATATCACGGCAACGAAGATATACTGAAAGTAACCAAAATGATAGGTCAACTACCAATTGCTGAATATGAGGGTTCGCCCAGACGCTTTGGCAATCAACCACAATTAATGAAAACCAACACAACACCTTCAGGTAATAGTATGATACCCAAAAGGCCGCCAGGTTTTCCACAACGTGTCTCACCAATGACGTCTTTAACACCCCAACAACAACAGCAACAACATCAAGAAGCTGCTCATGCACGTCATCAACAAATGCAACTGCAACATCAATTTTATGCTCAAGCCACCAGCAGTGGCAGTTGTACTAATTCCTCCATCTATAACAACGATGCTAATAACAAATCCATTGGCAATCTTATTGATATCGATGCCAACGATGAGGATGTTGCCCCTCAACAAGCACAGCACACATCACCATCCACATCCTTAATCCAAAACAATGACTTGTCCAAGTGCAACAAAGTTAAGACTCCAACTTTTGATTATTTATATGAATTTTCGGAAACTCGAAAAGTTTTAGAGGAATTTTTTAAAGCAAATCCAGAGGACGAAAAACGTTTTGCCGATTTTACTGAAAGTGGTGATGATATGGGTAGTTGTGTATGTATTTGTCTTTGGCCTTAACTTCTAAATATGTTTTACGTAAAGCTTTTTTATTTGTGATATTAGGATACCCATCATGAGTATGTACATCATGATGAAAATAAACATATCGAACAGGCCTACATTGGTCAACGTTTAGCTAGAATACCAAAAGATGAATTATATATGGTCCATCGTTCTCCCACTAAGAAACAGGTCAGTGAAGTTTTTTTTTGTTAATGTAATAAATAAATCATGGCCACGAAAAAGTTCGTAAACAGCACTCTTTAAAATAGCCTGTTTTGCCTAATGTTAAAAAACATGCTTCTACATCCCAGCAGAACAGTCATAAAGAAAATCCAACCTTATGATCAGGGAATAAAACTGTTATATGCAAATGAAGGAAGAATTATAAAGATTTATTCGGGTTTAATTTATAAATTAAAAATCCAGAACATGGCCGTATATAAGGTCCTCATGAATCTGAATAATCTCACTTTTCATTTATTTTGCTTACAGTAACTTATCATGTAAAATCTATACATAACCCGCCATGTTCTGGAAATCGAATTCGAGTGAAATGCGATGCTGAGTTCAAAGTTATAAAAATATAATCTTTTATATACTTAGTACTTTGAGAAACACTTATCTTTAGTAGCACTACTCTTTAAATTTGGAAATCGATTTTTTATATTTCACTTGATTTCGCTTTCCAGAACATGGTCGAATAAATTTTTAAAAAATAAACTTCCTGGTCTTGGAAGGTTTTAAAGATCATTATTCTTTATCCAAAGTTTCAAGACGGCTTTGAATAAGACTTATTTATTTAGTTTTAAAGTAGTACAGCAGAATCCCAATAATTTGTAATCGCAAGGGACCAGACATTTTTTACGAATTGCAGCGATTTTCGATTAAAGGGCATTTTGGTTTAGCGAGGCTAAATTAAGAAGAGTACGAATTAACAGGGGTTTTCCAGAACATGTAAGAACAAACAATAAAACAAAAATTATTTTTCATTTGAACAAAAAAAAAAACATAAAACAAGACAGAAATCTATAAAAAAAAGATGAGGGAAATCCAACTTTACTTTACTTTACTTTACTTTACTTTACTTTACTTTACTTTACTAAATATGACTATGTATAAACATACAGTTGTATGTTCACAATTTTTTTTCTGTTGTTGTTTTTTGGGTTGCATTATGAATTAATACAACAGTTATAAATTTAAGTTTTTCATGATAGTTTTTTTTATATATCCTTTACCTTAATTAAATGCAAACGGACGTAACAACACAAAAATAGGAAATTGAGTTTTGATTTTTGTTCGTTTTTTAAACTACATGTTCTCCAAAATTTTGAGACTGTGCGATCAAAAATAGCGACTTTATCAAAAAAAATCAAACGCCAAGGAAACCTTGTTATTATTGACTGCAATTTTTTTTGCTTCTCCTTTAATGGGGAGAAAAAAATATAAAAAAGTGTGAAATTCGGGAAATTAAATAAATTTCTTACTTTAACTTTTCTGTTCTACATTTGGTACCTTTTTAATTTTCTATAATTTGTATTCAACTTAGAATCATAAAATTATAGGTGCTGGTTCTCATTTAACTTATAAGATGAAAAATATTGTTACTTTTTTGTAAAACTTAGAAACATAAACTTTGCCATTAAAATATCTCCACGAACAACGAGAGACGGTAGCGGATTAAATTCTAGTTAATTATAAAATAATTTCCGATACTCTCGTTATTTACTTTATGACCGTTTAATTTGGTATGGACTGAGCATGTCTTAATGCAATTCGTTGGTGTTTGTTCCATAATAAAGCAAACGGTCATAAAGTAAACAATAAAAATATCTCAAATTATTTTATAATTAATAAGAATCAAAATAAAAAGTTATTGAACTCAATATTAAATGTAGAGACAGTAATAAGTCTCTTGCAAATATACCTGTAACTCATTCCTTAATAACGATATCCGAGGGATATCGAAATATTGGAACAAATAATTTAATAAATAATATATTTATTCAACATTTTTTATTTTTCGAATTTATTCCATGAGCTAAATTTCAGTTATGTATTTTATAAAGCTTTTTTGTAATAGTCATATTCCTTCAATTTTTCAGAAATGACTTTATACACTATCAGACTATTATATTGTATTTTCTTGTTACATTTTACCTTAGCTTTCCCAGTTTCTATTTGTTTAAATAGTTGAGTTAAATACATTAAATTTATAAAGTATCACTATCCAGTATGACACAAAGAATGCTGACGAAGGCCGTAGCGGGCCAGAAAATGCATTACATTCTGCTGGTGTCTAATAAATGAAAATTTTTTGTTCATACAATATACCTCATTGCTTTCCAACGGAAAGCTAAGGTAAAATGTAACAAGAAAATACAATATAATAGTCTGATAGTGTATAAAGTCATTTCTGAAAAATTGAAGGAATATGACTATTACAAAAAAGCTATATAAAATACATAACTGAAATTTAGCTCATAGAATAAATTCGAAAAATAAAAAATGTTGAATATAATATAAAGTAACCTTTCAGAAGAAAATAATTCCCAGTTTCTATTTGTTTTAATATATTTATTTTTTAAAAATAATTGGCCTCGAGCTCGAAAAAACTTTTTTTTTTAATTAAAAAAAAGGTCGAAAAATAATAAGATTTAATTTAATTAATAAGAATCTTTAATTTTGTTAATCATTTAGGTTAGGTTAGGTTAGGTTAAGAAGGGTTATGTGCCCAAGTGCACACTTCCACCCGGATACCAATGCGGTTCATTGTAAATCCCTTCAATGAAAAAAGGTAGAGAAAGAGAAAAGTGAAGAAAAGAAATAAGAGGTGGATAGAATTAAGAAAGTTGGTGGTACCACGTAGAACAATTACTCTCTCAACAGTCCCCTTAACAGAAACAACCGCACTATTTCCCTGACAAACCCCAGTAGATCAGCTGGATTACATCCAGCGATGCACCCCAGTCTGTCGTGAAATCTATCTCCTAGCCATTTCTGTCTGAGACCCAACTCCACCACTCCATCCGAAAGTCCTCAACTCTCAACTCCAACAACGAATCCCTAATCGCGTCAATCCTAATGTTATTAAAGGCTCCTTATATATCCAAAAACGCGGCAAGATTATATTCCTTATGCCACAGACTGTGCTCAATAAAACCCACCACATGTTGAGAGTTGCTAATAAAACAGATTAATAGGTCTAAAATCCCCTGGCTTCGAGTGGCCCGCTTTAGCAGCCTTTTGTATAAAAATCACCCTAAACTCTCACCACCCCCTAGGCAGATACCTCCTACTGACGCACTTCCTGAATATTTTCACCATCAAGAATTAAAAAAGAAATGAGAACGCACAAGAGTGCTGATATGTCTCTGTTTAACAGCAGACATATGAGATATTTAAAAATAACAACAGGGCTGTAAAAGGGTGAAGTCATTTGGCTTTATAACTCCTAACCAGGTATTCTACTATTTATCTATTTATCTATAGTCTATTTCAGGTGAAAAAGAAAAAGTAAAGTTAATAGTTATAAGAATAGGTAAATTAGAGATTTATGGGTAAAAATTGGAGGCAAACGTGTTTTTCACTCATATCTTAGCCATTTGTGAACCGATATTTTTAAATTTCAATAATATCCTATTTGGACTACATACGATACAAATTTAAAACAAAGTCGTCACTATCAATCCTAGGTTTTTCGCAAAAATAAAAACCCTAAATATTTATTTATTATACTGTTATCTAAGCGGATCTAATTTAAAAATTTTAAATTTCTTTGTATTTGAATATTAACTACCCAGCCAGCAAAATACTTCGACATTGTCTGAATCAGACATTTCGTGCAAATGTCTTACTTCATTCAATTTCAATTTCAATTTTATTTATTTAATAATCTTTAAGCCCTTAAAAGGCCAAATTGATTACAGTATAATTGTTTATGGCACTATAATTATTGACATTTACAAAAAAAAATTTTAAATGTATATTAATACTTATAAACTAAATCTCTCTCAATCATGGGTATGAATTTCTTCTAAAAAAATAAAAATTTAAAAATTTATTTCACCACCACCAAATTAGAGAACCGAAAAAAGTTTCTTTTTAAATTCTTTAAATGAATAAGCAAAGTGTCTATCAGGATAGGGTAAGATATTATTCCAAATTCTACAAACTCTTACAATAAAAGAACGTTGCATTATTAGCGTATTGAAACGAGGACATATTAGCGTATGTGATCTGGACGAACTTCCGAATTTAAAACGATTTGAAAGATAAGTAGGTGAATTATATTTCAACGCTTTATAAAATAACATTATTCTAACTTTCACAAAATTTTCAAATGAGCAACCCAAAAAATCTGTTACATATTCGGTTGAAATATTTCCGTAATTTATTTAAATTGAAATCCGTTGTGCCGGAATAAATTTCAATTCCATAGATTATAATTGGCATAAGTGTAGCATGAGCCAATTGTTTTCGAATATATAACGGCAGTGAACAGTTAATGCAATATAGTTTACGCAATCCAAATGATAATCTTGAAAATATATGGTTTAAATGAAAATCAAATGTCAGGTTTTGATCAATCACAATGCCAAGTGTTTTAAGGAAACAATGGTATTCTATTTCTTCATTATTAACAAGAATCCGTTGCATATTAATTCCACACGTATTGAACGTAATAGCTTTAGACTTCTTTACATTAAGTTCAATATAGTTTTCATTGCACCAGTTTTGTATGATATTTAAATTATGTCTTATATTCGACATCAAGGAGCTAATATTATTATGTTGACAAGAGAAAAGTAACTGGAGATCATCCGCATATAAGTGGTTATTGCAGTTAGATAAGTTAGTAAATATATCATTAATGTATATATTAAAAAAACAAGGGACCTAAAATTGACCCTTGTGGTACACCACGCACAACATCCCTTATCACTGAAATTCTTGACCTATATTGAAATTGTCTCCTTTTAAGTAAAAAAGATTTAACTAATGAGCAAGCACTACGAGAAAATGAAAACAAAGAATTAAGTTTATTTATCAACATATCATGGCTTATTGACTCAAAAGCTCTGCTCAAGTCTAAGCTGATTAAAACTGAAACATTTTTCCTTTCCACATTCTGTCTTATTTCATCTATCAAATTTGTTAGAAGGGTCGTTGTATTGTGGTGTTTTCTAAAGCCTGATTGATAATCTGAAATACACGATTGAAAACCCGCGGATTCAAGTATTTGGTCACTCATTATAATTTCCAATACCTTTGAAAAAACTGGCAAGATACTAATAGGTCTGAAATCAGAGGAACATTGTGGATTTTTTATTTTTGGAATAGGAATTACTCTTGCTACTTTCCAGCAGTCTGGATAGCTTGAAGATGTTAAAATATTATTGTTAATATAAAGTAAGTGTCTTGATATTAAGGGAAAAATTATTTTTAGAAATTTAAGAGAGATGCCGTCTGACCCTACCGCATAAGATTTTATTCTCCGTATGGCATTCCATAAACCACCCACGTCAACACAATTAAAGGAGAATCTTTCCATATTATCCTGACTAATATTTTCCGGATATAGCCCTGGTACAACATTTCCGATAGCGGGCATTATAAAGAAATCGTTGCAACCGTCTACATCAATATAACCATTGTTTTCTTCATTATACTCTATAACTCCCAGATTCCTCATTTCTCTCCATAATTGTTTCTGTGAGCTTTGTGAAAATACGTTTTCAAAATAAAGTTTTCTTATCTTTCTAATGACTGTCTTTGTTTTGTTTCTATATTTGCAATAAATTTTCTATCTTCCAATAGATCTAGATTCCAAATACGCTTTATATGCTAGGTCTCTCTTTTGTCTTGCACTAATAATACCTGGATTTTTCATCCAATCAACATTTTTATGGGGTTTCAATTTTACTAACGGAACATGTTTGTTGTATAGTTGCAATATGGTTTCAATCAAGAACTCGGCTTGGCAATTAACATTCGCATTATTATATATATTACTCAAATCAGTGCACTCTAAATCTAATTGAAATGCCTCTATATTTAATTGACCATAAGCTCTTATCATCTTTACATCATTAGCTATAGCAGGTCTTACTTTTGTTGATAAAAATATAATAGCATGATGAGAGTTTAGTGCTGGGAAATCAAATTGACCATTTTTTTCAACCTGAATGTAATTAGATATTAGGAAATAGTCTAATAAAGTGGTTCTAGTAGAACCTATGCTGAAATGTGTTGGAAGGCTATTGTGCACAATATTCAACCCTACTCTCTGACATAAATTTCTCATTCTGATACTATTCTCAAACAAGTCAACATTAAAATCTCCCATGAGGATAACATTATTATATCTAGTAGTATAATCAGCAACTGTATCCTCACAACTAGAGATTGTCCCGTGCGGCAAGTAGATCACACCAACTAAAATCTTTTCTCCATTAAATTAGTTTATCTCTATAAAAATACCCTCTACTGAACCCTCATCCATGATCTTCGTCACTACTTTAGTCCTGAACTTTTTATTAATATATAAAGAAGTGCCCCCCTCCCCTTCTAAAAGATCTGTCGCTTCTATATAAATTGTAACCCTCTTTAGAAACCATTCTATCTGATATATTTTCAGATAACCAAGACTCCGATAATCCAATTACATCGAAAGTTTTGTTACAAAAAATATTTCTTATTTCATCCAATTTTATAGAATTTTCCCTTGGAGATAAACTCTGAGCATTAAAATGTATGATATTAAGATTATACTTATTTAAATTCAAACTTTGTATCCCATTATTTTTTTTTTTTTTTTTTTTTCCGTTAGGCAGGTGTAAAATCTTGCATAAGATTCCCGTGTCCTTCTTGACCCCGGGATATGTCGGATTCCTACCGACTAAAAAAACACCTCCTGCGTCATTCAGCACCCTGCGGAACTGTCCCTAGAGATACTGCATCGCAGGGTCCGAAAGCCATATCTAGGCTTCGTCCGTTGTTTGAGCTTTCCTTAGTCTCTCCTCCATTACTAATTTTTGATAAATGTTTTTAATCATTGAGCATACTATGTCCCAGTGTTTCTTTCTGTTGAGAATTATACTTATAATGTTTTCAACGTTCTTCTGCTTTCTGCCGATCGTACCTAAAGCGTGGGCAGTGGAGCACGACGCGTTCTGGATCTTCTTCTTGATTCGAACATGTAGGACAGTATGGACTACTGTCCAGGCCAAATCTGTATAGGTAGCTACGGTAACCTCCATGACCAGAGAGGAATTGCGTCAAGTAGAAGTTTACCTCTCCATGTCTTCTATTTAACCAATTATTTATTTCCGGAATAAGTTTGAAAGTCCATCTCCCCTTGCGGCTGGCTTCCCACCTACTCTGCCATTGTCTTATAGATTTTTCTCTCTCAAGTTTACGCACACTATTGCCAGGTTGTGTTGAGGTTCTCCTTATATCGTCTAATCTCTTAGCTTCATCTGCTAAAATATCTATGGGAATCATTCCCGATATGACTTGGGCCGCTTCATCAGAATTGGTTCGATATGAGCAGCATACTCGTAGGGCAGATAGTCTGTATACCGACTTCAGTTTCTTCGCTATGCTTTTTATATTCAAAGCTCCTGTCCATATGGAGAAACCATTCTATCTGATATATTTTCAGATAACCAAGACTCCGATTCTCCAATTACATCGAAAGTTTTGTTACAAAAAATATTTCTTATTTCATCCAATTTTATAGAATTTTCCCTTGGAGATAAACTCTGAGCATTAAAATGTATGATATTAAGATTATGCTTATTTAAATTCAAACTTTGTATCCCATTATTGGTGATGATGGGTCCAATGTTATCATTCATTGTCATTTAAAGAAAGTACCAATAACCATGATTTTAAAGAGAGAAATATATATGTAACATTATTAAACTTAAATCTAATATGAAAACATTTAATTTCGATTTTCACCATAAAAAGATAAAATAACTTTCGCTTAACAAAAACTATTATTAATAAAGTAATTTTTCAAAAATTTGTATGTTAAAGCTTATTTAGTCTTCAATATAATAGTAATTTATTTTATTATTTGAGATATTAATTCGTTACAAGATTTTATTCCACAAAAGAATTGCAAAATTCATTATATGTCATGATCTTATGAGAATTTGTTCGAAAAATTATATGTATTTAAAATATCTTAAAGGGATTTTAAGAAAAAAAATATATGTATATACATATATATGTATATATATACATGTATATGTATGTATATATATTTCGTAGTACAAACTTGAAACAGAAGGTTCGATACAATAAAAATTCCTATTTTTATTATATACTTCACAAAAAAGTTTATCGTTACTCTTATATTCCACAAGTTCTTCTTGCTTTTACTATTATATTCATCTCAAAATAGAACCTGGTCTAAAAATTCTTGCAGTTGTTTTATTCTATCAAAATCGATTACTTAAGCAAGTTTTTTTTTTTTTTTTTTTTTAAAGAGTTTTAAATTAAGAGAGTTTAAGCAAAAAATCTCTTACTTAGCACGTTTTCTTATTTATTTAAATTTCAAATAATAGTTTTTTACAAGCGGTAAAAAAAATACGTCTATTCACGTGCCATTTCTACTTCGTTTTCTTAGAGACTTACGGTCTGGATATATCGGGGGAAATTTATGTACAGTTATGTCCAATAGAATTCCGACGGAATTCATTCAGATTTGTCTAACGAGACTTATTATTTTTTTATAATAATGACAATTGTCATTCTGTTGGAAATAATTTTAATTTTATTTTATTTGTTCAAGACAAAAAGCATAAAAAAAGGTACGTACGTGTAAAATTTATAATTATGTACATATTTCGCAATAAAATTATTTCTTTCAGCTATCAGTTCGAAAGCAAAACAAATCTCGGCTAACACATCAGAACTTCCCATGCCTTTTTCATTAGATTTCTGTTAGATATCTATCAGAAATGCCGACAAAAAACCAAAATTTCCCACGACATGTCTGTCAGAATTCGAATTCCGACTTTTTTGCCGACGTTTCTCTCAGATATCTGAACGACGTCGGATTATTTTGCTGGCTGGGTATCTATTTTAAATAAGTTTGTATGTTTATTTTATTAAGCTTGACTTCTTTTTGTTTTTATAAAAATATATGTTTTATTTTTTGTTAAAATTTATTTTGTCACGCCTTTGTGTGACTTCTTCAGGGGGAAAAAAACAATAAATTGTTATCGGATCAAAGAAATAAATAATTTTATAAAAAATAAACCTCAAGCTTAGTAAAATATATATAAATTAAAAAAAATTAAGTTCGAACAATAGACAATTTATATGTACATAATATGTATGTATAAAATACCCATGAACTTTGACTATGCTTTTGTTTTAATAAAAAATCGAACAAAATTTGCATAAAATGAATTTTAAATTGTCCGATTTTTTAACACAAAAAATCTTTTTATTTTTCTCAAGAAATTGACGATTTTTACGCAAATTTATCTGGCAGCCCTGAATAAAGCCAAAAATTAATTAACAAAATATAACAATGGTGTTTTATTTATTTTCATCATTTAAATTATGCATCTATATATGTACATATATAAAAAGAAGTGTACACTTTGATGTCACCACCAGCGTTTAAAAAGCTGCAGTTGAGATAGTAAAAGTCATAAGATTGTGCTGCAACTTCGACATCTTCATTTGTCATTGGACAAAAAAAAACTGTTGCCTTCTGATTCATTAAATGAAAACAGTCGTAGTGAAGGCAAAAGCAAAAAACAAAAAGTTGTACACAACAAAGAACATCGGCAGTCGACATGTTCGAAAGTGTTTGGTTTGACAGACTGAAGGCCTCGTTACTCTTACGTAAATGTTGCGGATACGTAAACGTTGCGGTCGACTTGAAATGTTGGTAGTTAGTCTGAATTTACACGTTTCATCTTTTGATGCTCAACTTCCATTCAATTCCCTTTTAAAGATGCCAATATATTCACACGCAGCAATCGGTTTCAACTTTTTTCGGTACAAAACAACAACAATTTTATTAATAGCGAATCAAAGAGAAAACGAAAAGAAAAAAATTACATGCAGCCATCGTTGTGCATATACCAACGAATAAAAACACAAAGCGTACTGACCGAGTACAGGCATCTCCGTACTAACCCCCTTTCTTCTTTCTTCTCTCACCTAAAAACACAAGAGTTGAGCATCAAAATATGAAACGTGTAAAAGCAGACTTACTACAAAAACGTAAACGTGTCATATGTTGTTTAGGTGTATGTGTGTACTCGTACATATGTATGTGTGTAAATCATTATTTGTTTTGATTTTGCTCACAGTCTTGTTCCAAAACATGTTGTTAACATTCTTGTTTAAAATCGCCAATACATACCGATACCGGCGCTTTTGTACAAAAAATAAAATACTTTATACATACATATCTGTGGCATTTTGACAAAACATCTTAAGTCGTGATAAGATAGCAAAATGCTTTAAAAAAACTCGCTGAAAAAATCATTTTTATCAAATAAAAAAACATTTAAAAAATCAAACTTAAAGAAAAATTTCGTTTATAATACAAAATTTTAAATAATTAAACAAAAATGTTTTTTGAATGAAAATTCGTATGATTAACAACATTTTTATCAACTTTTTGAATTTGACTTAAGATGTTTTGTCAAAATGCCACAGATATATGTTTAGTGCCAGCTCGCTAATTCGAATTAATGATTGCAGACCCTGATTCGGATTAACGAGATATTCAGATTACTGGATGTGCTGTTATTATGTATTATAATTCCGAAAATAAAACGCAGACTAGGATTTTAAAACTAATTTATTTTATTTTTATTAATCAAGAATGAAAAAATTAAGTTTTGTATTCTAAAAAAAAAAATTAGATATCATACCAAAGCGAATTTACACCAGGTGACCTTATCTTGCTACGCAAGGCGAATTCAAAAAGGTAAACTCATCTCGTCAGCCGTTCATCAGCTGTTTCCACGGCGAATTAAAAAATATGGTCAAACGTCAAAATATGATTTTGTTTTGAGAAGAAGTTGAATGAAAAGTGTTAAAAATATTATTTTTATAATAAAAAAATTTCAAAACTGCGAATGATTGAAGTGAATTTATTAATTTCTTTTATAAAAAAGTGATCATTTTAATTTGCAATAAAACAATTTTGACAACCAACCAGAAAATTGTATAAACAAAATACATGGGGCTTTTTGTAGTTGTAGAGATGAGTTTACCTGTTTGAATTCGCCTTGTTGCTACGTAAGCAACAGCTGATAACTAACCTTGTGTCAAAATTGTATACCTTTCTGGTGGTTCTGGGGAATCTTTACTTAATTCTATAATTATCGATTAAAATTATGAAATTTAAAATTTTTTCAAGTTATTATATTTCAAAACACAAAATTTAAAATTAAAAACAAAATTAAATATTTGTTTGAATATTTGACACAACGTTTAAAAATATAATACAGTGTTGTAAACGTTTTCAAAATAAGACCACCTTGTATGAATTCGCCCTGTATCAAACGTATTTTCAAACAAAATTTCTATACAAATTTTTCTGAAAATATATTTCAAGACCAATTTAGTTTTTAATGAATACGGCAGTTAAGCTTTTTTTTAATGTTTTGTTTTTTTTTAAATACAAAATTTGTGATGTAGGGTTAGTTCTCTTGCAGTGCACATGCTCCCACGAAGTATTGCCAGATTTAATAATCCAGCTAAGAATTTCCTCTTTAGAAATTCACACGTCATTATTGCGGTAAAATTAGTTGCAAATTTTCAAAGTTTGCACAGAAATTCGGTTCTTAAAATTATAAAAAAGCAGAAAAATAAAATAAATAAAAATTCGGTTTGGGGAACTTGCAATCAATGAGTATGTAATACGTCATAAATTCAATTTGGATCACTGGTTAATTCGGATTACACACCTTCGGATAAGCGAGCTGGCACTGTTTTAATTTAATTTGTTATCTAGTTTTTATTGCGCCTGAGCTAGATTCTTGGAGTTATGGACCTTAAAATATATTTAGCCGTTATTAATATCTCTTTAAATGAAACTTGATATAACCAATGTGTTAAGCTGCGTTCACAATCAAAAAAACATTTTCACTTGGTGTTCATAATAGAGCAACAATTTCTTTTGTAACTACACACATTTTGCATCAAGAAACCGTTTGCAAATTTTAGCCACAACAATATTAAGCATATATTTTTATTTTTGTAAACATTTTGTTGAAATTTTCATTCAAAACTAAATAAAATTATTTTAAACGTCAGAAACAATTTCATACAAATTGTTGCTGAAGTTCGAGTTGACTCAACTTTAGCTACATTTTTAAAAAATTTTTAGTTAAATTTGTGTACTAAAACGAAAGGAAAATATATAAAATACTTTTGGAAGAAAAATGATAGAAGAAAAAACGAAATTGTTTCTCTGATTGTAAACAAAGCTTAACCCAAAAATTTAAAAAAAAATTATTTTATTGTAAACTTAATTTAATTTCCTAAAGATGCTAACCAAAGGTTAGCGCAATAATGAGAAAAATAAATAAATATACTATATTTTTTTAAAAAAGACCTCTAGCTTAAATAATTCAAAATAATTATGAAAAAAGAAAGGTCAAATAAAAATAAATAATATACATATACATATATTTAATATAATAAGGTTAAGGCGAATATTCGTAACTATGCGCTGATTTTTTTCTATTTGCATTGTCCAAAATGTATGCAAATAATTATTTTATAATAAAATTAATAATCGAATCAGCTGTTTTATGTTTTGGCTCATGTGTTTACAGCTTTAAATTAAATTTTTATTTAATAATTTTATAAATTATGATTTTGCGTTAAAATATTGTTAAAACTTTTGTTGTAAATATAAATGAAAACTATAGAAAAGAAAATAAGAAGTGGAAATACAGTAAACATACTAATGTGCAATATGAAATAAATACCATCGTTGTATAACTTGCATTTGTTGTTTATATTTGTGTACTTTTATTGTTTTGTGAATTTAGTTAAAATACGAAAATATTTCTTGTTTCAAACTTATAAATAAATAAATTGACCATAGAAAAAGTGAGAAAAAGGCTTTTGTAAATTTGCAGCAGCCCGCTGCCGGAAACATGCAAAAATACTATTTTAACATTTATCAATTTAATTTACTTCCATCTATGGAAATAATCTAACTGTTGGAAAAATATAATATAAAACATTAAACTTTTAACAACAATATTTATTTCCAACAAATAAACAAGAGCTGTAACACCTAATTTTCACGATGATTTAAAAGACATGTCTTTTTTGTAGTTCTTTTTTAAAGAAACTTTCAAAAACATGTTAAATTTTCACAATGTTTCTTATTTTGTTTGATTTTTTTTATTTTCCGTATGCATGTATTGAATTTTTTTATATTTTAATAAGTAATTGTCATTTTGAAATAAAAATACAATATAAATTAAAAAACCAAAATTAAGTGCAAAGAGGAATGTCAAAAAAAACACAGAAAATACGATTCATGTCTTTTGTTCTACCCTGCTTACTTCTCTCCCCCGCTCGCTATCAAACTAAAAAAGACATGTTGAAAAAATAGGGGAAAAAATCATCGTGAAAATTGAGTGTAACACCTAATTTTCACGATGATTTAAAAGACATGTCTTTTTTGTAGTTCTTTTTTAAAGAAACTTCCAAAAACATGTTAAATTTTCACAATGTTTCTAATTTTGTTTGAGTTTTTGTATGTATTAAATTTTTTTAAATTAAATTTGTTTATTTTTTTATATTTTAGTAAGTAATTGTCATTTTGAAATAAAAATACAATATAAATTAAAAAAACAAAAATTTAGTGCAAAGAGTAATGTCAAAAAAAACACAGAAAATACGATTCATGTCTTTTTTTCTACCCTGCTTAGTGCCCATTCACATTATACGATTTTTGTCGTTGCGATTCTTACTTTATAGGAAAGAGGGGTGAGAGGAATTAAAAGGGGTACACAAGCGAGTGTACTCTTCGATTCGTTTTGTTCGCTCATTCGTTCTCTCATTGTTCTCTCATTTGACGAAAAATGTATTGAAGTTCGGTTGCACAGAAAAAGTCGTAACGACAAAAATCGTACAATGTAAACATCAGACCGACTTCAAAGAGGAAACGACAATAATCGCAACGACAAAAATCGTTTAATGTGAATTGGGACTTACTTCTCACCCCCGCTCGCTTTCAAACTAAAAAAGACATGTTTCAAAAATAAGAGAAAAAAATCATCATGAAAATTGGGTGTAAGCTGCTTCTTTTATTTTCAATAAAAACCCGATAACTTTGGTTTCTGTGACACATAAAGCCAACATTAATTTCAGTTCGAACAAAAAACCAATAACATTGGATTTCATAACATCAAATTTAAATTAACGTTTTGATGAGAATCTCATTAATAAAATTTAAAAGTAAACCGCTGGTTAATAAGTTTTGTTGACAACACTGCTTCAAAACAAAAATACAATTCTTAACAGCTGATACGTAAAAACGGAGAGAAATTTTAATTTTATCAGGTTCATCCGCAACGCAACGATACGTTTACGTAAGAGTACCTATTTGCACAGTAGCTTGGTAAAGAAAACGGAACAGCTGATTAGCAACGTATACGTTTACGTAAGAGTAACGAGGCCTTGAAACTTTTAAAAAATCACGTAGTTACCGAAGATGGGACGTTGTGTTTTTTCCGAATTTTTTTGTTTTTTTAAATAATACCTACATGTGTACATTAATACATACATATGTATTTATTTTAATGCTTAACAATCTTTTTAATTTTTTGAAATTAAATAAAAGGTATGTATTTATGCACACATGTATTAAAAAAAAAATTGCGGAAGAAAACACAACGTCCCATCTTCGTTAACTTTGGTATTTATTAAAAGTTTCAGTCTGTCAAACGAAACACTTCCGAACATGTCGAGTGCCGATGTTCTTTGTTGTTTTCAACTTTTCGTGTTTTGCTTTTGCCTTCACTTCGACTGTTTTCATTTAATGAATCAGAAGTAAAGGCAATGGTTTATTTTCGTCCAATGAAAAATCAGAAAGTGGAAGAAAAAGCAATTTTTTGATTTTGACTGCAGCTTTTTAAACCCTGGTCACCACTAACTGCGGAAACGGGTCGACCGATTTCAACAACAATTTCAGGGTACATTGGGGATAGTCTGTAGATGGTTTAAGTTAAGTTTGCACGAAATCGGCTTAGGGGTTCCGCAGATACATATGTCATTACGATTTTCCTATACATTCCCATACAAATATCAAAAAAATTCCCTCCATTTTGAACTCCTTCGAAACGGCTTGACTGATTTTTATGCAATTTTTTATGTGTATTTGTTAGGTATGAGATTAGGCCGTAAAGTATATTTTATATCGCTAGAGGGAGCAAAATAGGGCATAAGCTCCCCCTCCCTATATCTTCTTAGCTAATCAACCGCATTGTAACATCTAAAAGAAAATAGGAAGTAGGGTTTGAAATAGGGCAAGAGGGGTAAAAGCGCCACCTCCCTATATCTGCTTAACTAATCGACCGTTTTTCTTGAAATTTTGCAGGAAAATAGTGTAACATCTGGAAAGAACTATAGCCAAACATTTTTATTATTTAGGGCGTGAAATAGGGCAATAGGGTAAAAACTTCCCCTCCACAATTTTTTAAACTAAACAACCGGGTTTCTTTAAATTGGGTATTCAGACACTGTAATAGGGCAAAAGCTCCCCTTCCCTATATCTATTAAGCTAATGAACGGGATTTCTTAAAATTTGGCATGCAGGCACTGTAACATCTGAAAGGAAGTATGAATTAGGATGTGAAATAGGGCAAGAAGGGTTTAAGCTCCCATTATCTTCCTAACTAATTACCTTACTGCTTTGCCTGTGATGTTGCGGTCGGTGCGTGTTGAGACCTTAGGTACCATTTTGTAGTTGATTGTTTCCTTGAATTCTTAACGGTTTGCTACCTATAGACCTGAACGGTGGAAAAAAGGTAAACAAAATGTAACTTTCGGGAGATTTTTCACTTTTGCGGCTACCTAAACGGTGTTAGGAATCATTCTTAGGAATGATGTTCGAGAAAGTTGTTTATTAAGACCTTAGGTACATTTTTGTGGTTGATTGTTTTCTTAAATTTTTAACGGTTTGCTACTTACGGATCTGAACAGGGGGAAAAAGGTAAAAAAATCGAATTTTTTAAAGTTTTTTGCGATCAAAAAGTAATTTCAAATTTTGGGAATACAAAATTTAAATTTCAAAAGATTTTGTTATTCGTTCTAAATTCCCAGTTTTTATTATTGATAAAAACACTTGAAATTTATTGTTGATGGGATAAGCTATTCCTATGCGCATTTCACTGGTTGCTTAGGCCAGATCATCAGGAAACTTCATCCATAAAGATTTTAGAAAAACTAAAGATATTAAACCAAAAAATCCCATCAACAATAAATTTCAAGTGTTTTTATCAATAATAAAAACTGGGAATTTAGCACGAATAACAAAATTTTTTGCGATATTGATCTTGAAGATGAAGTTTTTTTGATTTTATATGTTCACAATTTTCGTATGCAAGAGCTACAACTTTGTCTCAGAGGGTTAATCAAAATTCCGAATGGTTTGCAAGATATGAGCCTGAGAAAATGATCACTTTTTTGCAAAAATGACGGGTCTTATTTTGGTCCTTTATGGTTATTTATTGTCCGCATATGGTTATTTTGCCATGATTAAAAAAATTACACACAGTGTAATCGACCGATTTTCTTAAAATTTCGCAGGCAAATAGTGTTACAGCTGGAAAGTACTTCATACCTATAGTTTTTATTATTTAGGGCGTGAAATAAAGCAAGAGGGGTAAAAACTCCCCTTCTTTATATTTTCGCACCAATTTCAAATGTGACTTATTTTGACAGTTCTTTTAAGAAACTTTTCGCAAAATATTGTTACAGAAACACTTTTTCTCACATCCTTCCAATAATTGCTGGATTTTTTAATTTAAATGACAGATATTTCTAGCAACGGAAAGATACAGAAACACGTGTGTGAGAAAAACCATTTTTTGTTTCATTTTGCACTGTTTCTGTCCCGATTCGCTGGTTTCATGCGGAAAATTTTACGATGCGAGAAATACAGAAACGGGCTACAGGCGGCACAAAAAAGTTCAATTTTGTTCCCTTGTGTAATTTATAAAATAAAGAATTTATTCAAGTTCGAGGTCTGTTTTAAATCTTTCAAATTTAACATTAGAAACTTTTATTTTTATGGGAAAGCGCATTTTTAAGGGAAATAAAGTGGCATTTGCAAATATGAACAATCAAAAACTTTATTTTAATTAGTTCATATTATTGCGGATGCTGTGCAAGTCGTATATTTGATGAAATTTTTTGTTAAATACCCGCTTTGCAAACCATTCGTTTGGTAATAGCAGAGACCACTTTCAGTGAACATATCCAAGTTTTGAAATCCTCCAAAAACTGTTACTTTTTCAATCAAATTTAACAAAATTTAAATATTAGTTTAATATTGTTGCATATGTATATGACATTTTCCACCAAGAACTAACCTCTATTTAGAAACGTGCTCAAAAACAAGAACATTCATAAGTTCATTGTCAAATGTACGAATTCAAACTGAAGCATAAACAAAAATTCTATTAATTTTTATTTTTTTTATTTTTTGTATACCATTTGCCGCATTACAAACATATTCTCTTAACCCCAAGTGAAGCAGCATGAAATAGAAAATGTTCTATTTACGTATTTTTAGACCACAAAAACCAATAAATGTGTGATTTTTAGATCGACAAATACAGATTTTATTTTCATATATATTTTTGTCGTTGCATATTGACAGAAACAAATAACACAGCAACAAATACACCAGCCACCACCACAGCAACACCATCATCAACAACAACAGCAACAATACCAACAACAATGTGATAATAATATTGTGTATAATGACAATAACGACATTGAGCTCTATATTGATTCAAACAGTCGTAGCAGTTGTGATTTAGCTGACACAGAATTGGAGGCGAATTTACGGCATCATTCACGTAATTTTACGTTGTCTCCGGAGACAACTGATTACGATTCCAATTGTGGTGATTTGGATAGTCTCTCGAATGATATAAATTGTACCACAGACTATGGCAAATTATATACTAGCATGCCTGTGCTAGAAGATGGCTTATCAAGTGGTCATGCCTCGGATACTGAAAATAATTGTCTAAATAAGTATGAAACAAATGGTGATGATAATGGCAGTTGTGAGGGTGGATTAATTGAAAAGCATGAGCATCAGCACCAACAAGAAATGCTAGAACAAAACAAATATAATAATAGTTTGACACAGGAGTGTATGGATAACAATTATAGTACAGCAAATTTAATAACAAATTTGGTACATTTGGATGATAATAGTGTAAGAGATGAAGGTGGATTAATTGTAGGGGGTTTTATAGATGTAGATGAGTTGAACACATGTAAGTTACAACAACAGCAGCAGCAACAGCTGGTGAATCATATGCAAAATCAGTGTAATGATTTAATGAATACCGATAGCGGTTGTTGTAATTTAGCATCCTTAAATACGTCCAACGAATTAAGCAACGATTCTTCAAATTATGAACCTATTTATGCAACAGTAAATAAACATTCACAACAACAGAAATCACCACCACCACCACCACCGCCTGCTCCTCAGCCACATCGTCAGCAACAACAGCAACAATCACGTGTTAAACATCCAGGTCGAGCCGAATCAGTTGAAATACAAGAAGCTATGAAAGAAATTCGTTCAGCTCTACAAAGAGCCAAAACTCAGCCAGAAAAATTGAAATTTTGTGATGAAGTTTTGCCACCAGGTCCAGATTCACCAATATGGGTGCCTCGTAAAAATAACATAGAACGCAATAACATAAACTCTTCTAATAAATCGCACTGTGATGAAGAGGAGCAAGATACTGACTTAGAGACTGATCGTTTGTTGGGACAGCAAAGAACTGATGATCAGGATTTTTTCGATGACAAGGTAATAAGAATAACATTGCATATAACTTTTGTAAAGTTTTAGTAAATTGTAAATAAAGTTCCAAATTGTAAATAGTATTAAACACGTTCGATAACGTTATTGTAATTTTATTCCAGACTATCTGGCCTAAAACATCACGCATCGGCTCAGGTCATAATTCCTTAAATCATTCTCCAGCCTCTTCAGAAATCACTAATAATTTACACATCAAACCCCAGCCATTCTCGTCGGCTACAATACGCCAGGGTATTGGTACATCATTAACACCAAATTCCCCAGATAATTGTCAAATTGTGGGCGGTTCTGACGTAGCAGTGACATCTCCTGAAAAACTGCAATATACTAAAAGTCCTACAGGTTCTATAAAATCTCTTAAGGATTCAGCAAATAGTGATAAAAAGGCTAAAACTCGCAATAAAGAGGGTAAGTGACTGCTTACTTGTATTTTTTATGTTATTTAATTTTCAAATTAATAGTTTTAATGTGAAACTCTGTTTCTCTCTCTATCCTTAATGTCTTCTTTTTGCACGCATTCACTGTAAAATTAATAATTAAACATTAAATTAAATGTGTAATCTGTCATATGAATGTTAAACCAAAAAAATCCTTGAAATAATGTAAGTTTAAACCACAAAAACGTTTTATTTATTGTTTGTCTGTATGATATTTTTATAACTTTTTTTAAACAACTAAAATTATATTCATATTGTCTGTAGTATATGTGTTTGAAATGCATTTTGTATGTTTTGATATCAATAGACATACATATACATACATTTTTCAAAAAATTATCTCGAAAATGAAGGGTGTTTCAAAATGAACGCAAAATTTTAATTACACCAAACTTCGATTTATGCGAACCGTAAGAAATCGCATTAGCAAGATACGCACAAATATCTCATAAATTAAAACTCACGCATCCAAAGTCGAACAAAAGCTACGGTCACACTTATTAAACATTTGACCAAATAAGCGTAACCCCAACTTTTGTTAACGGTTGTTGAACTTTAAGATGGTCTTAATATCACAAAGTAAATTAATTATACTACTAGACATATTAATGAATTGTTTTTTATAAGATGTGGTATAATAATCAAAACAAATACTGGAATTAAAGGAAATAATAATTTAGTTTGCTTGTTGGTTCCGTTTTTTTCGTCAAATATTTGACAAGTGTGAACGTAGCTTAAGTCACATAAAAAAGTCAACATAAAATCTTTCATTTAACAAATAATAAAACAAATGAGCAGCTAACACCGTAAAATTATATTATAGATTTACTAATGAACATTTTAAGGATTAATCTCGATAAAGTATTTTAAGTTTCTTCCATTACTAGAAATTATATTAGGGGTTAGATTAGGTTACGTTAAGAATGGTTACGCGCCCAAGGGCACACCTCTACCCGAATCCCTTCTATATAGAGCAAGAAGAAAGAAAAAAGAAACTAATTGACAGATAGAGTCAAGTCATATATCAGAGAACGATACTCTCCCTACAGTCCGCTCATCAAAAATAACCGGCCTATTTGCCTGAAAAAACCCAGAAGATCGACAGTATAACATCCAGCGATACTCCCCATTTCCATCTGAGACACTGTAGCCTAGGACAGTGGCATCCTCGCATAATCTGCAGAAGGCCGGTATGGTATTGCCCCATTTACTTGAAAAAGCCGTAACAGAACAATAGTCCATCTAAAACCCTATACGAGTCCTGAGACCATTCCTATATAAGGCCAATAGAACCTTGGTTGCTTTTGCATCCAATCCGGGCCATAACGCCCTAGACACCCTGCAATCCGTTCTATCAATCCAAAACCGGTATTGCGGAATCTATTACAGATCAACCCATAGTAGTGACACAAGGGGTTTTGCCCCATATCCCTCACCTCTACGTCTAGGTTCGAACCCATGCATGGTTTTTAACTAATCAGGATGTGCTGAATTCGAATCTGGCATAACAATTGTTTATTTTTTATCTCATGCTGGTAATACTTAGTAGGGTATTCATTTCAAAGTTTTTTTGGTTGGAAAAATGAAAAATTACACTCTTATTGACGGGAACGGGTTTTTATTTATTTTTTTTCGTAAAAAGTGCAAACTGTCAAAAAAAATCTGCCAAATAATTCGTGGAAGTAATTGATATTTTCAATATGCCAAATAAGTGTAAAAAGTGTAAATAAATTTATTTAATTGTCACATCATTAACTAAAATTGATAATTTTCAAAAGATTATCTGGGAATTGAGCACGAATAACAAAATCTTTTGAAAATTTAAATTTTGTATTCCCAAAAATTGAAATTACTTTTTGATAATAAACAGGCAGGTGCACGGACTAATTGACAACATCTTTTGTAGGTTGTTGTTGTTTTTTATTTTGTTTTTCTTAACCTACTTACAACTACAATTAATGTTGGGAGAATTTCAACTGATTGTAGTGGGGAATGTAATATGAGATGAACCCACTGTTTATTGTTGATGTGTTTTTGTTTAAACTTTGATATTATTACAAGTAGAACTGTTACTTTAATTCTTATACGTTTAACAGTTTTATTTGGTTTAATATCTTTAGTTTTTCTAAAATCTTTATGGATGAAGTTTCCTGATGATCTGGCCTAAGCAACCAGTGAAATGCGCATAGGAATAGCTTATCCCATCAACAATAAATTTCAAGTGTTTTTATCAATAATAAAAACTGGGAATTAAGCACGAATAACAAAATCTTTTGAAAATTTAAATTTTGTGTTTCCAAAAATTGAAATTACTTTTTGATAATAAAATTGATAATATTTACGAAAATAAGCTTATGTAAAGATACATTTTCATAAAAACAATACACTATATACATACTTTGAAATATTAAATTGCAGAAATGTTTACTTCATTCATATCATTTCTTTTTTTTATTTCTTTTTTAATAACTTTTTTATTGAACACATTTTTAATATGTGTTTTTTCTTTTTGAAAGTTAAATGAGAAAGAAGTTATGTTTAAAATGTTGTAACTATAAAAAATAATTTTTAAAATCATAGTTGTACAATTCAAGAGTTTATAAAAAGAGATGTAATTTTTCGTACTTTGTATTACAATTTGGCAATTTTTTATGAATGGCAACACCATTTCGTTTGACGTTTATAGTGGAAAATTACATCTTTTTATCCTGACTTTTTTACACTTGGTTATAGTTTGACAAAAAGTAACTTTTGGTGGAATTTTTTTTCTTGTGGTTGTTGTAACAAAAATTAAATTTTTCCACTTTTCCATTTTTCCAACATATGAAAAAACTGAAATGAATACCCTTACTGTAAAACGGTCAATACTAACACTACAATTTTACAATTATTTATTGGACAGAAACCCACATTCATTCTTAATCTTCATAATCGTGTGTTACTGATTCAAGCTATTTTTGCTTTGGGTGTGGTGAATATTTGGTTGACAAAAAAGAATCATTAAAATATGCGTATTTACATTATTTTGGTTTTGCAGTCAGAAACTTTGACAAACCGTGGTCACCGACAATGTTTTGCATATTCTTTATTCGCATTTAGATTTTTACGAAAAAAAACTAGATGCAATGAGCGCGAACAAGGGGAGCGTGCTCACCAAGATTTAATGAAAATTGAAAGAATTTATCAAGGATTTTGAGACAAAATCATGCTGGGAGATTATTGCTGGACTCTAATACGTGAAACGACGTTCAAAACCCGTTATTCACTTTTGAAAATTTATTGATTTTTAAATAAACTAGTGATTTTATATGTAAGAAACGAATAAAAACATTTGTTTGTATCTCGAAAACCTGACGTGATAGAGAAAAACCAATTACAGATTCTAATTCAGTTCACCAAATAACCCTAGGAAAGATATTTGGTTGCTCCAGTCCAAAACCTTGGCTAGGGAAATGTTTGTTTTAATTTTTTTCAAATTATCAAAAATAATAACGGAAATCACGAATGGTAGTGCAAAGTGTGCAAACGATGCAAATGTGCGCAAAAATACACAAATTTGCACAACACAACAACAAAATTTACGTATTTGCAATTTGCTCTTTTTTACTGCACTTAAAAAACCATGAGCAAAAATTAGTAGTGCATATTTGCTCAGTTGCAAACAAATGTAAACAATAACATCTGTGATATTAAGCGCCATCTTGTTTTTAAGGAGACTTATAAATTTTACATTTTCTTGGGATTTTATATAAAATAGAAATTATTTAAAAAGAAAACATTTATTTTAATTTGCTTGTGTATAATTGTAAACAAATGCAGATTTTTTACAATGCTGCCAGAAGTTTTTTGTGTTGCCAGAATTCATTTTTAGAAAAAAAATCCATTTACACAAAAACTAAAAGTTGAACGCTCACAATCAATCATAATATGCACTGCAAATTTGCACAATACCATCGTGATTACCCTTAATGATAAAAACTTTATGCAAAATATCAAGAAATTTTAATTTTAAATAACATGCGAATTTACAGCTTATCAGGGGTGTGCTGGAAATCGCAAACGCAAAACGCAAGAATTTGGAAGTTGTTTTTAATAAACTTTAAACCTAATTCTTATAATTTTTGGTTTAAAATCCTGTTTAAGAGGAAAATATTTGTTTAATATTTGTCATAAAATTCTTTTATTACAGAAATCTTATTAAAAACCAGCGTTTTAAATTCTTGCGTTTTACGTTTGCGATTTCCAGCACACCCCTGTATAACTGTTTTTTTTTACTGTAAAAACGTTTCATATCCACAATAGCGATGTCATTTAAAACGATTTTCCATTACGCAAGCGGCTTTAAAAACGTTACTCTACGTTGCATAACCATTTCCAGTAACTTACAACGTTCTTTCACAAGCTGAAAGAAGGTGATACATTTTGGGGTGCTACAACGTTATTCGCGGCTTTGCTTCAATTAAAAAGCTAAGAAAAAGTGATCAGCAGGGCTTTTAAGACCACCTGTAATGCATTCGCCTTGGTTAACAATGAAAAATAATTTCATCTTTGAATTGATTTTCATATGGATTTAAACTATTTAACTATTTTAAATAACGGGCCCGCCATATAACGTTTTTTTTCAACTAGTGCTTATTTCGTGAATGGTAACACTTAGCTCGTGTCTGATTTGACAGATAATTAGTTGTATCCTTCCGCTGAACGAATATGGTTATGTATACGCTTGAACAACGCTGGGCGATCGACTTACAGAAGATGCTGATTTTGCCAAAAAATCATCTTTTCAGATAAAGCTCATTTTGATCTTGGCGGATATGTGAACAAACAAAATTGTCGCATTTAGGGCACAGAAAACCGCACGTATACATTGAAAAGCCGTTGCACCCAAACGAGTCACTGTTTGGTGTGGATTTTGGTCCAGAGGCATAATTGGTGCCATTTTTCTTCAAAAATGAGCAAGGAGTGGCCGTTACAGTCAATGGCGATCGTTATAGGGCCATGTTGAACGAATTTTTGTTCACAAACATTGAAGAGGAGATATTGGCAACATTTGGTTTCAACAAGACGGCACGACGTGCCACAAAGCCGAAGCTGCACTCGATGTTTTGCGCCCTGTTTTGAAGATCGCATCGTTTGGCCACCTCGGAGCTGCGATTTGACACCGTTGGACTATTATTTGTGGGGTGCAGTCAAAGATAAGTGTTACGCCGACAAGCCAGATACAATTGACAATTTAAAGGACAATATTCGTGAAGCCATTGGTGAAATACAGCTGCACACAATCAATAATGTGCTTAAAAATTGGACCGATCGTGTAGGCTACTGCATGGCCAACCGGAAGGATTGTACTTTCAAATAAAAAAAGAAATTTGAGAAGATATTCGGTAGTTTTTTTTATAGCATTTTCAAAAAAAAGTTATTTGGCGGACCCTGTACATTAATAACTACAATTTTTAATTACTGTTTACAATGTAAACAAGGATTTATTTATTAATTAATTTATTTATTTACGTTATATTAAGCCATTTAGGCCAAAAAATCAATGTTTCAAGTGATAAATGCTTAAGCTACATACGTATGTATAAAATTCATTAAACTATAGAGCAATTCCATATGAAAGCGATCACCTTTTGGACGACCCCTCTCCGATTTTAAAATAAATAGTCTCAATCGATTGCCCAGCAAAAAATAATGTACCTACATATTTTTTTTTTTTTTATAGTGACTGGTGGTGTACACCACTGTCATGTGACAAAATTGAAGAATTCTTCATAAGGGACCTCATTGAAAGTTGTTTTAAAAAAAAACTACTAAAGCGATCGCAACGAGTGATAGCTCGTTGGAAAGGTATTGAATAAGCCTTTAATTGAAAAATAAAATTTTCCTAATTTTTCTTAGAAATTTACCTTTAAATTTTCCCATGAAAATTTTGTCACATGACAGTTGTGTACACCACCACTAAACCAGTCACTATAAAAAAAAAAAATATGTAGGTACATTATTTTTTGCTGGGCAATCGATTGAGACTATTTATTTTAAAATCGGAGAGGGGTCGTCCAACAATTTGCCAATTTTGATCGTTTTCATATGGAATTGCTCTATAATTATAATTCATAACACTGTGTGTAATTTTTTAAGTCATGGAAAAATAACCATATGCGGATAAAAAAATAACCATAAAGGACAAAAAAAGACCCGTGTCTCCCAGTTTTGCCCAAAGTCATGCACTTTTTTTATGGGCCCTTAAAGATTTGGGGCCTCGGTGTTATTTTTGCAAAAAAGTGATAATTTTCTCAGGCTCATATCTTGCAAACCGTTCGGAATTTTGATTTGAAAGTTTAAATTTGAGACAAAGTTGTAGCTCTTGCCATAAAGAATAAAAGTTGTGAACATATAAAATCTAAAAAATTTCATCTTCCAGATCAAAATCGCAAAAAACTTTAAAATATTCGAGTTTTTTTTACTTGTTTCCCCCTGTTTAGCTCCATAGGTAGCAAACCGTTCAAAATTCAAGGAAACAATCAACTACAAAAATGTACCAAAGATCTCAATAAACAACTTTTTAGAGCATATGAACTTCCTAGGAATGTTTCTTAACACCGTTTAGGTAGCACCAACAGTGAAAAATTTCCCGAAAATTCAATTTCAATTTCCCCTGTTTAGGTCCATAGGTAGCAAACCATTCAAAATTCAAGGAAACAATCAATTACAAAAATATACTTAGTATCATAGCATAGTATCTCAATGTTTAAGTAAAAACCAATGAAAATAAAAAATTTTAGGGTAATTTTTTTCATTTTTGCGGCTACATAAACGGTGTTAAAAATCATTCTTAGTTCATATGCTCTAAAAATTTGTTTATTGAGATCTTTGGTACATTTTTATAGTTGATGTTTCCTTGACTTTTGAACGGTTTCCTACCTATGGACCTGAACAGAGAAAAAAGGTAAAAAAAATCGGCAAAACTGGGAGACACGGGTCTTTTTTTTTGGTCCTTTATGGTTATTTTTTGTCCGTATATGGCTATTTTTTTCGTGTTGTACTGTGTAATTAAAACTACCAAAATGAATATTATAAATAATATACATAGTATCACTTTAGATTAAGGCTCCCCAGCCACATTAAAAGTATAGATATCATAATTATCATCCATCTAGCAGCTAATCTAAAGTTTTTACCCGGAAATCATTATTTGAATAGGAAAAAATACGTAACTAAATGGTAAAAAGATTTAATAACTGTAATCCAAATTAATAAAAAGTATATTTGCTTATCACGTACAGTGACGAACTAAATTATAGGCATAGAAAGCACTTTCAACTTCATAGTTGTTTTAAGGACCCTGTTAAAGTGATTTTTAATAAACAATCTAGAAGAGAATGATAAATTGTTCACAAAATACAATTTATTTCATTATTGATTAAAAAAAAAAAAACTACTTTATTGCAATTACAAAATTATTGGTACACTTCATTTAATACATATAAAATATATATTATTTGCAAATATTAATATTTAGTTGTTAATCCTTACTGTTTAATAGCTGCCTACAGCCTATTTGGCATATACATAACTCACCTACATTCGATCCGATTGTGGTCTGGGGATTGAGGCGGATTTGCTAGAACATGCAAAACATTATCTTTATGCAAGACACATACGCGCAATATAAGCCGAATGCTTGGGGCCAATATCGTGTTGGAAAGTGTACGATGGTGGTAAATTCAACTTTTTAACACTTTTTCAAGTTTATTATTAAAATATTCATTTATTTTATTTTGTCCATAATGCCGTCAATGAACACCAGCTAGCCCAATCCTGCAGCGGACATACAGCCCCAAACAATCACTCCTCACGACTAGGTTTTACATTTTCAGCAAGGTTTCATTTTTCTAGCTTTGTCGCAAAAATCATTTGGCTTACGCAAATACTCCTTGGCGTATGCCAAACGCTTCTTTTGGTTAATAAACGAAATTAAAGATTACGTCTAGCAACACGACAATTGTAGTTTGACTCATGTAGTGCTCCCGGACCTTAATTGGATGATCGTCTTTTCCAAACTCTTGCTTAAACTCCACAGCGATCTGTGTTTAGGATATTTTTGGATTTACTTTGACTTGTCTGATTATCTAGCTGCATTCAAGGCTGATTAAAGATTTAGGGCGACCTGAATGCTCAGTCCTTTCAAATGTTGAGGCTCCCTTGACACGCTGCACGACGCTCCGAATGGTGTAGCATAATATTTGTCTTGATTGTGCAAATATAGAATAATTTTGCGTTTAGATTCTGTGGTTTCCTTCTCTTTGTTTTCCATTTTTAATAAAATCAATATTTTTTTGACGCTTTGACATCCGAAAAGTGGTCAGTTAGATACAATTTCAAGAGCTTGACCACGATGTACGAATAATTTTGTTTAGTATAATTGGCTACTTTTTTAGCCAAAATTTTTGGAATGTAACAAAGCGCATTTTGTGGAAAATTTTTCATTATATTTAGTAAAAATATATGTTTTTTAAAAATCGCTTTGATAATACCATTTAATCAATCGAAATGAAACTGTTTACTGTGTCAATAATTTAGTCCATCACTGTATATGTATTCTGCTTTCTCTTATGGAAAATTCGTCAATAAAATTTAACACACTTAATGGTACGTCTGTTATGAATGTAATAGAGTTCTATGTTGTAAATAAATTATTAACTATCTGTATTTGACAACGAACAAGCATTTTAAGTTAATAAAGTAAATGTTTTTATACTAAAAGGTTTTCTGGACCCGGCAGTACTAATTGAAGGTGTGTTATTTCGAGCTCGATATTTGGGCTCCACACAGTTGGTATGCGAAGGACAGCCAACTAAATCTACTAGAATGATGCAGGCTGAGGAGGCAGTATCACGTATAAAGGTGAGTACAATATTAAATGCATTAGAAAAAAAAATTGTTTAATTTGATTTCCCTCTAAAAACTCTAAGCTAGAACATATTAAGAAACATGTTATACTAAAATTTGTAATATTTCCCTTTTATCAAATGCTGCTTATTAATAATATTAAATATAAAAACGCTTTAATTTAGGCTTTGGTAAGTTGACTGACTATATTATCCCCATTTAACTATTAAGCTTTGATACATTACATGAATGTAGAAAATAGTAATCAATTAAGATTATTTTTCTTCCTTTTAGGCTCCTGAAGGCGAAAATCAGCCTTCAACTGAAGTCGATTTATTCATATCAACCGAAAAGATAATGGTCTTAAATACAGACCTTAAAGAGATCATGATGGATCATGCTTTACGTACCATTTCCTATATTGCCGATATCGGTGATTTAGTTGTATTAATGGCACGTAGAAGATTTGTCCATTCCGATCCTTGTTCAGCGGCAGACAATGAATCATCTGGCAATGCCAAAGATAAAGACTCCAAAGAGAATGGTTCCTCATCTGCCTCTCACAAACAAAATCGGACACCAAAAATGATTTGTCACGTTTTCGAAAGTGATGAAGCTCAATTTATAGCTCAATCCATAGGTCAAGCCTTTCAGGTGGCCTATATGGAATTCCTTAAAGCGAATGGTATTGAAAATGAAAATTTAGCTAAAGAAATGGATTATCAAGAGGTGCTTAACAGCCAGGAGATTTTCGGTGATGAATTGGAAATCTTTGCTAAAAAAGAACTACAAAAAGAGGTGGTGGTACCCAAAGCCAAAGGTGAAATACTGGGTGTTGTTATTGTTGAATCTGGTTGGGGTTCTATGCTGCCGACAGTTGTTATAGCAAATCTTATGTCGGGTGGTGCGGCCGCTCGTTGTGGTCAGTTAAATATTGGAGATCAATTGATAGCCATTAACGGCCTAAGTTTGGTTGGTCTTCCGCTGTCAACATGTCAGAATTACATAAGAAATGCTAAAAATCAAACAGCGGTCAAATTTACTGTTGTACCATGTCCTCCAGTGGTAGAGGTAAAAATATTGCGTCCTAAAGCACTATTCCAATTGGGTTTTAGTGTTCAAAATGGAGTGGTAAGTATTGGACGAGAAGTAAAAAAATGTGTGTTTTTTATTTTAATATCTATTGTTGCTTGTGTCAGATTTGTAGTTTATTACGCGGCGGTATTGCGGAACGTGGTGGTGTTAGAGTAGGTCATCGTATTATTGAAATCAACAATCAGAGTGTTGTGGCTGTGCCACACGACACAATTGTCAAACTGCTATCGTCCTCAGTGGGAGAGGTAAGTGAATTTTAAATAACATATAATAATTTTTTAGAATACAATTTATGCAACATAATCGGTTTCACACCAACCTAGTTAAAGTATTTCTAAAATCGATAAACATACATATGTATGTATAAGTACATCGCTCATTTGCTGCAACGACGTCATAACTCAAAAAACACATTTCAAAATAAACGTGTTTAAAGTTTTTGATTTGCTCGCACAACTTAGAAAAAATAACGACACGTTTTCTTCAATCGGAGGAAAAATATATAAGATGAATTTTATACATAATTAATAAATATAAAGAAAAACCAACCCAACAATTCTGCATCGCTCATTTGCGACGTTGCAGCATTTATACATACAGTTAACTTAAATGCAAACGGACAGCGTTGCTAACTTTTTAATTCCAAACCCCACCAAAATCGAGAAATAGGAAAAACATGCACTAAATGTAAAATGTTTAGTGTGATTTGAAATTTGTGGAAAATTTATTTAATAAAATTTCATTAAAACTACAAGTACGGTCAATTTCACCAAGCTTAATTATTTTAAGTATACCGATCTCAGAATCACTTTCTGAGTCGAATAACCGATGTCCGTCTGGCTGGCTGGCTGTCCAGGTAAACCTTTTGCGCAAAGTACAGGTTGCAATCTTGGAGATAATTTGTTAAAATTTGGTACATAGGTTCTAATGTGGTGTAGGTTATCATATAGTTGGGTTTGACCGATTATACTGTCTTACTTGTTTTTTATTGTAGATTTGGACTCGTAAGGTTGAGTAAATGTTGCCATGATTATGATTTACCTTCAAAATATTTAAAACTAATAGGCAAGAGTGATTGCTATGAGATGAACATAACGAAATCGAATTTATCGATGACCAAATTTCTTAAATATTATTTTACGTTTATTCTTTTGCAACAAATTAATTCCAACTTACAATTTCATTGTAAAATATTTTTAATGAATTATTTCTGTTTTATTATTTAATTTAAATGAGTTTTTATTCAAAAAAGTTTTTAGTAAATTTTTCCGTAAATTTATCCAATTTTCTTCACCAAGTTTTGGCAACACTGCCAACACCAAAAAAAGTCTTATCATGTTTTTGTCTTAACAGACAACCGGTAATCAGACAGCAATTCGAAAATGTTTTTGTCTTTTTTCATTTTGTTTTACTTGTCTTAATTGGTAGTGTATAAAGTCAGTTCTGAAAAATTGAAGGAATATGACTATTACAAAAAAAAAAAAAAAAAAACTTTATAAAATACATAACTGGAATTTAGCTCATAGAATAAATTCGAAAAATAAAAAATGTTGAATATAATATAAAGTAACCTTCAGAAGGAAATAATTCCCAGTTTCTATTTTTTTTAAAATATACTTTTGTATAGAAAGGCAAAAACTTCTAGAATTCTTCATAGTATTATGGTATCAACAAGTAATCAGTG
The DNA here is from genome assembly GCA_949318255.1 of Pollenia labialis. Classification (NCBI taxonomy): domain Eukaryota; kingdom Metazoa; phylum Arthropoda; class Insecta; order Diptera; family Polleniidae; genus Pollenia; species Pollenia labialis. The sequence continues at coordinate 88,047,149 of OX439142.1, read as the reverse complement.
GAACTCCACCAGTAATCCGTTTGAGTTTTAAACGGAACTCCACCAAGTCAAATCGAGTTATACATATATGGCTCTTCATTATTCAATCTGTTTAAATAAGTGACGTTAAAAACGAGTTAATGTTGAAACCAGAAAAGCTATAACTCGCTAAAGGTATACGGCGCCAAGCCATGAAACCCAAAACACACGAAAGGCTGGCAAACAAGGATGGACTGATTGGACGAGCTTCTTCTACCCATGGCTCTCTGATGTTTTGCTATAAATATAAAGTAGTTTTAAGACTTCTCCGTTGTAATGCAAAACTGGGTTACATGATCCACTCCTAGGGAATCGTAATGTTAAATAGACATCATTTTAACCACATATTTGAAGTATTTTTGGAGTACTACTACTCCTACTGTTTGCATGCATGTATGGACTAGTCTCGTTATCTGCAGGGGTTGTTCTCCCAAAATGTTTTTGTTTTCATTTTGCACTTGCAAGCACACATGCATGATATATTTATAGCTATAAATTAAAGTGATAACCCTGACTCCGTCTCCATCCGATGAAATTTTTTAAGTACGACTCCGATTCCGACTCCTACTTCTTTGATTCGCAGTGTATAAGAGACTGGTCCTTATTTGACTTTAAAATCTTTTTGTAATGAAGTACCTTTTAAATTGTTAAATATAGCAAAAAAAAAATTCTATAAAAATTTCAAATGGTATTTTAATTTTAACACGTGTCGCATTGAGCAAATTTCGAAATTTTGTTTTAACTGTAAGTTAAACGGACGAGTATTGCACTCGTGTTCTATAAACCATACATTAATTTTAGACCTAAAGAGTTTTGCTATGAAGTTTCGAATGAAAGAAACGAGTTTTTCTTCAATTCATGTGGAATGGAACTGGTTTTTTTGCAATACACTATAGACCACCAGGAAAAATATTCATTGAGCTTAAGTATCCTTTGAAAGTTATATGTATTAATTTAAATTCGGTTTTAATTAAACTTTTTTAATAAAATTTTGAATGTTTTTAATTTTAAGCTCCCGGTCGTTTTTTTTTATAAATATTCACCCTTATCATGAATAAAATTTCACATGTAAATTTCCGAACGTGTGAACAGTTGGTATTATGAATAAAATTTGTTGTGGAAATTTCCGAATGTTTAAATTTTTCAACTCCGAAAAAAAATAATTTGTGAATTTATTTTTCTACACACTATTGTTAACATCTCACATGTGAAATATTTTTACGACTTATAAAGAAAATAATTCACAAAGAGTTGTGTGTCGGAAAAGGAAGAAAATGTAAGTTTTTATTTAAAATTAAAAAAAAAAACGTTTTAAATGCACAAATTTAATTTATTTCATTTAGCGATCCCAAATAAGTTTTAGGGTTTGTTTCAAATTTGGCAATTTTTCGCGAATTTTAGAAATGTTCGCGATAGAAGCGATTTGTTACTGTAATTTTTGTGATTATTTACAGCTTTAACGATTTACAATAAATAGTAGACTTTGCCATAATGCCGCTGTTTTTGCGAATTTCCGCTAATTTTACAATTTTTACCGAATTTTTGCAATTCCTTATAGTTTTAGGAACTTTTAATTCGTTTTATGGCTTGTTTGAAATATTAAAACTTTTCGCGAATTTTTTACAAGTTTTCAATTTTTCGCGAATTTTAGCCATGTTCCCGATTAAAGCGATTTTTTCCTGTGATAACAGCTTTAACGATTTTTAATAAATAGTAGACCATGCCACTGTCGCTAACCTTTGGTTAGCATCCTAAAAAAATTAATTAATTAAAAAACTTTGTATAAATTTATTAAATTAATTATTATTATTATTTTATTAAGCTTGAGGTCTCTTTTTTTAAAAAAATATTAAATTTATTGAACCAATATTTCGGCACTCCGTTGTGTGCCTTCTTCAGGGGTTTTTTTCTTTCCTCTATGGATGTGTAAATTCCCATAATTCTTATCGAGAAAGAAAAGTTGAAAACAACACCAAGTCCAACTTGCTTAGACGTAAATTGCATCAAATTTATTAAGTGTGTTAAGAATTTGTATAACACATTTCGAAGAGAAACTTAAGAAATTGTTGTAAGCCTTGTTTTATTTTTTGGAAATAGCAAACCATAAAAAACATATAAGAGTCTTATAAAATATTCGAACAAAGCCAAATTTTTAATACGGAACTAGAAGTATTTGTGATTTTCATCATGTTATTGCGGTCTACTCTAAGTTTTCAAAGTTTGGCTTGGTATAGTTTAGCTCCCATCTGTTGAGTTAAAAAATATGAATTTTTAAACAAATAAATTGAAATCTTTTTCTTCAGTGTACTCGCCATAGTTTTTTCCGTCCCATAGTTAATCAATATTATTATTGTCCAAGACGCAGACATAGTATTGCACGTCTTTATTTGCTCTCCAATTTTCCCCAAAGTGAGTAGATAAAAGTATTCTCTAATCATTTTTCGGGTTAACCCCTACATTAATGGTAATTAAATCTAGAACAATTTTATGTATTTTTCCGAGTTCCTTTTCCTTTTATTTCTATTATCATTCACTTTAACCCTGCAGTACTAATGTTAGTCATTTTGACTAACACTGTTTTTATTTTTGCGTGTAACGTGTAGTTGATGGTACGCTCTTGCTTATAACGGTCACTTTGCTGCAGTAAGTAATGCTTTTTTGAGTTTTTGAAGTCATGTTAGTCAAAATGAATGAATGGAGCATTTCACAAATGTAAATAAAACTCTAAAAAATATTTTTTTTTGCCTTTTCAGTATTATTTGACATGTTTTCTTAAATTACCAATGAATTTAAAATTTTTAATTTTTATTTTTTACTTTTATTTTTCATTAAAAGATTTGTGTTTGCGAAAGTGTTCCTAGAAGAGCACCTTTAATGAAATAAATGCAAAAATTAAATTATTTTGGAAAACTTTCATATTATTGTTTTTTTAGACACTGGACAAAAAAGTTATCAAATTAAAAAAATATTAAAATTATTTCATGTGAAGTTAACAAAAAAAATCGGAGTTATATTCATGTTAGCCGATTTGACTAACAATTAGTATTAATGTAGAAAAAAATCATGTTAGTACTCTAGGGTTAAAAGTTGTAATTAAAAATGTAGTTCGTTAAGTGTTTTCGCCACAGAAGCTACAGCCAGGGTCTGAAAATGACAGGAATATTGGAATTTCAAAACAAAAAAAAAAGCATTTGGATCTAAATGTCGAAAAACTGATCCTTATGAACACGTCTAATTTAAAATATACTGATTTTTATTTTTTCGATAAAAATTAAGTTATTTTTTTAACTTTTATTTTTTTTAACAAAAATAAGTTATTATTTTTAACAAAAATAACAGTTATTTTTGATTTTTATTTTTTTCAGCAAAAATAAAAGTTATTCTCTAAAGAATTCCACGTGTAATAACAATTTAGTTGACATTAAATGTTTTTTTAATGTGTAATCATCATTGGGATTTTGTATGAGCATTAAAATATTTAAAGTCAACTAAATTATTAAACCACGTACATTTCTTTTATTTTTGATCGAAAAAATAAAAAATCAAAAAATAACTGTTATTTTTGTTCAAAAAAATAAAAATCAAAAAATAACTGTTTTGTTACGAAAAATGCAAAGAAAAGAACCAGTTTTGTTACCACCTGCACTCATAAAAACATAGAAAAAGAGATGCTTTGGTACAATCTATATATTTATTCTCATAAAGTGTTAAAAGATTTGTCAAAATCAATTGTTATCTCAATTTTTGAAACTCACCTACTCATCTCTTAAAATTTTTTTATTTTGAAAAATATTAGAAACATTTTTATGCCGACAGATTTTGGAGTCGCGAGTTTTTGTGAGTACTACGACTCCGGTTAAAAAACCTCAACTCCCACTCTTCAACTTCGACTCCACAGCCCTGCTTTTTTTAATGACTTTTTACGAAGATCTGTGTTTCTATTTTTTACAACTTTGTAACTCATTAAAAATGTAAGTTTGGTTGGCATAATTAGATTAATGTCAATTTTACACGCTGCACATCCTTAAGACTTTTGAATGAATTACATAAAAATTAAATTATAAAAATTAAAAAAAAAACAAAATTGAAGAAAGTACCATTAATATAGAGAAAAATCGAATTTGTCAAAATTCAGGTTAATATATCTTAGAGAAGGAAAAAGGTGTGACAAAGGTTACACGTTTTAAAGGCAATTGGTAGGTAGGCCTTTCAGCAGACATATTAGGTTTTATAAATAGAGATTAATATCCTTTGGAAAAGAATTCCGATCCATGGGCTTAAAATTTGTTGGCCTGTCTTATTATTAATTTTGTAACGGGTTTTTTAAAAATGTAAAAGTGTTGTTACATCCGTTTGCATTTAAGGTAACGATCAACATATATGTATACATACTTAATTATAACATTGCAAAACAGTTATTTATTAAACGATATACAAACCATTATATTTGGTAATAATTAAATTAAAAAAAAAAACAAATTTGAAGAAATCTTTTATTTTTGTACGATTTTCTTAAAATTTTTTTTCATATCTTTACAGATTTTAATGAAAACTATGCCTACTTCCATGTTTCGTTTACTGACTGGTCAAGAAACGCCTATTTATATCTAAGTCTATAATTATATTTTTATTAAGCTTTAAGACCTCTAACGAACTCATTATTAATACAAGTATTACTCAACGGATTATTAATATACTAATACAATTCGCATTTCACTTTATTTGTTATTTATAATTTCATGCAAATTTCCCACAACTTAATAACACAAAAAGATCTAAATTAATAAACTACACATTAACTTATGTATATCTTAAGCGGCAGCAGTTAGATATAAAATTACATATATAATTACAATTCAGAAAAGCGTTTACAATTCTAAGCTCAAAAGCTAAATTTAAAAACCATTTAAACTTATTTAACTATTTTTCTTATTTTGTTAAAAAAATTTTCATTTAAAATGAATAAAAGTTGCAAACAATCTTAAATAAGAACGTTTTTAAAAAAAATAATTCTTTAAACTAAAAACAAAAACTCTTTTTTTTATAACGAAAAAAAAGAAAGACTGATAAAAATTTTGGTTTGATTATTAAATAAAAAGCTAATATTTTTTTAAAAACTTAAAAAACTTGCATTGAATTTTATGATTTCCTTAAATTTTTGCAAAAATACTCATTTATGGTTAAACTTAACTGCTGCTAAATTGCATTTAGCTAAAATAAAATTTATATGAAATTATAGAAATTAACAAAGCAAAAAACAAAAAACATTCGATTGTTACCATTTTTCTTACCATATGAAAAGGTATTGAAATTAAAACAACCTAAAGGAATTATTCTATTAACTTAATAATAATTATAGCATGTTATTAGTTTAACTCTTAACAAAATTTAGTGCCATTTTATTCCATAAAATCAATTATTATTCTTCATTTTAAGTTGTTATTTAAATATTTAAGTTATATATTATTATGTCTAATTACAATTTTTTTTTTTGCAATATTTGATAGAGAATTATGAATTTATTAGCGATTTTAACGTTTTTTTATACATTAGAAAATTTTGTAATTACGTACTAACAAAATTATTTGCTAAGGGTTTCATTACAAGTCTTAGAATTATTATTTGATCACATTTAACAGAAAATAAAAAAACACACAGAGGCGAAACTGACAGCTATAAGAGTGAGTTGCGAAATTTTAGGTGCGTTCGAGTACTTTTACAGTTATGTTATAAACACATTCGAGACAGCAGGCTACCGACTTCAATATGCCAAAAATAGAATACATGTGTGCATATGAAAATGGTTTTTTAACGACGACACGGCTACATGGCTGTAGGTTGTTGTCTGTGCTTATTTTGTCGTTGTAGTCAAGTTAAACTAATTTCTATTTTTGTACACTACAAAACAGAAAAAGTGTTGCTAATATAAAAAAAAATTAAAGAATAAGTGCTTCAAAAAATGTTCTTTTTTTTAACAGAAAACAATTGGCTTGAAACAAGAATATAAACTCGGCTCAACACCAAATTGATATGTATTTATATAACTTTTTTGTATCCTTTAAAGAAGTTCTATAAAAAGATGTTTTTCGTGCCACTTTAGCTGTTTTACTTCGTAAAAGTTGCAAAATACTTTATCCACATCTCTTTAGGTAAAAAATGAATTATATAAAGTATGGGAATCATTGGAAAATGCTTCAAAGTGTGTTTTACATGGGGTTTAAAGTATGACGATTTACCAATTAAGAGGTAATTTCATATATTCGTACTCCGTGGCCGACATTTTTTTACTAAATGGTTTTTTGTGTCTGGTAAAATTTATTCAAAAGTACACGAATACTTTTTTGTGCTATTGATTAAAAAGTTTAATTATTTAATATTTATTAATTTTTTGTTTCAATTTTATTTAAATTTTTTTTTAATAATTGTTCCACAATTTGTAAGCTTTTTGTTTCTTTAGTTTTGGTATCTAATGTTTTTTTTTTTTTGTTTTACTAAATTTTAATTAAAAAATATCAACAATAAAATTGTAAACACTTTTAGGTTCTCGAACGCACCTTTTAAAGAAAAAAAGCTGTAACTTGTTAAGAAAACTGTTTGTAATTTATAAGTTCATATGTAATTCCATCTTTGTTATAAAAACATCGTTAATTAATGGCGATTTCTTTTCTAAGAAATATGTTGCATATAAAGGGTGTTTTTTTAGACGCATAACTGTTAATTAAGCTTTTATATTAATAAAGTTAGTTTGTTACACGTTCTATGTGTTCGTTTATGCAATAAATACAACTGTGGAAATAATTTTCAATTTCTTTTGCAAATATGTAGCATTTTTTAACCTCATTTCAAATTAAGTGGTTCATACTGCCCTTTTTATAACTGAGGTACTTACTACTTTGTTTGTTGTAAAACCAAGGTTTTTTGTTTGTACCACTTAGAAGTTAGTAATAAAAAGCGCGAATTAAATAAATTATACATTTTAAATAAAAGCGGCTAATTTTGTTTAATTGAAGTTATACAACATGGAACACTTTGAGGAATTATCAGGGGTGTTATGGAATTCGAAAACGCATAACGCAAGAATTTTGAAGTTGTTTTTAATACACTTTTAATCGAATTTTTATAATTTTTGCTGTAAAATTCTGTTTAATAGAGAAATTTTTGTCATAAAATTCTTTTATAATAGAAATCCTTTTAAAAAACGACTTTAAAATTCTTTTGCCTTTTCGATTTTGCGAACACCCCTGTATATGAAACATTAAAAAGTGTTACATGTATATAGTGTAACATATATAGAAAGAAATCGTCATAAGTTTTAACCTACAGCAATATATTTTTAGTTTTTATATTCAATTTAATTATCATCTTTGATATTCACTTTAAATGTTTCTAAATCAGTGGAGGTTCGAAAAAATTAAGTCATAGGAAAGTTAAGTATAGTGAAAAGTTAAGCAGCTTTGATTCACCACACGTGATTCTAAATAGTTAAACACTCTCAACTTTTTAGAGACAATTTTTATTTGGTTTTCTGTTTCTCAGATCATTTAACTTCTTATATTTCAATCCTCAATACATATTTATATAAAAAGTGAGTGATATACACCTGTATACATGCGTAACAAAAATAAAACAAATTTTTTTGCGAGTTTTAGATACAAACCTAATCTTGCTCTCATAATTTGGTTGTGAAAGAAAATAGTCGTAGAATTTGCTGCGGTTAATATTCTGATCAAATGAAATGAGTACAATGCGAAGCCCTCTGAACACATATTTCACAGCTTCTTGAACTACGACCGGATATCGTAAAATGGTATTCATATAAAAAGCTCCATCAAAATAAAGTTACTGATTACTTCACGCCAACAAATACTTAATAATCGTAATATAAAATAATGTATGTATATCTTCGAATTATTTTTCATGTTAAAAAAAATAAATATGTATGTATGTACATGTAATTCTAATTTACAATTAAAAATAAACAAACAATGTATAAATACACATAACCACATGAATTTTTCATACCACGGGGAAAAAATAAGATTTCGGAAAATTTCATCACCCCCAAAAGAAACTACTTAAAACTTTTTCGAGCCTCCACTGTAATTAAAATTTTTGTGATCCTTTTTACATACAATTTAAGATTTTAAAATGTAACCCTTGTTTTTTTGTTAAAAAATAAGCAAAATAGTTTCTTTTACATTTAACAAAATTTATTTTAATATTTTTAATACCAAAAACTTAATATTACAAAAAAATTTTTGTAATGTACATTTTTATTATGCATTTGCTGCTATTAAAGGAAAATTAATTGTAAATTTATGTGTGAGTTTTAAATCTTGGTTTGGAAACTTTTTTCAAAACAAAAATCAGGATTTAGTATAAATTTAGTCTTGCCATTCACATTTATACGAGCTTAAATTCAGTAAGTGTAATTGTAGCCGGGACTGCAAGAAAAGATAAACTCACTGTTTATTGTTGCTGCTTTTGTTTAAGCTTTGATATTGTAACAAGTAAAACTGGGGTTTATAATTCTTATTCGATTAACAGTTTTATTTGTTTAATATCTTTAGTTTTTCTAACATCTTTGGATGAAGTTTCCTGGCGATCTGACCTAAGCAGATCAAGCAGTTTATCAATAGTATGAAATGGGAATTTAGCACATTTAGCACGAAACCTTATATGAAATATTTATCGAAAATAAATAAATATAAATATTTTCTATAATAACTGACCTTAAATTCGAGCAAATGGGAATGAAAAACATGGGAAGTGGAATAGTTTATGAAAAACTGTTTTTTAAATTAAAATCTAATTAACAAGGTTTCGTTTAAATGTGCTAAATTCCCATTTCATACTATTGATAAACTGAAATTTATTGCTGATGGTATAGGCTATTCCTATGCGCATTTCACAGGTTGCTGAGGCCAGATTATCAGGAAACTTCATCCAAAAACTTTAAAAACTTAAGCTATTTTACAAAAACTGTTAAGCGAATAAGAATTATAAACACCAGATTTACTTGTAATAATATTAACTCTTCAACAAAAACAACAACAATAATCAGTGAGTTTATCTCTTCTTACAGTCCCGGCTACAATTTTTTGTCAACTCTCAATGTAATCTAAATTTCTTTTGCAGTAATTGATAGCTTTGATCCTCTTTTCAATCTGCGCTCTTGAACGATACATCATATAAGTTTCCAGCGAACTCGATTACTTCCTCGGTAATCGTACCATATCCATCTTATAAATCTTACTCCAGACTTACTGTATTTTTAACTATCGAAGTTGAAGGTTCCACACACATCTCTCCTTAGGGAGGACATTATCACCTTTCTTGTAGGCAAGTGGTCTGCTTTCTTTTGTTTAACTCCGCTATTTAGTTATTGTCTTTTACCTACCTTTGTTTCTTTATTTTTTTTTTAGAAAAGTTCGGTAAATTTGGAATAAAATAAATGAAAAGTGAAATAGTATGAAAACGACATAAACAAAATTCTTTTATGTTCTACATAAATAAATCGTCAGTCTTTTCTTAGTATTTTTGTGTAGCATCCAGTGTACACTAACATATATACAGATCCGCCCAACCTGATCGTTTTTTTTTAATATGAACTTAGTTTCTTTAAATGTCAGAATTTACAGCCAGAATGTCTCTCTCGAATGCATATACCTTTTGAACGTAACTTGATAGAGGCCCCTATTACGGTTTACAGCTCAACTCAGTTGAGTTGTAATTAAGACTACTGGTTGTGATCAGTTGTAATTTGTTATGTTCTTGTACAATATAGCAAAGTTGTTAACCATAATACAAAAAATAAGAAATTGTAAACCGTAATAGGGGCCAGAATCAATTTAATATGTATGCATGTATGTATCTTTCTTTTATAATTGTGGTAGAACAAATCAGGATAATAGGCCGAAACTTAATAAAAACAGACTCTTGAGTAGGAAGAGCTGTTTTGCATATTTATCACATTTTCCTATCATTACTGTGTATTGAGGGGATTCCCCACGGCCCTTTTTTGGTCACTAAGTAAAGGTTTTAAGTTGTGTTCAAACTTAACAAATTTTTGACAAAAACATCCTAAAAAGTGACCAACAAATTGATCAACTGCATATTAGTTTTCTTTTTAACAGTTTAAATTGATTAACTAAACATTTTTTTTAAATTCGTATTAGAATTTTATTAAAAAAAATTCTTAATGCTGTTTGATCTAGAAAGCGTGGTTACGTGTCGTTCGTCAAATATTTTTTAGCGGTGACAATAGCTTACTCATACATATTTACATTACCAATTCACCTATTAGTAACGAAGGAACGCTATTGTTTAATTTGAAAACTATTTTATCCAGTTTTTTTGGACAGGAATTATAAACTCAAACATAATTTTACTATTAACAACATTCCAAACATTCTAAAATAGCTTAGTGGCCATTATTACGAGTAATTTTATAAATTAACAAATATATATTAAAAAAAAACCATTCATTAGTTAGCAAAAAATAAAAATTAAAAGCATTTAATTATTAAGTAATTTAAAATAAATTTCCCGTAAAGTAATTAGTAAAAAAACAAACATACTTACTTGCAACAAATCCAACATTTAATAGATGAAACAAGATATTAAAAAAAATGTTTTTTTATAATCAATCAAAACCAAAACCAACCAACCAGAAAGTCAATCATTTGCAATTCAAACACACCTATTTTTTAATAAATAAATGTAAAAAAAAAATTAAAAATATATTTATTATAAAACAGAAAGACAGATATAAAATAAATAATAAAAAAAATAAACTAAAACAATAAAGATTTTATTAAAATAAAAAAAAATTATTAATAAAAGAGCTTATTTTTCATATTTTAAATAAATAAAAATGCTTAAAGGGAAAAGGAAATAATTTTTGATACGCTCATATGCCATATAAAAACCATCACACAACACTCTGTTAAAAAAAGATATATTTAAAAAAAGTATTTATTATAAAAAAATATACATATACAATCTATTTTATAGCTTTGATTGAGTTTTGTGGTCAAACAAAAATGAATATTAAAAATTTGCAATGAAAAATTGATAAATATAAGTTGCATTCACTCATTGTTTAAAAATTATGTATTTCATTTAGTTTTTCTTTTTGTAACTAAAAAAAAAAATAGTAAATTATATTGTAAAAAAACACACAATTATTAAATTATGTAAATTCATTTAAAAATTAAAAACAAATACAATAAATAACTAATTTATAAAATAATAATAATAATTACAAGAACAAATATCACAAACTTTATTCAGTTATAAAAACAACTAATAAAGCGACACAAAATAAAAAATAAATTATTAAAAAAAATTTTTAAAGCGCAGCTTTTATGACTAAAACGAAATAATAAAATTAAAGCCAAAAAAACTAATTAAAATATTCGGCATTTAATAAAAAACAAAGTTGTTTTCTTTTGATGCAATATGTATTTAAGTATAGCGGCCACTTTAGACCGTAATTTTTCCAAAGATTTTTACATTTACAGTTTTAAAGTCAATTTTTTGTTAAGTTTAACTGATTTTGAACGAAAGCTTTTGTAGATTCTTCACCGCCATCGATAGCTAACCAAGACTATTGTTAACTATTTTCTTGAAATGCCTATAACTCGAACCGCTTAAGTTATATAACAAATGTGTTGCTATATAATAAATGCTTTACTATATAATATACGGTGGTCAACCTTTGGCCCTCCTGGTGGACCGCATAAACGCTTTATTAACGCTTGATTTATGTGTTGAACCTCTAATTCTCATTCAGTTAACGAATAAAATAAAATGTTAAGCATGAAAATGAATTTAACGACCCTGTTTTATAAATGTGCCAAATTTTGGACATGGATCTTTGAAATAGTAGCTGTTTAAGTGTGAAAGTCATTCGGTAATTTATGCTGAAGTTTGACTTCGTATAACTTAAAAACGGTGCCGAATATCGGAATGAAATTTTTTGCAGGTGATCGCGGTTATTTTTACTTATATTATCCATAGCAAAAGCCCTCAAAAATATTGCTCTGAGACTTTACATCTAAAGTTTTATACTTTACGCCCACAAATATTCCTTGTCAGTGGGCGTGGCAAAATTTGTTTCACTAAAAACGATTCCCTGTTTCATTATCTATCTATCTACGCACTAAATTTCATTTATTTCCCTTTAACAGGAACAGAGTTTTTTATTTAAACGCAAATTTGCTTAAAAGCCCAAAAAATCGAAAAAATTAAAATGCATTTTTTTGTAAAATACCAGGCAAACAGAACTTTTCAGTAGGTGGATTATTGTTAACTATTTTCTTTGAATGTCTATAACTTTCGAACCGCTAAAGTTATTTGAACAAATGTTTTACTATATAATAGATTGGAATCTTGGCTATACGGTGGTCAACCTTCGGCCCTCCAGGTGGGCCGCATAAACGTTTTAAAATGGTATTTCAAGTGTTGAACCTATTATACTCACTCAGTTTACGAACGAAATTAAATTTTTAGCATGAAAATGAATTTAACGACCCTGTTTTATAAATGTGCCAAATGTTGGACATGGATCTTTGAAATAGTAGCTGTTAAAGTGTGAAAGTCATTCGGTAATTTATGCTGAAGTTTGACTTCGTATAACTTAAAAACGGTGCCGAATATCGGAAGGAAATTTTTTGCAGGTGATCGCGGTTATTTTTACTTATATTATCCATAGCAAAAGCCCTCAAAAATATTGCTCTGAGACTTTACATATAAAGTTTTATACTTTACGTCCACAAATATTCCTTGTCAGTGGGCGTGGCAAAATTTGTGTCCTTGAAAACGATTCCCTGTTTCATTATTTATCTACGCACTAAATTTCATTTATTTACCTTTGACAGGAACAGAGTTTTTAATTAAAACGCAAAATAGTTTTAAAGCCCAAAAAATCGAAAAAATTAAAATGCATTTTTTTGTAAAATACCAGGCAAACAGAACTTTTCAGTAGGTGGATTATTGTTAACTATTTTCTTTGAATGTCTATAACTTTCGAACCGCTAAAGTTATTTGAACAAATGTTTTACTATATAATAGATTGGAATCTTGGCTATACGGTGGTCAACCTTCGGCCCTCCAGGTGGGCCGCATAAACGTTTTAAAATGGTATTTCAAGTGTTGAACCTATTATACTCACTCAGTTTACGAACGAAATAAAATTTTTAGCATGAAAATGAATTTAACGACCCTGTTTTATAAATGTGCCAAATTTTGGACATGGATCTTTGAAATAGTAGCTGTTCAAGTGTGAAAGTCATTCGGTAATTTATGCTGAAGTTTGACTTCGTATAACTTAAAAACGGTGCCGAATATAGGAAGGAAATTTTTTGCAGGTGATCGCGGTTATTTTTACTTATATTATCCATAGCAAAAGCCCTCAAAAATATTGCTCTGAGACTTTACATATAAAGTTTTATACTTTACGCCCAAAAATATTCCTTGTCAGTGGGCGTGGCAAAATTTGTGTCCTTGAAAACGATTCCCTGTTTCATTATTTATCTACGCACTAAATTTCATTTATTTACCTTTGACAGGAACAGAGTTTTTAATTAAAACGCAAAATAGTTTTAAAGCCCAAAAAATCGAAAAAATTAAAATGCATTTTTTTGTAAAATACCAGGCAAACAGAACTTTTCAGTAGGTGGATTATTGTTAACTATTTTCTTTGAATGTCTATAACTTTCGAACCGCTAAAGTTATTTGAACAAATGTTTTACTATATAATAGATTGGAATCTTGGCTATACGGTGGTCAACCTTCGGCCCCCCAGGTGGGCCGCATAAACGTTTTAAAATGGTATTTCAAGTGTTGAACCTATTATACTCACTCAGTTTACGAACGAAATAAAATTTTTAGCATGAAAATGAATTTAACGACCCTGTTTTATAAATGTGCCAAATGTTGGACATGGATCTTTGAAATAGTAGCTGTTCAAGTGTGAAAGTCATTCGGTAATTTATGCTGAAGTTTGACTTCGTATAACTTAAAAACGGTGCCGAATATCGGAAGGAAATTTTTTGCAGGTGATCGCAATTATTTTTACTTATATTATCCATAGCAAAAGCCCTCAAAAATATTGCTCTGAGACTTTACAGCTAAAGTTTTATACTTTACGTCCACAAATATTCCTTGTCAGTGGGCGTGGCAAAATTTGTGTCCTTGAAAACGATTCCCTGTTTCATTATTTATCTACGCACTAAATTTCATTTATTTACCTTTGACAGGAACAGAGTTTTTAATTAAAACGCAAAATAGTTTTAAAGCCCAAAAAATCGACAAAATTAAAATGCATTTTTTTGTAAAATACCAGGCAAACAGAACTTTTCAGTAGGTGGATTATTGTTAACTATTTTCTTTGAATGTCTATAACTTTCGAACCGCTAAAGTTATTTGAACAAATGTTTAACTATATAATAGATTGGAATCTTGGCTATACGGTGGTCAACCTTCGGCCCTCCAGGTGGGCCGCATAAACGTTTTAAAATGGTATTTCAAGTGTTGAACCTATTATACTCACTCAGTTAACGAACGAAATAAAATTTTTAGCATGAAAATGAATTTAACGATCCTGTTTTATAAATGTGCCAAATGTTGGACATGGATCTTTGAAATAGTAGCTGTTCAAGTGTGAAAGTCATTCGGTAATTTATGCTGAAGTTTGACTTCGTATAACTTAAAAACGGTGCCGAATATCGGAAGGAAATTTTTTGCAGGTGATCGCGGTTATTTTTACTTATATTATCCATAGCAAAAGCCCTCAAAAATATTGCTCTGAGACTTTACATATAAAGTTTTATACTTTACGTCCACAAATATTCCTTGTCAGTGGGCGTGGCAAAATTTGTTTCACTAAAAACGATTCCCTGTTTCATTATCTATCTACGCACTAAATTTCATTTATTTCCCTTTAACAGGAACAGAGTTTTTAATTAAAACGCAAAATAGTTTTAAAGCCCAAAAAATCGAAAAAATTAAAATGCATTTTTTTGTAAAATACCAGGCAAACAGAACTTTTCAGTAGGTGGATTATTGTTAACTATTTTCTTTGAATGTCTATAACTTTCGAACCGCTAAAGTTATTTGAACAAATGTTTTACTATATAATAGATTGGAATCTTGGCTATACGGTGGTCAACCTTCGGCCCTCCAGGTGGGCCGCATAAACCTTTTAAAATGGTATTTCAAGTGTTGAACCTATTATACTCACTCAGTTTACGAACGAAATAAAATTTTTAGCATGAAAATGAATTTAACGACCCTGTTTTATAAATGTGCCAAATTTTGGACATGGATCTTTGAAATAGTAGCTGTTCAAGTGTGAAAGTCATTCGGTAATTTATGCTGAAGTTTGACTTCGTATAACTTAAAAACGGTGCCGAATATCGGAATGAAATTTTTTGCAGGTGATCGCGGTTATTTTTACTTATATTATCCATAGCAAAAGCCCTCAAAAATATTGCTCTGAGACTTTACATATAAAGTTTTATACTTTACGCCCACAAATATTCCGTATCAGTGGGCGTGGCAAAATTTGTTTCGCTAAAAACGATTCCCTGTTTCATTATCTATCTACGCACTAAATTTCATTTATTTCCCTTTAACAGCAACAGAGTTTTTTATTTAAACGCAAAATAGTTTTAAAGCCCAAAAAATCGAAAAAATTAAAATGCATTTTTTTGTAAAATACCAGGCAAACAGAACTTTTCAGTAGGTGGATTATTGTTAACTATTTTCTTTGAATGTCTATAACTTTCGAACCGCTAAAGTTATTTGAACAAATGTTTTACTATATAATAGATTGGAATCTTGGCTATACGGTGGTCAACCTTCGGCCCCCCAGGTGGGCCGCATAAACGTTTTAAAATGGTATTTCAAGTGTTGAACCTATTATACTCACTCAGTTTACGAACGAAATAAAATTTTTAGCATGAAAATGAATTTAACGACCCTGTTTTATAAATGTGCCAAATGTTGGACATGGATCTTTGAAATAGTAGCTGTTCAAGTGTGAAAGTCATTCGGTAATTTATGCTGAAGTTTGACTTCGTATAACTTAAAAACGGTGCCGAATATCGGAAGGAAATTTTTTGCAGGTGATCGCAATTATTTTTACTTATATTATCCATAGCAAAAGCCCTCAAAAATATTGCTCTGAGACTTTACATCTAAAGTTTTATACTTTACGTCCACAAATATTCCTTGTCAGTGGGCGTGGCAAAATTTGTGTCCTTGAAAACGATTCCCTGTTTTATTATTTATCTACGCACTAAATTTCATTTATTTACCTTTGACAGGAACAGAGTTTTTAATTAAAACGCAAAATAGTTTTAAAGCCCAAAAAATCGACAAAATTAAAATGCATTTTTTTGTAAAATACCAGGCAAACAGAACTTTTCAGTAGGTGGATTATTGTTAACTATTTTCTTTGAATGTCTATAACTTTCGAACCGCTAAAGTTATTTGAACAAATGTTTAACTATATAATAGATTGGAATCTTGGCTATACGGTGGTCAACCTTCGGCCCTCCAGGTGGGCCGCATAAACGTTTTAAAATGGTATTTCAAGTGTTGAACCTATTATACTCACTCAGTTTACGAACGAAATAAAATTTTTAGCATGAAAATGAATTTAACGACCCTGTTTTATAAATGTGCCAAATTTTGGACATGGATCTTTGAAATAGTAGCTGTTCAAGTGTGAAAGTCATTCGGTAATTTATGCTGAAGTTTGACTTCGTATAACTTAAAAACGGTGCCGAATATCGGAAGGAAATTTTTTGCAGGTGATCGCGGTTATTTTTACTTATATTATCCATAGCAAAAGCCCTCAAAAATATTGCTCTGAGACTTTACATCTAAAGTTTTATACTTTACGTCCACAAATATTCCTTGTCAGTGGGCGTGGCAAAATTTGTGTCCTTGAAAACGATTCCCTGTTTCATTATTTATCTACGCACTAAATTTCATTTATTTACCTTTGACAGGAACAGAGTTTTTAATTAAAACGCAAAATAGTTTTAAAGCCCAAAAAATCGACAAAATTAAAATGCATTTTTTTGTAAAATACCAGGCAAACAGAACTTTTCAGTAGGTGGATTATTGTTAACTATTTTCTTTGAATGTCTATAACTTTCGAACCGCTAAAGTTATTTGAACAAATGTTTAACTATATAATAGATTGGAATCTTGGCTATACGGTGGTCAACCTTCGGCCCCCCAGGTGGGCCGCATAAACGTTTTAAAATGGTATTTCAAGTGTTGAACCTATTATACTCACTCAGTTTACGAACGAAATAAAATTTTTAGCATGAAAATGAATTTAACGACCCTGTTTTATAAATGTGCCAAATTTTGGACATGGATCTTTGAAATAGTAGCTGTTAATGTGTGAAAGTCATTCGGTAATTTATGCTGAAGTTTGACTTCGTATAACTTAAAAACGGTGCCGTATATCGGAATGAAATTTTTTGCAGGTGATCGCGGTTATTTTTACTTATATTATCCATAGCAAAAGCCCTCAAAAATATTGCTCTGAGACTTTACATCTAAAGTTTTATACTTTACGCCCACAAATATTCCGTATCAGTGGGCGTGTCAAAATTTGTTTCACTAAAAACGATTCCCTGTTTCATTATCTATCTACGCACTAAATTTCATTTATTTCCCTTTGACAGGAACAGAGTTTTTAATAAAAACGCAAAATAGTTTTAAAGCCCAAAAAATCGAAAAAATTAAAATGCATTTTTTTGTAAAATACCAGGCAAACAGAACTTTTCAGTAGGTGGATTATTGTTAACTATTTTCTTTGAATGTCTATAACTTTCGAACCGCTAAAGTTATTTGAACAAATGTTTTACTATATAATAGATTGGAATCTTGGCTATACGGTGGTCAACCTTCGGCCCTCCAGGTGGGCCGCATAAACGTTTTAAAATGGTATTTCAAGTGTTGAACCTATTATACTCACTCAGTTTACGAACGAAATAAAATTTTTAGCATGAAAATGAATTTAACGACCCTGTTTTATAAATGTGCCAAATTTTGGACATGGATCTTTGAAATAGTAGCTGTTAATGTGTGAAAGTCATTCGGTAATTTATGCTGAAGTTTGACTTCGTATAACTTAAAAACGGTGCCGTATATCGGAATGAAATTTTTTGCAGGTGATCGCGGTTATTTTTACTTATATTATCCATAGCAAAAGCCCTCAAAAATATTGCTCTGAGACTTTACATCTAAAATTTTATACTTTACGCCCACAAATATTCCTTGTCAGTGGGCGTGGCAAAATTTGTGTCCTTGAAAACGATTCCCTGTTTCATTATCTATCTACGCACTAAATTTCATTTATTTCCGTTTTACAGGAACAGAGTTTTTTATTTAAACGCAAATTTGCTTAAAAGCCCAAAAAATCGAAAAAATTAAAATGCATTTTTTTGTAAAATACCAGGCAAACAGAACTTTTCAGTAGGTGGATTATTGTTAACTATTTTCTTTGAATGTCTATAACTTTCGAACCGCTAAAGTTATTTGAACAAATGTTTTACTATATAATAGATTGGAATCTTGGCTATACGGTGGTCAACCTTCGGCCCCCCAGGTGGGCCGCATAAACCTTTTAAAATGGTATTTCAAGTGTTGAACCTATTATACTCACTCAGTTTACGAACGAAATAAAATTTTTAGCATGAAAATGAATTTAACGACCCTGTTTTATAAATGTGCCAAATTTTGGACATGGATCTTTGAAATAGTAGCTGTTCAAGTGTGAAAGTCATTCGGTAATTTATGCTGAAGTTTGACTTCGTATAACTTAAAAACGGTGCCGAATATCGGAATGAAATTTTTTGCAGGTGATCGCGGTTATTTTTACTTATATTATCCATAGCAAAAGCCCTCATAAATATTGCTCTGAGACTTTACATCTAAAGTTTTATACTTTACGCCCACAAATATTCCGTATCAGTGGGCGTGGCAAAATTTGTTTCACTAAAAACGATTCCCTGCTTCATTATCTATCTACGCACTAAATTTCATTTATTTCCCTTTAACAGGAACAGAGTTTTTTATTTAAACGCAAATTTGCTTAAAAGCCCAAAAAATCGAAAAAATTAAAATGCATTTTTTTGTAAAATACCAGGCAAACAGAACTTTTCAGTAGGTGGATTATTGTTAACTATTTTCTTTGAATGTCTATAACTTTCGAACCGCTAAAGTTATTTGAACAAATGTTTAACTATATAATAGATTGGAATCTTGGCTATACGGTGGTCAACCTTCGGCCCTCCAGGTGGGCCGCATAAACGTTTTAAAATGGTATTTCAAGTGTTGAACCTATTATACTCACTCAGTTAACGAACGAAATAAAATTTTTAGCATGAAAATGAATTTAACGATCCTGTTTTATAAATGTGCCAAATGTTGGACATGGATCTTTGAAATAGTAGCTGTTCAAGTGTGAAAGTCATTCGGTAATTTATGCTGAAGTTTGACTTCGTATAACTTAAAAACGGTGCCGAATATCGGAATGAAATTTTTTGCAGGTGATCGCGGTTATTTTTACTTATATTATCCATAGCAAAAGCCCTCATAAATATTGCTCTGAGACTTTACATCTAAAGTTTTATACTTTACGCCCACAAATATTCCGTATCAGTGGGCGTGGCAAAATTTGTTTCACTAAAAACGATTCCCTGCTTCATTATCTATCTACGCACTAAATTTCATTTATTTCCCTTTAACAGGAACAGAGTTTTTTATTTAAACGCAAATTTGCTTAAAAGCCCAAAAAATCGAAAAAATTAAAATGCATTTTTTTGTAAAATACCAGGCAAACAGAACTTTTCAGTAGGTGGATTATTGTTAACTATTTTCTTTGAATGTCTATAACTTTCGAACCGCTAAAGTTATTTGAACAAATGTTTAACTATATAATAGATTGGAATCTTGGCTATACGGTGGTCAACCTTCGGCCCTCCAGGTGGGCCGCATAAACGTTTTAAAATGGTATTTCAAGTGTTGAACCTATTATACTCACTCAGTTAACGAACGAAATAAAATTTTTAGCATGAAAATGAATTTAACGATCCTGTTTTATAAATGTGCCAAATGTTGGACATGGATCTTTGAAATAGTAGCTGTTCAAGTGTGAAAGTCATTCGGTAATTTATGCTGAAGTTTGACTTCGTATAACTTAAAAACGGTGCCGAATATCGGAAGGAAATTTTTTGCAGGTGATCGCGGTTATTTTTACTTATATTATCCATAGCAAAAGCCCTCATAAATATTGCTCTGAGACTTTACATCTAAAGTTTTATACTTTACGCCCACAAATATTCCGTATCAGTGGGCGTGGCAAAATTTGTTTCACTAAAAACGATTCCCTGTTTCATTATCTATCTACGCACTAAATTTCATTTATTTCCCTTTAACAGGAACAGAGTTTTTAATTAAAACGCAAAATAGTTTTAAAGCCCAAAAAATCGAAAAAATTAAAATGCATTTTTTTGTAAAATACCAGGCAAACAGAACTTTTCAGTAGGTGGATTATTGTTAACTATTTTCTTTGAATGTCTATAACTTTCGAACCGCTAAAGTTATTTGAACAAATGTTTTACTATATAATAGATTGGAATCTTGGCTATACGGTGGTCAACCTTCGGCCCTCCAGGTGGGCCGCATAAACGTTTTAAAATGGTATTTCAAGTGTTGAACCTATTATACTCACTCAGTTTACGAACGAAATAAAATTTTTAGCATGAAAATGAATTTAACGACCCTGTTTTATAAATGTGCCAAATTTTGGACATGGATCTTTGAAATAGTAGCTGTTCAAGTGTGAAAGTCATTCGGTAATTTATGCTGAAGTTTGACTTCGTATAACTTAAAAACGGTGCCGAATATCGGAAGGAAATTTTTTGCAGGTGATCGCGGTTATTTTTACTTATATTATCCATAGCAAAAGCCCTCAAAAATATTGCTCTGAGACTTTACATATAAAGTTTTATACTTTACGCCCACAAATATTCCTTGTCAGTGGGCGTGGCAAAATTTGTGTCCTTGAAAACGATTCCCTGTTTCATTATTTATCTACGCACTAAATTTCATTTATTTACCTTTGACAGGAACAGAGTTTTTAATTAAAACGCAAAATAGTTTTAAAGCCCAAAAAATCGACAAAATTAAAATGCATTTTTTTGTAAAATACCAGGCAAACAGAACTTTTCAGTAGGTGGATTATTGTTAACTATTTTCTTTGAATGTCTATAACTTTCGAACCGCTAAAGTTATTTGAACAAATGTTTAACTATATAATAGATTGGAATCTTGGCTATACGGTGGTCAACCTTCGGCCCTCCAGGTGGGCCGCATAAACGTTTTAAAATGGTATTTCAAGTGTTGAACCTATTATACTCACTCAGTTAACGAACGAAATAAAATTTTTAGCATGAAAATGAATTTAACGATCCTGTTTTATAAATGTGCCAAATGTTGGACATGGATCTTTGAAATAGTAGCTGTTCAAGTGTGAAAGTCATTCGGTAATTTATGCTGAAGTTTGACTTCGTATAACTTAAAAACGGTGCCGTATATCGGAATGAAATTTTTTGCAGGTGATCGCGGTTATTTTTACTTATATTATCCATAGCAAAAGCCCTCAAAAATATTGCTCTGAGACTTTACATCTAAAATTTTATACTTTACGCCCACAAATATTCCTTGTCAGTGGGCGTGGCAAAATTTGTGTCCTTGAAAACGATTCCCTGTTTCATTATTTATCTACGCACTAAATTTCATTTATTTACCTTTGACAGGAACAGAGTTTTTAATTAAAACGCAAAATAGTTTTAAAGCCCAAAAAATCGACAAAATTAAAATGCATTTTTTTGTAAAATACCAGGCAAACAGAACTTTTCAGTAGGTGGATTATTGTTAACTATTTTCTTTGAATGTCTATAACTTTCGAACCGCTAAAGTTATTTGAACAAATGTTTTACTATATAATAGATTGGAATCTTGGCTATACGGTGGTCAACCTTCGGCCCTCCAGGTGGGCCGCATAAACGTTTTAAAATGGTATTTCAAGTGTTGAACCTATTATACTCACTCAGTTTACGAACGAAATAAAATTTTTAGCATGAAAATGAATTTAACGACCCTGTTTTATAAATGTGCCAAATGTTGGACATGGATCTTTGAAATAGTAGCTGTTAAAGTGTGAAAGTCATTCGGTAATTTATGCTGAAGTTTGACTTCGTATAACTTAAAAACGGTGCCGAATATCGGAAGGAAATTTTTTGCAGGTGATCGCGGTTATTTTTACTTATATTATCCATAGCAAAAGCCCTCAAAAATATTGCTCTGAGACTTTACGTATAACATTTTATACTTTACGCCCACAAATATTCCTTGTCAGTGGGCGTGGCAAAATTTGTGTCCTTGAAAACGATTCCCTGTTTCATTATCTATCTACGCACTAAATTTCATTTATTTCCGTTTTACAGGAACAGAGTTTTTTATTTAAACGTTCGTAAACTGAGTGAGTATAATAGGTTCAACACTTGAAATACCATTTTAAAACGTTTATGCGGCCCACCTGGAGGGCCGAAGGTTGACCACCGTATAGCCAAGATTCCAATCTATTATATAGTAAAACATTTGTTCAAATAACTTTAGCGGTTCGAAAGTTATAGACATTCAAAGAAAATAGTTAACAATAATCCACCTACTGAAAAGTTCTGTTTGCCTGGTATTTTACAAAAAAATGCATTTTAATTTTTTCGATTTTTTGGGCTTTTAAACAAATTTGCGTTTAAATAAAAAACTCTGTTCCTGTAAAACGGAAATAAATGAAATTTAGTGCGTAGATAGATAATGAAACAGGGAATCGTTTTCAAGGACACAAATTTTGCCACGCCCACTGACAAGGAATATTTGTGGGCGTAAAGTATAAAATTTTATACGTAAAGTCTCAGAGCAATATTTTTGAGGGCTTTTGCTATGGATAATATAAGTAAAAATAACCGCGATCACCTGCAAAAAATTTCCTTCCGATATTCGGCACCGTTTTTAAGTTATACGAAGTCAAACTTCAGCATAAATTACCGAATGACTTTCACACTTGAACAGCTACTATTTCAAAGATCCATGTCCAACATTTGGCACATTTATAAAACAGGGTCGTTAAATTCATTTTCATGCTAAAAATTTTATTTCGTTCGTAAACTGAGTGAGTATAATAGGTTCAACACTTGAAATACCATTTTAAAAGGTTTATGCGGCCCACCTGGAGGGCCGAAGGTTGACCACCGTATAGCCAAGATTCCAATCTATTATATAGTTAAACATTTGTTCAAATAACTTTAGCGGTTCGAAAGTTATAGACATTCAAAGAAAATAGTTAACAATAATCCACCTACTGAAAAGTTCTGTTTGCCTGGTATTTTACAAAAAAATGCATTTTAATTTTTTCGATTTTTTGGGCTTTTAAACAAATTTGCGTTTAAATAAAAAACTCTGTTCCTGTTAAAGGGAAATAAATGAAATTTAGTGCGTAGATAGATAATGAAACAGGGAATCGTTTTCAAGGACACAAATTTTGCCACGCCCACTGACAAGGAATATTTGTGGGCGTAAAGTATAAAATTTTAGATGTAAAGTCTCAGAGCAATATTTTTGAGGGCTTTTGCTATGGATAATATAAGTAAAAATAACCGCGATCACCTGCAAAAAATTTCATTCCGATATTCGGCACCGTTTTTAAGTTATACGAAGTCAAACTTCAGCATAAATTACCGAATGACTTTCACACATTAACAGCTACTATTTCAAAGATCCATGTCCAAAATTTGGCACATTTATAAAACAGGGTCGTTAAATTCATTTTCATGCTAAAAATTTTATTTCGTTCGTAAACTGAGTGAGTATAATAGGTTCAACACTTGAAATACCATTTTAAAAGGTTTATGCGGCCCACCTGGGGGGCCGAAGGTTGACCACCGTATAGCCAAGATTCCAATCTATTATATAGTAAAACATTTGTTCAAATAACTTTAGCGGTTCGAAAGTTATAGACATTCAAAGAAAATAGTTAACAATAATCCACCTACTGAAAAGTTCTGTTTGCCTGGTATTTTACAAAAAAATGCATTTTAATTTTTTCGATTTTTTGGGCTTTTAAGCAAATTTGCGTTTAAATAAAAAACTCTGTTCCTGTAAAACGGAAATAAATGAAATTTAGTGCGTAGATAGATAATGAAACAGGGAATCGTTTTCAAGGACACAAATTTTGCCACGCCCACTGACAAGGAATATTTGTGGGCGTAAAGTATAAAATTTTATACGTAAAGTCTCAGAGCAATATTTTTGAGGGCTTTTGCTATGGATAATATAAGTAAAAATAACCGCGATCACCTGCAAAAAATTTCCTTCCGATATTCGGCACCGTTTTTAAGTTATACGAAGTCAAACTTCAGCATAAATTACCGAATGACTTTCACACTTTAACAGCTACTATTTCAAAGATCCATGTCCAACATTTGGCACATTTATAAAACAGGGTCGTTAAATTCATTTTCATGCTAAAAATTTTATTTCGTTCGTAAACTGAGTGAGTATAATAGGTTCAACACTTGAAATACCATTTTAAAACGTTTATGCGGCCCACCTGGAGGGCCGAAGGTTGACCACCGTATAGCCAAGATTCCAATCTATTATAT
The DNA here is from genome assembly GCA_949318255.1 of Pollenia labialis. Classification (NCBI taxonomy): domain Eukaryota; kingdom Metazoa; phylum Arthropoda; class Insecta; order Diptera; family Polleniidae; genus Pollenia; species Pollenia labialis. The sequence goes on along the minus strand of OX439142.1, from coordinate 88,022,373 downwards.
AGTAAAACATTTGTTCAAATAACTTTAGCGGTTCGAAAGTTATAGACATTCAAAGAAAATAGTTAACAATAATCCACCTACTGAAAAGTTCTGTTTGCCTGGTATTTTACAAAAAAATGCATTTTAATTTTTTCGATTTTTTGGGCTTTAAAACTATTTTGCGTTTTAATAAAAAACTCTGTTCCTGTCAAAGGTCAATAAATGAAATTTAGTGCGTAGATAGATAATGAAACAGGGAATCGTTTTCAAGGACACAAATTTTGCCACGCCCACTGACAAGGAATATTTGTGGGCGTAAAGTATAAAATTTTAGATGTAAAGTCTCAGAGCAATATTTTTGAGGGCTTTTGCTATGGATAATATAAGTAAAAATAACCGCGATCACCTGCAAAAAATTTCATTCCGATATACGGCACCGTTTTTAAGTTATACGAAGTCAAACTTCAGCATAAATTACCGAATGACTTTCACACATTAACAGCTACTATTTCAAAGATCCATGTCCAAAATTTGGCACATTTATAAAACAGGGTCGTTAAATTCATTTTCATGCTAAAAATTTTATTTCGTTCGTAAACTGAGTGAGTATAATAGGTTCAACACTTGAAATACCATTTTAAAACGTTTATGCGGCCCACCTGGAGGGCCGAAGGTTGACCACCGTATAGCCAAGATTCCAATCTATTATATAGTAAAACATTTGTTCAAATAACTTTAGCGGTTCGAAAGTTATAGACATTCAAAGAAAATAGTTAACAATAATCCACCTACTGAAAAGTTCTGTTTGCCTGGTATTTTACAAAAAAATGCATTTTAATTTTTTCTATTTTTTGGGCTTTTAAACAAATTTGCGTTTAAATAAAAAAATCTGTTCCTGTTAAAGGGAAATAAATGAAATTTAGTGCGTAGATAGATAATGAAACATAGAATCGTTTTTAATGAAACAAATTTGCCACGCCCACTGACAAGGAATATTTGTGGGCGTAAACTTTCAAAATAATAGTTACAACATATTTAGTAAACTTGAGATCCCGTTCTTGGGACAGTGCTGTATCTAAGTTATATGTAATACTTTTTGTTTATTATAGTAAAAATATGTTATATGAAAATGTTTAAATAAACGTTAAAAAAGAAGAAGACAAATGCAAATCTATTAGCTTTTTTGGCAAACAAATTATTTTTTAATTGTTGATGAAACTATAGATGTGACAATAAAATGAAATGTATTCCGTTTATAGCAAGTTACTTTGACTGTGTTTGTTTTATAAAGCATCCCTGCAAACAAATGGAAGATATCCCCTAAGGCAATAGTTAAGCAATATCCCCAATTTGTCATCTAAAAGGAAATAATCAAAGCAATTTTTTATTTTCTAGAGAAAAAAAATTTATAAGATATTTGTACGTCATAAATAAAAAAATAAGAAAAATTAAATCTAAAATATTCTGCAGAAGGTAAATATATAAATTAAATAAATCTGTAATATATTAATCCGTTTCCTTTTCAACTTTATCCAGATATTACTCAACCCTCAGAATGGATGAAATTTTAAAGGAATTTGTTGAAAATTACAAAATATTTTATTTTACTTTATTTTATTTGTAAGTATAATTTATTTATATGTATGTAAGTATGTTTGTGATAAAAAATGTATGTTAAATAAAATGAATGTTTTTCAAAATGCAAAATCTTCTTTTTATCATCCCAATGATATTTTGGCGATATCTTCTTATTTTCTTATGTGTGGTTATCTGGCGATATTGCCAGTTTATCATCTAGCAGAATCGCTTTCGTATTGCTATCGAGACACGTTTCTTCCCGAAGGAAGTATCTTCCGCAATACGAAATCGATTATTGCCGCAATAATATTTTTCATCCAGGCAATACGTTTGGCAATACACATGGAGTATTTCTGTGTTTGCTGGGCATAGTCATCTTATTCGATCTTGCCAAGTCAGGTGTCGTTTTGATTTTTCTTTTTATAAAAAACTTTCCGTAAACAAACAATATTCCTATAAAAAATTTGATCGGATAGGCAACAAACAGCGCTAACGCCATGACTGGTAATTATGGAAAGCTTAATCTTACTTAGCAATTTAAAATATGTATATTAAGGCTCTTTGTGGTATTATTTAAAATTTTTTCATCACATCCCCTTTCGCATTTTAATAGCAGCAAGAAAATTGTGCAACAAAGCCCGTATTAGATGTTTGATGAGAACTGACAGTTTTTTTGAGACAGCTGAAACGGTTTTTTTTTTGCACATTTGACTACTCTCATATGTGCTACGTGTTTCTGTACCATTTTATCTTCAAAACTGCATTCATAAGCCAACGCACGAAATGATTTTGCAATACGTCTGGAAATTTCTACCTTTAGCATAGCTCGAGTTTGGTTGCATTGTATCAATTTGTTTTTACCGGATCATGACGGAAAATTTCATATTTTCTTTAATGAGGATTATTATCACAAAATTTCCAAATCAACTTGCGACGTTCTAATTCGTCTAATGACATTTTTTCAACTTATTACCAATTGTTTGAACTGATCTTTAGCAAAATAATTATAGGGATAGTACCATTACTTTTTTCATACTTTTGGTCGATAATCAGTCGAAATTTCATTCCTCATACTTTGTAATCATACAAATATGTAGATCACTTGTGAATTACAAAGATTTATTATTAAAATCAAGAGCATTATGTAAAGAAAAAAGATCTTATAAAGCACCGTCGTGTAGTAGCTAGTATTTTTAATCCTGTATATTTTGTAGTACAACCAGAGGTATCTGCAGCTCCTATAAAAAAGATAAAAAAGAACATTTTATTAATAAGGAATTTAGGCTAAAGGCATTATATTTTTTGCGTATAAAATGATTTTTTATAAATCAAAAATATTAGTATTAAAATTACAAATTTTTAAGAGTGGATCCTATTTGAGAACCATTGGCAATAATTTATCGGCCAGGACAACATTATGATACGAGCTTAAAATTCATATAAGAGTTCTTTGTCTTGAATATTATTTTTTCTTTAAGTAATTTTAGGAAGGAGGTTTATTTATATGCGACACATTAGTCCCTATTTACAATTTTTGTTGTTGCGATTCTTACTTTATAGGCGAGAGGGAGGAGAGGAATTAAAAGGGGTACACAAGCAAGTGTACTCTTCGATTCGTTTTGTTCGCTGATTCGTTCTCTCATTTGACGAAAAATGTATTTAAGTCGGGATCAGGGAATAGTGTCTGGGCGCGACCAATCGAGCCTGGGGAAACCGAACGGACTGCCGGTTATCACGGACGCTGTGAACGGTGCTTAGGAAGTCTGATTCGGAGCCCAGCAGCAGGAGTAGGGTCTGCGTTAGCACCATGATAGGAATTATCACGGGTCACTGTTTGAGAGGCAGGATGGCGGTGAGGATGGGATCCGACTTGTCGAATATGTGCGGGTTGTGTGAGGACCCGGAGGAGTTGGAGACAGTTAGAGACACTGTCCCCGGCTACAGGGCAGCAGACTGAGATGAATGGGCAGTAGATTCCTGGGCGAATCGAGGGTCTGATAGGATTCGTAATGGTTATGGCCTGGCTCGCGAGAGGAGGCTGGGTGATGGCCGGACGTTGGGCTGAGTAAAATTTCTCTCGGGTTTGATCCGAAACTTTATTTTCCTGTCTATTTTTGAAATCTATCTTACACTTTCGCTTTTTATTTCAAATACTTTCTATCTTAACACATCTATCTCTAAATAAGGCGTCATTCTACCTACCTACCTTTTTAAGTCGTAATGTAATCTGGACCAACCATTAGGATACGAAAGATATATTTTTCGTATCTTCAGGTACCATTACAGTTTTTCTTATCTCGGACTTTTTAATTTCCCGGTAAAGCGGGATTTCCTTTTCAATTTCCCGGAATTCCGGGATTTCCCGCGAAATACAATTCAATGCAAAATATAATTTAATTTAAATTATTTGAACAGAGCCATTTCTTGAGGTCAATTAACAAAGTTTATAAATCCATTCAACTTTTTTATTTCTGTGGCATAAAGGAAAAAGTGATTAAAGGCACCTTAAGATCTTTATGTTCAAAAGTGCACATGGGCAAAATTTCTATTTTTAGGACTTATTTTTAGGATTTTTGAGGAAGTTATAGTAAAATTACTTTTTGGTTATCTTTTTTAAATCTGCAATAACATTTGGAAAAATAAAACTTCCGATCTGTGACATTAGGAGTGTTTAGGAATAAAAACTTAAAAAACTATAATTTGTTTTGGTAACGTCCAAAGATAGTTACATACATAAAATTAATTTTCAAAAATAATATTTATGACTTAAATAAATAAATTATGTTAATAAATGTTCAACGTTAAAAATGGATTTTCAAATATTTTTTTTTTCAAAATTCATCTTTTTGGAAAAAAGTGTATCCTTATGGAAACTAAAATTTATCTTTTTCGAAATTTCACTGGCAACACTGCTCCGAATATTTCTTGCCGGACAGAAAGAGTTTGGTGGCGAGGGAGGAAAGAAGTAAAGTGTATCACGCATACAGCGTCCCAACAAACTTTTTCTGTCCGGCAAGAAAAAAATGCCCATAGTCTAAATTGCGACTAAATTCGGTAACACAGAAACCTTGTAATGACAAAAATCGAAGAATGTAAATATCAGACCGACTTCAAAGAAGAAACGACAATAATCGCAACGACAACGACTTACACATTGAAACATTTTTGTTGATTAAGAACTGAATGTTGTTTTTAAGGTTATTTGAGACGCTGAATCCAAATCTGTTTTTTTATTTTAGTTTTTTTCTATCATCTCGACTTTTCGCGATATACAGTTATGTCTAAAATAAGGGCACTTCCACTACATATATTGGAATAATTTGAAAACGGTTCACCATATTCACTTAAAAAAAATATTATCTTGAAGCCGTGCTTACATTGGTTTTTAATTTGCCCAGTAGTTTCAGTGATATCGTTAAAGTTTATGGGGGCATTTACACGGTGTCTTTCCAGACATGTCTGTTTTTTTTTTTTTTTTTTTTTTTTTTTTTTTTTATAATTTCCTAAGCTAATCCCGCGAAGCTCTTCGCTTGTCTGCAGGAGAGAAACCGGAGTCTCTGGCGGGAATCGAACCCGCAACCCCGGCGCTGATAGACTAGCTCACTACCAGCTAGCCTACCGGGGCACATTCTCTTTGGAACATGCTACGAAAAACCTTTTGTCTGTTAACGATGTCTTTATAAACATGTCTGTTTTTATGTATAATTGTCTAATTTTCTTTATACACAAAAACAAAAACAAGATTAACAAACATGAAAACTCGTTTCGTGGCTGTTTGGCAACCCATCTTTCTTCTCTACCCCGATCTTCTACACTCATAAAATTATTACAGTAACTGATTGTGGGTCATTAAATTTGTTTTCCGTACTGTTAAAATTTAATAAAAATATAGTTATTTTACGAATAATTTTATTTTTCAACATTTGTGTTTGTTATTCAAAAAACAAACTACCAAAAAATAATGTTTTTCCGTATTTATTTTGTTATGTAGTTTGATTTTTTTCGGTTAAAATATATTTTTTAAAAGTAAAAACTATTCAATTTTACGAAATATACTGTTTAAAAAATAAAAAAATTAAAAATGAATGTAAAAATCATTTGTTTTAAATGAAATGTAAATGATCCGTTTTTTAAATGAATTTTAAGTTGTTTCAAATGAATTTTCGTTTGAATTTAACTACATTATTTTTTGAGTGTACAAACAAAGCAAACACGTTTGTTAGCTATGTCTGAAAAGACACCTTGTGAACTCCTTCTTAGTCATCGTCCAGACTTGCAATTTATAAAATTATAGTTTTGCAATTCTCTCACCCCTCTCACCAATAAACTCAAGTATTATCAACAAAAACTGCAAGTCTAGACAATGACTATGTAATAGTTATCTTTTGCTAACGGCAAAGGAATTGTACACAAACAAAATTCCTGGGGCCTAATTCTGGCAGTCGTGATCGAATACTTTCTCGATTCGAAAGCAATTTTATTTCAGTCGATTCTTAACGAATCGAAATTATTTTATCAGTATTGTGAAACTCAGAGTAATGCTTTATAACACTGAACAAATAATTCCGATTCGTTCAGTATTGACTGCAATAATTAAATAATAAATTGCTCTCGAATTGAGAAATAACTCGATCACGACTGCCAGAATCAGGCCCCTGTTCTTTTTGTAAAGTTCTAGAGGTAAGCAGACATATTGGATAGCCCTTGCTGATGTAGTGTGTTTTAATAGTCGCTGTTATCATACCTTCTGTATGTAACACGAGCTTCACACTTTGTTGAAGCAACAATGTCCACACACACCAAACTCATTGTTGGGAATATGTTGACTAGCACATTCCCAATAATGTATGCAAGTGGCATTGAACAAAGTATCATATTTATGATACTTTGTCCATAGAATAAATGCCTTATTATTAGTATATTTTTAGGTACTTAGATTCAGGGTTGTGAACAATTTCTAATCAAAAAGCGCCGTGCCACCAATCAAAAAGCGCTAAATAAAATTAAAAAAAAAACTTAATGAAATGTGTAAGCACCAAGTTTTATTAATTACACTGGCCGTAAAAAAATCGTTTTAAATAAAAATATATAAAATACAGAGATTTTACAGCGCTTAATTCAAATCCATATGCAGTTTTCTATCATGTCTAGTTTTTTTATGGGCTGGACTAATATTTCGACCGAAATATGGCATTTATGGTACATACACTCACAATATTCTGTACGTAAAATTAACTGAAATTGTAATATAAAATAAATGAAAGTTCAATTAAAAACCGGTCTACCTATTTTTCATTTATTTTTAACAAAAAGTTCATTTAATTTTTAGTGTCAAAAATTCAACACCATATTCAGTAAAAACGATTAAATATTCAGTTATTTATTAAAATTTTACTGTCAAATTGACCCCATATTCAGTAAAAACAATTAAATATTCAGTTATTTTATTAAATTTTCGTTTACTCCACAAAAGAGCCGAATTTCTAAAAAATACCAGACAGACACCTGTCCGCTTGTTTTTCTTATAAGCGAGAGAGGGAGAATATTTTAATTTACTTACCCAGTTACACACGTTTGTTTTACTTTTCTTGTACTGACCACGTTGTTTACAGAAGAACTCTCAATTATAAGACACCAGCAGCATGACCGATATGGGTTCGCAATTATTTTACTTTTAAAATTTGGTTTAGGTATTTAACTAAATTATTTTAACAAATATAAAATGGGAATTGCTTACACAAAACAAGCAATTCATTTTTTATAGATAAGTAAAAATTAATTTTTGGTAGTAAAATTATATAAAATAACTGAATATTAAATTGTTTTTACTGGATATGGTGTTGAATTTTTGACAGTAAAATTTTATGAAATAACTGCATATTTATTTGTTTTTACGGAATATGTAGTTAATTTTTTGACAATTAATTTATAAAAGATAACTGAATATTGATTTGTTTTTACGGAATTCGCGGTTGAATTTTTGACAGTAAAAATTAAATGAACTTTTCGCTGCTTTTAATTACATTTTTATTTACTTTAACATAAAGAAGAATTTAACTCAATCAACGGACAATATTAACTGCAACTGAAAATCCGTATTAATATGCACTTAGTTTTTTGAATAACTGTTAGAATCAGTTAAAAATAAAATTGCTTGGAATTTTAAATGTTTATTTATTTAAAAATGACTGAACGGAATATTTCTTAAATAAACTACAGTCCGTTACTGTAATAATATTGTGAGTGTATATTTAATTAGAACTTGAGAACGATTTGTGCGATTTTGATCTTTTACATGCAAATTAGTATGTACACATTTTTATAATTTATCAAAAATCGAGGTATATTATGAATAAATTAAGACATGAAAGAATCACCAGAAAATATGTCCTGAACCAAGAAAATTTTGCACCATTCTCGACCAAGCTAAAAATTTCTTATTGTAAACATGTGTGGCTTGGTTTAAGCATTATAATTGACTTATTTACAGCTAAAAAAAAAATATTTTAATTTTATAGTTACTTACATAAATCAAGTTTTCGTTCCTTTTTATTTTACAAAATCAAAAGAAAAGCCTGACATTATTTTCATAAAAACCTGTTGCACTGGTTAGTTCAGGAAAACTTAATAAATATTAAAATAAGAAACTTTGGATTGATGTGTTAAACATGTCGATTAAAATAAAAATCAATTGAACCAAATCAAGTTTTCTTCAGCATTTTCTGAAAAATTTAATGAAATCCCTAGCACTTGTTTCTTGATGCAAGAAATTTGATTATAGTTATTTAAAAATCAAGAAAATCAGGCTTATATTAAATAAATATTGCTTGATATCAGAAATATCTTTTTTGTTTTTAATAAAAATAAGCTACTTTTGTATTTCTGGTTTTAAGAAATTTTTGATCATATACCACAAAAGTGAATTTTTTGATCATGAGAAAATGTTTCTTTATTTAAGAAAGTTTTACTTAATACGAACAAAACAAGTTAAAATTAGGAAATTATTTCTGGATTTTCTTGATTTAAGAAACAAACTGGATTACTTAAGAAAATAAACTTCTTTCCGTGCATAGTATGCATTTCAAAGTACTATTTATATATCAAAAGTATTAAAAAAACGGAAATAAATTTTGGTTAAATGTTCTGGATTTTAATGTACATATGCAAATAAAAGACCAACAATTTTGGGTATCTAAAAAAGCGCTGATTTAGCGCACTTTTTTAAAAATGTGCTAAGGAAGAAATATGCGCCTTTTCGACAGCTAAAAAGCGCTAAATCTAGCGCCAAAAGCGCTAAATTGGCAACTCTGCTTAGATTTAAGTAATTTTAAGTAAAATTATTCATTGTACAGAAAAGAAAGAGAACACTCGCACAAGCGGCTGTACAAAAGTAAATAATTTTAAAGTAAAAATAATTCTAAAAGTGTGTATCAACTTTTTACACTGAGAACTATAATGAAAACTGAACGGTTATGTTCAGAGAAGGTGCAAAATTAGACAACATATTTTACCACACTTCCAACATTTCGGACGATATTGTAAATAAAATCGGTTCGGTTTGTGCTTTGTTGTGATATAGACGTGCATTCTTAACCCCGCATGCAATTCGAATTACTAATTACTTACATACATTGTAGTGTGTCCATACATTTAATTAAATTATACATTCTTGCAAAAAGTAAACAAACATTAGGACAGGTCAGTAACAAAACTAAACTACTGTACGTTGTCGCAATTATAAATTCTTTTGAGCAATTTGATATTTTTAAAAAACAACAGTCAACGTTCGCTTACTCATGTCGACAACAATAAGTCAATGTACATTTTTTTCAGTTATGCTGAACTATCAAATTCTTTACTACACAATACACTACTAAAACCCATACACATTACTAATTGGAAATGACTCAATGTTCTGCCTGCTACAATGTAAGTTAATTCTAAGTAAAAATATGTGATTGAGTGAACTTTTGTAAAGTCACTCAATTTTAGGTTAAACTTTATTTTCATAAGTAGTATTTAAGTCAAACAATTTATCAATAAATCAATTAATCTTGATCAATAAAGCAAAGCAGACTGCCATTTTATTATAATATTACATGGCGATCCTGCTCTAAATCGGATAAAACAGCAAAGAAATTTGCTACAATCTGATTTCAAGAGCACCAGGGCAATAGAGCCAGCATACATAGCTTATGATTAGCTGGAGTCTATTAGGACATTTTACAGGTTTTTTCCCCTTTTATTTATTTATTTTTTTTTTTAATGAGCGAAACTTGGGAAGAAGTCCTTACAAGCTTAAAAGAAGCCGAAGCTCAGTTATTAGAAGTTGGACGTGCTGAGGAGAAGCCAGAAATCCTCAACGCAGGACCAAAGCCAAGAAGAATAAAACCTCCACGGCAGAAGGAAGCAGCAGTGCCGATTTTCCCACTGCCAAATACAACCAAGTCGAGAGGAGGAATAATCAACAGAAAAAAAGGAGCTTAGGGTATTACTGGATATGGTTATAGATATGACATACAAAACAGACAAAAGCTATCGTTAAAAATAAAAGTCTTAAAAATTGAAATAAAAAAATTTAAAAAAAAGAGAAAACAAAGAGAAAAATAGAAAATAAATAATTAATAAGGTTAAATTAATAAAGGTTTACAAAATTAATTTTGTATGAAAATTTGCCTTAATAAACGTTTGTTAAATTTAATAATCGTTTATAAATACGGGGCTATAACTTTAAAACTTTTTGTAGTATCAGTAATAACAGCATATATTCTGTACAAAATGAACAAGATACTATTAGCAATAGTACTTTCACTATCAATTTTGACAACCATAGTGCACTTGCTAGTACTGTGGATATATAAAATCAAAAATTTTAACATAAAATAAATAAAAAAAAAAATTTTTTTTAAGAAACGCTCTTCTTTACCTTAATATATTGATCAGTCAACTAAATCAACTAAAAGTCAAAAAATAAGAACATTTCAAACAACATAAACTTTTAAATCAAAATGGAAAAAATCTCACACATCCCTTAAAGAAAAGCTTGGGGCGCCCTATCAACCTGAACCTAAAAAAAAACATGACTGCCGTGAGTACATTTTAATATTTCAGACTGAAAGAAATACAACCAATCATGTTTAAAGCTACGAATTTTCAAAAACACTGCTTTACAAATTTTTAATTTGGAAAAATACCAAGAACGCCACATGCCTAGATAAGTTAATTGGGACCTGAGGAATGAGTGGGCCATTTTTGATATTGTGATTTTGAATTGTCGAACTTTTTAAAAAATAAATTCTAGCAGAACGATTTTTAAAGTAAAAATTAAACAAAAATCAGTTTTAGTTAAGCATACAAAATAAAAATTCTTTTTCTCTCTAAAATTCGATACGAACTTGAACTGCTTTTTTTTGTTTTTCAAATTAAATAACTTTTTTAAACAACAAAAACTAAAAAGGTAAAAAAAAAATTACTTTTTTCTTTTTCAGCCTTTAAAAATAATCAGTCAAATAATAGAAATGAAAAAAAATATTTAGTTATTAGCCATATTTTACGCAAGAGACACAAAGTTTAATTTTATGTTCACAACAGATGCTTTTCTGGCATATATAACATGTACTTCTTTCTCGTCATTCTGAGTTTGCTATAGGGACAGAGATGACAAATTCTATGCTCTTTTGGTCCTTTGACAGCATCTTCGACTGATTCTTTTCGATTAGGTATTTCATTTTGAATATTTTTCCTTAATTAAGGCCTGCAAGGGATGTGTCTCGAATCTGCCTCTTAAATAGGGAGCCACGAGAGATTAATAAAGATTTTCCAGAAACTGTCGTCGGTTTTTGTGGTTTTGATCTTTATGGAACATATTGTGAGTATTCGAAAAAAAAGACACAGAAACTTACACTAAGGTTACTCTTCGTCGTTGCGACGAGTACACACTTTTGAATTTTAATTTTAAAATAATGAGGATCCAGCGTACGTCCACTCACCGCAAGCTTACGACATCAGCTAACGTTGTTAAAGGGTTAATGTTGTATCATATACGTTCATACGTATTTGCATATACGCATTAATATGTTCTTAAGTTATAATTCAGACATACATACATAGTACAATAGAATCGCGAAAAAGTTAACTATCGGAAAAGTTAATCTTGCGGATAATAACCGAATTTTAGCGTGCCTGCGTCGCTCTTAAAAGTTAACTTTTAGTTAAATTTTCTGAAAGTTTTGATAGAAAACATCGGAAATTAGCAGAAAGTAGAGAATTTGAACAAAATTAATAAAGATATTCAGGGAAAACTAATAGCGTTGGATTATGGATCTAAAAAATCAGAAAAAAATGTTTGAAATTCTCGATGCTGTGGCGAATAAATATGAAAAATGAATTTCTTTTATTTTATTATGAAAACTAAACCATTGGAAGAAGTTTAGTGTGTTATTTCTGAAAGATCCATGTTTATTATTGCATATTTTCAAAATGTAAGCCCGCTTAGAAATTCAATAGTTCGAAAAAGTTAAAAACCCTTGGGACATTTTGGTTAAATTTTTCGCGATTCTACTGTACTTATTTATCAACAGACAAAAATGCAATAATAAAAAGTATTTAATAATCTCTGTCCTCAATGTAGTTACAGGTATAGTTGATTGTTATTACTAACGGTTTCTTTATTTGTTTTAAAATTGTTTCTTTTACTTACTTTTCACTCAAATATTAAAAAAAATCAATTCGAATTTAGGTACAGTATACTGGAATTTAATTTTTATTTCTGCATTTTTTTAAATTTAGCTTGGAACTTGAAAAGTTGTTAGCGCTAATCGTTTTGAACTATAAGCTAAACTTAAAAGTAAAGTAAAGTTGATTTATAATAAAGATACAACAAAAATTAATTTTATATATTTAAGTTTTTTATCGACCTTTTCCTTATTTTATTATTGATTTGTTTAGAAAATTCTAATTAAAAAAAAAATTAATTTTAGTTGAGTAAATCTTAACTAAAGGAAATTTACTGAACAGCATTTTTAAACCAAAAATCTTAAAATCTGCATTCTTTTGCCAACACAGATATTAAATATAAATAATTTTTAATGATTTTGTTTTTCGTGCTTAATTTCCCAATTTTTATTTTTGATAAAAACACTGACATTTATTGTTGATGGGATTAGCTATACCTATGCGCATTTCCCTGGTTGCTTAGGCCAGATCATCAGGAAACTTCATCCATAAAGATTTTAGAAAAACTTAAGATATTAAACCAAATAAAACTGTTAAGCGTATAAGAATTAAAGAAACAGTTCTATTTGTAACAATACCAAAGCTAAAACAAAATCCTCAACAATAAACAGTGAGTTCATCTCTCCTTACATTTCCCACTACAATTGATTGGAATACTTCCAATATTAATTGTAGTTGTAAGTAGGTTAAGAAAAAACAAAATAAAAACAAAAACAACTCGCAAACAAAATATAAAGCAGGCTGCCAGTCAGTTTTTTTAAGGCCGTGCACTTGCCAGTTTATTATCAAAATAATTTTCGTGGGAATACAAAATTAAATTTTAAATGATTTTGTTTTTCGTGCTTAATAAATATAAATAATTTTATTAAATATCGATACGTCAAACATCAGTGTAAACAAGCCTTTGTGAAGCAGTGTTTACTGCTGCAGTCTGTCTGTTTAAAGCTTAAGAAAACATTTTCGTATTGAAATCTAAAATATAATTTAAACTTTTAACAAAAAAAAAAAAAAAAAACAAAAGCCTGAAAAAGTTATAAAAAGAAAGTTAATATTTATTCAAGTGAAAAATCTATTAGGATTCGTAATTTGGACCAATTTCAAAGCTTTGTTCTTAACACGTGCCCAATAAGCGATTGCTGCGGAATATAGGGCAGGGCTATCATACTTTTCCCTCATATAACATGGTAGATACAGAAACTGCGTCACACTAATTTTTTTTTCTAATTATATTTATACTTAACTTAAAAGCAATATACCGTTAGCTAAAATGCAAAAAGGCGTAACTAACAAAAATATAATTTACAGGAGAAGCAAAGATCTGCGAGTTGCGCGCATCTCCTTTGTTTTAGAGGCAGCCATAAATATATATAATACGTATGTTACGTCAATGAATGGGAAAAAATTTTTGTAAAAAACATTAGTACGATTTTCCCCATTAAGTTTTTAAAATGTACAAAATTATCAAAGTACAAAATTTATATTTGTTTCTTTTTGGATAAATCACGTATCACTTTCGTGTCAAGTTAATTGGTGTAAAAGATAGCTTTGGTGCTAAAAAACTTCCAAAATACAGGTTTTATTCGTTTTCTTCAAAAAAATTCAGAATTTCAAACAAGTTCCAGACCAGTGTAAATTTTTTTACCCTAAACTAATTCCACAAAGCTCTACGCTAATCTGCGTAGATAGACCAGCTCACTACCAGCTAGCCTACCAGGGCACACTCTCTTTTAGGTTGGGAGTTGTGAGGTGAGGCAATTTACACGTTTTTGCTCTTTTTTATGTCCTTAACATACGAATTTTCATAAATCCCGTCTTAGCGGATCGATTTGTCGAGAGACCAAATTTTAACTTTTTACCTTCAGGCGTTTATGAGAGGTGATGAATCAGTTAGTAACTTAACAAAGTTCTATGTATAGAAAAGATAATGAAACACATAAACAAATATGAGAATAGTTTAGATATGTATGTATGTGTGTGTGTACGTATGGATGTATGTATGTATGTATGTATGTATGTATGTTTTTTAAAGTTAACTATAAAAGGTCTGATCTCATGGCAACCAGCAATAGAAAGTTTTTATCGTTTCACTTCTTCGATCATGAATATTTTAATATTCGTATTTGCCATATGGTTGTGCTTTGTGACAACACAGGCCAAGCCACAAGCTAACCGGAGACTTTCTGCAGCCGAGTTCCGCCTCGGTATTGATTTAAGACCTTTTGAACTCATAAATAGTGGCATCGATCCTATCAATATTGAACCCCGTTGGAATTCTGGGGTCGAATCCCGCCACGACTCGCCTCGTTAAAGAGCAATGACGCAAGTTGTAGTGAATTGTTTAATATACTGTCGCTCTAGTTGTGTGATTGAAGTTTTAATAAACATAATAATTTTGTTAAGACTTCGTAAAGATTAATTTTAAAATAAAAGAAAGAAAAATAAACTGTTTGGGTTTTGGATTTTTATTTTTTTTGGAAAAATTAGAGGCAGTCGTAGATTTTTGGTCATATCTCAGCCATTTGTGGACCGATCTTGCATAATTTGAATAGCAAGAAATGGTGGAATATATGTGACATAAATGTAAAACAACTAAGCCACTTTCATGTCTGGAGTCTTCGGAAAACACATAGCAAACGTAAGACGGACAGACGGACAGACGGACATCGTTAAATCAACTTCTGTCCTCATATGGACCCAGAATATATATACTTTATAAAGTCTAAGATCACTATTGTATATATTACAAACGGAATGACAAACTTTTATATACCGTTTTCCACCTGTGCTGAAGGGTATAAAAAACATAAGATTTAAGCGAAAGAGAACTCGAAACAAAAAAAATTTAAATTATAGCGTAAGTATAAAGTTTAGTTTTTAATTTCAATAAAATACGATAATTCAACGAATTTATAAAAAATGAAGACGTGTGATGTTATGTCTTAAGCATAGTAAACGGTTCAAATTTTTTCAAAATGTTGAATAACATTAATTATTTCACACGAAAATTTTGCATGTATCAATGTTTTGCGTATGTAAACAAATTCCACATTTGGAGGGTTCAGAGCTGAAGCGAACCAAGTAAAAAAAGAAAATTCGAAAATATATTGAGTTTGAGTAAGTAAATTGCCATTAATTACTAGAGCCACTGACTTGGGTTTATTAACGTTGCCTTAGGAACGAGCCTGTCTTTGATTTACCCCATTACAGAACTGGATTGAGTTAAATTTTGCGGAGATTTTCGCACCAGATTTCAAATACATATAAGTGATATATTTTATGACTTTGTTCGGTTCAGGTCTGAGCCATCCATTTATTTTATTACAAATTATTTTTTTTAATAAAAAATAAACTAAATGTGGATTAAAAACTGTTGCCGCTTGTGTTATTTAAATTTTTGATTTCTTATTTATTATTAAGTTCATACTTTTTTGCTTTTGCTTAGAATTTGACGTGAAATAAGTGCAGCTTACATTATTTCGCAGTTGTAAAAAAATGTTGCCAACAACATTTTGGAACTTTTTCACAAAATGAACAGAGTACAACTTTATTAAGATTATTTCATAGATATTTTTTTTTCAAAATACATGTATTTAAAAAAGTTAATTAAATTAATTTTAGATCAGTTTAATTGATATCATTATATAAAAAGTTCATTTATATATTGCAGAATGTGTTGTTTAAGAAGTCTTTTAAAGACCGAAATTCTATTTTTATTTTTTAAAATTAGGGGTAATTTATTAAATTCACGACTACCCATAAATTCCACCAGGCGATTCTTAAGTCTTCATTATTTCTTGTATGTACTGCATTATTATTCCTCATGAAATGTATAGTGTGATGCCCAATATTGTGCTAACACTTGAATACGTATGTTAAAAGTTGCATCACACAGAAAAAAATACGAATGTAAAATTAACATGGAAAAATGTTGATTGAGAATCATGTTAAATTTCTGCAAAAGTATGCCCTTTTTTTAAATGTACCCTTATTTCATATTAATTTTAAATGAAAAATATTAAAATAATCTTTAATCACGCTTATTAAATATTATTCACTGATAAAAAAATGAAAAAAAAATATAAATATGTAAAAACCCGCTTTATATTAAAATCAAAAGTTTATCTTGTTAAATTTACATGCATACATAGTTAAGTATGTTAATTTTCTTATTTTCATTCCTAAAATATGTTATAAAAAGAAGACAATTCCCGTATTCTTTTAATTAAAATGATTTAGTTAAATAGTACATCAAGGTTTCAAAGTAGAATGATGACGAAAACCATATCGGGCCATTCTGCTGATTGATCTGCTAACAAAGGAGACTACAAAATAAGTGAAACATGTGTTACAGGGGTAAGTGTTTTGAATTATTCTTAAATAAATGCATATGTTGTCTCTGAAGCTTCTTCACACCAATTAGTTTCTACATTAAATTCACTTTGTTTCAACATGAAATAACTTTCATTCAACATGATTCGGATTGTTATTTCAATATAATTGACATTTTGCTCTAACTTTACTGCAATGTTAAATTAACATGAATTATAGTTATTTTAAAAGGAAAAAATGTTGTTCGCAAGCAATTATAAAATCAGGTTGAATTAACATGAAACACGTATGAAGCAAAATCACCACCGAAAAATTTTAAATCAACCTTGTTTTCGACGTTTTTAACTTGATTTTTTTCTGTGTGATACTGTAAATACCATTAATGGGCAAAACTGTTTGACATTAATCAATATATTACGATGTAGTTGGGTATGTTATTGGCAGATTGTAGACAGTTTTTAACGCTTTATTTTGCATACGTTGAAGGGCTTTATAGTCATTACACATTTAATAACCAAAACAAATGGTTAAATAATTCAAATGGCTTTGAATTAGGGCAATATAGACTGAAAGTTTAGTATCTTTATCAAACTTATTTTTGAATTTATACAAAATACCAACAGCTTGAGCTGTTTTTTTCTTCTTAAAAATTGTAGGTGTTCATTCCAAGCGAGATTGCTTTGTAAAATTATACCCAAGTATTTTATGTTACGGGTTTCAAAAATTTATCTACCATCAACAAGCACTGAAAAGGTGTTAATTTGACGGGTGGGCCTAAATCTTAGTAACTGCGTTTTATCTGCGTTTAAAACAAGTTTGTTTATCCGTGAAAACTAAGATATCAAAGCTGCATCACGTTCCATGTAAGCTTTTACTACCGTCTCGGCTTATATGGACAAAATAAGCAAATATCATCTGCATACATAAATATGTTACCAGTAAGGCCAAAGTTATGTAAGTCATTGAGAAGAATGGTAAACAACAAGGGCCCGAGTACACAACCCTGAGGCACTCCATGTGAAACTGGACGTAATGGCTTTTAGCATCACCAATTTGTACAAACTTTTGCCGTTTAGTTAAATAACTCTGCAATAAGAGCAATTCCTTCCCGCAAATACCGTAGAATTTTAGTTTTTGAAGCAAAATACTATGATCGATGAGGTCAAAAGCGTTGCTAAAATCATAAAAAATGACAGCTACGCCGCTTTGTCCCTCATCCAAACAAATGAAATTAACAACGTTAACGACTGCTTCTTCTGTTCCATATCCTTTTCTGAAACCATATTGAAAGTTGTTTAGTAAATTATTGCTATACGTATACGATGAAATTTTGTTATATAAAATTCTTTCAAAAACGTTGTTTATTATGGAGAGTACTGCTATTGGTCTGTACATACTGGCTGCTATTGGATTTTTACCCTTAGGTACAGGAGCAACTTTATGAATTTTTAGGACATTCGGGTAGGTGCTTGTGCTTATATATTTATATTTATTCCCGTCGTTCCAAATTGGAGCATAGGGCCATTACAAATGTATTCCATTGGGATCTGTTACAAGCTATTAGTTTTATTTCGTTCCAGGATTTTTTTGCAGTTGCTACCTCAGAATCCACCTGTCTTCTCCACGTGTGGGCGGGGGTTCCTCTTCTTCTAGTACCCTTTGGATTCCAATCAATGGCTGCCCGTGTAAGGTCATCTGCTGGTTTACGTAGTGTTTGACCTAGCCAATTCCACTTACGTCTTAGAATTTCGGTGCGCAGAGGAGCTTGTTTATCGCATTTGGCCAAAATATTTTTAAAATTATCCTCAGACATTAATGGTAAAAACTTGAAGTGAAGTTATGTCGCTCGCAGCAGCGTTCCAAGTTTCACATCCATACAATAGGGATGGCTTTACGCTGGAGTTGAAAAAGCAAATTTTCGTTCTACTTGATGTATGAGAACCCTTCCATAAAGGACGCAGGAGGCCAACGGACCGACGTTCACAGTTGATACGGTTTACCATATCCTCTCTAGATCCTTTATTGTTGCTGATAATACTGCCGAGATAGCAGAAGCTGTTAATATCCTCAAGCACGGTGTCATTCGTCTTAAGGTGCTGTTTGTTGTCGGTGTTCACACGCATGGATTTAGTCTTGGATATGTTTATTTCAGTCCTGATTTCGCTGTCGCCGCTTCTAGCAGCCTTATGCTATGTTCATACGACGATAGAAACCACTGGTTTCGCTCTTTGAAACTAGATTGCCAAACATGCTGTTCATACGATTTATTCCTGTTTCATTTTGACATTTTTTTTGTGTTGTTAGTGTGATTTTTTTTAAATAGATAAAAAAGTAAATAAAACTTAAGAATATATTATTTAATACTTTTATTAATATTAAGGTATTATAATTATCACTTTATTTTATTAAAAATCAATTTTTATTTTGTTTTTATACCCTTCACCTCAGGTGGAAAAGGGTATATATAAGTTTGTCATTCCGTTTGTAATTTCTACAATATTGATCTTAGACCCTATAAAGTATATATATTCTGGGTCCTTATGGGGAGAGAAGTTGATTTAACGATATCCGTCCGTCTGTCCGTCTTACGTTTGATATGTGTTTTCCGGAGACTCCAGACATGATAGCGGCTAGGTTGTTTTACATTTATGTCACATATAGTCTACCATCGGTTGCTATTGAAATTCAGCAAGATCGATCCACAAATGGCTGAGATATGAGTAAAAAACCACGACTACCTCTAATATTTTCCAAAAATCCCTTGTGGTTGTTGTAATTTTATTACTTTTTGCTGTATATCTGGGGAACGGCAAAAGCCAAAGTTTCCAAATTAGGTACACACATTTAGGTAGCCAATACACACCATCCTACAAAATGTGTGCGGGATTGGAGAAGTGGGCGTGGTACCTCCCGTACAAAAAAAATTAAAAATTGTATAAAAACCTAAATTTTAGGGCTGCCATATGTCCTATGGATATGACTTATATACCAAAATATCGAAAATTTGTATAAAAAATTCAGAAAAATCGGTTCAGATACAAAATGTTATGACCAAAATTAATTTTTTTTTAAATACCCACTTTCGGGAACCATAGATCTCCCCGAGTCCAAGCTTTATAACACAAGTAAATGGTAAATTCCTACTTAAACACGCCGGTATATAAATCTGTCAAATCGGTTATTTGTTTGTGCTATTAAAAAATGGCTGAGTTATGAGCAAAAAACCACGACTACCTCTAATATTTCCAAAAAATCCCTTGTGTTTGTTGTTTTTTTGTTTGTGCTTTTATTACGTGTTGAATGTTAGGCATATTAAACACACACATGTTTGTACATGATTGGTCGCTTAAATTGAAAAATACGTACATACCTACATATTAAACAAACAAAGTGACGGAATATATTCTACTTTAATTCTTTATTTGCATTAGCGTTAATGGCTGAGTTGTCTGGGCGTTGTTAGTAGTTGCCGGGGTTCAAATCTCGGCATCTAACTTTTCAAAAAAAAATTTTTTTTACTTTTTTTATATTCTATAAACGATTTTAAAATAATTCAGCAATTTTTGATTTTTTTGACAATGTAAATATTAATCGTTCGCTCCGACATTGTCTTTCATGCTGTCCTTTATCAAAGTGTAACAACGACAACATGACGGATATTGTCTTGTAAGCTGTCCCTTATCAAAATCTATCCACGACAAAATGAGCGACATTGTCTTGTAAGTGATCCTCTATCGAAAACTATACACGACACTATGAGCGACAGTGTCTTGTAAGCTGTCTTCTAAACAAACAAAAATAATTTATTCCCAATAAAAAATAAAAATAACTGTAAAATAACGAAACATAACAGTGTTGCCAAGTTAGGGATTTTCACCCCAAATTTGGGGGTTTCCTTTGCGTTTAGGGTCAGTTTTAGGGACTAAAAAGTAGTTAGGGGGGAAATTTAGTGTGTATAAATAGCATTTGGAGATATTTTAGGGTTGATATTATTAAATATTTTCAAAATTACAAAAAGACCAAATGAATTTTAAGGCCATTTTTTAATATCAGTTTCATTACAAGTAAATGTTTAAATATTATTATATTATTGTGCGTTACTGGCACTTCATTCTCAATGTTTAGTATTATTAAAAATTAAATAAGAAACAAACTAGCAATTTCAACAGTTGAATGAAATATTTTAAGAGTTAAGGCCTAACCATAATATGCATAGTCTTGCATAACCTACTCTCAAAAAAACGAAAAAAAATAAGAGACATTTGATTCCAGTGATTGAGAGCAAAAAGCACTTTAAAATTAAAAAAAGCACTATTTCGATCAAAAAAAAGCGTAAAAAAGCACTAAGCTATTTTTAAAAATTTAATTAAACATAAAACAAGTTGCATATGGCGTTTATTGGGACCATTTTTTTAAGATTAAATAATATATATATTTACATTTGTATAAAAACATTTTTAATTGTATTATTATTATCTTCAATAAAAATAATATTATCCAAATCATGATGATCCATCAGCTATGTTTGAATTGGCCATAATACCGTTTTAAAGTAATTTAGTGCGAGCTCGATTTTTGTAACTCGAAAAATCTTGCCTGTTGCAATTACCGAAAATTTGCAATGACTGACCATTGTTTATAAAACTTAATGACAGCCTATATTTTAATAAAAAAAAAACTTTATATTTTATCGTTTAAATAAATCTAAATTACAATCGTGCAAAGTTGAATAAAACAATTGGCGTATGATATTATCCAATTATTTTAACCTATGTACGCTTCTGAATGAAAATAAGGTGTAAAATAAAAAAAACATGTATGTTTGCATTCTGATACTTAGTCAAACCTTTTTGCAATAGCACTAGAGGTAGAAGTGCACAACACGCGGTTATTTGGAGACGAGTGTTGTGCGTTTAAAAACTAAAGCGCATGAAAAATGGCAGGTTACACAACGCTCGTTAAAAAAGCATTTTCTGTCAGCTGTTTTTAATTTATTTAACACTTTGCTTATACTCTTTTTTGTTTGTTTTTAAAGTCTTTGCGTTCTTCTGTCGGTTTCCTACTGCATTTTTTTAACTTTTCTACATGACTCAAAATCGTTGTTAATTTTTCCATTCACAATTCCTAATATTTTCCAAGCCATTTTCTATTTTTGACAGTGTCTACATCTTTAAAAAAATATTTATCGCAAACAAATACATCGTTTTTATAACGATTACTAAATATGTTGTCATCGCTAAAAAGTGAAACGTTTTGTAAAATTTCCAAATTGCTAGGAAGCCTAGCTCTAACCTCGTAAATAAAGTTTTTGGCAAAACGAATGCATCTTTCTTTTATCACTTTTTTTATCATTTGAAATCTTAAAATCTTTACAGGCTTTCTCAAAATTGTAATCCAAATAGCAAAGCTCATCTAAATCATCCTCTATACCTATAATCGTAGAAAAAAAATTAAAATTGTTAAAAGAACTAAATGCACTAACGAAAAATTGAAAAAGCACCAAGTTAGTGTTTTTTTCTAGGTTTGGCGCTAAGGATAAAATTTTGGCATTTTGAGACATCAAAAGCACAATAAATAGTGCAAAAAGCACTAAGTTGGCATCGCTGCCAAAAAGATATGTAGATTACTTAAAAGGCACTTTAAAGCACTGTGAGAAATTGTTAAAAGCACTATAAATACCCGCTTTTCAAAAACGGGTATTAAACAAAATTTCGGGTATTGCATAAGCAAAAAAGCACCAAAAAATACCCGAAAGGCACCAAAATGGCAACGCTGTTTGATTCCGTACGGAATGTGCGATTTGATTCGCACCTTGCTTAAGCAAATGACATTTGCATTAAACTTAGTAAAAAGTTTCCTTAAGTTTAAAATGTATTAGCACATTAGCTTAAGCCAATTTAAGAACATTATGGTTGGGCCATTAGATATTCTTTAAGCAATGAATGCCAAATTTGTATTCCGTCTTCTGAAAGCTTAAATCATTTGATTATGAAAACATGTACGTGGACGAGAGGGATGCAAATGTACTAGACGTTTTTAATGAGTTATAATAATAAATTCTGTTTTTCTAAAAGCTTTTTTTATGTAAGTATATGTTAAAATATAGTTACATACATACATATGTAAAAAATTAAATGAAATAAAATGGTATGTATGTTAAAAAAAATATTTAAAAATTATTCTTTTTATTTTGGGGTTTTTTTATTTTTTCTCAGTACAAATTTAGGGGGTATTTTTTTGGTTTGGGGTAATTTCTTTAAATTCACTTGGCAACACTGATACATAATAATAAAAAACAACCAAAGCAAAGCGAAGAGAATCAGTCAGTCAAGTCTGAGAACTCAAAGCCTAAGGTATGATTTTAAAAATATGTACGTGCTATTGCATATTTTTATTTATTCGTGTAGGTTTATAGGCGACATTGTCGTGTAAGCTGTTACTCTTGTAACTTCATCGACATTGTCTTATACGCAGTCGTTGACGATAAAGTAGAATCTATTGTCGTCTATATAGTCATTAACGATAATGTGGACGACAATGTCGTGCATGTGGTCATCAACGATAATATGGTACACATGTATGTATGTTCATAAAATCTTCCAATATATTTTAATTTAACGCTTCTTCAATAAAACCGTTCGCAGCTGAGTTGTCTAAGTTCTCGCTTAAGGCTCGTAAGATTGCGAATTTCAAATCTCCAAAATAAATTTTTTTTTTATTTTTATTAAATTTTTTTATACACGATTTTAAGATTAAATATAATAAAAACTTATATAACGAATTTCAAACATCAACTTTGGCAAAAGAGGAAACGGACTTAGTTATATACATAAATTTTTTGATTTTGTCATAGGTATTCTTTTTAAAAACTTCTCGTTCTTATCTCACCATGGTGAAGGGTATTTAAGATTCGGCATAGCCGAATA
Source organism: Pollenia labialis (assembly GCA_949318255.1). NCBI lineage: Eukaryota > Metazoa > Arthropoda > Insecta > Diptera > Polleniidae > Pollenia > Pollenia labialis. The sequence continues at coordinate 87,998,827 of OX439142.1, read as the reverse complement.
TAGCCCTCTTACTTGTTTTCTTTGTTTTGATATTTTTTGAGAGCTAGTTCAGATAAACTAACGATAACTGTTATCAAAATTGGAGATGATAGTACATTTTTCCTGTTTGGCAGCCTGTTTCGCTCTCAAAATTTTGTATGGGAAAACAAGTCGTTTCAATCATGTTAGGGGCGCGAAACAGGAATAAGAGAGCGAAACACGAATATTGCTGTCCGTGTGAACATGGTATTAGCTTTCGAGACATGTCGCTGTACGTGTGTGCCAGGACACAGATGTCATCGGCGAAATCTACGTCACCTGGCCGCTTGTGTAGGCTCCGTTGAATTCCAGAGGAATTTTCTGTTGCGGCCTTCATCACCACATCAAGAACAATGTTAAAAAGTAGAGGTGACATAACGCAACCCTGCCGTACCCCGGTGTTTACATTTATTTTATTGCCAAGATTGTTTTCATGGAGTACTCTACTTGTAGACCCATTGTATAGACTTCTAATAAGCGAAACAAGTGTCGGTGGGGTGCCTTTGCATTCTAATGCCTTCATATGGTGTGATGGGCGAGCTTATCAAATGCTTTTTCGAAGTCTATGAAAACTAGGTATAAGGGGGTTCCACACTCCACAGACTGTTCAACGATTACTCTTAGGGTATTCATTTGGTCCACACAGGATTTTCGTGGTCGAAAGCCAGCTTGTTCCGGACGGAGATCTGGTTCCAAGGCACTGAGTCGGCCTGTAATTATATGCGCTACCACCTTATTTACCATACTCAGAAGAGTGATTCCTCTCCAGTTGTTGCATTCCGACAAATTTCCCTTTGTTACTTTCACAATGATTCCCTACTTAAGCTCATCATACAGGCACTCCGTTCTCCAAAATTCTTCGATTATCGGGAGGATAAATCGCGCACTGACAGTGGGATCTGCTTTTAACATTTCTGGCGTGATGTTGTCGGTTCCCGTTCGGTGGACTTGGTGCCTTAATGAGATCCGTGTAGTGGTTTGTCCAAATCTCCAGTTGTTGTGCTTTTGAGGTCACTAGTTCGCCCGTTCCAGTCGATAAGTGAATCGGTAGCCTCTTTGGATAAGAGAAAGCCGACTCAACTAGACCTTGGTTCAGATGTATGTTTTCCTGAGTATACAAAAGTGAGTCCATATGAGGCTTTAACTTCGCCGGATTCAGGCCAACGATTTCCACTAAGCCCTAATATTAACAACTTGTATTCTAAGAATACACTGCATAATTGAGTGAGCCTGGAAGGTTCGCTGACTGTCCGTACATTCCATGCTCCAATTCTTATCCGTTTGTTCATACCAATAGTCGTCTTTATTTGATCCGTTTTATGTGTGGTTTCATTAATCAATTTCAGTTTGTGCTTATAATACATACTATTAAAACATTCACATGGTAAGGTGTTGTTACTTCAATTACACACTTTAACAGTTTTTCTTGCTAAAATAATGTCGTAACCACAATTTTTATTCGGTGTCAATTGTAATACAGTAGAATCCCGATAATTCGTTATCGCAACGAGGTCAAAATAAAATATATACGAATTAACGGGGGTTTTCAATTTATTTACTAAAACGATAAAAAACATAAAAAATAATTGTTAAAAATAAAATATATAAAAATTATTCATGTAACAAACTGATCTTCGGAAAATAAACACAGACACAGGCAAAAGCAAAAAACCACGCAAAAAATAGCGGAAAACAAAAAATCATTCTTTCCATGTTTTTTGTTGTTTTTATTCCGAATTATTTATGATAGTTAGCAAACAATTACGATTTATAAGAGGTAAAAAAGATTTCATTTGAAAAAAAAATTACGAATTAGCGTGGGGACCAAAATATATAGAAATTTTACCAAATTCGAGATTTTTTCAGGGGACCAACAGCTTATTACGAATTATCGGGAATTACGCTTTATCGGGGTACAAATTATCGGGATTTGACTGTACAACACTTTCCATCTGAACTAGTGTTGTAAAATAAAATGCAAACCTTGTTGTGCTTCGAGTAAGTGTTCTAAGAGAATTTATGGAATCAGTTGGCAAAACCTGAATTTGTGACCTTAAACTGGTCACTGATTGTAAAGTCACTCAATTTTAGGTTAAACTTTATTTTCATAAGTAGTATTTAAGTCAAACAAATTTATCAATAAAGAATCAATTAATCTTGATCAACAAAGCAAAGCAGACTGCCATTTTATTATAATATTACATGGCGATCCTGCTCTAAATCGGATAAAACAGCAAAGAAATTTGCTACAATCTGATTTCAAGAGCACCAGGGCAATAGAGCCAGCTTATGATTAGCTGGAGTCTATTAGGACATTTCACATATTTTTTTCCCTTTTATTTATTTATTTTTTTTTTAAATGAGCGAAACTTGGGAAGAAGTCCTAACAAGCTTAAAAGAAGCCGAAGCTCGGTTATTAGAAGATGGACGTGCTGAGGAGAAGCCAGAAATCCTCAACGCAGGACCAAAGCCAAGAAGAATAAAACCTCCACGGCAGAAGGAAGCAGCAGTGCCGATTTTCCCACTGCCAAATACAACCAAGTCGAGAGGAGGAATAATCAACAGAAAAAAGGAGCTTAGGGTATTACTGGATATGGTTATAGATATGACATACAAAACAAACAAAAGCTATTGTTAAAAATAAACGTCTTAAAAATTTAAATAAAAAAATTTTAAAAAAAGAGAGAAAATAAATGTTTAACCCCCGTATTTATAAAAAAAATTTAAATTTAATAAAGGTTTACAAAATTAATTTTGTATGAATGTTTGCCTTAATAAACGTTTGTTAAATTTAATAATCGTTTATAAATGGGCATTTCCAGCGAAAAGTCTACTTTTTGTCACGTAACGCCAGAAATATTTTAAATTGTTTCTCAAAAAATTTTATATGTATCGTTTACTTTTATATATTTTGGTGTAAAGCGCAACAAGCTCTACATTAAGTAACAAAAGGGATAACGATTGAACAGCATGGTCCGAAAATACAACCTTATTTGCAATCTGGCGTTACATTAAACAAAGTAGACTTTTAGCTGAAAATTCCCATATTTACCTTAAAACGAGCAAAGATTTTTAAATTTGATAGCTTTAAAAATAAATCTATATACTTAAGTTCTAAGTTTACTAAAAAAGGTTTTGTACAAAACTTCTTGCTCAATTCGCAGTATTTTTCAGTTTTGTAATGCAATCAAAACCCACTTCCGTTTTTTTAACGTCACGCCAGCGCAGATTTTTGCTTATATCTGCAAATCCTTAGCGTAGATTACTGTAATTTTTTTTCTGAATGTAGAGCTACTTCATTACTTTGTATATATAAACACCCTTTTTACAAATTTGACTTCGTCATTTAATTTTTTTACATTTTGTGCTACAAATATCACGACACGTCAAAATGGAAATGCCCAAATACATAGCCCCGTATTTATAAACGATTATTAAATTTAACAAACGTTTATTAAGGCAAATTTTCATACAAAATTAATTTTGTAAACCTCATCTAGGCATGTGACGTTATTGGTATTTTTCCAAATTAAAAATTTGTAAAGCCCTTATGACACTACATTTTTAATGCATTGTTCAAGTTTTGGTGAACAGTGCAAATATAAAGTAATAGACAAATTTACCAAGTGCGAAGGGTTCAGCTGTATTAAGATAAATGGCAAACTGTCAAACTGTCAAACTGTCAAACATTTCACTAAAGTTATCAATACGAAATGAAGTTATGTCAAAAAAAATGTAAAATTGTTCAAATTAAAATTGACATTTCAAGCTTGAAATATTAAAAGTGTTGCTGCATCAGCGGTTTATGGGCAAATTCAGCGATTTATCGCTTTTTGTTTTTAGGTTTCTCACAAGGCGAATTCAACTACAGGTGGTGTCGGAACTACAACAATCCAACAGCAACAGAAACAACATAGTGTTTTTTGCATTGCATTGTTAGTGTTTACGGCTCGAAATGTTAACCATTCTTATCAAAACACTAACAAATCAAAACAAATAAGCTCGAAATGTCAAAATCAGATGCCGTTTCGACACCACCTGTAGTTTATTCGACTTGGTTTCTCATAAACAAAAAGTTGGCAACATTTAATACAACTAACAGAACAGGGATGGCTAAGTTGTTTCAATTGTACTTTTTTGTTGATATTTTTTAAACTAAGATTTATAATACCTTTTTGTGGTGTTTTATAAGAACATAAATAAAATTAATTTCAACTAAAAAAATCTTTTAGGACAATTAGGGTAAAAAAGTAAAATTTTTATAGGTTGTTGGTACAATTTTAAAAATTCTCAACGCCATCCCTGAAACAAAACCATAACAAGAGAAAAAAAAACTAAAAAACTTTGTTCACATTTTTTATAGTTTCCTCTTTCTAGCATTTACTGTTTCTTTCTATCAATTCTAACTTTTAGTCGATTTTTTAGTATTCATATTCATTTTGTGTTTACAACTGATCAATATATTAATGTAAAGAAAAGCGTTTCTTAAAAAATTTTTTTTTTATTTATTTTGTTACTTTTTAGTAACGAATAGCTTTAATTAATACATTACAATTTCTATGCTAAGAAAATTTTTTTACATGTTTTGTATTTTATATTCATATAATAAAAAAAAATTTATATTCATATAATAAAACTTTACACTTGTGGATTAGTTTTTACTGTTATAATAAATGAATGTAAAGAAAAGCATTTTACAAAAAAAATTCTGCGCCCCCCTAAATTTCATCCTGGCTACGCCCATGTATTCGTGTATTATTATCGGGAGTATGAATGCCCGCAAAGTTTTATCCATTTGCATTGAGTAGAAGGCAGTCAAAAAAGAATTTTACAAAAAAAATAAAAATTTGCCCCCCCCCCCCTTATTTTCATCATGGCTACGCCGATGTATTGTCATCGGGAGTACTTTTCACTCAAATATTAAAAAAATCAATTCGAATTTAGGTACATACTGGAATTTAATTTTTATTTATGCATTTTTTTAACTTTAACTTGGAACTTACAAAGTTGTAAGCGCTAATCGTTTTGAACTAAAAGCTAAACTTAAAAGTAAAGTAAAGTTGATTTATAATAGAGATACAACAAAAATTAATTTTAGTAGAGTAAATCTTAACTAAAGGAAATTTACTGAACAGCATTTTTAAACCAAAAATCTTAAAATCTGCATTCTTTTGCCAACACAGATATTAAATATAAATAATTTTTAATGATTTTGTTATTCGTGCTTAAATTCCCAATTTTTATTTTTGATAAAAACACTGACATTTATTGTTGATGGGATTAGCTATACCTATGCGCATTTCCCTGGTTGCTTAGGCCAGATCATCAGGAAACTTCATCCATAAAGATTTTAGAAAAACTTAAGATATTAAACCAAATAAAACTGTTAAGCGTATAAGAATTAAAGAAACAGTTCTATTTGTAACAATACCAAAGCTAAAACAAAATCCTCAACAATAAACAGTGAGTTCATCTCTCCTTACATTTCCCACTACAATTGATTGGAATACTTCCAATATTAATTGCAGTTGTAAGTAGGTTAAGAAAAAACAAAATAAAAACAAAAACAACTCGCAAACAAAATATAAAGCAGGCTGCCAGTCAGTTTTTTTAAGGCCGTGCACTTGCCAGTTTATTATCAAAATAATTTTCGTGGGAATACAAAATTAAATTTTAAATGATTTTGTTTTTCGTGCTTAATAAATATAAATAATTTTATTAAATATCGATACGTCAAACATCAGTGTAAACAAGCCTTTGTGAAGCAGTGTTTACTGCTGCAGTCTGTCTGTTTAAAGCTTAAGAAAACATTTTCGTATTGAAATCTTAAATATAATTTAAACTTTTAACAAAAAAAAAAAAAAAAACAAAAGCCTGAAAAAAATATAAAAAGAAAGTTAATATTTATTCAAGTGAAAAATCTATTAGGATTCGTAATTTGGACCAATTTCAAAGCTTTGTTCTTAACACGTGCCCAATAAGCGATTGCTGCGGAATATAGGGCAGGGCTATCATACTTTTCCCTCATATAACATGGTAGATACAGAAACTGCGTCACACTAATTTTTTTTTCTAATTATATTTATACTTAACTTAAAAGCAATATACCGTTAGCTAAAATGCAAAAAGGCGTAACTAACAAAAATATAATTTACAGGAGAAGCAAAGATCTGCGAGTTGCGCGCATCTCCTTTGTTTTAGAGGCAGCCATAAATATATATAATACGTATGTTACGTCAATGAATGGGAAAAAATTTTTGTAAAAAACATTAGTACGATTTTCCCCATTAAGTTTTTAAAATGTACAAAATTATCAAAGTACAAAATTTATATTTGTTTCTTTTTGGATAAATCACGTATCACTTTCGTGTCAAGTTAATTGGTGTAAAAGATAGCTTTGGTGCTAAAAAACTTCCAAAATACAGGTTTTATTCGTTTTCTTCAAAAAAATTCAGAATTTCAAACAAGTTCCAGACCAGTGTAAATTTTTTTACCCTAAACTAATTCCACAAAGCTCTACGCTAATCTGCGTAGATAGACCAGCTCACTACCAGCTAGCCTACCAGGGCACACTCTCTTTTAGGTTGGGAGTTGTGAGGTGAGGCAATTTACACGTTTTTGCTCTTTTTTATGTCCTTAACATACGAATTTTCATAAATCCCGTCTTAGCGGATCGATTTGTCGAGAGACCAAATTTTAACTTTTTACCTTCAGGCGTTTATGAGAGGTGATGAATCAGTTAGTAACTTAACAAAGTTCTATGTATAGAAAAGATAATGAAACACATAAACAAATATGAGAATAGTTTAGATATGTATGTATGTGTGTGTGTACGTATGGATGTATGTATGTATGTATGTATGTATGTATGTTTTTTAAAGTTAACTATAAAAGGTCTGATCTCATGGCAACCAGCAATAGAAAGTTTTTATCGTTTCACTTCTTCGATCATGAATATTTTAATATTCGTATTTGCCATATGGTTGTGCTTTGTGACAACACAGGCCAAGCCACAAGCTAACCGGAGACTTTCTGCAGCCGAGTCCCGCCTCGGTATTGATTTTAGACCTTTTGAACTCATAAATAGTGGCATCGATCCTATCAATATTGAACCCCGTTGGATTTCTGGGGCCGCATCCCGCCACGACTCGCCTCGTTAAAGAGCAATGACGCAAGTTGTAGTGAATTGTTTAATATACTGTCGCTCTAGTTGTGTGATTGAAGTTTTAATAAACATAATAATTTTGTTAAGACTTCGCAAAGATTAATTTTAAAATAAAAGAAAGAAAAATAAACTGTTTGGGTTTTGGATTTTTATTTTTTTTGGAAAAATTAGAGACAGTCGTAGATTTTTGGTCATATCTCAGCCATTTGTGGACCGATCTTGCATAATTTGAATAGCAAGAAATGGTGGAATATATGTGACATAAATGTAAAACAACTAAGCCACTTTCATGTCTGGAGTCTTCGGAAAACACATAGCAAACGTAAGACGGACAGACGGACATCGTTAAATCAACTTCTGTCCTCATATGGACCCAGAATATATATACTTTATAAAGTCTAAGATCACTATTGTATATATTACAAACGGAATGACAAACTTTTATATACCGTTTTCCACCTGTGCTGAAGGGTATAAAAAACATAAGATTTAAGCGAAAGAGAACTCGAAACAAAAAAAATTTAAATTATAGCGTAAGTATAAAGTTTAGTTTTTAATTTCAATAAAATACGATAATTCAACGAATTTATAAAAAATGAAGACGTGTGATGTTATGTCTTAAGCATAGTAAACGGTTCAAATTTTTTCAAAATGTTGAATAACATTAATTATTTCACACGAAAATTTTGCATGTATCAATGTTTTGCGTATGTAAACAAATTCCACATTTGGAGGGTTCAGAGCTGAAGCGAACCAAGTAAAAAAAGAAAATTCGAAAATATATTGAGTTTGAGTAAGTAAATTGCCATTAATTACTAGAGCCACTGACTTGGGTTTATTAACGTTGCCTTAGGAACGAGCCTGTCTTTGATTTACCCCATTACAGAACTGGATTGAGTTAAATTTTGCGGAGATTTTCGCACCAGATTTCAAATACATATAAGTGATATATTTTATGACTTTGTTCGGTTCAGGTCTGAGCCATCCATTTATTTTATTACAAATTATTTTTTTTAATAAAAAATAAACTAAATGTGGATTAAAAACTGTTGCCGCTTGTGTTATTTAAATTTTTGATTTCTTATTTATTATTAAGTTCATACTTTTTTGCTTTTGCTTAGAATTTGACGTGAAATAAGTGCAGCTTACATTATTTCGCAGTTGTAAAAAAATGTTGCCAACAACATTTTGGAACTTTTTCACAAAATGAACAGAGTACAACTTTATTAAGATTATTTCATAGATATTTTTTTTTCAAAATACATGTATTTAAAAAAGTTAATTAAATTAATTTTAGATCAGTTTAATTGATATCATTATATAAAAAGTTCATTTATATATTGCCGAATGTGTTGTTTAAGAAGTCTTTTAAAGACCGAAATTCTATTTTTATTTTTTAAAATTAGGGGTAATTTATTAAATTCACGACTACCCATAAATTCCACCAGGCGATTCTTAAGTCTTCATTATTTCTTGTATGTACTGCATGATTATTCCTCATGAAATGTATAGTGTGATGCCCAATATTGTGCTAACACTTGAATACGTATGTTAAAAGTTGCATCACACAGAAAAAAATACGAATGTAAAATTAACATGGAAAAATGTTGATTGAGAATCATGTTAAATTTCTGCAAAAGTAGGCCCTTTTTTTAAATGTACCCTTATTTCATATTAATTTTAAATGAAAAATATTAAAATAATCTTTAATTACGCTTATTAAATATTATTCACTGATAAAAAAAATGAAAAAAAAATATAAATATGTAAAAACCCGCTTTATATTAAAATCAAAAGTTTATCTTGTTAAATTTACATGCATACATAGTTAAGTATGTTAATTTTCTTATTTTCATTCCTAAAATATGTTATAAAAATAAGACAATTCCCGTATTCTTTTAATTAAAATGATTTAGTTAAATAGTACATCAAGGTTTCAAAGTAGAATGATGACGAAAACCATATCGGGCCATTCTGCTGATTGATCTGCTAATAAAGGAGACTACAAAATAAGTGAAACATGTGTTACAGGGGTAAGTGTTTTGAATTATTCTTAAATAAATGCATATGTTGTCTCTGAAGCTTCTTCATTAATTATTAATGTCATTAATCAATATATTACGATGTAGTTGGGTATGTTATTGGCAGATTGTAGACAGTTTTTAACACTTTATTTTGCATACGTTGAAGGGCTTTATAGTCATTACACATTTAATAACCAAAACAAATGGTTAAATAATTCAAATGGCTTTGAATTAGGGCAATATCGACTGAAAGTTTAGTATCTTTATCAAACTTATTTTTGAATTTATACAAAATACCAACAGCTTGAGCTGTTTTTTTCTTCTTAAAAATTGTAGGTGTTCATTCCAAGCGAGATTGCTTTGTAAAATTATACCCAAGTATTTTATGTTACGGGTTTCAAAAATTTCTCTACCATCAACAAGCACTGAAAAGGTGTTAATTTGACGGGTGGGCCTAAATCTTAGTAACTGCGTTTTATCTGCGTTTAAAACAAGTTTGTTTATCCGTGAAAACTCAGATGTCAAAGCTGCATCACGTTCCATGTAAGCTTTTACTACCGTCTCGTGCTTATATAGATAAAATAAGCAAATATCATCTGCATACATAAATATGTTACCAGTAAGGCCAAAGTTATGTAAGTCATTGAGAAAAATGGTAAACAACAAGGGCCCGAGTACACAACCCTGAGGCACTCCATGTGAAACTGCACGTAATGAGCTTTTAGCTTCACCAATTTGTACAAACTTTTGCCGTAGAATTTTAGTTTTTGAAGCAAAATACTATGATCGATGAGGTCAAAAGCGTTGCTATAATCATAAAAAATGACAGCTACGCCGCTTTGTCCTTCATCCAAACAAATGAAATTAACAACGTTAACGACTGCTTCTTCTGTTCCATATCCTTTTCTGAAACCATATTGAAAGTTGTTTAGTAAATTATTGCTATACGTATACGATGAAATTTTGTTATATAAAATTCTTTCAAAAACGTTGTTTATTATGGAGAGTACTGCTATTGGTCTGTACATACTGGCTGCTATTGGATTTTTAACCTTAGGTACAGGAGCAACTTTATGAATTTTTAGGACATTCGGGTAGGTGCTTGTGCTTATATATTTATATTTATTCCCGTCGTTCCAAATTGGAGCATAGGGCCATTACAAATGTATTCCATTGGGATCTGTTACAAGCTATTAGTTTTATTTCGTTCCAGGATTTTCTTGCAGTTGCTACCTCAGAATCCACCTGTCATTTTGCACGCTCTTCCACCATATCAACTACTTTATAACTAAAAAAGGAACAGTACTACTAAGAACAACACGCAACGCCCACAATAGCATGAGCTTTATATTGCTTATATAAATAAATCACAATGTGTATTTAAACAAGTGGCTCGAGCTAATAACATGAATTTTACTTCGATCATACCAAAGAAATATATACATTCATGTTCGTTGCGAGTACAAGAATTCAAACTGACTGTTTGAAACGAGCTTTTTGCATTTAAGTAATTTCTTGTTGTTGAACAAAAACGATTGAATCATAAAGTTCGAGTGGTTGCAACTGATTACAATAAAATCATGTTCGAATCACCGAACCGAAACCCGTGTACAAATTAGCTGTTGTTCATAAACAGATGCATTGCTTTTAAATAAACAAATACAAGCATAATTTTGCTATCGATTCATACATCTTACTGAATTTTTTGGTTGGTGTTGACGTTTGTACAAGAACAAAACTGTAGAATACTTTTTTTAATTAATCTGAATTTTTAGCTGCAGTGATTGAGTCGGCTCGATCATACTCCTTGCAGCTCTCTGGTGTCAATTGTAATACAGTAGAATCCCGATAATTTTTAAGGGACCGGCCATTTCTTACGAATTATAGGGCTTTTCGATTTAACGAGGTCAAAATAAAATAAATATGAATTAACGGGGTTTTTCAATTTATTTACTAAAACGATAAAAAACATAAAAAATAATTGTTAAAAATAAAATATATTTTTTTTTTGATTTTGCTTAAAACTAAAAAGTTTTTGGCGACCTATTTAAGTTATAATGCCAGGGTATCACACAATTTTTTTGGAGCTTCAACCGCAAAACCTCGGTCGACCTAAACCTTCGTATAGGAAGGTGAGAGCTTCCAGAATCCGCTCCAGAGTATTTTGGTCTCCACCAGTAATCTTCTGAGTTATTTCCTTGGTACTCCACCAGTAAAACGTCTGAGTTATATATGGTTCTCCACCAGTCACATTGAGTTTTTTCTTTGGTTCTCCACCAGACAACACATTAAAATATTGAGGTTAAAAACGATTGCATATAGTTAATGTAGAAACCGCAAAAACTGTAACTCGGTACAGTTATACGACGCCGAACCACTAACCAATGCGGGGTGACAACGCAAAACGCAAAAAAAGCAGACAAACAAAAACGACCTGTTTGTCCTTAAGAAATAATGACAAAAAGCGCGAGCTGCTTCTCCACTCAGAGCAGTTTTACGAGTGAAATAAAATATATAAAAATTATTCGGTGCAGTGAAATAACGCCGGGAGAAATAACACCGCTGGGTGTAATTTCCCGATGAAAAGGAAATAACGCCGGCCGGCCTTATTTCCTATTGCAAAAAGAAATAACGCCGGCTCCAAAGAGGAAATAACACCCCGGCGGGCTTTATTTCCTGTTATGGCTATGCAGATAAGCTTTAGTTAGCGAAGCCGGTGTTTGTTATACCATAGAGGAGAAAATCCTTGCGCCCGGCCGAAGGCCGGCTATGCAAAGAAGCTTTAGTTAAAAAAAAGAAATAAAGTCTGCTTTAAAGAGGAAATAACACCCGGGGGGTCTTATTTCTTTTCGCAATAGGAAATAAGGCCGGCCGGCGTTATTTCCTTTTCACCGGGAAATTACACCCACCGTTGTTATTTCTCCCGACGTTATTTCACTGCACCAAATTATTCATGTAACAAACTGATCTTAGGAAAATAAACGCAGACACAGGCAAAAGCAAAAAACCACGCAAAAAAAATAGCGGAAAACAAAAAATCATTCTTTCCATGCTTTTTGTTGTTTTTATTCCGAATTATTTATGATAGTTAGCAAACAATTACGATTTATAAGAGGTAAAAAAGATTTCATTTGAAAAAAAAATTACGAATTAGCGTGGGGACGAAAATGTATAGAAATTTTACGAATTATCGAGATTTTTTCAAGGGACCGACAGTTTATTACGAATTATCGGGAATTACGCTTTATCGGGGCACAAATTATCGGGATTTGATTGTACAACACTTTCCTTCTCAACTAGTAATGTAAAATTAAATGCAAACCTTGTTGTGCATCGAGTAAGTGTTCTAAGAGAATTTATGGAATCAGTTGGCAAAACCTGAATTTGTGACCCTAAACTGATTGAACAAAATATTTATTCAAAACCTCAGATTTTCATCATCAAAATATCATCATTATTATCATGTTTAATGGGAAAAGACCGTTGTCCATTTTTTTTTGGATCTTGTTTAACATTTTCTAAACCATTTTTATAAAAGTCATTCATAGATTCTCTACATGCCTTTTTTATAATGACGCTGATTCTCTAAGTATTTTCTTTACATCTTCATTATCAGGTCTTTTCCTTCTAAACCTCAACAATTTATTTTTATATGCGATTAATTTTTGTAGAGTATCGTTAATCCAAGGTGTAATGTGACTTATGTTTTTTTTTTACAGTTTTCACATGTGCAGAGTTCCGCGTAGCACTTTCGAGACATGAAATTAATTAGGTTATATCAGTAGATGGGTCATCGGTTTGTTGTATCCGTGCCAATTAGTTTTGAACATAATTTTTAGCACGATCGTAATCACAATATAATCGTTTTTCTACAGTAATGTTATGGCTACATGTTTCTATCCCAAGGCGACAAAAAAGTCAAGTTATGATCGTAAAATTTACACTTTATTGAAGCTACACACACATCAATATAAACATTACTATAAACGTCATCAATAAACGTTCCACTTTCAGGACGTGTAACCATGTTGTGGCAATTGATAAAATCATATGATGTGAGACAATTTAATAGATCTTCTGAAATTAGTTGATTCAAAACATCAATGTTGGAATCACCAACAAAAATGCATATTTATGAAGTGAATTTTCTAAAAATAACAAGAAGCTATTGGAATCGCATTTTGGTGATCTATAAAATGCTAAAAATTCGTCCAATGACAAGATGACTGCCTCAATTCAATTTGTACTCTCACAAAGCTCGACTAAGTCGAGTCGACTTTATTTTTAAATGTACTATCAACAAAAACTGAAGTGCCACCATAGCCGTCAGATCTACAATAATGTACGGCATTATATCCAGCGATGTTTTCAACTTTTCAATTGAAGAAATACTACTAACGTTAATAGAAACTACGTTAAAAAATTAACTTGAAATGTTATAAAAGTGGTTTTCAAAAGTTTTTAAATTATTAAAATAATGAGTATAAATTAGGGTGATCGATCGAATAGTATTCGACCGGTTTTAATCGGTTATTTTAGTTTTGCCCAAGTCGAATATTTTAAAATGTCCATTTTTCGAATATCGAATAAACCGGTTATTTTAATAAAATAAACCGGTTACTTTTGTAATGTGTAATTTATATACGTCCCAGTCAGGGCTGGGCAGTATTTGAAATATTTACATGTATTTGAAATACGTATTTAAAATACAAATACGTATTTTGTATTAGTATTTTAAATACATGACGTGCAAGTATTTTGTATTTTAAATACGTATCCAGCAAGTATTTTGTATTTTGTATTTTAAATACATACAATAAATAGAAGTAGTTTGTATTTTGTATTTTAAATACATAAAAATGGGAGTATTTTGTATTTGTAAAACATAGTTTACAAAATATATTTTTCAGTTTATTGAAGATTGTTTGCATTATGATCTACCAAAAACTAGAATCGCTAAAGAACGTATTAGAAGTAGAAGCACCAGTAAAGAAGACGATGATTTTGTTGTTTTCGTAGATAGGGATAATGGTGAATCTAGGACATTAAATTTGGAGTTGGAATTTGTCATTTTCCTCAGTGACAAGAGTAAATACATTATTACTCTTGACAGCTATCCAAATATAAAAAGAGTATAATAGAATTTAATACAAGTTTGTGTTCATCAGGACCTGTAGAAAGATTTTTTTCTTCAGCAGGTTTTATTTTTTCTTCAACAAGAAACTGTTTTATGCTACATTCAAAAATCTGATATTTATGAAAGGAAACAATTGTTTTGTTTATTAGCTTTATCTAATTTATTTTTTGGTTTGAAGAAAAATAGTTTATTTCGTATTTTAAATGCATACAGGTACATGACGTGAAAGTATTTTGTATTTGAAATACGTACAATAAATGGAAGTATTTTGTATTTTGTATTTTAAATACATACAGATGTGTAAATATTTTGTATTTTAAATACATAACCTGAAAGTATTTTGTATTTTGTGTTTTAAATACATGACCAGCAAGTATTTTGTATTTTGTATTTTAAATACCGCAAACCATGTATTTTGCCCAACACTGGCTATAAAACATATTTGTGTATTGTAAATCTGTAATATTAATATCAAATATTAAATTATTTATGTATTTATACATACATTTTATATTATTTGTTCACCATTTGAACATTATAAATTCTCATCACTACTAATGATCTTTGTTTATACATATTTTTGAAAAACAACTGGCACGTTCTTACATGTTCTATAAGTGCACAAACGAGCTTACAGTTCGTTACGGTACGTTACATTGCATTTCATTACATTTACGGTCGGCTAACAGGGCCTTAATGCAAACAGAAATGCAAGCAAGCAAAATTGCAAGCAATGAAAAAAATTATAAAAATAAGCAAAATTGCAAGCAATGAAAAAAATTATAAAAATAAACAAAGAAAGAATGACCTAAAATTTATTATGCAATTGCAAGTGACTTGTGTTTATTGAAATGGGTCACTAGAATTGCTTTTGGAAAAATGATAGTAGTAATGAATTTTGAATATTGAAAAGATTAACAAAATAAATTAATATTATAATTAATAAACATAGAAAAAGAAATAGTATATAAGCTGAAGAAAATTGTAAATAAAGTTAGAAATAATTCTGACTTTGCCATAAATTAGAGCCGTCTACTACTCTAAGGCTCTCTAATAAAACAAGAGTACTATGGAGTCAAACGGTTTCTTAACTACATTATATGTACATACATATATGCAATTATCATCTTAGACATAAAGTTTAGCAAATAACTAGAAATTATTTAAAATAATGCTTAAGTTTAATCAATTTACTGGTCACGTTTTTTTTTTTGATTTTATCGTCAAGGATTTGTGGTCTGAACATACCTTAAGTCATATCTATGTATTGAGGCCCTATGCTCCTTATGGGCTCAACGGGAAAATATATGTATTTGGTTGGTTCCTTACCTTCGTGAATTGTTTTGTTTTTATTCTAATTAACGTTTTATTTCAAAAACTAAGGTGCCTATTATGAAGTAAATTCGATTTTCGACAGCAGTCGAATTAGCTGATCGAACGAAATTTCATTTGGTATTATGGCGCGCATTCGATAAAAATTTACCATTGTGATTTTGTTTATTCACAGTAGTACATTTTGGATCAGCTGTCACTTGAAATTAAAAATATTTGTTTACAAATTTAAAAAATAAAATTAAAATTAAACGTGACCACGGCAGAATTATGTTTGTTTTCAAATAATTTAGCTTCAGTGTGGTTTCATCCCGTTTTTTTACATGCTGAACTTTGCTGGAAATCATTTGGTCAAAAAAGAATTTTGTTCCATAAGGAATATGGGCGTTTCCAATTGCTGTTTACGACGTTGGACTTGCATAACATGAACAAAACTGATAAAGAATATGGTATTTGGTATACGAACACAAAAAAAATTTAGAAATAGTTACATTTTCAACAAGTTTTTTACATTTATTTGCACCGTCGAAAGCAAATTTGTTTTCGTTGAAAAATTCGATGCACAACGAAATTTTCGACGGTGCTGCCAACTTATAATACCAAATTAACATTCGATAGTCGATGTTCGATAGCGAAACCGAAAATCGTTTATCGAATGTACCTCATAATAGGGACCTAATTTTATTTTTTTATTTTTATGCATTCGAATTAAAACCGGTTATTTTTAAAATGCTTAGCCGTAAACCGGTTTTTTTTTTAAATAGCAACTATTCGGAATACAGTAGAATCTCACAAATTCGAACCGGCACAAATTCGAACCTGACATTTAAATATATTTGACGCTCTGAAATTTTATCTTTCACACGTATGAACGCTTCACTTTAACCTTCAGTTATCAACTGACCCAAATTTGGCCCAATTTGGCCCAATTTGGGTCAGTTGATAACTGAAGGTTAAAGTGAACATAATATGTTCAATTTATTAAATGTTATTAAATAAAAACTGTTTTGAGTTAAAGTAAAGCAAACACAACTACACTGAGAAAATTAAAAGCTTTAAAATCAAAGAAAAAAGGTCTTTGTAAAATTGTAACGAAAATATCTTTGTTAGAAGGAAAAAATCCTTGCAACAATGATATATTCTTTAAACAAGCAAATGGTGCGTCTTCAACACAAACGACGAAAATTCTTAATCAAAGAAATTATCTTTTCCGTAAAGATAAAATATTTGCTGCAACGATTAATTTCTTTGCTAATAAGGGATTGAAAAACGTATTTAAAATTAAAGACTATTCTTTGCTTTTTTAAAGCTAAGCATCCTTGCTACAAAGACAAAGTCTGTAACTTAAAAGAATTTTGTCTTCAATGCATAAGTGAACATGTTTGCTTGTTCACACATGTTTGCTTGCAACGGTAAACAAGAGCGGTTAAAAAAAAAATAAAGATAAAGTCTGTATCATTAAAGAATTTAGTCTTCAAAGTTAAATTTGTATACGAATGCATAACGAAATCGGCTATAGCCGATTGATTTCAATATATGTAAAAAATAAAAAGAATTGTTTTCGTGGTTGTGATTAATTGTAAGTCAGTCGATAGGAACGCTCAATTGTGCATGTGCTGTATATGAACTATTTTTTATTTTTATTACATTAAACTAAAATAAAAAATGTTTATAAAAATGCTGTGTTTGGTTTCATTAAATATTTTATTTTGCAGAAAAATTTTAATTTTTTAAAACATTTCTATTGCAGATTTTAAAGAAAATTGCCTTTGTTTCTAGATATTAGTCTTAAGTATTTCAAAGAATTATTTCGTTGAATTTAATTGCGTTTCTTTGTAATAATGTTAAAATTACGTCTTTGTTACAATGAAAATTGTACTTAAATCAAAAATTAAAGTCTTAAGACTAACGAATGAAAGTCTTTGTGCCAAAATACTTTTTCCTTAGTTTAAAGACTTTTTTCATGTGTTTCCAAAGACGTACATCCTTGCCACAAGATTTTAAGTCTTTGATTTTAAGTATATATTTCATGGGAATCTAAAGATCTTTGCGCCTTTCCGGTAAAGACGTTTTGTCTTTGGGCACAATCTGACCAATAAAAGTCTTTGCAACAAAGTGTATTTTCTTTGATTTTACGATTTAATTTTCTCAGTGTATTCATATCTATTACTATTTCATTATATTTTTATCATTTTCTGTAAAAAAAATTTCCAGAAATTCGAACTTTTCAGAAATTCGAACTGCCCGGTGCACAAAGTGGTTCTAATTTGTGAGATTATACTGTATTCGAAACCAATTATTGAAAAATGTCGAATAATCGATCACCCTAGTATTAATCATAAAAAATAATATTATATAATAAACATGTTTACAATATACAAGTACGGGGATGATAAATGACAATCCCAAAATTGTACTAAATTCAGTAAAAAATTGTACTTTTTCAAATCCTACTGTACTTGAACCCAAAATTATTTTTAACTATTGATATACGTATCTATGCTTTCAGAGCTGAGAATTTCAAACTGTGTAGACATTTCTGTTCAGTAAGATTAGGCAAGTCATTATGAATTGTTTGATGCTACAACGACGCATCCAAATTGTGGAAATTTACTTTGAAAAAATAAACCTGTTCGCGGGCACTTTACTCAAAGAATCGTGCTTAGTTATTGTTGAAATAATTTGTTAAAAAATATTACTTGTTCATAATTTTACTTTGATAAATTTAATTATTTCAATTGAATATGTTTTGTATTTTTTGTTACTTAAATATTTTTCTATTTTATATAAAAAATAAAATTTTTCTTTATTCTTGAATTTGAATCAGCAAATAAAAGTCGTTTTTTGTCAAAAGGTTATGGGCCCAGATTACGTCGGTAAATTTAAACTATAATTTAAAGAAAAAAATAATTATTAAACTATGGAGTCTGAAAGCAATATTGAAAAATTGAATGACGCAAGTCAATGGTCAACATGGAAGTTTCAAGTTAAAATCACATTGATTGCTGCTGATGTTTATGAAGTAGTTACTGGGGATGAAGAATGTCCACTAAGTGATGATTGTAAGATTCGTGCGTGGCGAAAAAAGGATGCCAATGCTCAACAAATTATAGGGATTTCGGTTGGAAATAAGCACATTATACATATTACTAATTGTGATTCTGCTAAAGCTATGTGGACTAAATTAAATGATGTTTTCGAAAGGAAAAATGAATCTAGTTTGTTGATGCTCCATCAACAGTTTTTTAATTTTACGAAAGACGCTGGTGAAAATATGATATCCTACATTGCGAGAATTGAAGAATTGGCTCAACGTTTAAGAGATTTAAAAGAAACTATATCAGAAGATATGGTAATAACAAAGATAATATTATCCCTACCTTCTGAATATGCATTTTTTAGTAGTGCATGGGAGTCGGCAAGTAAGACAGAACGCACATTGAATACCCTAAGATCAAGATTAGTTATTGAAGAAGAACGTTTAATCTCTCGTGGACAAATTGAGAGAAGCACTGACTGCATCAAAGGGTTTAAAAAATTTAGTAATAAAGGTGTTAAAAATGCAAAGAAAAGTGAAAATGACCACAATGGTGGCAATTTAAACAATTTCAAACCTAATAGCCGATGTTACTTATGTGGAACCTAAGAGTTTTAAACAAGCAATGAGCTCTCCAAATAAGGATAAATGGTTAACTGCCATGAATGATGAAGTAAAATCTTTAGAAGAAAATCAAACATAGACGTTAGTAGAATCTCCACCAGGTAAAAAAATAATAGATAATAAATGGATATTTAAAATAAAGCATCGGTTAGATGGAAGTATAGAAAGATTTAAAGCTCGACTTGTTGCCCGTGGTTTTACCCAAGAATACGGAATCGATTACGAGGAAGTTTTTAGTCCTGTTGTAAAATTTACTTCGATTCGTATAGTTTTATCTCTAGTATCAATAAAGAATATGGCAATACAGCAATTTGATGTTAAGACTGCATTTCTTTATGGAGATTTAGATAAAGGTGTGTATATTTATCAGCCTGAGGGTTTTAATGATGGTACTGGTAAAGTCTGCAAATAAAAAAAAAAAAGTTTGTATGGACTTAAGCAAGCATCATGGTGCTGGAATCTGAAATTCACCACATTTATTAAAAAATACAAACTTAAACAATTGGAATCTGATCCATGTGTATTTGTGAATATGTTGATGATGGATTAATTGCAGCGATGTCTAAAGAACAAATCAAAAGCGTAATTGCCTATTTACAAACTAATTTTGATGTAAAATTTTTTGAGGCTGAATGTTTCCTTGGCTTAGAGATAGGTCGTTATACTGATGGGTCTATATACTTATGCCAATCAAATTATACTGAAAAGATACTTAAAAGATTTAAGATGGATGATTGTAATGGAGTTTCAACACCCATAGATGCTAATAAAGTATTTGAAAAATTTGAGAATTCTATTTTTCCATACCGTGAAGCTGTTGGAAGTTTACTTTATTTAGCAATTGCAACAAGACCTGATTTAAGTTTTGCAGTGGGAGTTGTAAGTCGTTTTATGGAAAATCCTAATGAAGCACAAGTGAATGCTGTAAAGCGTATTTTAAAGTATTTAAAGGCAACTACTAATTATGGACTTAATTTTAATTCAAATACAAGTTTGAAGTTACTTGGGTACAGTGAAGCAGATTATGCGGCCGATAAAGAAACTAGGAGATCAACATCTGGTTATGTGTTTCTTTTTGGTGAAAATGTTGTAAGCTAGGGTTCAGAAAGGCAAAAATCTGTTTCTTTATCAACAACAGAATCGGAGTATATAGCTGCAAGTACGGCCATAAAAGAATTAGTTTGGTTGCAACGTTTGATAAAGGACTTAACTTTTATCACTATTTCAACTGAATTTAATATGGATAATCAAAGTGCAATACAATTAATTAAGAATCCAGAATTTCATAAGCGCAGAAAGCACATAGACGTGCGTTATCACTTTATTAGAGAAAAATATGAAGAAAATGTATTCTGTTTAAATTATGTTTCCTCCGATGAACAATTAGCGGATATTTTTACAAAAGCCCTCCCTAAGTCAAGATTTGAATTATTAAGACAATTAATTTATGTTAGAGAAAAATAGATGCTATATTTTTAACAAATTGTGGGAGTGTTGAAATAATTTGTTAAAAAATATTACTTGTTCATAATTTTACTTTGATAAATTTAATTATTTCAATTGAATATGTTTTGTATTTTTTGTTACTTAAATATTTTTCTATCTATATATATAAAAAGAAGTGTACATTTTGATTGTCACTCCATAACTCGAGAACGGCTCGACCGATTGCCATAATTAGGGAATGTACAGGGAGGAGTGATGATGGTTAGTTGATTTTGAAATCCAAAATCGGTCTAGCCATTATCTATATATATAAAAATGAAAAATGTTTGTGTGTTTGTTTGTTTGTTGGCTTATAGACTCCGAAACTGCTGAACCGATTTTCCTGAAATTTTTATAGTAACATCACGTGAGCCCTTAAAATAAAATAGGCTACTTATTTTTTCGATAGGGGCAGGGGAATTGGTACCCCCCATAGGATGCCAATATTAATTATCGCATATCTTAAGAGCCGCTGGACGCATTTTGCTGAACTTTTTGTAGTAGGATCTTCTGAGCCCCGAAATTGAAATAAAAAAGCAGCGGGGGAATTGGAATCCCCCATAGGACGCCAATGTTTAACATCGCATATCTTAAGAACTGTAATAGTGAGAACGTTCAAACTTTCTAGAAGTCACTTTTATGGTATAGTACACTTTTGAAAATAAAAATAAAGCGGGTAGGCGCATGGGGGGAAATACCTCCCATAGGATGCATATATCAAATATCGCTCAACTGAAGAACTATTAAAGGGACAGTCTTCAAACGTGGTTAAAGCTACTATTACGGTAAACTATAAATTTCACTATAAAAATGGGCGGGGTAGACAGGGGAGGAGCAGTATCCCTCATAGAAAGAAATATTAATAACAGCCAATGCACGCATTTTGTTGAACTTTTGGTAGTAGGATCTTCTGAGTCCCAAAATTGAAACAAAATAGCAGCGGGGGAAGTGGTACCCACCATAGGACGCCAATGTTTAATATCGCATATCTTAAGAACTGTTATAGTAAGAATGTTCAAACTTTGTAGAACTTACTCTTATGGTATACTACTTTTTTAAAAATAAAAATAAAGCGGGTAGGCGCATGGGGGCAAATACCTCTCCGAGGATATTAAATATCTCTCTACTGAAGAACTATTAAAGGGAGAGTTTTCAAAGGTGGTTAAAGCAGTGTAGCGAAGCGCACCGGGTTAAGCTAGTTTTATATAAAAAATAAAATTTTTCTTTATTCTTGAATTTGAATCAGCAAATAAAAGTCGTTTTTTGTCAAAAGTTATTAGTGAATAAAAGGCTACGTCAATAAGAAAAATTGCTGTATTTGGAGCGAGAACAATTTCAGGAAGTTGATCTGTAACTGGCTTCTCGTTCCTGCGATTTAACGCATCTGGATAAATTTTTATGGAGCTATTTTAGGGCAATTGTGTATTGGAAGCCAATATTCAAGCCAACACTTACGCCACACGGCCAGATTTTTTAGAAAAAGAATGGACCGTGTAACTTGTAGCAAGGTAGAAATATGCCTGAAATCATATTTTAAAAATAAATGCCATGAAATTATCTACCAGATTATAATAAAAATTTCATTCCATCCATAGCTTGTTTTTTGTTATCATTTTAAGTTCTCGTGCAGATTAAAAAAAATATCCTATGCATTAAAAGTCACTTTTATACTTATTTGAAATATATATTTGGTAAATAACAAAAAAATATATAAAAATGAGTTTAGACGAAGATTTTTTGCCTAGCTTTTAGACTTGAAAAATTTTGTTCCATATTCGCCGACAAATTTGGTACAGCAATTCTCTAATGTCTGGGAACATTAGTTCATTAATTTCATTTTTCAATTATCCAACCAACCTTTGACCAAAATGTTTATATTTTAAAGCTTTTGAAATTTTTAAATTGTACTAAAAATGTCATTGAAGTATTTCAGTACTTTTGCAATGCTTATAGTACTGAAAGAAGTACAATTGTACCGACTTTATCATCACTGTACAAGAATAACAATTTAAAATGTACTTTTTATAGGTGATTCATATACATCATCATCAACATCAACAACAGCAGCTTGGGATCTACGACCACTAGAATTGTTAGTTGTGGCTTCAAGCAGCAAGTTATCAACTTCTTTTTCACTTCTAATGATTTTAGGCTTTGAAAGTTCACTTCTTTTGCAATAAATTCTTCCACCAGCAGCATAAACAGCACGATATCCAGCGTTTTTAAGGGTTCTGGTATAATTTAGTAAACTCAGGGTTTGCCTGCTTAAGAAGTCACTGATATAACTGATTATTTAAAAAAGCAGCAAATTGTTTCAACGACTCAACCTCAGTCTTAAACATTTTGTTTTCTTTTTCAACAGACTCTACTCTTTTTTTGTTCTCGGCAACATTTTTTTATAACATACGAAAATGCTTTGACATAAAGCTTAGTGCCGGTTCACACAAGTCAAGTCAAGTCAAGCCACGTCTTGAGTTTTTAGGAGAGAAGGGAAAAGAGAATGCCATTTCTTTTCCCCTCTCTCCTAAAAACTCAAGACTTGACGAGTCAAACTTGACTTGTGTGAACCGGCACTTACAGTTTTTGTTAAACCAGATAGCTGATCAGGCTTTTTTAAATCTGTTTTGATTTCGTTAAGTTCTTTTGTAATGGGTTTGTTATTATTATTACCATTTCATAGATGACAAATATATTCTTCTCTCGCATTGAAGTATTCATATTTTGGTTTGTCTTATTGTGTGCAAACTAACTTCTTCTTCCTCCACTTCAATATTACATTGGCCACAAATATATTTATTTATTTTAAGACTACGACGACCTTTCCTGCTATACTTTATATATTTGAAATGTGATGTATGGTAATGTAACCGATACACAAACAATTTTGTTAATTTATTTATTTATTTTATTTATTTATTCATTTATTTACGTAATATTAAGCCATTTAGGCCAAAAATCAATATTACAAGTAATATATGCTTAAGCTACATATACATGTGTATATTAAATTCATTAATCAATACCCTGTAGTAAATTAAATAGTCAGTTGCAGAAAACACTAACTATAAGTTAACTATTTTTCATATGACTACAAATTGGTTTAATTCACATTGCAGATATCAACCAAACATATTGCATAGAGGCACACGTAAAACACAAATAAAAGCAAAATACGTAAAACAAGCATGCCATGAAGTCAAATGAAAAAAATATATAAAAATTTATTAAAATAATTAAAAATTAAAACGATTAAAATCTGTTTATGTACTAGAAATTATGTAGCGTATTTATTTCAGCACTATAATACATTATCATTTAAAGCAATTTGATGCAAAATGTTCTTAAATATTAATTTCTATATAAAAATATGCATGTTTGTTCATAGGAACATATATTTTTTTGACAAAAATTATTTCAAATTTCAATAATTTATTATAAACCGATTATTCTATTAAGTAACTACAAATAGGTTGAACAATAAGTAGTTAGTAGTCAGTTTAAAAGTCATGCAAAGATGGCCAATTGACTACTGCCTATGACATGCCTATGTTAAAATAATGAGTCGTCGACAAGGAAAAAAGTCACTTAATCAACTAGATGTGGTTATAAAAAAACCAGTTTAAAATTACTTAAAAATGTGTTTGACTTCCTACAGGGTAATTATAATTCATAATAAAAACTAATAAAATGAAAATTGAAAATAATATACAAATTTAAGAATAATATATGTACATACATACAAATACCTCAAATTAAGGCTCCCCAGCCACATTTTAAATATAAATATCATAAGTATCGTCCATCAGTAGCTAATCAAGATTATTAAGGAAGTCTAAAATTTTTACCCGGAAGACATTATTTGAATAGGAAAAAACTCGTAACGAAAATGGTAAAAAGTTCCAAATAAAAATTAATATAAACATTTTTAAGGAGCACAAAAAATAAACAATGTTCAGTTGAGGGTTGCCAACTTTTTTCGCACACGTTTCTTTCATATGCGTTTTGACAATGTTCGGGTTTTTAATTGAATTTAAAAGGATTTATGCAATCGTGGAAAAACATTTGAATACAAATTGAGTGTGCAAAAATCTGTTTTGTTTTATCCCAAAAAATAAATTACAGTGCACTCGGGAAAACGTCAACACTCGTTTACGTCAACATCCCAAAACGTCAACCCTTTTTTTTTTACATTGCCTACTCTAAAACGTCAACCCAACCATAAAGCTTTAAAACGTCAACTCTGAATAAAATAAAATTTCGAATTTAGCAGCAGTTAAAATACACACATTTGTACAGACACACATTTATTTTATGAAATCAATTTAGAAATTGGGGATCCACCTTGTAAGTAGAGCAAAAAAAATTACAACTGTATGTCTGTATTGTCTTTTTATTTATGTTCAGTTGCTTTTTTGTGCAGACAATAAAACCAAGCGAAGCCGTCGAAATATTTAACAGGGCTTTGGATTGGGCTCAATGCGAGAATGTTGAGCAAAATGACTTAAATGTATTAAGACGTTTAAGAGAGAAGGCTCTCTTCCAAGTGTTGGATAGAAAAAAACAGCAGAAAAAAATAACAGATTTTTTTTAAATGCATATGTGTGCATGTAAAATTAAAAATATGATCTCATTTAATATCTATTCTTTTAGTTCCAGTTGTCTTCTATGGTTTTAGTCAGGTTGAATGCCTTTTTATTTCCTTTTTGAATTTGTTTATGTTTGGATTTAGTTTATAATTAATAAAAACGTTTAAAAGCACATTATCGATATGTTTTTTATATAAAAATTTTACATTCGTAAACGTCAACAATTTGTTAAACGTCAACACCCGCGGTTTTAATTAGTTGACGTTTTCCAGAGTGCACTGTACTTTGAAAATAAAAAAGCCTTATAATTTATATATTACATAAGTAATTTCAATTTTTGGGAATACAAAATTTAAATTTTCAAAAGATTTTGTTATTCGTGCTTAATTCCCAGTTTTTATTATTGATAAAAACACTTGAAATTTATTGTTGATGGGATAAGCTATTCCTATGCGCATTTCACTGGTTGCTTAGGCCAGATCATCAGGAAACTTCATCCATAAAGATTTTAGAAAAACTCAAGATATTAAACCAAATAAAACTGTTAAACGTATAAGAATTATAGCAACAGTTCTACTTGTAATAATATCAAAGTTTAAACAAAACAACATCAACAATAAACAGTGGGTTCATCTCATCTTACATTTCCCACTACAATTAGTTGAAATTCTCTCAACATTAATTGTAGTCGTAAGTAGTTTAAGAAAAACAAAATAAAAACAACAACAACTTACAAAAGATGTTGTCAATTAAGTGTTTTTTAGGCCGTGCACCTGCCTGTTTATTATCAAAAAGTAATTTCAATTTTTGGGAATACAAAATGGGTGGGAAATGTAAGATGAGATGAACCCACTGTTTATTGTTAATGTTGTTTTGTTTAAACTTTGATATTATTACAAGTAGAACTGTTGCTATAATTTTAACAGGTTTATTTGGTTTAATATCTCTAGTTTTTCTAAAATCTTTATGGTTGCAGTTTCCTGATGATCTGGCCTAAGCAACCAGTGAAATGCGCATAGGAATAGCTCATCCCATCAACAATAAATTTCAAGTATTTTTATCAATAATAAAAACTGAGAATTAAGCACGAATAACAAAATCGTTTGAAAATTTATATTACATAAGTATATAAAATAAATGAAATAATTGCCCTTATTGTGTTTGGAGTATTTAAAATTCGCCTACGACTGTTTGGTAATAGATTTAAGAGAACGTTAACTTATTTACTTTATTGTATTATTAAATGTTGATGTTTTTTATTTAATATTAATAGACGAATCCCCTGAAGAAGTGAACATAAAATTCACGAAACGTCGGGAAAAATGAAATAAAAAATTTTGCATTTTTATTTTCAAAAATGGAGTTAGGCCTCACCAGCTAAATATATATAAACATATATATTAATATAAACAAATGAAAGTGGCCAAAAATAAAGAAAATCAAATAGAAACAACGGATAGCTTGCCGTAAGGAATTAACTTTATCTATTTATACATTATCTATAAACATCAACAGTCTTAGACGAAACGCAACATGAAGGGATTTTTTCAGCATATAACATTTAAATATGATAGGGAAACATGCAGAACCATGAAAGAATACTGCAATGAAGTAAAAAGATATGCACAAAAACAACAGGGACTAAAATTTCTATTATCATGCAGAAGGTTTGGCATAGTGCCAAAACATACTATGGCTACAACAGCACAGGTAACGAAACTTTTTCAATGCGCGACAATAAAAGAACATTTGGAGAGAGTCGAATATAATTTTCATAGGAAAATTTTAAATCTGGAGATATCGCAGACTAATGCCGATTTGAGGGCAATTAAAAGAAAGCTATACAACTTGAAATCAGGTATACGAAACTTTTTGACGATAGATGATTTTGGAGCTTTTATGAAAAATCAGACTGATAGAAATAGATACATAAACATGAATGCAAGACATAAACAAACGAGTAAACTAAATACACTGAAAGAAAAGTTATTTATGAAGCTGGGATTGGTTTTTAACGAACAATGGCTTGAAAACAAAACCGAAGTTGATATACCATGGGAATGCAAATGGTTGTTATCGTTAGGGAAAAAATTTGCTTTACCAATTAATAGACAGGGTTTTTCGCCACTAGAAATTATAGCAGATGTAGAACAGTGCATTCAGAAAATGGTAGAGAATACCCATGGGAAAAAGGATGAGACAAGAACTAGAGTGGCAAATAGAATTACACTTTTAAGAGGAACATACGAAACACACCGAAGGAAAAATTAATTTTAGCCATATATGAAAAAACGAAAAAATTTTTGAAGAGACACAAGGACATAATTATACTCCAATCGGATAAGGGAAACAAAACAGTTGCAATATACAGGAAAGAATATGAAAGGAAAATGGAACAATTACTCGAAGACAAAAATACTTACCAGGTTATGAACACAGACCCTACCAACAAATTAGTCAGAACTAATAACAATATTATCAGTCAATTATATAGGGACAAATATATGGATAATTGGCAAAAACATAGACTCACTTGTTCGGCTGCAACGGCACCTAGAATTTACGGGTTACCTAAAATCCATAAATGTGGTATACCTCTACGACCAATAGTATCATCTATTCAAGTCCCGTGCTACCATTTAAGTAAACACATAGGACTCATACTCAAGAACATCATCTCGAATAAATATAACGTTAAAAACTCTCTGGAATTAAAAAAACAGCTAAAGGACATCACCCTTGATGAGAATGACACACTGGTTTCGTTTGACGTCGTTTCCCTTTTCACTAATGTTCCTGTTTACACAGCGATAAAAAATATTATGGACCAATGGAACACTATTGAAACGAAAACTAGCATCCCGAAATCCAAATTCTTAGAAATTTTGAAATTCTGTTTGAATGACAACAACTACTTTACATACAACAACAAAATATATAAACAGATTTTTGGTATGCCAATGGGAAATCCCCTTTCTCCTACTATTGCCGATATTGTATTGGATAATTTACTAGACGCAGCCTTGACAGAATTGCACAACAAGAACGTTAACATCAAATACGTGGCCAAGTACGTAGATGACATACTGGCTGTAATAGACATTAATGACAAAGACGTTATACTTAAAGCACTCAACGGGTATCACCCGAAAATTAAATTCACAGTTGAGGTTGAGACGAATCGAGAAATAGCATACCTCGACACAAAATTACATAGAGGAGGCAATAAAATAACGTTTGATTGGTATGCAAAAAATACATCGTCTGGCAGAATTATCAATTTCAACGCTACTCAACCTAAAGCTCAAATAATAAATACTGCAAAAAATTTTATACGTAGAGTTCTTGATATTAGCGATGAACAATACCACAACAAAAATAAACTAGTAATCACGAAAATACTTAAAGATAATGCTTTTCCTACAAATTTAATTAAAAATTTAATAACTGTCTATAAACCTACAATAACAAACACAAATGGTAACACTGATAAGGAGGAAAAATATTTTTACAGTGTAAAATACATACCGGGCCTCACGGACAATAAGAACATAATAAATGCAATAGATAAAAATGACATGAGCTTTGCTTACAAACCAAACAAAACATTAAGTGCAATATTTACAAATACAAAAACTCCAATAAACAAACTACAACAAAATAATGTAGTGTATGAAATACCATGCAAAGGAGACAACAACAACAGCTGTGACATAGTTTACATTGGTACGACCAAAAGAAATTTGGAGACAAGAATGGGAGAACACAATTCAGACATAAACAAAAATAAAGAAAGCACCGCATTATCACAACACATATTACAAACAAAACACAAACCTGATTTTGACAACATAAGAATACTAGACAAAGTAAATAACGTGAGGAAAAGATATACAACAGAAAGCTTAAGAATTCAACAGAAAATAAACAAAACAATGAATAAAAAAGAAGATACTGACAATTTAAGCGCCTGTTATAGAGTTGTTTTAAAAAACAGTAGATGACGCCGCTATCGTTGATTTTTATATTTTTAAAATTTATTAATGTAATTTAAATTAATTACATATTTTCACTGTAAGTTTGTTACATTAATAGCTATTGTATTATTAAATGTTGATGTTTTTTATTTAATATTAATAGACGAATCCCCTGAAGGAGTGAACATAAAATTCACGAAACGTCGGGAAAAATGAAATAAAAAATTTTGCATTTTTATTTTCAAAAATGGAGTTAGGTCTCACCAGCTAAATATATATAAACATATATATTAATATAAAAAAATTTTAAATACGCCAAATATAATAAGCGTGAATATATTTAAATTGTCAATTATGAACCAATTTCCAAATATTTCGCGGTATTTATGTCTTCGTAAGAAGTATTATTTATGCTTTTTATTAATGTAATTAATACCGTTGCATTTAAATAAATACCAAAATATCGAAATTTTAGTATTTAAACCTGAAATAAAGATTTTCCAATACCAGCCTGGTATTGCCAACCATAAGGGTAGTATAGGGTTAAAAAGGGTTGACCTTCACGTTAAGTTCTTTTATTGTTTTCAGCATAAACAGATATGTAGTTTCAGTTTTTGAAATATCTGTTTAATTAGTAAAAACATTTTCTTTTCGAAGAATGTTATGTAAAACTACACAAGCGCTTCTTTTCCATCCGGGGTTTTTTGGTGCATAATTGATTATAATTCCAGAAGAAATACATCGGAATCTGCTTTCAAAAATTCCAATATTGCTTTCAACCATACATACGCGTGCGATCTTCTACTTCAGTCCACACTCATTCGATGGGGACTGTATGGTGTCATCAACCAAGGCTGAAGCTGAAATCCACTGAAAGCCCGAAAATTTGTTTGACTTCGGTGAAAAATGTCTTAAGGAACGCCCGTAATCTAGAACGATGCCAAATGTATGTATCGCATGGGGTTACCGGGAATTTTGTGTTCGCATATCTCATTAAGTAATTAAAATCGCAAAGAATTAGTACATTGATCGGAGGACATACACTCACAATATTATTACAGTAACGGACTGTAGTTTATTTAAGAAGTATTCCGTTCAGTCATTTTTAAATAAATAAACATTTAAAATTCCAACCAAATTTATTTTTAACTGACTCAAAAAACTAAGTGCATATTAATACGGATTTTCAGTTACAGTTATTATTGTCCGTTGATTAAGTAGATTTCTTTTTTATGCAAAATTAAATGAAAATGTAATTTAAAGTAACGAAAGTTCATTTAATTTTTACTGTCAAAAATTCAACCGTGAATTCCATAAAAACAAATGTATATTCAGTCATTTTATATAAATTAACTCTCAAAAAATTTTATATTATTTAACTACCAAAAATTAATTTTTACTTATCTATACAAAATGATTTGCTTGCTTTGTGTTACAAATTCACATTTTCTATTTGTTAAAATAATTTAGTTAAATACATCAAATTTTTAAAGTAAAATAATCGCGAAGCCATAGTGGTCATGCTGCTGGTGTCTTATAATTGAGAGTTCTTCTGTAAACAACAAAAGTAAAACAAACGTTGAGCGCTTGATTCTCATTTAGTTTATATTTTTGTTTAAATATGTACATACGATTTTAAAAGTAAAAACCATTTAATCATTCTGTATGGTGTAAAACGAGTAAGTAAATGAGATAATTTTTTCATTCCAATTCGGGATAAAGTCAACTATAAAATTCTTGAATCAAGCTCATTTCGCGATTGATTCAATCTAAGTTTTAATTAAATCAATCTCATTTTCCGAGTATTTTAAGTGCGAATTCGGATTAAAACAATTTTTTAATTCTTGAATAAAGCGCATTTTGAGATTGATTCAATCTTAGTTTTACTTAAATCAATCTCATTTTCTAATTATTTCAAGTACGAAATAGGGATTGGATATGGATAATTTAAGTATTTTGCGATTGAAATTCCGAACTTGAATCAATCTTTCTGTACTTGATTCAAGAAAATCCGTACTCACCGTACTGTTAATACCGGTTCGGATTGATTTGAGTACGGATGTAATGATTTTTCTTTTGAGTGTATATATAAGATATAAGATATTGAGCACCAATGAAAATACGTATTAGAATCAGTGAACTTCATTGGTTTTAATTCGCACTAATTCAAATAAATATTTCAGATCGATGTAAATCCCGATTCATCCCTAAACTTTTAATGACGAGCTGTTTAACTAATGCGAACCTATTATCGCCTTTAAAGAACGAGTGCATTATCCTTGGATTTCCATGCAAATATTACTTCTTTTGCATGTCTTTTTTTGCCGGGTTATTATGTATTATTATCAGTGTGACCCTTTTAGCATTTTCACTGCTAAATTTAGCATTATTTATTTTGATTTATCAGCGAAATTTTCAAATTGCATTTAGCATAATTTTCAGCATTTTTCTAATATGTTATTAGCATTCTTTAGCATTTTTTAATCTTATAAATTTTTATATAGTGGTATTTCACAATATAACTTAACAATTCTGTCAATCTCTATCATTGTATTTTCTCCTTTATTCGTTTATACAAATGTATAATAATAGCAACCCTGTAAACACCAAAAGAATTAATGGTAGATTTAACTACAGAATAAATAACGGTTTTGGAACAGCAATGGCAAAAGCCGAATGCATACGAATGGATGAACCAAAGTTCAACTATTGAATTCTGGATAGGTGTTTATGAGTACAGAAACGCTTTAAAAGAAAATGCTTTCAACAACTTAGCTTCTCTTGTTATGTTAAGTTTTTAGTTTTGCCATTTAGTAACACGGAAGTTGAAGGAATTTTTAGCGGTATGAACCTTATAAAAACGCAGATTAGAAATAGGATGGTATTGAATTCATGATTTACGTTAGATGTGGACTAAAAAGGCTAAAAAAATGTTACAGAGATTTCATCATTACTGTTGCTCTTATAAAAACGTCTGATGAAAATAGATCATATTCTAATGGTATTTTGACCAACACTTTGGCAGTTAAGAAAATCTATTCATATAATAATGTGTTTAATGTGTAATTAAATTTACTGAAAATGCTGTTTATGTTTTCAATGGCAATTTTTGTTTTTACTTATATTTTATATTTAATAATAAGTATAGTTACCTAAAACGCAAAAAGCCCTATCTAAAATTTTGAAAATTTTACTGGAGAAGAAAAAAATATTTAATTTATTTTTCTTCTACTTTTCTTGTAAAACCTACCCAGTTGTTTTGACAGTTGACAATGTTGCATATTTTGCAAACTGTAGGTTAGGGCTTTAAGCGTAAATCATGTTATATTTTGTCGATAGGGCCTTTTGTTTTTTTGTTAAAAAATCGCTTATCTTTGTCAAACTATTCCAATATATTTGTGAACATTTGTGTTGATGCAATACATAAGAATCAATGAAAAAGTCGATTTTAAATTTTTGATTAGTGAGGGATTTTTAGGGATATTGAATTTTATAATAAATTTTTTTAATATTTTATGTACCATAAATTTTCATATTATGTAATTCGAATGTGTGTGTATTCTAAGTCAAATTACAATTTATAAAGCTTTCATACTTTAGTAGTCTTATTCCTTCAATATTTTTCAGGAATATTTCCTACACCGAAAGAAAAACACTCGGGATAAATCAAGTTTTTTATGATTACTTTAAGTACGAGTCGTACTGAAAAATTCAAGTACGAATAAGACTAAAACGTACTCAAAACAATTCTAAATGGGATTACTTTCGAAAATCAATTCCGGAATTTCTTGAAATAAGTATAAAATTCTTAAATGAAGTAAAAAAATAATTAGAATTGTGGTTATTTTGTTGAACTATTTATGGTTTTTTTAATCCAAATTTTTAATATTTTAATCAGGCTTAAGTTCATCAAATTTAATTTTCATTAAATTATTTTTATGAAGAAAGGAATTTTACAACATGAAAATTAATCAAAATTGTTATTGATAATCATTCATTCTTGACTGACCTGAGTAAAAAAAGATTAAACTTTTCGCTGTGTTTAACCCTCCGGCTTGCGAATGTTTTGGTTTTCTATGGAAATTGAAAAAAGGTCTGGCCAGACTCATGTGAACCACGAAGGATTTAAAAGTAAATTTGAACTCTTGCTTCTTATTTAGTTTATATTTTTGGTTAAATATGTACATAAGATTTCTAAAGCAAAACCAATATCGGGCATGATGTTGGTGTTTCATCATTCTAAAAGGTGTAATACGGGTAAGGAAATTAATCATTACAATTTTTTCTTTCTTATTTCTTTGTTGGTTTTTTTCAAGCATGAATTCGGGATAAAATCTACTTCATAATACTTGAATCAAGCGCATTTTCGGATTATTTCAAGTACGAAATCGGGATTGAATATGGTTAATTTAAGTATTTTGCGATTGAAAATCCGTACTTGAATCAATCTTTTAGTACTTGATTCAAGAAAATCCGTACTCACCGTACTATTAATACCGCTTCGGATTGATTTAAGAACGGATGGATTGATTTCTCTTTTGAGTGTATGCACTATCAGAATTATTTTGTGTACCTTTACATTTGTAAATATAAAAGACTGAAAGAAATATTTGCATATTTTATGCAAATACATAAATTTACATGTATGTAAATATTGTTTTTATTTAATAAATCTATGTACCTATCGTTTTTATTTAAAGATATATAATATTTTCAGGTAAATTAATATATAATTCATTCATTATAATGATATAAATATTAAAGAAAATTTAGCATTTTTAATATTTTTTTTTAGCATTTTCAGCACTGTTTTAAGCCCCATTTAGCATCGAATTTTTTTTAAGTTGTGGTCACACTGATTATTATGTATAATAAATACATACATAATGTGAGTTACCTTTAAAACATTGCTTCTGTAAAAGTCAATTAGAGCGTGCTCAATTTTCTTATGACAAACCATCTGGCATCAGCTGTGTCAGAAATCTATGCCGGAAAGAAACCTGCAGCGGCGTTTTAGTATTGACGGAATAATTAGCCGGCTGATGTAAATATTTTACAATATCGATATACACATGTATAATCATTTCACCATTTTATAGAAATTATGTACGTAGATATAGAAAAAACGTTTTGTATTAATATAATTTTATTGGTATCTTCGAATTTAGAGAAAGATATGTTAAAATGGCTCAACTCTTTTACGGCGCAAATAAAATTTTTGTGGCGGTAAAAAGGGGCCTCAGGAAGTGATTCCGAGTCGATCGGTATACTTAAAGGTATATTATAACGAAATAACCAATATTTAAAGGTGTTACAAACATTAACACAAATGCATAATGCTTCTCCTTTATTGTTTTGTGGGCATAACTATTTCATTTTAAAATAACAGAATTAGAAAGGACAGTAAGTGAATGTGGAATATAAATGTCTGATTTCCATTTGGAATAGTGGTAAAAGCTAAAAAAGGAAAATAGTTCAGACAAGTCAATGAACAATATATAAGTAGAAAAATATATCAAGGAAGTTGTTAAGGAGTGTAACAAGAGAACAAAATTACACACAAAAGAATTGCATATGAAATTGCA
The DNA here is from genome assembly GCA_949318255.1 of Pollenia labialis. NCBI lineage: Eukaryota > Metazoa > Arthropoda > Insecta > Diptera > Polleniidae > Pollenia > Pollenia labialis. The sequence continues at coordinate 87,963,857 of OX439142.1, read as the reverse complement.
CTACAAATTAATTGCAAAATATGTCAAGAAATCCATATTATTTTTATGCATTGTCGTTTCATTCTTTAAAATTTGTTTAAATCAATTTCAAGACAAGAATTGTAGAAGTATGATGTTAATCATATAATGATGATTTTTTAAAGAATCCACAAGCAATAACATTTTTTGGTAACGTCAGAAAGAAGTTGGAATATAAATTTTCTAACAGAAAATGTACGCAAAATTTCTAAGAAAACTCTAAATTCCTTGCATAAGAGAATTTGAAATTTTCTTTTAATTATTATTAAAAAGTTCTTTATAGATGGAGTAGTTTTATTAAAATAAGCGAAACTTTTACGTTTCTCCCTTACAAGCTTTATTATACAAACACCACAATAGTGGTGAATAAGCTATGAAGTTTTTAAAAAACTTCCCACAAGGGGAGGTAGGGAGCAATTTCAGCCTCTCACAAACTTTCAAACCGAATTTAATGAAATTTAAAACATAGATAGAACCATATATATGGACACATAAGCATTATTTTCCATGGGTCCCGAATAGGGTGCACTCTAATCACTTCAATAATCACATTGAATCCTCTGAACATACCTCAAACTAAGTATAATGTGTGCAACCCACCACGATTTCTTCTTAATGTTTTTATTTCGTCTTTAAATAATATATTATTTTTCACAATTGTATCATTAACGAATTAGTTAAAGTATTTCTATCCATTTTTAATACTTTAAAGAAATATAAATTTGTTGGTGTGTTTTTTTTCCTTAATCAACTGTCATCGTAATCATCTGAAATGTAATGTAAACGGCTTTGATTAACTAAATCAACATTTTGATTAAACGCATTTATAAACACGAGTGTGAACATAGCATAAGACTAAAACCGTCTTGCATAGTTTGTCCTACACGCATAGAAAAAACATGTTTTAATATGGTCACCTCTAACAAAACAATTTTTAAAGAAAATTATAAACATATTATTTTTAATATAACCATATTATTGTCACCGACAATCATGTTATGGTTAAATTAGTCCTCCATTAATCAAGAATTGTCTTTACAGACAAATTTTGTACTAAAACTAGAAATATATTTTTTATATTGTTTTTAACTCTTAAGAATTTAACCATATTTTAGAAAATACTGAAAAAGGTGTTTTCGCTAAAACTTTTGTTCATATCACTAAAAAATTCATTTCTAGAAGTAAATACGGGTTTTATAAAATTTTGTTTTAACTAATATAAGTTATGTAGGCTCGGACAGAGCGGTAGCGAGTGTTTCTTATTTTGACGTGAGTACAGAAAGGTTAAGGAAAAGAAGAAAACAACACACTAGACTGTCCGTGAATCCTGGATTGGATTTTTGTTCACAAAAAAAATCTTATAGATACACGTATGAACTGTTTTTTAAAATAAGTAAAACTTCGTTTTGGTAAAGATTTAAAAAATTTAAATTTTGTTTATTATTTTTTTTACAGAACTCACTATTTTCCTACAACGTTATATATCAAAATTACTTTATTATTGAAATTTAATGCAATTGCTTCTTGCAGTTAAGGATATGATTGAACATTGTTTATTTTATGCATTTGAATATTTTCAAGAATGTTCATGTAAATTGATACATTTATTTAAATTGCGCATTCAAATGCATGCACATTTCCACATCAATTGAATAAATTGGCTTTATGAAAATGTTAAAAGGTTTCATAAATAATAAAAAAAAATGCTGTATATTTTTCATTTTACATTCAATTGATTTTTATAGCAAATATTTACAAGAAATAAATCAAGCAAAAATGTGTTTTATGAACTAATTTTATAAATTTATTAACAGTTAGCGTTTAATTTGTATTTTATATTTATTTTATATATTAATTAATAATTATAATTATACGTCAAGGTATTTATGTTAATTAGTTTAGTAGTCAAAGTTTTAGTCACCGAAAGGTCGTCAGCAATCCTTGGAACCACTGAGGGAGAGGCAGGGGAAAATCTATTATGGTTTAAGTACGATCTCTAGATCGAGTCTACCGAAGCGATAACAAGAGCAATCCAGCTCCCTCGGTAAGAGCGTCAACACAGTCTAAGGACAGTATGGCTTACGACGATACTGTAAGCTTAAGTGGCAAAGATGACACTTAGTCTGAATTCGGATTGATGGGTGACTTCTTTGATCACTTGGGTTAAATATTTATTGAGGACGTACTCCTGGAATCCGACCAAGAGAACGTCATCATAACAGTGGCCGCCAAAATGGTGCATTGTGAAGGCGGCTGGGGGGTTATTGATAGAGGATCTGGATAGAAAAGTTCGATTTAGTCTGCAAGACGACTGTAATGTTCTAATGGCTGACACTCGGCTACAAGGCGGTCAGCTAACTGGATTAGGTATTATCGTATATCGAAGGATGAATGTATATTTGCTGAAAGCCATATAGTTTACCTGCATAATGTCGGATGCCTTTCAATGAGATTTCGAAGGTAGCGCTAATGTTGGTACCAGGCAATGCGTTGGCCTTCCATTGGCTAACTGTAAGTCACTTATCAAGCGCGAGTCTTATAAAGTTGAGCCGATGGGATGGATTTTCGAATCCACCTGCTCGATATCCAGGGCAATATGGCGTGACTATAATGAACGGTTAATTAGCTCTCCACATAGCTTTAATAGGGAGCAGATTAGAACAGTGGTTTTTCAGTTGTGACTGGACACTGTCTTGTGGGGACTCATGCGTAAAGAATGGGTCTGGGATTCAATGACTACTGCAGAAGTTGTCATGACGAGGAGGAAGAGAAAACTATTTTTAATTTTCTATGTCAATGCCAGGAGTTCGGGGAGTTCGGGAAAATCGCCTGCTTGCAGGATCTATCTGGGATAGAACTAGGGCTGCTTAGAAAGACGAATTGGTTGAATTCTACAGTGACGCATACTGCGTAGCTGCTCTGTAGGATAGACATTGGCGCTGGGTATCACAAAGGGACAAGTAAAGGCCCAAAATGAGATGTCTCACGATGGCTGTTCAAGGAACCTAGCATAACCTTATTAGTTAATTCTTCATCTTTATCTTTTTTATTGCACATAAATAAATAAAAACACTTTAACATCCGTTATTTCACACAGTTCTATATGGTTACAAACTTAGCCACAATAAGACTCCATTTAATCTTACATGTATATATAACTGGCTAGCATGATTAAAATAATTATGTCTATATCCAAGGCGAATGGAATACCATGTAAATTGGCTATTCAAACCCCAAGTGTAAACAATTATTCATGTTTTCATTTGGCTTTCATTAAAATTCTAAAAACCGGAAGATATGGCAAGTGAAATGGGAAAATAATAAAATAAAATTTAGCAAACAATAAGAAATTCTTTCAAAACGAACATTGTTACATTGTTTTTTTCATACACTCACAATATTCTGTACGTAAAATTAACTGAAATTGTAATATAAAATAAATGAAAGTTCAATTAAAAACCGGTCTACCTATTTTTCATTTATTTTTAACAAAAAGTTCATTTAATTTTTAGTGTCAAAAATTCAACACCATATTCAGTAAAAACGATTAAATATTCAGGGTGCTACAGGCAAACCTGCATCACACCAATGGTGCGTCGGCCACACTGTGCAGGATCTTTGCCGAAGAAAACATCGGTCTTGCGCTTTTGCAGGAGCCATGGATCAATAGTGGCCAGATCCGGGGACTACAATCCCAATCAAGTAAGCTGATTTATGATCGGTCAGTGGACAAGCCGCGCGCAGCGCTGCTTGTCGACAATTGTGTTGACATAACCCCATTGACTAATTTTATTTTCAGAGATCTAGTGGCAGCACAGATAAATATACCCACTGAACGGGGGTCGTCGGAGATCGTCGTTGCGACGGCCTATTTTCCCGGCGAAGAGGATGTAGCCCCACCAAATGAGGTGGCGGACCTGGTGCTGTACTGCGGTATGCATGGAAAGCAGCTTATCCTGGGCTGCGATGCCAATGCCCATCACACCGTTTGGGGAAGCAGCAACATCAACAAAAGAGGTGAGTTACTACTGGAGTATCTGGTAGGTACGAACTTAGACATAGCAAATGTCGGCTGTAAGCCGACCTTTATTAATGCGATCAGGGAGGAGGTATTAGACCTTACACTGGTTAGCGGCGCTTTGCGCGATTCAATTCGTAACTGGAGGGTTACGGATGAGGCCTCGCTGTCGGACCATCAACATATTAGGTTTGACATACCGGGGGGGGAGGATTTGCGTAGAGGCGCTTACAATCCCAGACGAACGGACTGGAATGAGTTCAGGTCCCTTGTGAACCGGAAGGCTGAGCTCCTGATGACAGATATCGGGTCTGTTGATGAGATTGAGCTAGCAGCCAACCTTGTTGAAGAAACATTGCTCTCCTCCTTTCGAGGAAGCACGACATTGCGACCCTTAAGCTCCAGCCGCAGGACTCCATGGTGGAATGAGACGCTCGAGCAGAAGCGGAGGCATGTCAGGAGGTTATTCAACAAGGCGAAACGGACCAAAAACTGGCAGGAGTACAAAGGTGCCCTAACGGAATATAACAAATCCTTACGTAAATCCAAACGGGATTCATGGAGGAACTTTTGCAGTAGTGTCGCGGGCCTCCCTAGCGCGGTAAGACTTCACAGGGTAATGACCAAGGGACACTCAAATGGAGTGGGTCTGGTGGAGGGGACAGATGGTTCCTTCACGACAAACCGCAGGGAAACTTTGGAAACCTTGCTGAGGGTACACTTTCCGGGCTCAACTGTTGTGGGTGATACTGGGCACACAAACGTCGAGGCGGCGATCCCGGGGACTCGCCGGGCAAATGGGTTGGCCGGTAGGATTTTCGATGAGGATAGGGTACGGTGGGCAATTGGCTCGTTCGGCCCATTCAAGTCACCAGGAGGTGACGGAATCTTCCCTGTATTGTTACAGGAGAGTCTTGATATGATAGTAGGGCCTTTGATTGGACTCTTTAGGGCAAGCTTCACCTGGGGATACATTCCAACCACTTGGCGTACGGTCAGGGTTGTATTTATTCCCAAAGCTGGCAACAGGCCGCTGGAGAAGCCGAAATCCTACAGACCTATCAGCCTTACTTCATTTCTGCTCAAGACTGTTGAGCGGCTACTGGACCTGCACATTAGGGAAAAACTGCAGGCTTCCACACCACTGCACCGAACGCAGTTTGCTTACCAAAAGGGTAAGTCAACTGAGGTGGCATTGCACCATTTGGTTGCGCAGATAGAAAAGGCACAACGTAATGGGGAGATCGCATTGTGTGCATTTCTTGACGTGGAGGGTGCCTTTGACAACACGAGCTACGGTTCTATTACGGATGCTCTGGCGCGGAAGCGGATAGACGAGCTCACGGTCAACTGGATCGGGGCTATGTTGAGGGGAAGGAAAATTACTGCCTCCTGGAATGACACTAGTGTCAGCATCAGTGCTGTTAAGGGTTGTCCACAGGGGGGGGTGCTGTCACCTTTATTATGGTGCCTGGTGATTGATGATCTGCTGGTCAAGCTCGAGGGATATGGCCTTCGGGCCATTGGCTATGCAGACGACCTGGCAATAGTGGTGACTGGAAAATTCGAGAGCACCATCACAGAGGTGATGCAGGGTGCTCTCAATAGGGTTCTTGGATGGTGCCATGAAAGGGGATTGAGCATCAACTCTAACAAGGCGGTCGTGATACCGTTCACGAGGAGGTACAACTACAGGCTTGAGAAGTTAGTAGTGGACGGATTTGAGGTTGAGTATTCCAATGAGGTCAAATATCTGGGAATTGTTCTGGACAGACGGCTCAATTGGAACTCGCACTTGGATCAAACCCTCGGAAAGGCAGTTAGGGCCTTCTGGGCATGCAAGAGCTTTTTTGGGAGAACTTGAGGTTTTAGTCCAGGTATGGTAAAATGGCTATACTTTATGATGGTCAGACCGATAATCACTTACGGATCATTGGTATGGTGGCCTAAGATTCGGCAGGAGACTGCGGTGAGGAAGTGCAACAAGCTGCAACGGATGGTGTGTCTGGCTCTAACGGGGGTAATGCGCACATGTCCCACGGCAGCACTTGAGGTTATAGTGGGCATATTGCCACTACACATCCATATAAGGAGGACTGCTATGTCCGGTCTCCTTAGGATCAAGCTAGCATCGGGACTTGCTGAGGTCCAGGGGCATGCTTGCTTGATGGACGTGGCTCCGGGTCTATCTGTCTGTACAAGGGCAGACATAATCACCACGGAACTGGTCTTCAACAGAAGGTTCAGGGCAATCTTTCCGGACGAAAGGTCCTGGAGTGTTGGGAATCCATGTCGGGGAAACCGTGAATTGCACTGGTATACTGACGGGTCTAAATCGGAGCACGGAGTGGGTGCAGGGGTCTTTGGACCTAATACACGACTCTCGATGGCAATGGGCGAATCACCGAGTGTTTTTCAAGCCGAGATTTTCGCCATTGATATGTGCTGCAGCAACATTCTTGATAGGGGAATGGTTGGTGGCGGTAATGTGATCTTTACTGATAGCCAAGCGGCCATCAAAGCACTCTCTTCTTGGAGAATGTCCTCGAAGCTGGTGGCGGAGTGCCGTGGAAAGCTACAGGAGCTGGGAATAAGGAGCAGATTGACGCTCTGCTGGGTGCCGGGGCACTCAGGGATCCCGGGTAATAAAATGGCTGATGAACTGGCCAGGGCTGGCTCTAGCGCGCAGATGGTGGGTCCCGAGCCCTTCTGTGGACTAAGTTGGGCAGGGGTTCAGTCCGTCATGGAGGACTGGGCTCTGGGCGAACATAGAGGATACTGGGTATCGCTACCGGGAATGCGTCAGGCAAGGAGATTTATCTCTCCCGGAAGAGTAATGAGGACGAATGGTCTCGGCAGACAGGATCTGCGACTGCTGGTGGCCTACTTGACTGGTCACCACGCGGTCAAATACCACCTTTATCGGATGGGCCTGGCTGAGGATCAGGAATGCAGACTATGTCTAGACGGGGACGAGACGACTGAGCATGTACTGTGTGACTGCCCGGCGCTGGCATGGGCCAGGAGGAGGCACTTGGGGCATGGTACAATGTGTGCGTCCCAAATCGGTGATATACCGGCAAAGGCCCTGGTTGGGTTCCTATGGGAAGCAGAGGGTCTTTTGGCCAACTAAGGGGAGTGGGTACAATAGACCTAATCTGGTCGCGGTACCTGTCACTGTGGGGAAACCTCCCCGCTCCATCGTACAAAAAAAAAAAAAAAAAAAAAAAAACAATGTTTTCAGTAAAATGATTTGGCCGATTTTTGCTTCATATAGGGAATTATTTAAGTACGAAATATACGTACGTAACCTATTCAAGTTAATTTAATTGAAATTATTATCTAAAATTTTCCATTTAGGGGAATTTTTTCAAAATACGTTAAATTTGGGTTGCTTTAAAATTTTTTTTTGGAAGGAGGAAAAAAATATCCGCTTTGTTTTTTCGCTGCTTTAATCGTATAGCTTAAAAGCAAAAAAGGCTTATAATTTAAAAAATGTTTATCACAACAATTTATCTTTCACATAAATTGCATGCAGTTCTTTAGGGAACAGAAAAATAAAAGAAGAAAAAATTACAAACAATTTTTTAAGAAAAAAAGCACAATAAATGAATGCACTTTAAAACAGTTGATAAGATTTTTTTAACAAAAGGATATATGAAATTTCTAGAAATAATAACGTGTATGAAAAGAACATGATTCTTTATGCACTTTAATGCAGAAGGAAATAAAACGAAATTATTCTCTAAGTATAAAACCCAGCAAAATGTTTAAAATGTAAAGGAACAAAATAAATATTTTAAGATATTCAGCACAATTAAGAATAAAAATTCCCTGGGAGTTTTTTCCCTTCTCCCATTTTTCATATTTAAATTCAATTGTAAAAATGGGTAAGGAAAAAACAAAAAAGCAGAAGTAAATGTCGAGTAGTAAGGATCAATATGGTATCCTTTTGATCTAGTCTGATATATATTTCTTTTTAAAATTTTGAATTTTCTTTTTTTCCATCAGGAATAAAAGACATTTTCTAAACAATGTACTTGTTATAATACTTTAGTCGACCTTTTATATATATTTTAATGTGAATAAAAAATTCCCATTATGATTACACATTAAAATAAATATTTAAAATCAACTTAATTTTTATAACACGTACATCAATTTAGAAAACAACAACAGTTCGCTCGGAAAAATAAAAATCAAAAAATTACTTTTATTTTGGTAAAAAAAATATAAAACAAATTATTTTATCTGACTTTAGCGAAAAAATTAATTGTTATTACGGTCCCTGAAGTAAAAACAAAATAGTTTGAGTCTTTAAAGTGACTTGAGTCTATGTAATCTAAAAGAAAACATGTGAAATTTACTTTAAAATCGGCAATATGTAGTGACCCTGGAAATAATATTGGACTACCTGATCTATTTTAATCAAATGGACTTCTCCATGAACTTGCCCATTGTAAACCAAGCATGTACCATGTCATTGTTAAAAAGTGTTTGTAGTGAGACGACATGTCTTCGTTTTTTAACGACATGTTTAGGTTTTTAAACGACTTCAAAACGAACCCTCTTGAAAATACCATGGAGTAATTATAAGACTACTCCTTTGTAATCCAAAGCTGGGTTAAATGGTCCTGCCTTAGGACATCGTAATGTTAAATAGTCCATGTTTTTTCCATACGTTTGGGTTGCTTTTGGACTAGTCCTAGTCTCTTGTGGCCTACATTTAACACGCGTGTTTGGACTAGTCCTATTATTTTCAGGGCAGTACCAAATAAAATTTTTTCTTGAAGTGTTGGTGTTTTTGTATGTTTTGTTATAATTAAACATGCCATTTATAATGCCATATTTTCCTTATAATCAGTGTTCGAAATAAGCCCTAAATATCGCTCCTTAGTGTTCGGTTTGGTAGATTTGTGGAAAACACAAACGCTAATAGTGTTTGTGAAGAATATCATTAACAAAAATAACGTTTCCTTGTTTGTCATCTTTCGAACACAAAAATAATACCGTTCTTATCCAACTCAACAAAAAATGAGAACATTTAATTCCGTTCTGTTTTTTAGGACATTATAAAACATTAAATTATAAAAAAGCCAACCAATTATAGGGGAATGTAAGAAAAAGATAAGCCCATTGTTTATTGTTGGTGTTTTGTTTCAACTTTGATATTGTCACAAGAACAACTTTGAGTGTTTATAATTCTTATTCGCTTGAAGGTTTTGTATAATATTTTTAGCTTTTCTTAAATCTTTGATGATCTGGCCTTCGGAACCAGTGAAATGCGCATAGAAGATAGCTATCCCTCAACAATAAATTTCAGTGTATTTTTCACATATGATAAATTGGGAATGTAGCACGTCATACAGAAATCTTATTAATAATTAAAATATAATGTTTGTCTACAGTATCACTACAATTGTCCGAAGAACAGAACACTATATAATGTCCGCCTCTTTCTTGAAAATAGTTACGAACGGTATTAAGTTTTGTGTTAGTCTACAAAAACACTAAAAAATATATATTGTTCCTGGGTGTTATAATGCTATTTAATTAAGCGAATTGAACAAAGTAAAAAAAAATTATATTAAGCTTAGTCTAGACGTTATGTTGAATCAGCAAATGTATGCTTACACACATTTGCTTAAAAATAATAGCAAATACCTCTATCAGCATATGCAATATGTAAGGTGTTTAGACGATATGCTGAAAATACCAAAATTTTCAAATTCGTCATATGCCAGCAAATTATATTTCCACATATAAGTTAGCATACAATTTTATGTCTAAACGATATGTTGAATTTTGTATGTTTATATGTACACATGTATTGCTAAGTTTATAAGCACCACTTATTCGCAAATAAATATATTGCAAGTAGAGAAAATTGCCGCATAAACAGTTAATTAGATTTTTATTTGCGAAATGCCAACTCACGAAAACAATTCCTGATTAACGACACTATTTGCAAATAAGATTAAAAGCATTGTCACACTTTTAACCGTTTTACGTTTTTATTTCGATTTGGCACATTCATACGACAACAAGGGTACAATTATTCAAAATTATGGAAATAAAATTTACAAATACACATAAAATTTTAATTTTTTTGTTACAAAAAAATCTCACCTTTCTTGGTATGAAGGTAGTGGTTGTGATATAATGTGCCCAGTGGGTCAAAAGCAGAACTGGCGCTGTTACACGCAGAGAAGAAATATGGTTGGGCATGTTTACGGCAACAACACTATATTAAATGTAACAATATATTGTTGTCGTACACAAATATTTGTTATTTTTATTTAATATTAACAATATTATAGTTACTGTAAACATATCAATGTTTATCGCAATAATAAATTTGAGTATTGTTGACCGAAAAATAATTATTTTTCTTAAAACTAAATAATGATAACTTTCAAAACATATAATATTACTCACAACCATATCATGATATTTAATAGCCATAACATGATAACTTTCTACACATTCATCATATTATTTTTAAGATGCAATCAAATTATTTTTACTCTAATAATATTATTTTAGTGCCATTTGTAAAATAATTTTGTAGCAGTTGTGTCGTTTATTTTATATGTGAGAGGTTAAGCAATTTAAAAATAAATTCCCATAAAAAAAATAAGTTTACAGAAATTAAAAACATTAAAATATTAGCGGAGTACATTCAGTTTAGTGCTTTAATAGTGCAAATGGAAATTATTGTAGTTTTTTTGTAAAATCCAACAACAACAACAACAATTTTATAAAAGTGTTACGATAATTCTGTGGTTTTCATGGCCAACCGCGTATGTCTTAAAACAAATTTTTCAGGAGAGCCGAAAAACCATTCTAGATCAAACTTAAGGCTAGGTATTGTACTTTTTAAACTTTGTCATTACGTTAAAAAATCGGAATTTATCCATCTTTTTTAAAAAATTTTATAAACATGTAAATAGCGTTTAAAATTAGGCAACATCTTAAAATCGGAAAAATGGGCATACCCGATTGCCCATAAAAACCACAGATTTTGCATTTGCTCTTTTGCAAGCCTTATATTAAACTCCGCTATTTGATTTACATTAAGAAAAATTGTTAAAAGCCACAAAATAAAAAATCGATGCAAAGAAATTTTCATTTATTTTATATTTTTATGACATTTATGAAAGGTGCTGGCTGTATCATAATATGATTGCTTCTAAATTTATTATGATTTATATGATAAAAATATGATTGCTTCTTAACTTATTATGATTAACATGACAATAATTTGATTACTTCTAATCTTAGTATGACTAACAGAATAATAATATGATTAAGGGAAAAATATTATGATGTAATATTACGAGTATATTTAGTCATAATATGATTCAATAATAATCTTAATATGGTGACTACAATCATGAATCTTATCATAATATGTTCCGCTTAGAATATGTTTACCACAACCATGTTTTTTCTTTGCGTGTAGATAAACCAAACGTTATGTTACGGTACCCAAATTAACAGAACCTGCCAGAAGCACGTCTTACCCTAATTAAATTGCGTGAGACGGGTCCCAGTCTTAGCCGCTAGCTTCAGTAGTTGGAGAGGTTATTGACCCACGTCAAGCAAACCAACCATAACTATCATTATTGTTACAGAGTTCCGGTTTAAAAGTTGATGCTCACAGTTATGGAAAAAAACTATTAGCTATTGATTGTCCAAACATAAGAAAAAAATCGAGGCAATGATGTTGCTACCAATTGAGTTTACCCTCCCTAACCATTGTTCTTCCAAACACTAAATAAAATCAAAGAAGAACCCGAACGCAAAGATTAACTTCATTTCAACCCCAAAGGATTAGTACGAAAGGTTTTATTCCAACAATATGTTTATTTCAAATATTAACTATTTTTATAAAAATAATTAGAATTGTGGTTATTTTGTTGAACTATTTATGGTTTTTAATCCAAATTTTTAATTTTTAATCAGGCTTAAAGTTCATCAAATTTAATTTTCATTAAATTATTTTTATGAAGAAAGGAATTTTACAATATGAAAATAAAATTTAATAAAAATTAAATTGAAAAAAAAAACTTTCCAAAATTCGCTTTAGAAAACTAATCAGTAAAAGAGTTAAAAATGAATGTCAAATTAAAAATTTTCAACAAATAAATCAATTGTTCATAACTAAGTGGTTAACCTGATCGAGAATCAATGAATACCGAAAAATATAGTGACTTTTAAATTTATTATTCTTCACCATGTTTTGATTAAGTTTTCATAAATTGAGTTTAATTAAATATATATTTATTTCTTTTACGCATAGAGCCCATTTTGACGGGGAAACATTTTGTTTGGTAGCAAATTACAGGTGGGGAAGAGAGAATATTTTTTGTGTTCGGCGACACGCTTTGTTCTAATTTTCTTTGTTGACATTTACTTTGTTGTTTGAGAAAAAAACAACAATATTAACAGAATGTTTCTGGCAACATGTTCGCCGTGTGACCGCGAATGAAAAAGCAAAAGAGAATTCCAGATGTTTTCTTTCCAAATCGTCTAAACTCGGACCTACAAATGGCTGTAGGAAAAATCGCCCAAAGAAAAATGGCAAAAAAAAAAAAATGAAGAATCGCCCAATAGAACATGAAAAATTACCCAAAAAGTTATATATGAAATTTTGCCCAAAAGAAACGAAAAAGGGCCCAAAAAAAAAGAAAAATTACCCAATTTGCAAAAAATTGTTTATTATTCATATACATTTAGTTACATACAAATGTAAGTTTTTAGGTGGGGTGTCATAAAGCCATAGGACATAAAGCCATATGGCGTTAAGTCCCATTCCATTGAGACATTAGGGCATATGTCATTAAGACTCAATATAATGAGACTTAACGCCATTAATTTTTTTCCGATAATGAGACATAAATCCACATTTTTTAAAGGATTTTCTCCTCTTTGATAAAACAAGTACCAGCTTCGCTAACAAAAGCTTCTCTTAGATAGAATCCATGGGCACTATGACACTGGACGTTATGACATGCTACCGTTTAAACTCTCCCTTTATAAATACCGTTTAAAATGTTTAACAATTTTAAGAAATTGCAAATAATTGAAAATGAAATAATTCATACAAAAAATTAAATAACTCCCACAGCAAATGAAATAACACCGAAAACCAAAATAAAATGAAATAACTCCCACGTTTATTTTTTCGGGGACTTTTTTCATTTGGATTTTATTGTGAAATAACTCCCAGACAAAAAAATGAAATAACTTCCAAAAAAAAATAAAATAAAACCGAGAGCTATTTCATAATGAAATTACTCCCACTTTTGCATGAAAAATTGTTGGGTCTAAAGATTTTGACGAAATTTTAATAATGAAAAATGGCCCAAAAAAATGGGCAATTTTTCATACAACATTTTTGGGTGATTTTTCATTATGAAATTTATAAAAACGAAAAATCACTTAACAATTACGAAAAATAGCCCAACAAATTTGGGTAATTTTTCATATGAATTAAGGCCCAATTTTACATGCAATTTTTTTGGGCGATTTTTCATTTTTTTTTTTTTGCCATTTTTTTTTGGGCGATTTTTCCTACAGCCCCTACAAATAATGATTTTGAGTTGTGATCATTTCATTTTACTTATTTATCGATTTTCTTTATTTAATATTTAAAATTTATTTAGTGATCATGTTTATTTTGTTATTTATTGGAAAAAAAATCAATTCTGAAGAAGAAGAAAAAGAAAAGAAAAACTTCGTTATTAAACTTAATAAAGCAAACCACTTAAAATTGAAAAATTACATGCTTAAAATTATATAATTATTAAAATTAAAATTTTTAATTTATTGATAATTATTTGTATTCACTATATTTTCTTAAGAAAAAACAAACATTGATTTTTGAAGAAAAAAATAAGGTTTATCAGCCTTGTTGGTTCAATTTTTTCTTTTAATAAAGTTGAACCACCAAAACTGATGCACCCAATTGATGAAAGAGAATATGTACATATGTAATACACTTACTTGCAGTGGCGTTGAAAAGCTTTCCAAATCGCCGCTCTCTTCGTTGCTCTTTGTGGTTCTTAGTTGAATATTTTCTTTAATCCGTTATCCTTTTTTTTGCAGTTCTTTAAATTGTTTTTTTTCACTTTTTTCTTAATTTTTTCCCCCTCCTCAAAATTGTAATTCTTTTATTTATGTATAACAGTGATACGACAGTTTTTTGCATATAATTTATACATATTTCTTTTCTCAAAAATTTCAACTTTACGGAATTTTATGTATGTAATTCTTTTTTAATTTTAAATATTAAATTTACATTCGTAAACGTCAACAATTTGTTAAACGTCAACACCCGCGGTTTTAATTAGTTGACGTTTTCCCGAGTGCACTGTATGTATATATTAACCGTATTTTTTATTGTAACTGATTGCGTTACACTATTCTATAACAACCCGGTAAATTGACATTATTCATAATTCTTACTTTATCAAACATGTGAATTTAATTATACGACTTTAATATTATTTTAATGCAACTAACTTGAAATTTTTTCTTTTTTTTAATTTAATTTAATTATCTGCTTTCTGCAATATTTAATTTTTTCCAGGAACAAACTATTTTTGACACCTCTCTTTCACTTCACAAAAATAACTGGCTTTTTAACAGATTAGTTGTTGCGTCAGAGTCTTAGCACAATTCTTCTTTGTGACGATTTTCCTTAAATTGGAGACTAGCTGAGAATCCCTCTCCCAAAAAAATTATGTGTATCTATCGAAAAAACAAATCATAGTTTTTGTAATTCCCATGCCTATTTGTTGTAATTAATAATTTTAAATATGATTTTTATCTGATCTTGAATTTTGAAGTGTTGTAAGGACGAACGTTAACAATTTTTACACCAAGGTTCTATAATCTGCAGAAATTAGGGATTATTATGTTTCCTTGAATTAAATGAAGAACCTTGCTTTTTTCTTTCAATTAAAAATTTGATAATTTTACAGAATCTTGTAAGCTGGTTTTTTTGAAAGTAAACCAAAAGGTTTTTTGTAATCTAAAGATTATTAATATAAAAATTCACTAGGACTCACTGAAGAAAATTGTAATAATTACCTGACAATTTTATTACTTTCAATATACCCTCTTACTGGTTACAAAATCGCACCGTCTTTCTTAAAAATTCTATAGCCTTGTATGTTCTAAGGTTGGTGGTTAAAAATGAAAAGAATGATGCCGTCTTATTTTGGCCCTAACTTACTTCTTTGAAATTCAATATGGTAGGTTCTTTAGCTAAATATATTGGAAATGCTTGAAAGTTGGTGAACCGTTAACAAATAATAATGTTTAAAATTTTTAGTTTAATAAAATGATAACTTAAATATTGTTTTAGCTAATGTTATGGGTGACTTTTTGCAAATTTTGAAAACAAATACGAAAAGGGATATTCAGATATTACAAAAGTGTGTGAAGATAAATATGTTTCGACGTAACGCTTACGTCACTACATATTTAACTCTGGATGGAATGACGTAACGAAATAATTAAATAAGTCATATTTAACTATCGCATATTTAAATGCCATAGTATCAGATATTTTTAAACTGGGCTTAAATATAAGATGTAGTTGTCTTAATGAAAAATACTTTAAAAAATGCAGAAAAAATATCCAAAAAATTTATTAATTATTTCCTACTTATTTCTATGGACAAATTAAAAAAATCGAACAAAAATAAATTGGAGTTGTCACATCCTTCAGTGTCACACATAAATTCTAATGGTACCCACATGCCTGAATTGTATTTGCGATTTTTTTTTATTAGTTCAAAATTTAACTTTGAAATTTTTTTGTGTTCACTATGGGATTTTGCCCATATTTGGACAGATCTTTCGTTGTCGTTCATCCGGACCGTATGGATAATGAGGACTAGGGATCACACTATCATTCTGTGGTATCCACATGCCTGAATTGTATTTGTGATTTTGTTTTAGGCGTATTGCAATAACCCTCCGATGAGTGACAGTTCTGAACTTCACGGCCGTGTGAAAAGGTCCCTACGGACCTTTTTTGTAAATCATGTTTTTTTCATATAAAAAATTTTTTTTTGATGTTTTTTTTTTGTTTTTATTGTTTATAACTAAATTCTACATACAATTTCAATTTTCAATTTTTATTTTAATCTATTTTTATACTACTAGCAATAAACCAGTTCTTAGAATTTTTTGTTCTTAGTATTTTGTTTTTAGTATTTTTTGTTTTTATCACCATCCCTAATGTCTTTGAGTTTAGGTCTTTGTGTTCAGAACAAAAAAATTATAATGATGCCCAAAATTCAAAAAATTTTATATGAAAATTTCCTCAACGCAAGGTGAAGTGAACAACAAAATTACCCCCTTAATTTTCACACACAAGGTCCCTTTCTCGGAGAAGGTCACATATATATTTTAAATACATTATTTCTAGTCCATAACCTGTTTTTCGAAATTTGTTATGATATCTGAGATACTAGGTTAGGTTAGGTTAAATGGGCAGCCGTCACGACGACGACTCACTTGGGTCCTTATAGCGGTCCCTTTGTGATACCCCTAGCCAGTGACAGGAGTCAGCCAGTATCCACCAGACTATCTCTAGGGGTCACTGCAGCCTCGAACCACGCCGACTCCCTGCAGAACAGGGAGATCGATTTCAGTCCCACATTGGACATGTCGTTTATACATGGAAATTCTGGTCTCCCGAAATGCCTAAACCTAATGCTCCCCAGACCGGGGCATTGGCAGAGTAAGTGAAACACCGTCTCCTCCTGCTCCTCATCATGACAACTCCTACAGAAGTCATTATACACAAGACCCATCCTCCTAGCATGAGTCCCTATTACCCAGTGACCCGTTATGACCGATATCACCGTCCTCATCCGGTCCCTTCCGAAACCGAGTAGTACGCGCGTTCTCGCCGCGTCATAGCCAGGCCATAGAACCCTGGCCATCAAGCAGGTATGCTCCCCCTGCCATGTCCCCTGAGCCTTTCTGTACGACTCTCGTCTGATGAGAGTCTTGCAGCGGGCCATTGAAGTGCCAATCAGGCCGTCGACGAATATGTCGTCCAAGAGACAGCCCCGTTTGGGCAGACCGTCCGCAGTTTGGTTGCCCAGGCATCCACTGTGCCCCGGTGCCCATGTCAGCGTTAACAAAGATGTCGTAAAGACACCAGCCAGAGCTGCAATAGAAGCCTTGCTGTCTGTAAATATACATATACCTCTCGATATACGATAGTACCTCACCCAGTTTGCCACCCGCCTTATGGCAGAGATTTCCGCCTGTAGCACACTACTGCCATCTGGCAGCCTAAAAGATACCTTAATGTCCAATTCACATCGTCAACACCCAACTCCCTCATTGACTCCAAGATGGAGTTTGGTCTGACATTGTTGAAAGCTCCCTCAATGTTCAGAAAGGCCACAAGTGAGCATTCCCGAAATTCAAGGGATTTCTCAATGTAGCCGGCCAGTGAGTGAAGCGCCGTCTCTACAGATTTGCCCTTGGTGTAGGCATGCTGCGATGAAGAGAGCAAATGTCTAGGAAAGGACATCCTTAGATGAATATCAATGACCCCCTCAAGGGTCTTGAGAAGAAACGACGACATGCTGATTGTCCTGTAGTCCTTAGGCCTGGTGTGGGATGCTTTACCTCCCTTTGAAATGAAAACAACCCTACATCCAGTCCATCGGGTGGGAACGTACGAGAATCTGATACATTCCGTATAAATAGCGGACAACCAAGGAATCAGAAGCCCGGCATTCTTTTGAAGGTCGGCCAGAATAATACTGTCCGGACCAGGTGCCTTAAAGGAGTCAAAGTTCCTTATTGCCCAATTGAGCCTATCATAATACAGAGAAATGGACATGGGTCCAGGCTCTGATAAGCAATTGATCTTCCGTGGTGTTGGAAGGGTATGTGTCAATTAACATTCAGCGTCTCCTGACTATTCGAAGTCCAGCTACCATCAGCTTTCTGAATGTAGCTAGGGACAGCCGGGCAAGAAGCCATTATCTTGCGCAATCGGTTTGTCTCAGAAGAGCCTTCCACGCCGCTGCAGAAGTTCCTCCAGGCATTCCGTTTCGCCGATCTGATTAAATTATTAAACATATTCAATGCCGACTTATATTCCGCCCAGTTTCCCAGACGTTTAGCCATATTGAATAACCTGCGACAATCCCTACATGATTGTGCAACCATGGTGGCTTGCCTCCCTCCTTACTAACTACTGGCCTACAGGTCAGTGTCGTAGCCTGACGCAGTGCCTCCGATAGGAATTCCACTGCAATTTCAGTCTCCGTAATGCCATTAATGCCCAGAGAGTCAGCGAGTAGACTAGCCTGATAGTCCCACTTCGTTCTTCTCCTATTCACAAAAATGCACACCCCCAAGGGGAGTGAACCTAATTGAAACTCAACATACCTGTGGTCCAAAAAGGTACAGTCACTTGAGACCGCCCAGTTACTTATTAAGTCGGAGTGTTCCGAGCTGACCAATGTCACATCGAGAACCTCCTGCCTATTAGCTACAATGAACGTATGTAGGTTCCGCGCCTATGATACCAGGAATTAATTTTGCTCCATATCAATTATTTTAAAGTTTATCAAGTATTGTTATACGCCACTATTTGGCGAATGCAGCTAATTCCTCATACAAAAAAGTACAAAATAAATTTTACTCTTGATTTGCTTCATTGCCGTAAGAAAAAAATGAAGTAAAAGCGAAAGCAAAACAAAATGAAAAGGAGAAAATAAAATTAATTTTTGCTTCGCTTCGTTGCCATTAGAAAAACAGTAGCGAAAGCAAAATAAAATGCGAAAAACTCAATATCCATCACAATATGCAGCACAGAAATATACTTTTTAAAATTAAATTTATAAAAGTGGCGTGTGCGGCACAAAACAATAATTTCCACGTTCAATAAATAACTATTAACTTTTAAGTTCACCAAAAATTTACATTTTTAACATATGGGGGATTTCATGACAAAAAACCTAATTTTGAAATCGATGTCTTCTGATTAGGATAAAATGTTGCTAACACCAAGAGGTATTAAGTTACATGGATGACAAAGAACACCTGTTTGGCCAAAATGTCAAATTTTGACCCCCTAACTAAGATATTTTTTTAACCGATCTTGTTGAAAATTTGTGTCTAAACTACTATCGACTGGACTTACCTTGGTGCAAATTTCATCCAAATCGGAAGACATCGATTTTAAAATTGGGTCACTTGACATGACATCCCCCATATGCCAAAAGCAGTGGTAATAATACAAAAATTCTATGGGGTAATTTTCAAAAAACTTTTTGGCATACGCACCAAACACATAACGATCTGACAAAATTTCGATGTCTAGTGCGTCATTAGATGCCGTATATTTGAGAAAATTATTGCAAGGGCTTGGTTTTATGGAAGATTAAAAAGTGGTGCTTTAACGGCCAACATCACCAAGTTCTATCAGTTATAACTGTCAAAACATAATGTTAACTGAAAGTTAAAGTGAATGAAAGTGAATTGACCGTAAATGTTGACAATCAAGCTTCATTAGTGTTGGCCGCAAATCCAATTAATGATTATTGAAATAAGCATATTCACAGTGCTACCACCATGTCGTTGTTTTACCATGAACTTGAATAGACTTTTTTTAATTCAATAACCTTTAATATCTTTCCTTGTTTCAAATTTATTATTCCTTTATTTTTAATAATTAATATCAAAATTTAATCTTTTTCTGCTTTTCAGAAATATGAAATATTACACCATTATTAGTTGAACTGTTATAGAAATACAAGAAACAAATTTTGCTGGGCAAAAAATTAAAAAAAAATCCGATACTTTAACTCAGCAGTATGCCTCATAAAAACTAAAATTGTTGCTAATACGGAATAGTGACAGGTCATAGAACAGAACTAGAACCGAAAGTTGAAATTTAACAAAACAAAAGTATTGTTCACTTCCTGTGAATCCACTTTGAACGAACATTTCGTCAGTTTAACTTATATTTTAAACAAAATTATAGTTATATCTTTTTTAGTGTTTTTTTTTTTAGTTAAGTTTAACTGTCATTTCAAATGTTACTATTACGTTTTATATTTATTCGTTTTTCGATTTTTTAAGTCATCATGTAAATGCTAAAAGATTTTCGTAGCAACTTTTAAGGGAAATTAAAAGAAGACATTTTTTAAAATCACCGTATAAATGCCGCCTAATTAAAAAAATAATAAATTGTTTCCATATTATGATTATTATGTTTAATTATCACTCGTTTTTTCGAAGTTTTAAAACAAAAACAAAAAAAATATACTTTGATATAAATATCTTAATATATAAACTAAGATTATTTCTTCCACTAAACAAAAAAAAAATCAAAGCAAGAATAAAAAAGACATGTCTCAAAAGTCATCATGTAAATGTGAAAACATTTTGGTGGTAGCTTTGAAAAAAAACTAAAAATACTTATTTTAAAAATCATTATATATATGCCGCCCATTTATTTACCCAACTTGAAACTCGAATTTTACGTTTTTGCTTCAAGGGAAAAAGCTTGACTGTTGAATTTTTGTAGGGTACACAAATGGTTTAAGAAGGAAGGCACGTAGAGTAGATGAGCCTTTATGTATTTGCTTTTTTTTGAAACTCTAATCTTAGGATTTTAACGTAAGCATTCTATTCTAGTTGGGTTTTCTTTAAACAAAGTGTTCATATAAAAAGTGCAACATTAGATTAATTTTCTACTCTTGAATGCTTCATCTCAACAAAAACAGCTTAATGGGCTCGTGCTCTTTTGTAGGAAGAATGGAAACTAGACAGCAGAAAAAAAACAGCATAAAAGCAAACAATATTTTTTTGTTTCAAAGGTGCGATAGGAAAAAAAGGAAAGAAGAATTTGGTCTTCAATGAAAATGAGGAAAAAGGGCTATTTATTTCATTATTAAAACAACAATGAGAAGCACATATTGATGATGAGTTGTTGGTCTAAATATTGAAAATGTCAGAATTTTGTCTAAAGATTCGTCTGGAAAAAAGTTACACCAACTAGGTAGCTGTTACACGCAGATACGTATAAATTAATACACTATGTCCGATACTAAATAATGATTGCAAGAAATACGAAAATGCATGCAACAATAAAAAAGGTGCAAAACATGCATGTAAACTTTCTATGAATTTAAGGAAGAACTTGGTTCTTTTCTTTTTAGTTTTAATTAAATTTTCCAATTTTTATGTTAAGCCCAGTGTTGCAAGAAACATTTTTCGCAGTTATTAGATTAAACAAGTAAGAAAGTATAGTCGGTCAAGCCCGACCATATGATACACTACATCGCAATATTAGAAACAAATTTTCGAGAATGTACCCTATATGGAACCCAAGGGCAAACATGAACCCGTCAGAAAAAAATTATCTAATGAGGTTTAGATTCATGCACAAATTTTTGTACCGAATATTATTTAGGTATCTTTATTTATATGAGATTTGTTCGCCATAAGCGATCTTGATAGGGGGGCTTATATGGGACCTATTGTAAATTCAGGACCTACCAGCATGCCATAAAAGCTATCGTTAAATCTAGTTTAATGTCAATACCAACTTTTATAAGGAAGTTATGGCATTAAAGGCTATTTTCGGGAGTAGTGTTTGTATGGAAGCTATGGTAATATGTATACAGTCACACTTATTAAATACTACTACTTATGTTAATAGTTAGTGAGATTTAACATGGCCTTATAATCACAAAATTTAACTAATTACACAGCTAGACATAGTAAAAAACTGTTTTATGTAAGATGTTGTATTATAATCAAAGTAAATATTGGATTTTAAGGAATTTATATTTCAGTTTGCCTGCTGGTCCCGCTTTGTTCGTCAAATATTTGCCAAGTGTGACCGTAGCTTTATAATATAAATTATATTTTTTCAGAGAATTATTAAACTTGAAAAGCAGTTTTACAATTCCCAGCTGTGTTAATGTCGAAAATTTGAGAAATGTTAACAAAACAAATCAGAATAGTTCACCTTATGAAAGTTTTTTGTCGACTGGCTTCTTTCCTCTAACATCATGTTGTTTCGAAAACGACTTACAAAATCTAGCAAAATGTCAACGGCGCCCACATAAGTGGCATTTACCTAGGACTTCGTGATTTTTCAATCTAGAAGTTGTTTGTTTTCAGCAGCAGTTCAAAATGTTTTACACATTTGAATAATTTTTGACAACGGGCCATCTTTTCCATCTAAAAGTTTTAGTTGCAGCTTTTTATTTTGTACGCCAACAATGATGTGGTCACGTAAAATCGGGTCAGCCTACGATGAGTGGCACAATATTGTAGTCGCGTGCGAAGATCTGTTTCGAACTCGCCAAAAGATTGTTTCTCTTTCTGTACAATCATATTAAATTTAAATGCTTCTACAGCAAGATTTTTCCTTGGCAGACTATATTCGTCAAAGGCTGTAATTACTTGCGCAAGTGTTCGTTGAACAACATTGCTTACTACACGTTCTGGGACGGCGCACAGTTGGATATTTTACGAGAAGGCGGTTAAAATTCCATAACTTTTGACTGGATTGGTATTTTTTATGCGTTTTTTTTTTTGCTCGATAGGTGCGATGTTAGGCTTTAATTTGCGCAATAAAACGTAAAATTCGACTGATAGGAGCAAAAGTTATGGGGAGTTCAAAATGCATTTTAATTTTTTTGTTGAGTTTCGGTGTAAAAGTTGAATATTTCAAATATGATTTTTTTATAATTTATCATTATTTCCCTTGTATTTTACAACTGATACTGATTTTTTTATTGTCGAACTTATATCCTGTCAGAAAATGCCAATATTTGGCCCCTGTAAATTTTTTAGTCCCAATATTCACAAGGGCCAAAGGTTGGCTTTTTTGGGACGAGACGAGTTGTTATAAGGATAAAACTGAAAAGGAATATTTTGAAAAATGCCCAAATAGCATTCTTGGCTATCGATAACATTTTAGGTAATTCTACTTTTATTTTTGGTTTGAGATGTATGTATGTATATGTATTTTATTTTTATATATTAATACAAATATATGTATACTTAAATCAAAAACCAATTATAATCTATAAACAATTTTAAATTAAACAATATTAGTAAAAATTTCTTCTAAATAGCTTTGGGTTTCATATTCCAGAAGTTGTTTAGCTTCTTCCTCTAATTCGATTGAGGTTGATTTCCATTTTTGTCGAATACTGGACATATATGGATCTGATGTGCACAACAAAATAGAAATAAGATCTTCATTAGTACAACATCTGGACATTTTTCTTGTGTTGTGCTCGCGGAAGAATCTGTAGTCTTTCTTCCTTTTTTCTTGCGCTTCTTCAGATAGGTCTCCAATTGGTAGCATATTGTGTTGAACTATTTGTTCCCCATGGTATATAATTTTATGAACTGTAGTCGGCATATGTATCCAAGAGTATTTTTGTTATAAAGAATTGCTGTTTCATTTGCATACTGGCCAAATTTTTTTGCATTTATCTTTCTGCTACATGATATAACTTGTAAAATGATCTGGAATCGTCTTATTAATTCAATATGTACTCCTGTGATAGATGCTGCAGTTTCTGGTTCGGAAAAGAATCTCCTTGCAGTGTTTCCATCATTTGAATTTCCTTCTCCTTGTTTTGGCTGATCAATTATAAGGCCTAGGTGAAGGTATTTTTCTTGAATTTGGTTTTTTGTTTGCTTCCTTTTTTCCACATTTTCTTTGTTTTTTCTCACTGTTTCGCCTAACGGGCCAAATTCCAAATCATAACCCAATTTAAGAATATGCTCCATAAAACGAATTCTGGTATGAAGAGGGGACATTCCAAATTCGTATGCTTCATTGAAACTATTGTCTTGTGATGGGGGTTGGCTTAATTGGCTTGATGTCTTTTGGCATATGGTACAGCTTGACGAAGACTTTGTTTCGGTTAATGCTTGTGCAACTTTTCCATCGATCATTGTAAGGAACATTTATCAAATATGAAAAACTGGGAATTTAGCACGTCATACGGAAATCGTATTAATAATAAATTTTGTATTCCCGAAAATAACTTTGATAAGGAACATTTGAAAATTAATTTCAATGCATTGGTCATCAAATTTAAATTTTGCCGGTTGAAGTTCTTTAATTTGATCTTTTATTTTTCGAACTTCTTCAGTTATGACATCTTTAGTTTCCTTTTTGTAAACAAACATTATTGGTCTGCAATACTTTGTTGAAGAGGGAATTTAATTTTTCCTATGAAAATGTGTTCAATAAACCTCCAATAAATTTTAAATATTTTTTATGAATATGGGGGTTAATCTTTTATTAGCATTTCTTTGAAACATAAACACCCCCTGTTTTCACACTTTTTAAAAGGATAACATACCGGCAATAAATTAACAGGTAACATGTAGGTCGTATCCAGACGTGTGTACAATGGGGTATAGAAATGTAGGTTAGATTCTGGACTGCAAGGGAGTATAGATTTTTTTTGACGCGTTTTGACGGGCAGGACTTATGCTCTATAAAGTAGAAAATTTCCGGGAAATTTTGACATTAAAATAATAAAAAAAAATTAAATAGTTCTAGAGGTCGCAGAGTTTAATGCTTTAAACCACGTGTAGCTAATAAAATAAACTAATTCACAAAACTTATTCTGTCAAAAAACAAAAAAGTTATGACCCTTTTAGTTTCAAAAATTTACTCAGAAATTCAAAACTATAACCAAATATTGAGAAAGTCCATTTCGGACCACCCTGTTCTCAATGAAATAGTTGAAATAGGGTTGAAATTTTTTGGCTCCCGAGGTTCACTAGTATTTACTTTCACATGAATAAAAAAATTTTAAAATTCTCAAAATATGAACCAGTGTGCGGCGGCATCAATATTATCACTTGTCACCTCCTGGCCGGTTATGATGCTTCCGCCCGTGCTGCTGATGTTTGCAGCGACGTTAACGTCGGGTGCTGCTATAGTTTCAGTAGCGAACTCGAACATACTTTCCAAATTACCACTGTAAGGAAATAGGGAGTTATATATTTCCATACCACGCTTTCCAATTAGCCACAAAATTGTTGCAATTTTATTAGGCTGTGGCTCGTTGTGTTTGTAGTTTGCAAGCATGTAAATGAAAAACTGCTGCTTCCAGTTGGCCCATTCTTTTGGCAAATTTCAGCAGTCTAGTGGTTGTGGCAAACGAGAATCCATAATTTTTGCTGTTTTTTTCAGAAGTATCTTACACTTCCGACTCCATGTACTATTTGTTAGTAAAATACAAGTTTCTATCTCTTTACACCCACGTGTCTTTTCTGCTTGTACATTACTTTTCTTATACCTAAAATTGGTGATGCCAGGTTACAAAAATTTAGCACAACTTCTTATGAGTGGCCAGACTTATTACACATGATATGCCGCTCAAATAAAGAAACAAAATCGAAGACTCAATATTTTTGAATATAAAGCTTGTTCAGTAAAAGCGTTCGTAGCCCAGTTGTCGAAGTTTCCGCCTGAGACTCTTAATTATTTTTTTTATGTCCTAAAAAACGATTTTAAAATTAAAAAGCTTTTACATATTTTCATTTTATTGACAATGACACAGTATTTTATTTCATTTCGGCAAGCATATACATATGTACATAAAATAGTTTTATATAATTTAATTATATCCGTACTTGTTGTAAATACATATGTACATGTGTATGTATGGACAAAAGTTATTTATGTATGTAGGCATTGCTTTAGTAATTGTTTTGTTTCGTTTGAGAAGTGGAAGCTGTTGCTACATTTGATCTCTTCTTGCATTTTTCTTGGTTGTTGTATTTTTTATTTTAATGTGTTTAATTTTACCCATACAAACCAATACATATTTATGCATGTACATTATATGACCCTGCAAGCAATTTCGATCGAAAAATTATCTAAATAGTTTCCCCATTTAGCAAAAATCTATCGCTTCTGCTATTAAATTCTTATTTAAGTAGTAACATCGTTCGGGAAGAAGTGTGCCACTATGGTAATACTTACATTGGGAGTCTACTTAGTGTATAAATTTTATGACGAATTAGAGCGCTTTGGTAGTTAAATATCAATTGAGTTTAGTGGTATCGCTTTTTGCTCTAAATAGAACTCTTTTGAAGATAATTTTTTCTTATTGTTCTTCATAATAAAAAGTGGGCCCTTTTACTGTTTCACTTTCTGTTTATTTTGTTAGACGAGTCTGAGTGAAATAAAAATTAACTGAGCTAAAAGTTTTAAAAATAATTAAAAATCTACAGTAAATTTAGTCAATACAACTGTTATGACCAATTTCACCAATTCTATTTAAATATACATAGTTTTTCATATAATTTTGTTTAATTTGACATGAAAAACCAATTTTTAACATACATTGATATTTAAATAAATTGGTGAAATTGGCCATTAATGTTCTAAAGTTAAAAACGAAATGTGGACAAATTTTTAATGCATTGCAAAAATTATTTTATAAATTTATTTCACTGATAACGCTGATTTTCACTAAAAAAATAAAAACACAAATTTTCACAAAAATTATTATATTCATTGAATAATCAAACAGTTCAAAAAATCACTAATATCCTTTAAAAAAAGGCAATTATAATTTTTTTTACGTTCACTTTTATTGGCTTAAAAAAATAAATGTATGAGAAATTATAAAAAATTTGCCATATCTACTAGAGGTCTGCATGTGTGCGATTAAATGACACATTAATTCACATATCAAACTAACAAGTAGTGTGTTGTGTGTTATTTTAGAATCTCACACAATTAATTGTGTGTAAAAAATAATCCATGTGTGCAAAGCGTTCAATTGTTTTTGTGAGTGTTGTGAGAGAATGATTTGATACAGTTATAAATAACAAAATAGCTCTTTCATTCGAGTAAATACACTTGTGTTACGATGTACATATTGTGTTTTAACAACACAACATGTGATTTGTGTTTTAAATTTTTTTTTATCGTATTGAAAACAAAATATTAGTAAAAAGATGTTGCATTAAAAAGTGATACAAACTTTTTAGAAGCAAAAAGTTGTAGTTTTAAAATATTTTTTATTAAATGGAATTTTTATTAATTTGTTATTAATTTAGCACTCTTACTTGTTTTTTTTAATTATTTCACACAGTTGACAATAATCACTATACCTATCTACCGAATTTAATCGTTTTGCCTTTGTATACTGGTTTTGTCATATTTTAAAATATTTTTTTTATACCTAATACCTTTTATTATTGTTATTGTTTTTGCATATAAAAAATACTTTTATTACAACCATTTTATTTTATTACATGTTTTGTTAAAATTTTAACTTTCCTCTTCACTTAACAAAATAAGAAAGTCAAGAAACACACGAATGATTTGTGTGTTTTTTAACTTCGCTCAGGTTTTTTTATTGTTATATATATGAATTTGATTTACTCCGGTGATTACGAACTTCGCCTCTAACGGAATAATTATCCGGCGTATCGAAATTCGCTATAACCGAACTACACTCTACAATAAGATGCATAAATGCGTTAAGTGCTAATAATCTAATGCTTATACACAAAATAATTTTGGCTTGTTTCAATATATATTTTCTCCTCGATCCTATAAGGAGCATAGGGCCTCAATGGCAAACTATAATTGTTTTTCAGTCATTATTTTTCCAACACAAATATTAAATATAAATAATTTTATTAAATATCGATCCATCAAACATCAGTGTCAACAAGCCTTTGTGAAGCAGTGTATACTGCTGCAGTCTGTCTGTTTAAAGGCCTAACCATAATATGCATAGCCTTGATTAACCTACTGCCAAAAATTAACAAAAAATCTCTCAAATGTATTTAAAAAAACAAAAACAAAATAAAAAAACATTTAATTCCGTACGGAATGTGCGATTAGATTCGCACCTTGCATAAGCAAATGACAGTTTTATTAAACTTAGCAAAAAGTTTTCTTAAGTTGAATACGGTTTGCCTCATATAGTTAACATGTATTCGCACTTTTGCTTAAGCCTACTTTAGCACATTATGGTTGCGCCTTAAAGCTTTAGAAAACATTTTCGGATTGAAATCTAAGAAATAAATCAAACTATTAAAAAAAAAAAAAAAAAAAGCCTGAAAAAGTTATAAAAAGAAAGTTAATATTTATTCAAGTGAAAAATCTTTTTTTTAACAAGATACTACTTTTATTAGACCAATTTCTTTGTTCTTAACATGTGCGTAATAAGCGATTGCTGCGGAATTTAATTTATAGGGCATGACTATCATACTTTTCCCTCATATAACATGGTAGATAAAGAAACTGCGTCATACTAATTTTTTTTTGCTAATTACATTTATTCTCAACTTTAAAACCAATACATATATCGTTAGCTAAAATGCAAAAAAGGCGTAACTAACAAAAATATAATTTTACAGGAGAATCAAAGATCTGGGAGTTGCGCGCATCTCCTTTGTTTTACAGTGCAGCCACACGATCAAGATTTTCTTGATAGTCTTTTACATATACTGATTGTCAAAATATGCAAAAGTTGACAGCTGTGACGTAGGCTGCACGCAAGTTGGAAGCAATTTACTTTTTCAAGATGTCGTCGCCGAGAAAACAACTCAAAATGTTTGCCTCACTTAAAGTTTTGGAAGAAATAAATAACATCATTTTGCTTATTAATTTTATTAATAAACATATTTCACTATTTTTTTTAGGTTTTTAGTTAAAATTTTAAAATTTCCGCAACAATTTGTAAAAAAAAAGAACTTCAGCTTTTGCCGGCAAAATATTTGTGAAAAAAAAAACAAAAACAACTGCAAAAGAATTGTAATCAGCTGTTTTCTTGAACGAAAATTGATACACTCACTGGCAAGAGAATTTTAGAGGCAAGTTCATATCAATTTTTAAATGTATGAGTGTATTGGTAAAAAGTGTGAGTGTATTAAAACTTGATAGGCAAAACTTGATCGTGTAACCCTCAAGTTAGAGGCAGCCATAAATATATATAATACGTATGTATACGTCAATGAATGGGGAAACATTTTTGTAAAAAACATTTGTACGATTTTCCCCATTAAGTTTTTAAAATGAACAAAGTTATCAAAGTACAAAATTTATATTTGTTTCTTTTTTGATAAATCACGAAAGTGATATAATTTCTATTTCTGTGTTAATTGGTTTAAAAGATAGCTTTGGTGCTAAAAAACTTCCAAAATACAGGGTTTACCCGTTTTCTTCAAAAAAATTCAGAATTTCAAACAAGTTCCAGACCAGTGTAAATTTTTTTACCCTAAACTAATTCCACAAAGCTCTACGCTAATCTGCGTAGATAGACCAGCTCACTACCAGCTAGCCTGCCAGGGCACACTCTCTTTTAGGTTGGGAGTTGTGAGGTTAGGCAATTTACACGTTTTTGCTCTTTTTTATGTCCTTAACATACGAATTTTCATAAATCCCGTCTTAGCGGATCGATTTGACGAGAGACCAAATTTCAACTTTTTACCTTCAGGCGTTTATGAGAGGTGATGAATCAGTTAGTAACTTAACAAAGTTCTAAGTATAGAAAA
The DNA here is from genome assembly GCA_949318255.1 of Pollenia labialis. Lineage (NCBI taxonomy): Eukaryota > Metazoa > Arthropoda > Insecta > Diptera > Polleniidae > Pollenia > Pollenia labialis. The sequence continues at coordinate 87,934,249 of OX439142.1, read as the reverse complement.
GATAATGAAACACATAAACAAATATGAGAATAGTTTAGATATGTATGTATGTGTGTGTGTACGTATGGATGTATGTATGTATGTTTTTTAAAGTTAACTATAAAAGGTCTGATCTCATGGCAACCAGCAATAGAAAGTTTTTATCGTTTCACTTCTTCGATCATGAATATTTTAATATTCGTATTTGCCATATGGTTGTGCTTTGTGACAACACAGGCCAAGCCACAAGCTAACCGGAGACTTTCTGCAGCCGAGTCCCGCCTTGGTATTGATTTTAGACCTTTTGAACTCATAAATAGTGGCATCGATCCTATCAATATTGAACCCCGTTGGATTTCTGGGGCCGCATCCCGCCACGACTCGCCTCGTTAAAGAGCAATGACGCAAGTTGTAGTGAATTGTTTAATATACTGTCGCTCTAGTTGTGTGATTGAAGTTTTAATAAACATAATAATTTTGTTTAGAATTCTTAAAGATTAATTTTAAAATAAAAGAAAGAAAAATAAAGTGTTTGGGATTTGGATTTATATATTTATTTTTTTGAAAAATTAGAGGCAGTCGTGGTTTTTTGGTCATACGTCAGCCATTTGTGGACCGATCTTGCAGAATTTCAATAGCAAGAAATGGTGGAATATATGTGACATAAATGTAAAACAACTTAGCCGCTATTATGTCTGGAGTCTTCGGAAAACACATATCAAGCGTAAGACGGACAGATGGACATCGTTAAATCAACTTCTATCCCTATAATTATAGTCATATTCATAGTATAATAAGTACCAGGTATGTTCATTATTGAGAATTTTCATAATTTACCCATGTAATGTCAAATGAATTTATTTGATTTTTAAAACTTGTTTTAATATTTTCCATATTTTCTTTTGTTTGACGTTATATGGGTTTTGAAATTGAGAACAAAATTTCTAATGGCTATACCTTGTAATTATTCTACCATGGTCCTAATTTGAAAAAATATTTTTTATCCTTAACATTTTTTAATTCACTATAATAATATTATATAATATTACACCTAAAAAGTAACTCAGATCTAGCTAATCATTGAACTATACAATTAAAATCATAATATAAAACACATTCTCTAATTGAGCAAACATTTATTGTCAAAACAAACGATGTGTATTTATAAATACCCTGCAGGGATTGCCAATAGTAAAACTGTAGCGAATATACAGGGACATTGTCAGTAGTACTACTGACAAAATGTACCGCAGCCAATGTAATCTTCTATTGACATTTAGCATTAGTTTGCCATTGCAAATCCACCAGTAGACTGTAGCACTACTGACTAGGTAGTTTTTTTGAGATCACATGGTGACATTGGAACCAAAGTTTTACAATGTAATAAAGAATAACTGTTAAAAAATTCTATTGACGACTTTGTTGACAATGTCCCTAGAAATGAACTAGAACTTTTGTCTGTAACGTAACTCTACTCGAGTAACAAAGCAAACTTGTCGACATTTTATTTGGTGCAATTGTCGCTTCAGAAAAGAGTGGTGACATAGAGATATATTGTTCTACGCTGACTACAGGGTAATGTAAATAATATAAGTTTATTAAAACAGGTAAGTAATTTAAATATATTTCTAAAAATGCGCTGGAAAGGTCGTTTGCGTTTTTCTTCTGAACATAATATGTAATATGTTTGAGACAATAAATAGCTAAAAAAACATGACGTCTGAACATGTATTGTTATTTAAGACGTGTTTGGCACAATCATAACCACAAACATTAATGTTAGTTTGCGATTGTGATTGCATCAACCATGTTTTTTTGCGTTTACTCTTCTACCTTCGCATAGTGGTTTGATTGTGTCCGTTGAAAGTGGAGGTATGTTTATATTGCATATATTGTGGTTGCATAGCAGTGTTACCACCAGAAAAATTCAATATTACACTCGAGACGAAGCAAAATTACCCGATTTAAATGATATTACACCTGATATAAAATTGAAGTTTTATTAAATAAAAATACATTTACAAAGAAGCAAAACACTACAAACTCATTGAAAGAAGATTAATATTAGTCAAACTGTTAAGATTCGTATTGTAACTTAAAACTGTTAGTAATTGATGTGTTTTCTTCCAAAAATTGGCAACGACTGAAAAATTTATTTTCTACTTTTAAAATAAATATTACAAGTAAAAACAAACATTATTGATTTCAATAATAATATATAAAAACAAGTAACATAATTAAAGTTCATTAAAGATTTAAAAACAATTAATTAAACATAAAATAAAACTCCTAAAATAATGAGTTTAACTTCCACATTTGGTTGTATACATTTATGGCCAATTTTCAGGATTGATATTAAAACACATTTATTTTTAAAATCGTTTTAAATACAAAATTCTCTTCTTCACTAAAAATTTAAGTGGAACTTAAGTCACCGATGTGGTACCCTTAATTTCAACTTAAGTTTCCATTGTAATTTATCAGACCACCTTTTAAATAAATACACTTGTTTATATTTTTTTTTGTATTTAGAAGTGATACCATACTTTTATCGTAATTAAATAAGACTTCAAATAAAACTCAAAAAACCAATCTGTATTTAAATACGATTTAAGTTTTTATGAAAATTAACTAAATATAGATTTAAATACAATCCTGAAAATTGGGCTTTAGAGAAGGTTCAAAATGCTCATTGCCATTCCTTTATAATGGGTGTTTTTCAAGCCCGATAGAGTTTACGAAAGGTTAGCTGTCAAACGGACTGTCATACTGCTCTCACTTCTTGCTCAGGCGCATTATCATGAATAGATTCATGCTTGAACAATGACACAAATCATCCAAATTTACTTTGGAAATCAGTCATAAGTTTTCGCAACTTATCGACGACTTCATGATTTAAATGACGCAACTTATTTTTTTGAAAATAAAGGCGATGTGTTGATTTAGAGAAAATAAACTGTCAATTAGACTTCAAAGCCGTGTTATGTATAACTTCTTGATTATTTTCCGTATGGCTGTGAAGTCACTGGCTTATACTGATAAGCCAGCAACAATTGACGTCTTAGAGTTCAACATTGTTAATTTAACTGGTGACATGCAGCCAGAAATGCTCGAAAAAGTAGAAAAAAATTGAACGTCTGCAATGCATTTCGTCAAGAACAGGCGCGGTGCCTGTTTGTTTGAAATGCGTTTCAATTGGTAATGCCGTGTATTAATCTGTGATTAAAATTAATGTTTTTGTGTTGTCTACCATTTTATGTTTCATGGTCTAAAAAATACGCTTTATACCTTATTTAGTAAACAAATGGGCTACAGGGTTTTATACAACTGTCCCTTTCGTAATTCAGTTTAATAACTGTTAAATCTTTATCGAAATCAAAGAGCCCATCTTGCGACATCCATTATCGAACTTTCGAAACCATATATTAAATGATTGCAGACTTTTCTTATAAAGAAACCAAGACTTTGGTTGAGAAGACTGTGCATTTGGTATCAACAATATTTAAAAAGAAATAAATGCCTGTTATCGAATCTTTAGTTTATTTGGGCATCTGACCAAGAAATTAAATTGCACCTGAATTACACCTAAGAGAAATTACCCACGCTCTACCCACGACATTAAAAATGATACCAAATTCGGGTAATTACCCACAAAGTGGCAACACTGTTGCATAGTCATAAAAGAAAAGTTAAGGTTTTCTAAAAAGTTATTCGCGATATTGTGGCAGAAGTCTCCAAAAACCCTACAAACATTAAATTTAAAAGTATTTTCTTCCAAATGAAGTAATAAAAGCTGGAAAAAATAAGCCCATTAAAAATCCACGAAGAAAACTTTTTTGATATTTTCAAAACACACGTTTTTAAAAAATACTTCTTCACGTAGACTTTTAGTTAAATGGCCCAATTGAATATTTTTTACCCCTCTTTAAATTAAAAAATATTGTGGCCGCGGTTTTATGCATATTTTCGCATATGAAGTGATTTACATAGTCATCCAACTAAAAATAATGAAAAATAAAGTAAACAGAAACATTTTTTTTAAGAAATTGTCGTTTTAAACGATAAGTCAACGAGTATTGGTCTATTTATCCTAGAACTTACCTTTTACTATTGTAAAAGACAATGAAACAATTTAATTTAATAAATCAAACACTTTTCTATGAAAATAAACATAACTTTACTAAATTTCGCTGTTTGTGCAGCCACGATGTTGTGATATTCATCATCAAGTGTAATGAAAATAGTGACATGTACCGTTGTGTTTTTATTTGCATTTAATAAGAAACACTTAAACCTGTTTTTGGGACTATTTCAATTAGAAATCGCATTGAAAATGAAGAAAATACGAAAGTTTTAAAATTAGTTGGATTTATTATCCCAGTAGTCCCGAAAGGGTTAAATTTGCTTAATATTTCATATATATTGCATTGATTACATTGCATTGTATAGCGATATAATCCATTCCCAATTTGTTCACTAAGCCTGTGATATCGTGGGAGTAGATGGACGTATTTGCTTCATCAACGGAATAAAATTTCTGAAAATCAGCTTGGCGTTGTCGGTATGATGTTGCGCTGACATTTTGCTGTGTCAGTTTTCTGCTTTTTAAAAATGATGTCAGCATTTTGGAGTTTTGTTGTGATAGTCCCATCTTAGCCACAATGTAATTCATTCGATTTGTGTTAGCGGTTGTGGTCCATTATTTCCAATATCGGGTGTCAAATCAGCATCATTCAGGTACTTATGAAATATGTTTTCGAAACGTTCCAAAACATGAGCACTCACAAATGTGGGTGTAATTTCGGTTAAAAAAATAATGCAGGTAACTAACGGAAAAACCCAAATAATTAAAAAACGGCACTCACATTTATTAATGCTCATTACTTTGCTACCGCAATCATAAAAATCAAATAACCTTTTGTTTATTACTTTTTTTTTTAATTCTGAGAATCATAAAAAAAAGTCATCAATGTTTTTTCCAAAGAATTTTGTGGATATCTCGAGCAAATTTTTGAAATTCATTCCTTTAATTAATTGTGAATAAAAGCGAAACGCGTTCATCGATTTTCATCATTTATGTGTCATTTTGTTCACAGGTTATGCGACTTTACGTGAAAGTATACTTATAATAGGACTTGACACTTATTTTTACCGTTTTGGATTTTTTATGAATTAAAAATAAAAAATTTACATTTTTTGGGCAAAAAATATTTTTTTTCTTCATACATTTATTTATAACTGCGAAACTGTTGCTAAAACGTGACAAATTCCCCTATACGATACTTACTAACTTTAAATTATTTTTTAAATTATTTATTGAGGTACCATGACCAAACTAATAATGCAGAAGTTCTTCTTGGGTCTACTTTCGGAAACAATTATCAGAATTGAGTCCCGAATCAATCACCTGCAAAATGTTGTACTGTGTAAGGGAAACCACTGTGCTTCGGTGAAGGGTATAACAAAGTAAAGTAAGAGTCTACTCAATTTTGTCTTATTATTTTCGATTTCCAGAACATGGCTGAATATGCTTCCCTGATATATTCCATGTCTGATACTTCTCAACAAAAAGGAGCAGCTTGTAAAGAGCGCGCACAAAAAGTGTGAAAATAGGATTGTTTTCAATTTGGTTTATATCCTATTGAAAAAATATATCCTAGATCCGTCGCTAAACTAACAGGTTTAAAATAAAAAATAACAAAAACTCAACTACAACTTTGCTTTTAACGAGAAGAATTTTATTTCAAACGAAACATTTCTTTAGAAATTGCACATTTTATATGTTTAACTGTCATTCTGCATCTGTTAACGGATGATTGAGCACTTGTGTATACGGGTTCGAATAAATATTGTAAAAATTGAAATGGAATAATAAAATTAGTTTGTATTCAAATTTTATTAGAAATTTACCATTTAAAGCTTTCAAAGGAAGCAGTAGATTGTTAAAAGTGTTTTTACTTTTACCGGAAAAAAGTCTTTAGGTTCTTAAAAATAAATTTCGTCATAATTTATATTCGTTTTCTTCTTTCTTTCGGCTTAAAATTTTTAAAAACCAATTTATATACACATTAACATTATTATTATTATGGCCATTAACATTATCGTGTTGATTATCTCGTACTTGTTCCTTTTTTTATCTTCATTATCAGCGTTCATTCATTCATTGCCATAAAGTTCAAGTTAATAAGCCGAAGTGCCAGTAAATAGTCACAATTATTCAAGCAATAAGTTGTTATTGTTGCAGACAAATCTTCATGAAACTTTATATATTAAAACCTCGTGGCAAGTAGCAAATGGTAACAGCTACAAGAAGTAGTAATAAAACATGGACCAACAACTGCGCTGAAATATACTATTTAATATTAGATTAAGTTATGCTCACTCACAGTGAATAGGAAACATGCTGCAAATGCTTAAGCTGGAGAAGCATGCAACATAATACGGGTTTTTCGTATTGCTTTCTTTTTTTTTTTTGTTAAATAAAACAGAAGAAATAAATGTACAATACAAATGTTAGAAGGAATAAATGAATAGATGAGTGAAAAGTGGTTGGCAGTTTTCACTTTTTGTGAATATAAATGAGTTGAGACGAAATGAGTTTTTGCCATTTACATACTTTCAAACAATATTTAATTAGTAAAACTAGTGCATATCCGGGGATAGCAGAAAAATATAGCTTAAGAAAAAATGTAATGCTTATTTTGGAATTTTAAAAAAATTTGGAAAGGATTAAAATTAAAGAAAATATTTAACTAATACACCAAATTATAGAACGAAAGATTAAAAAACTTCTTTGCACAAAACGTTTCGAGTCAGCACTTAAACTTTTATAAACAAAACTGAATTAATTTCTTAATATTTTCAAATAGATCAGCGCCGTCACAGAAACCAATTCTGCTATAGTGCGATTTTCTATTCAATTTTAACATACGTAATCTAAATTATCAAAATAATTTTCGTGGGAAAACAAAATTTAATTTAAATGATTTTGTTATTCGTGCTTAATTCCCACATTAATATTTTTAATATTCACATTATTTACACACATTTTGCAAAAAAAAAAAATATAAACAAATTTTTGAGAATTTCCCCTAATTTAGCAATTTTTACCGAATTTTTGCCATTCCTTATAGTTTTAGTGACTGCAAATCAATTTGATTATGGTTTGTTTGAAATATAAAAATTTTTCGCGAATTTTCGCTATTTTTGCAAAAAAAATTTTATATATTCGGAAAATTAGTTTTTTAAGCGATTTAGCGATTTAAAATAAATTTTACGGCGATTTTTCAAGTTTGCAATTTGCGAATTTCAGCCATGATCGCGATATAAGCGATTTTTTCCTGTTGTTCTTTGTAGCTTTAACGATTTTTATTAAATTTCCGCTAATTTGAAAATTTTTACCGAATTTTTGGAATTCTTTATAGTTTTAGCGACTTTTTATCACTTTTATGGCTTGTTTGATACATTAAAATTGTTTGCTATTTTTGCAAATATTCCAAATTTTTGCAATTTTCGCTGGACTCATTTTTTGAATCACTATACATTTTTTACAATATTTTTTTATATATATATGGGGTATTCACAAGGTGTGCTATCATGTTATATTGTCATAATGTTCAGACGTTTTACAATGGTTTAAAAAAATTGTTGTTGCTTTGTAAACAAAAAGTGTCTTAAATTAATAGAACTTTGCTTGGTATGTTTATTATGCTGTCGTAATTAATCAGAAGAAACCTGTGCTGAGCGGATGAGCCGAACCGCATTAGTTTTTGTAGCCGTCACCGTCGATGGAATAGTTTTATCTGGCTAATATCCGAATTTAACCTGCGGCTAGCAATTTTTCCAACAAAACACTTGCGGCGTCAAATTAGATCGGCTTAGGACTCTGATGTTTGGTAAACAAACAAAAAAAAAATTTATTTGTGGTTTGCGTCTGAAAAATGGAAAATAGTGAGGAAAGATCTAATTTAATTTATTAATTCTTGGATTAGAATTAAAAAATATTTTGATTTTTAGAAAATATTTATTTTTTTATATTTGTTTAAAATCATCTTATTTAAATTCAAAATAGCAAACTAAATTATGAGTGGTTGTTTACAACAGTCGTATATTTTCATGTTATTATTTTAATATGTGGTTTACAGAACAGAAATTTTGTTTTTGTTTTAAATGTAAGTTGAACGGACGAGTAAGGCGCTCGTGTTTTGTAAACCACACATAAGACTTATTACTTTATGACACCTTGTGAATCCCCCAATTGATTGAAAATTGAGCACGTCATACAGAAATTTTAATAATAATAAATTTTGTATTTGCAAAAATAACTTTAATAATATGAAAGTGAACTGGCAAATTGGGTTTTTTTTTTTGTTTTCTTACGAACTACAATTCGAGTCGGAAAGAACCCAACCCATTGTAGGGGAATGTAAGAAAAAATAAACTCACTGTTTATCGTTGGTGTTCTGTTAAAGCTTTGATATTGTTACAAGTAAGACTTTGAGTGTTTATAATTCTTATTCGCTTTAAGTTTTTATTTGTATAATATTTTTAGCTTTTCTAAAAACGTTGGAAAAGGTTTCCTGATGATCTGGCCTAAGCAACCAGTGAAATGCGCATAGAAGCTAGCTTTCCCTCAACAATAAATTTCAGTGTATTTTTTAAATACGAAAAATTGGGAAGTAAGCACGTCATTCAGAAATCTTATTAATATATAGAAATTGGTTTTGATTTAATATTATGAAAACCTATTTGAATTCGACTTATTTTGCATAATCGGTAATATTTAAATTTAATAATAGAGTTCATCTATCGAAACACCTCTTATAATGGAGATAAAAGGCAATAGAACTTTTGTAAACACTAAGTTAGGTAGAATAATGATTAAACAGAGTTTCCAACGAAAAACCAGCCCGAACGTCAATGTTCAGATATATCACACAATTATCGAAAGCATCGGATCCGATTTTGGCAGTGAAAGAGGAGGTGTTCCACGTTCTCTTTCTCATTTTCATTATTGCAGCCGCGGCAGTAATCATAGTGTCTGGTTCCCAGACGCTGTATATGCCGACATATGAGAAAATGTCCTGTGATGCAGATACCAAAAGGAAAACAGCTTTTCTGGTCATCGATAGTAGAGTCATGGTATGTTTGTTATCCCGACGGAGTCACGATTGCCTGATAACCCTTCAATCAGTGTTAACGACCCATATGTAGTGAGTTTTATCGATAGTTGATCGCCGAAGTTCGAGTTAACATAGAAAAGAAAAGGTACTCACACGCCTCCCAAATCCAGTGGATCCCGTAAGGTGGCGCCGATTTTAGAAAGCTGATCCACCCTAATGTTTCCCAGTATATCCCTGTGGCCCATATAATCCTGATGTAAAACTGTTCAGCAATTGTGTTTTGAGATGGGCGACAGTTAACGGCTGTTCTCGTTTTTGGCGATACGGAATCCAAGGACGAAACGGCGGCACGGCTATTCGCATATATATAAATAATTGTCGTTGAGTCCTCAAATAATCTGAGACATTTAAGAGCTTTCTTGACCGCAAGTATTTCTGCCTGGAAACAGAACAGTATTTCCAGAAGCCGCTGCGGAACATTGAAGTTAAGCTCCCTGGAGTTTTTTCCGAAGCCCACTCCTCCTCTTTATTTGGAACAAACTTTAACAATTTTGCACCTTTTCTTCTGCCTGGAATATCGTTTTTCCATGCATTCTGACTTTAATGACAATCATTTTAAGCGAACTGGCAAGTTTGCCGCCATTTTTGTAGAATTGTGTAGGTTAAGTTAAATTAGTATGAGTTCACTTGGAGGCCATTAGTCTCATTTTGATATTTTACTTGGCGCAATCTGCAAAAATGCTATAAAACTTGAAAACATATAATTTAAATTATTTTACCGATTCTTAGCCACATGCGTATTAAACTAAATTTTGATATTCTATTTAATTATTTCGTAAACTTAAGGTACGATAGCTAAAAAATTTTGCGATCACTTTCAGAATCCATCAAAAATTGTAACTTTTCAAAGAATTTGTATCGAAAAGATGGAAAGTTGCGATTGCTTTTTTCGTAACACTATAAAACGTTACTTTATTTGTTACGACTTAAAACATTGGATTTCTATATCTCTCGACTAAAGTATAATTTCTGCTTGGTTTTTATGGCTTTCAAAAGAATTTCAATGTTTTAGAACGAAACGATAGATATTATGGGTTGTGTTTTACATTGATTTTCTGACTCCAACTTTACATTTCAAAACTTTTGTGGCGAAACCAAAAATGTGCAATTGAATGTTTTTCCTTTTGCGACCAATGAAGGCACAAACAATATATTTCCTTTAGGGCCTTTTATGAATTTTGACATCGATTTGTTAGTGCATATTTTACCGTTTGCAGAATTTTTGTGCATAATTTAGTAAATCGAGCATTTTTGCAGCATATTTTAAGTTTATGGCGCATATTTTGCTATTTTAAAGCACATTTTGATATGTGTTCAATTTTCTTAGATGCTTATAGGAGCTTTCGCAGAAAAGAAATTTTTTTTCGAAATTTTGTTACTTCAATTTCGCCATCTACATTAAATTTTTACACACAAATTGTAAGACAAAGCAGGTTGTCATTTAGGATAAATGTAAATACATAGAAATGGATACCAATCTTTTAGTATACCGATCGACTTGACTTAAAATCACTTTTTAAAGTGATCTAACGATGTCCATCCGTCCGTCTGGGTGGTTATCTGCCCACGTTAACGTTGTGCGCTAAGTACAGGTTCCAATTTTGTGGACAGTTTGGTCAATTATGGACGAGGTCTGTGTAAAAACTTCTTTCCAAATAAGACTCTTTATGTCAGTTAGCCATAGCCATCTCATTATAATGGTATTTAAATTAAATTCACACCAAAAATATTTTACTGCAAATGAAATTATTTTCAAATGTGAAATTTGCCCAAAGCTCCAATCGTTAAATAGCTTTAACTTTCTTTAAATGTTAACATTTGTTTACAATTTAGCGGCCGCGCCTAAAATCCCTTTAAGACAAAAAACCATATGGATGTATATAAATAGATAATATTCGGCGTCAACATCCCTTACATGAATTTTCACCTTATATGAGCTTAAGCGATAATTTTTTTAATTTTGTTTTGTTAAATATGTTGTCTTCAAATCCGCAATTTTTGATTTTTTAGGGCATATTTTTAACATTTTTCAGGGCATATTTTCCTGTTTTTACAGCATATTTAATGCCCATAAAACGTGTTTTAGAGCATATTTCTGGTTTCCCTGGTTATCAACATCAAAATCTCTAACTTTGATTGGTTTCGCTTTTCTCTAGAAGTGATTTTAGCGAGAGCATGTTCCACTAAAGCTTTTGTAAGATTATGAAAACGCCTGCATAAATTTTTTTCATAAAAAAAACTATGACACGGAATTCCATAAAAACAATATAACAAAAATAACGAATATTTTAACCATGAATGACTTCCCAATAAGGACAATTAAAAATCTAATAAAACGTGCAAAACACAACAGGTTGTAAGAGAACCAAAAAGGTATAAAAGCATATCATATGTTTCTGGACTCTCGGAAAGATGGAAAAACTCAGATATTTATGACGAAGAAAAATTTAAACTAGCATTTAGAATGGACAACACTGTGAATCAGTTATTTAGCAAAACAAAATTAAAAATTAAAAAAGAAGACAAGTCAAATGTGGTATACAAAATTCCCTGTAGTGGTGAAGGTCTCAATATATGCAATAAAGTATTCGTTGGGACGACAAAAACAAAACTTAAGACAAGAATATCTTCGCATTAATCTGACCATAAAGCTATTGACAAACATATTGAACAAAAAACTGCACTAGCAGCCCATTGTACGTTAAAAAATCACAAACCACATTTTGAAGGAGTAAAAATATTACATTAAGAGAGAAATTATTCAAGGAGATTTACACAGCTTCAGCACGATGGCCACGTTCAAACTGATTTGACAAATAATATGTATGTATGTATTGGTAATATTTGGGTTTGCTTTCATTTCAAAGCTGTTTTTAAAATGTAAGAACGTGTGGTTAATTTGGTCGCAAAATATTTTTAATGTTTACAAATTATTTTTTTTTAGAAATATGAAGGACATAGAAAATTGTTGCATAACTATTGCTCTGGCATATGCAGGGAAAAAGAAAGAAGAAAAAAATTCAAGTATAACATTTTTTTCCTCCATTTTTTTATTTAACCACAAAATTTTTACCGTACGGTGTTGCCGCTGCGAATGCCATTTGACGTTTTTCGCAGCTACACATCAAATTCGCTTCAAATCGTAGTAGCGGCGGCAGTGAAAATCTAATATGTTTTGATTTTCATCAAACTCACATCAACATATACGTGTGAGATTTTGTTCACTAACACAATCAAAAAAAAAACTGAGTTTGACAAATCAGTTTGATACATGGCCATCGTGCTTTCGTCTCAATTACCGACAAGACACAGAAAATTGTGCACACATATACAGACAATTAATAAACAAAAACAGATGATCGTTAAACTAGATTTAGTTAAGAAAATCTAATAAGTAGTGGCACAAGTGTTATTGTGAAGTTTTGTGTTATTATATTTTTTAATTGTAACATTATGTTTTGTTTTTTGTTTAATATTAATAATAATTATTATTGTATTTATTTATTCAGACCCCTGTAGTGGGATTCTGTAACTTTTAACAATAACAAAAGTTGTTATAATTGTCAACCTGTTTTGTTGTTTGTACTAACGATTATCTGATTCTGTAAATTGTTGTTCACGGCATAGATAAAAATTAACGTCAAGTGTCATCACTGTCAAAAAAATGGCAAAATAACGAAAAACACAAAGAGGAATAAAAAAAAAACAAATAAAATTATAAAATTAAACAGAATTTTTTTGTTTTTTTTAAGAAGATAAGCCAAACATTTTAATATTAAATTAAATTCAAATTATTTAATTGCCATTTACAAGTTATATTATTTCTTTAAAATAATTTTTTTTATTTTTTTCGACATTTAACAATAAATAAACAACACTAAAAAAGTTGTAGTTTACCTAACACAAACAGCTGACTTAACGATAACAAGTGTTGTTTAAAATTTTACAGAATAGCAATATCGTTAATTTGGTTGTTAAATTTTTTAACAATGACAACTATTGTTAAAATTAATTGCAGAATCGCACTACTGCAGCCAAACAACTAATAATTTTTATATACCAGAAAAAGGTCAACTATAAAAACATACATAAAAAAACATCCATTTATATGATTATGATTTGATAAATTTAATTGTTGTTCAGCGAAGGAGAAAAAGTACAGTGACAATACAATTTTAATTCTATCCTAATGAATTTTAGAACATAAGTAGGTGTTATATGGCGTACAAAAATTAAATACAAATGTTTCTAAATGTAATTTTTAAATAACTTATTAAATGAGAAAAAAATAATGCTTTTGTGAAATACAGTTTGCATAAATTTTCTTTTAAGTATTCATATTTGGCTTTTATTTACATTCATTTATTTAATTTTTCAAGATTTATTTTAAATTTTTTTATTCCATGACAGTGTTTTAACCCGTTTTATTCATTGCCCTCCAGGTGGTATGAGCAATAAAAATTCATATTTTCGCACAATGTGTCGTCGCTCATACGCACTAGTGCACAACTTTGCTTTGCTTTTGTTTATATTAATTTTATTTATTCTCCGGTTTTTTTACTTTTTCCTTTTTTTATTAACTTTTATTTTTCGCAATGAATACGAGAAGAGTAATTCTTAAAGCAAAACTAACAAAACAGATGAATAAGTTTTAAGTGTTGTGTCTGCAAAGTTTGTATTTTTCTGAATTTTTGTTGTTGTTTGAAATTGCTTGGCTTTAAGTATTCAAAGAATTTGTTAATGATTTAAATCTTTTGCATTTATTAAATAAACAGCAAAGGCAAAACTTCGCTATTGTTCTTTTAATGGAAAAGATATTTAAATATTGTAATTCCAACAGATTTATTAACATAAAAATTATAAAATTTTTTTTTAATTGTTAAATTTAAAAGGTGCGAAAAAGTGTTATGTGTGCATGGGTCATAAGGGGGAAATCACATTCTACTATTTTTTCCTTAATCAAGTTTCTCTTGAGAATATTTTCGTTCTTCAAATAACCCTAGTGAATAAATATTCTTTTAGTATAGGAAGTGTAAATCCACTTGAGATTTTTGAAAGAAATTCAGTTTTTTCTAATTTGTATTACAAAACATATTATTTTTCTTTATTTTTTATTATCTTCACATGCTCAGTAGCTACACACAGAATAAAACTTAGGCTCCTATTATGGTTCACAACTCAACTCAGTTGTAATTTGTTGATGTTTTTGATCGCCGAAATATAGCAAAGATTAGTTAGCCATAATATAAAAATTAAAAAATTACAACTGAACTCATTTGTGTTGGGAACCGGAACCGGTTTTAACCTGCAGGATTTTTATTAAGAGAGAGAGAGACAGAGAGAGAGAGAAAGGGAGGGAACGCAAAGCATTGCCCGTAAACTCCACTACCTTTCAGCCAAACGCACCCAAAAAATTTAAGGTTATTGTCCTAACAGCCGTACCTAAATAAGAGCGGAAGGCGGAACATTTCCTCCGCTTAGCTTTTACGCTGATATCCCATACCTAAACCTAAACAAGAGCGTCATCGTTGTGTCACAAACAGAAGTGTTAACTTTCTTGTTTAATGAAACCCACATAATAGAAATAAAACAAAGAAGAAAAACTTGCTTGAACAAAAATGGCTTAATTGCTATTATTTATTAATAATTGTTATAACGGATTGTTCAATTGCAAAGCATGGAAGCCGCGCTATTAGGGATGCTTCATACCAATGGCATGGGCATAAGAATTTCTGACAGCTAGAAAACGCTTTCCTCTCTTGTTTAGGTACGGCTGTAAGTCAGCTTTAACGGTGTGAGAGGAAAAGAACATACTATTATTCTCTCCACGCACACAAATAAACTCACACTTTCTGAAAGCCAACATTCATAGTGGGAGTCCACATTTATAATGGTTATTTGAGACCATAATACCTACCACTTTTGGATTTCTCTACATGCATTCACAAATTTCCATTTCATTCTTGAAATCAGCAAACTATTTATGCTCGTTTAAAGTGCAATAAACTTAACCCAAGAACTATTTTAAAAAATATTATAAAAATGTTACCACAAATTTTAAGAGTTTTCCACAATTTCTTTCTTCTACTTCTAACTCAAGATCAAAGCCATCAAAACCTTGAAACTTTGTTGTTGCCCAAAAAATATTATACGTCTTCGCCAAGTCAATAAAATATGTATTTAATGGTATAAAAGATGCTAAGAATAGCTTAAAGAGTAAAACAACAATTTCCCACAAAATGTGGCACAATATTAAAAATATAAATCTCAAAAATTCTCTAATTTGCGGTCTTTTGCCAAAACAATTTTATGATGCTCATACCTTACAATGAATTACGTATTCGGATATATTTTAGTATAAGAACCACATGTGGCAAATAAAATGGCACATTTAAATATTCCTTGCCACAAAGTTTGAAACGAAAGGAAACTGAACATTAAACAATGTTTTTTTTTAATTTTATGTGAGCACGAACTTAATAAATTTTGCACTCATTCTTTAAAAAAAAAACTATTGCAGCATTGATGAGAAAACACAATTTTCGAGCAAATTTTTGTTGTGCTTTATTGTTGCAGAGTTTATTTTAAGTTGAAACCTTTAAAAAAATTCAAAATTTTTTTCGCCTTTATGTTTGTCTGCTTATTCTGGGTACTTTGAAGCAATTTTGTAAACATTATGCGGCGTCATACAAAATACTCTAGATGTATTTTGTAGCTGAATACTTTATGTTCACAAGCAACAAAACTTTATCCACTTAACAAACAAGAGTAGCAACAAAGTGGAATAACTTAAACGTTAATGGCTGGCATATTTTAGCAGGAATGTTGGACACAGTGGAGAAAATGATAACAAAAATAAAACAGTGGGTAGCCCAATATATTTTATGGGGTTGTAGGTAGAGTGCGATTGACAAGATCAGATATCGTGCAATGTTTAAGAAAGTATTATGTAGGACGATCGCGTCAAAATGTATATGATCAATGCGTTCTAACTGCTAGACTGATGGACAACTGGACTCCGGAAAGTTAAGAGAGTTGGTGGGGGTTTATAAGTATAGAAACTGGA
Organism: Pollenia labialis; assembly: GCA_949318255.1. Classification (NCBI taxonomy): domain Eukaryota; kingdom Metazoa; phylum Arthropoda; class Insecta; order Diptera; family Polleniidae; genus Pollenia; species Pollenia labialis. The sequence goes on along the minus strand of OX439142.1, from coordinate 87,918,022 downwards.
TCTGAAGGTTTTCCTTCGGCTGCTGGATGATTTTAGTGTTCTGCAGGCGGAAATCCGCTATAAGGCGGGCGGCTTACTGGCTAAGGTATTATCGTATGTATATTAACTGATACCAATGCAGCCATTGCAGCCCTAGCGGGTGTATATACGAAATCTAGTATAACTACAGAATGTCGGATATCTTTGAATAAGAATGTTAAGCATTCGAAAGTAACGCTTAAGCGGTTATCTGGGCATACGGAGTGCCAGGGTCCTCAAACTTCGGATGAGCTAGCTTAAAGAAGTCATCGTTCGCATGACAGACTTCGTTGGCTTTCCTCTTTCTATCTGTAAGTTATCTATTCAGCGGAAGTCTTATAGACAAGTACAGTGGACTTGTGAATCCACCTGTTTCTTACCCAGGACTTTATGGCCTGGCTATGATGAACGGAGGTTATACACTCTACTGAGTTCCAAGAGAAAACAAATCAGGACATTGACCTCGGTGATAACTTGGCACCGACCGGTATTCTGGTATTCAGGACATTAGGGGGAGATACCATGATCGATCTGGGATAACATTAAGTTTGCTTCTTCTTTCAATTAGGAACACGAACTGGTGGAAATCTACAGTGACACCTATTGAGTAGCTGATCTGTTGGATAGCCAGTGGCGCTGGGTATCACAAAGAGGCCATAGAAGGACCCGAGTGAACTGTCTTTTTTGAACGATAAACCTAACCTAAGAACCAACATTTTAGTTTGGGTATGTTAAACATTCAAACTGTTGCCTGTTTAACATACGCAAAATTATGTACAGTCAAATCCCGATAATTCGTACCCCGATAAATCGTAATTCCCGATAATAAATCTTGCTAGTTCGTAAAATGTCCCTACATTTTGGTCCCCTCGTTAATTCGTAATTTTTTCTTTCAAATAAAATTTTCTTTAAATCTTATAAATCGTAATTGTTTGCTTACTACCACATATAATTCGTAATAAAAACAACAGAAACATAGAATAAGTGATTCTCTGTTTACCGCTATCGTTTTTTTTTTGAGTGGGTTTTTGCTTGTGTGTGTGTTTATTTTCTAAAGAACTTTAGATGTTTTTTATCGTTTTAGTAAATCAATTTAAGAACCCCGTTAATTCGTATTTATTTATTTTAACCCCGTTAATTCGAAGCCCTGCTAAATCGAAAACTCCTATAATTCGTAAGAAATAGCCAGTCCCTTTCGATTACGAATTATCGAGAGTCCACTGTATTTATATTTTCATTTGCGGCACACTGAAAAATGTATCACAGATTTTTTAGTATATTCCAGATATTCGTAAAGTTTGAAGGTAATCTTGCTTTATTAAATTGTCTATTACTCGGTACTCCTCGTCAGCCACTTGAGGATAATCTCTTCTCTCAAGGGATATACATAAAGTCAATACTGCCTTATAGCTGTCAGACATGGCTGGTATCAGATGCTCTCATCTTTAGGCTTCAAAGCTTCATAAATAACTACGCTTTATATTGAGAATATGGTGGTGCTATGTGATAAGAAATTACAATTTATGTAGGAAATGTAAAATTCAACCAGCTGTCACAATTATGAAGGGAAGAAAATGGAAGTGAATCGAACATACCCTAAGAAATGATACTGAGGAAACATGCCGACTAGCGCTAGATTCGAATACACAAGGCAATAAAAAAGAGGTCGACCAAAAACTACCTTGAAGAACTGTCTGAAAAAGAAATAAAGCAGAGCGGATTATCGTGAAACGAAATTAAAGCGAAGTCATCCGACAGAATAAACTGGAGGAACTTCGTAGAGGTCCTATGCTCCGATTGGAGTTAAGGGGATGGAACAAAAGATGAATTACCTTAAGCTTGTTTGTGTCTTAAAATTTGCAGATTACTTAGAGATAACGCCCAAACAGACATATTGGGAATGTAAATGCATTGTATTAAATTAACCTTAATAACAAGACATTTTCTGGAAAATATTCCATATTTAACTTTCGTTTGAAAATATGTAATCATTTCGATCTTCAAATCAAATTAGTTAGACTCTCTAAGAACTACGTTATGACATTTTGTTTTGTAACGCAATAGTCACACCGAGAAAAATTGTATTTTTATGCTGACCTTATGAATACTAAATTTCTAGGCCAACCAAAAAAAAAACAATATGCTTCTTTTTTTGTTCACAAGATAGAATGTATAAGATTGACAACAAATTCCGATTATAAAAAAAAAACAAAAAGAACGAGCAATATTTATTATTTGCTTATTTTGGGAATATCGGCTTTTTTTTTAATTATTTTGCCATTTTAGGAATGTTTAATTTTTTCATACAAAAAAAAACTTATTTGATAATACTAAAATATTATTAAAAAAAAAATCAAGCATTTTTGCGCTATAACAACTCTAGTTAAAAAAATATCGTTCAACGTTTTTGTATTATTTTGTCTTTCCCTTGTGCATTATCATGCCAACAACCTAAGTTATCACTGTATGTTATTATACCCACGCCACAAGAGTGGAGAGGGCCCAACAAACACGGAGGTTTGATTTCAAATTGAAAATAATTTGATATCAAACGTTTTCTCAAACAAAAAGGGGAAATTATTTTCAAATTGAAAAATGTATTTATTTTCAAATTGCTTTCAAACGTAATTTTCAAGTGTTTTTCAAATGTGGATTATAATACAATGGAACATAAATAAAAGTATTTTATTTTTTAATTTAAATTTAATAACCATTCGGCACCATAGCTAAAGAAGATGAAATAATGTATTTTTCGTCCTCTAATTCTTGGAAAGACGAAACACTTGACTTCCTTTTATTTTTAGGATTGTAGAACCGCGATCATACAACAAACTTATAATTTCTTCACTTTTCCGTTTTATTTTTTTAAATTCGTATTCTTAATAATTGTAATTATGTACTCACAAAAAGCTTTTATTTTTCACCAGAAATGAATCGTTCGCCATTATTAATGTTTTCATTTATTTTTCGCTTTAGTATTGCCAAGTTTAGTTTTGATTTGAATTTAACATTTGATACAAATTTGACATCAAATTGATAAAACATTTGATGTCAAATATTTATTTTCAAATAATTATCAATTTGATTTTAAATGATAAAATCAAACATTTGAAAAACGTTTGCGAATTGTGTTTGATGTCAAATGATAAAGTCATTTCATATCAAAGATTTGACTTCGTGTTTGTTGGAGGTATTATGCATTTGTGCTGATGTGTGTAACACCTTATAATATATTAAGTATACCGATCGCCTCAGAATCACATTCTGAATCGATCTTACAATTACAGGTCGGTTATGGATGAAGTTTCCTGATGATCTGGCCTAAGCAACCAGTGAAATGCGCATAGGAATAGCTTATCCCATCAACAATAAATTTCAAGTGTTTTTATCAATAATAAAAACTGGGAATTTAGCACGAATAACAAAATCTTTTGATATTTGGGATATTTTGGGAAGCAAGCGGAATTGCGAGACCAATCGTTTAAAATATACGTCAGAATAAATACTCAATTTTAGATACAAAACAAGACCGTGTTGACTCCAAATATACAGAGTTTTCTATCAAAAATTTATCGCATCAATTTTGAATTTACTGTAACAACGTATGAAACGAGTATAGTGGAAAATAAACAATTAATTTAAATTGCTTTTTTAAATTTAACACTTAAGTGTTTTTAGTGCTTTTTTTTGGTTGTCCTATAAATTTCGATTAAAAAATAGTTTGTCTTTGTGTTGTTTTTCTTATATTTTAATTTTATTTACACGTCCGAAGCCTCGTTAGTCACTGGAGCTGGGTGTTCTTACCAAATGTCTTTTTTTAAACATTAAATCTTATTTCGATCTTTTTATTTTCTATAATTTAATCTCTTTTAAAACACTGTGCTAACAAAACCGCAAACACATCATACTCTTTCACAAATATTTTTACCAAAATAATTTTAGTTATTTTTACGGCCAAACATTAAATGTGTGTGTGTAAAGTTTTTGTATGGGTGGCTTTTAAATTAGTTGGTTGACTTTTCTATGTTCAAGAGTCTTGGAAAGAAAAGATGCTGTTGTTTTTCAGATCTAAAAAATAAAGTGTGAATACAACTGTATTTTAGTATTTCTTTGTCGGTTTCGTTTAAGTCTTCATAGACACATTTGCATGCAAAATATACTAAAGTTATGGCTTTTCTGTGTGTTTGCCATTCAGACAAAAAAAAAAAGAAAACAAATTGTAACTAGAATAAGAATAGAAGAGAGAAAATATTAGATTTCGCAAATTAGGTTCTATATTAGGTGTAAACTTTTTTTATAGTTAGAAAACAAACATTTGTGTGATTTAAATTTATTGACGGTTAAAGAACATTAAAACAAGCAAATGTTAGTGAAACCCCATACATAAAGATTGGGTTTTTTTTTTTGCTAAATAAGCTCAGATGGCCTTGGGACCAATAAAACTTTATATCGTTATATGATTTAAAAAAACTCTAAGTTACGAAAAATTCATAATCAAATTGGTGGTCGATTATGACGCACCGTATCTAAATAGAGTCAAATCAGGGACCGAATAGGGGGTTTTGGATTTAGCAGGGTTTCGATTTAACGGGGTTAAAGTAAAATAAATACGAATTCAAAGGGTTTTCAATTTATTTACTAAAACCATGCGTGCGCTTTGACATTTTTCTTTATTATTCATGTAGCAAAAACCCACGCAATAAATAGCGGTAAGCAAAACTTAATTCTTTACATGTTCATGTTGTTTTTATTACGAATTATAAGTAGTAGTTAGCAAACAATTAAGATTTATAATGGGCACGTTCATAAGACGTAGCTGTTGAGCTCAACTGCTACAAAACTGTTGACAACTGTTGAGCCGAACACTTTCGTCTTAGAAACGGCATTATATGTATAATAAAAAATTAACAGCTGATAAATATAAACAATTGAAAAAAAAAATAAAAGTGATAATAAAATTTATTAGTTTAGCTAAAAAGTATGGATAATGCAGAATTTATATCTCAGTTTCAGCTGTTGAGGTTGAGCACAACATGTTGACTTTAGGTAGCTAAAAAATTTTATGATGGATTAAATGGCTTCAAATACCCAACTGTTGTGTTGAGCGGAAGTGCTCAACTATGCGTTTCTAAGACAAACAATAAACGGTTACACAACTGTTACGACTTATGAACGTGCCCAATAGGTTCCTTCGTGTGGAACGAGATTTAATGGTGCCATCTGGCAGCCCATCATTAAGTCTGTGGCTCAGCTGTGCTATTAACGCCACCTGCAAAATGAATTCGCCTTGATCACTGCTTTTGATAAATCCGAACCAGCCAGATGCCGGCAAATAATTAAAAGAAAATTTGTTACGAAAAGAATAAGAAGTTAAAATACAAAAAAGCCCTAAAGAGCCTAAAATTAAATAAAAGACGAAAAAGTGATTTTTATTTAAACATAAAAGAGCCATTGAGCCACGAAAAATAAGGGTTGGTTTTTGTTATTGCTTGAAATTCCCGGACAACGCTCAATTGTGCCACAGTCTACCCAGTGCTTTCATCCAGAACCAGGTAGCCCATATTGCACCCAAACGAGAGGTAAAGAAGATTTTATTTTTGTGTGGAAGTTAAAAAAAAGGAAAAGTTACCCCTTGAAATGAGTGTTAGAGGGTTAATATATTTTAAGAATAGAATCGCCATACAATTCTACTGAAGACATCTGAAATAGTATTTTAGCTAAGAAGGACATTTAGTACATTTTTTTTTTGACTTATACCAAACGCCCTTTTAAAAACAAATCAAAAACTTTAGGGGCCGTTTAGGGGAGTTTTAATAGGAGTATTGTTTAGGTTGTTCTGTTTTTTTTTAATTGAGGTTTGTTTTCAATGTAAAGAGTTTTTATGAAATTATGTGATGATGTGTATCGTTTTTTTGAAGGACTTGGCAACTTTCTTTTACAATAGAACGCTACACATTTTAGATATTTCGAAAACGTTATTAACGGTTTAAAGTACAATCATAAAATTAGTGTATGGAATTCGACTTCGTTTACACTCTTCCACGTAAACAGACCCTATCTGTCGTTTTTTACTGACTCCAAGATTCTATAACGACATCGGTTGGTTGGCATAGACCAATGATTGAACGAAGCATCATACAAAGTGTAGATGTGTTTAACTACAAGATCGAGACAGCCAATCGGCTGGAACATTTTTCGATATAAATCATTCACCAAATATGGATTGTTACAACCGCGGTTCGCTTTGTTTGTTTTTTTTTTTTTGTTACCATCTAATTATAACCTAATTAATTCATTTAATCGGACTTTTTCTTTAATCGGTTAATCGCTCGATTAATTAACCGAGGTTTTAGTTTAATCGGTTGATCGGTTAACCGATTAATAAAGTTTTGTTATAAATTAAGTAATTTCAATAAATAAAAATGCAAAAACTATTTGTTTGGAGTTTATAAGTAAAAAAAAAACAATTACATAACAAACAAAACAATTCTTGAACTAAAACGAGCAAACAATAAAAATTCAATACATATTAATAAGTATTAATACATATTTTATATTGCATACATATGATTTATTTATTAAAAAAATTACTGTGACGTCATTTTATTAATTATTTCAATAGTTAAATGAGATCTTATAAAAAAAAATTTTAGAAAAATAATTTGGTTTAAATGTTTACGGCCTCATTTATAAAAAATAAAACAGGTTTATTAAAGGTTTATTAAGCAAATTTTCATACAAAATACGTTTCATAAACCCTTTTTAACTTGTTTTATTTTTTATAAATAAGGACGTTACAATTTAAGCAATTCTTTTCTTTAGTTTTGTTGAAACTTGACTTGAAAATAATTCTTTAACTTATCGAAGATTTTGCAAAAAACTTTATTTCCGAATCCCTTAGTTTCTGTTTTTGTACTGTATTTTAAGATTGTATTGCTAGAAGCAAATATATTGTATGAAAAAATATTTTTTGAACACATACCTTTTGTATATGAGACCAAACAAATAAATAAAAACATAAAAAAATTTGTTGTAGTGCTACAAAAAATTAAAAATTTTGTTATATCGGTTAGTCGGTTAATCGACTGAAATTACCCGGTTTAATCGTTAATCGAAAATAGCTAATTTTAAATTAACCGATCAGTTAATCGGGTAGTAATTAATCGGTTAACGGTTAACCGAATGAATACCCAAGTGTCTAGCCTATCCTTAAACGTCGCAGCATGTAATGACCGCCACTATTTAAAGTCTAGATCGTGCATTTTAACACTACACTATCTTGACATAGGCAACACCGACATGAAGAGCAATCAATTGGGCATGTTCAAGAAATTGAAATGAAGTGGATTTGAAATCGAGAAAATTTTAAAAACGGCCCTGTACTAAATGTTCATAAAAATATTCCACTTTATCAATTTCATTTCTTGCGTACCAATAAGCTTAACAAGAACAACTCTTAAAACCAGGAAAAACCACGGTCATTTTATAAATAATTGAACTTAAAATCTCGTTCGTTTTCAATTTCACTTAATTTCGATTTCTAGAACATGTCCGTATATAGTAAATTATTCTGAATAAAATTTTACTTCCTGAAACACAATAACACATATTCTGTTGGCGAACAAACTAGAAATGTTACAAGGCTTTTTATTGGCAGTAAATTTGAATTTCGGTAGTGTATTTTACGCATACTACCCTCTCCACTATTGCTTGTGCTGAGGTTTGTAACAATTTAAAATATTGGTACTAGACCAACCAACCTCTTAGTATACCGATCGACTAAGAAAAAGTTTTTGAAAAGATCTAACGATGCCCGCCCACCCGGCTGGCTGGCAGTCAGGCTGGCTAAATAGCTGTCCATGTGCAAATGTATGCACATGTGACATTTTGGAGATACATAATTTGATGAAATTTAGGTCATCGATTCTAATTTGAACAAGGAGCAAGTCTATTGAAAGTGGTGAGAATCAATCCATAATTTCATATACATAAATACAAGCTTGTTTCCGAAATTTTATTGGATTCGGTCTATATTTGATCATAGCTCGTATACAAATTGAAAAATAGCTTTTAATGCAATAACTTCCTTATAAATGCCCTTTCTAAACCATCAAAAGTAAAACAAATCTCGTAAAGATGAAGATATATAAATAATATTTCTCACAACACACAGAAAAAAATACCAATGAAAAATTAACATGGAAAAATGTTGATTGAGAATCATAGTAAATTTCTGCAAAAGTATGCCCTTTATTTATATTTATCATTATTTCATATTAATTTAAAATGAAAAATATTAAAATAATTTTTAATATTATTCACTGTTAAAATAAATAAAAAAAATATTAAAATAGAAATAAATATGGATTCAATATTGAATCCATTAAAAAACCCGTTTTATATTAAAATCAAAAGTGTATCTTGTTAAATTAACATGCCTTCATAGTAAAGTATGTTAATTTTTTATTTTCATTCTTAAAATATGTTATAAAAAGAAGACAATTCCCGTATTCTTTTAATAAAAATTATTTAGTTTAATAGTACATCAAGTTTTCAAAGTAGAATGATGACGAAACCCATATCGGGCGATTCTGCTGATGCTTCTGTTGACAAAGGAGAATACAAAATAAGTGAAGCATGTGTTACAGGTTTAATTGTATTGAATTATTTTTAAATAAATGCATATGTTGTCTCTGAAGCTTCTTCACACTGTTATAACACACTCAAACCAATTTGATTCTACATGAAATTCACGTTGTTTCAACTTGAAATAACTTTTATTCAACGTGATTCGGATTGTTATTTCAATATAAATGACATCTTGCTCTAACTTTACTGCAATGTTAAATTAAAATAAATTATATGTAGTTATTTTAAAAGAAAAAAATGTTGTTCGCAATTAATTGTAAAATCAGGTTGAATTAACATGAAAAACGTAAGAAGCAAAATCAACACCGACAAATTTTAAATCAACCTTGTTTTCTACGTTTCTAACTTGATTTTTTTCTGTGTGCAAGAACTTTTACATAGAGTATACTCTCGAAAATTTGTTTTAAAATTCTGTGGTGTAGGATATCATATGGTCGGGCTTGACCGATTATACTTTTTAACTTGTTATTATTTAAAAACATTGTTCAATCTTTTCTGAATGTTGTAAGGTGCTAGATTTTTTTTTGTAAATTACTTACGCAGTCAATAAACAATTGAAATTCAAAAAAGATTTTCTGCACCTAAATCCTTAAAATATTTGAAAACAAATAATAATTACAATTTAATTAGGAAAATTCCCTATTACCTAAAGATTATTTAAAATAGAAACTGGGAATTATTTCCTTCTGGAGGTTACTTTTTATTATATTCAACATTTTTTAATATTCGAATTTATTCTATGAGCTAAATTTCAGTTATGTATTTTATAAAGCTTTTTTGTAGTAGTCATATTCCTTCAATTTTTCAGAAATGACTTTATACACTATTATTTAAAATTTTAAAATGCAGTTTAACCAACTTACAAAAGTTAAATTTAGCATGTTCGAGTTTTTACACCCTCCATCACAATTAGGGTGCACTAAGTTTGTCATTTCGTGTGAAACTTTTTGTATTATTCATCTCATACACAGAAAAAATTATTGACAAATTATTTTCAAACAAACGCTTGTTTGAATTTTTTTTTAATTTATACAAATTTTTTTACTGATTCAATAAATAATTTTGTTTGATTTTTATTTAACCAACAAAAATGTTGACAACTATTCAAAACTATATTTTATACGCGCTATTGGTTTCAAGTTTTCATAATTTTGTATGAAATATTTAACGCTCTTTAATATTGTCGTTTTTTGCATTTTTTTTATTTGATCGTAAGCAACACTTCTTTATGTGAAATATAAGAACAACAACACAAAACACATACAGTCTATTTTTGGACGCTTTAAAAAAGTACAACAAGAAGAAAGAGGATAAAATAGCGCGACGAGGTTATTAGAAAAAAAAACCGAAAGCAATAGCAGGTAAAAAAAGGTTTCATTCTTTTTAAACAACAGAAACAACCACAACATTATAAGAAACAAAATAAATTTTTGGTTGGTTTCAAAGTTGGTAAAAAAGAATGAAAAACAAAATCCCGTATTCAATTTTTGAAAACTGTTTAGTTATATACATCAAATATAAAAATAAAATGATGACGAAAAACATATCGAGTCGGTCTGCTGCCGTTTTTGGTAACATTTCTACTTCTTTAGCCAAGGAAAGGATACAGCAGTGAGTGATGAAGAAAAACATTGTGTGTATAAACAAGACTTCGTTTAAAAATTATTCCAACAAAAAATGTGTCTCAAAGCCAGCCGCTGCTCTACTTCTGCTTCATCTTCAGTGATAGCTTGGGTGTGCGTCATTGCTTGTGCAAAAATTTTTGTTTGATTCAGCAAAATTTTTTGTTTGAAATTTATATGAATTTCAGTAAACTTTTTGCTTGATTCTGTAAATTATTTGTTTGAAATAATCAGTGTTTTTTTTCAGTAAACAAAATGCAAATAAATTGTTTGAATTTGCGAATTTGTTTGTAGGACCGATTTCAGACAAAAAATGTTTTGATTCTACAAATTTTTTGTTTGAATTCGAAAAATAATTTTTTCTGTGTACCCCATAAAGTACATATATACTGGCTCCTTGAATAGTTCTCAAAAGAAAAAAAAACAAACTTGCTGTTAAATTGCTTGTAGTTATCCTAAGCAGTTTGGGATTGAAATTCAGCAAAATCGGTGCAGTAGGACCAGAGCTATGAATTAAAATGTGGAACCCCCACCTAAAAAAAATGATAATTTTGTTACAAAAAATAACATAAATGGTGGAACAAGGCACGGAATGAGATAAGATTTTGCAAAAATTTGTTTTATTCGACTGGAAATCACGCTGTAAAATTTCGTGAAGATCCGTCCATAATTTACCATTGGCCCCGTATAAACCCTACTTCCGGAAAACTGTTTAGAAGGACTAAAACCGTTATAAATAATGCCATCATTACAAAATTTGGTACGTCACAGTTTTATAGGACTGGAATGACACTGTGAAATTTCGTCCATGATTTACCCTAGGCCCCATATAAAACCTACTCCCGGAAAACAATTTAGTATGCCTAAAACCGTAATTAGTAAAACTATCAGAATAAAATTAAATACTTCACAGTTTTATTGGACTAGAAATCACACTCATAAATTTCGTGATGGTCGGCCCATTATTAAGTATAGGCCCCATATAAAGCCCACTCTGGTTAATTAATTAAATATGCCTAAAACCGTAGCAGATATATTTATTGCGGTAACATTTCTTCCAACTTAGTTTCATATGACCAGAAAAAATTTTCATGTAATTTTGTGATATACGGTCCATAATTGACCTTTGATTCCATATTTAGCATATTTGATTCCATATTTAACGAATTGTTTAAGTTAACCTCTGCTAACAGAATTATTTATTTTGAGTTTGTTAATATTTTTGTTTTATACAAACAATTTGCTACAACTTATTTCCCATTCAATTGTCACTCTGAAGATATTTCATTATATGTAAACGAATAAAATCTAAGATAATAAAATTTATAACAAAATAAATAACAAGAAAAACTGAAATTCGCAGAAAATTTAACAAATTATAATACAATCACCTCTTAACAAGACACAACTCGTTGCTTGATGTACTTATTATTTTGTTCATAAAGAATTTTTAGTTGGGGCTAAAATCAAAAAGAACTTTCTTTTCAACACAAAAGCAAAAATTCCCCAAAGATAGAAATTACCAAGAATAACGGCACTTTAAAAGCATAAACATTAAAAAAAGACTTATACGAAATAAAGAAAATGGGGTTAATAAACTTTCTGGTGTGACGAATTCCAAAAGTGTAAGAGTTTTTATTTTGCATTTACTTTTAAATTATCACAAAAAAAAATATATATAAATCAGCTAATTCTTCTTAAACACCTACAAAATTATTCAAAACCACAACATTTTAACATTCAACAAGTTTCTTTACCTTCTTCGCCCAAAATAAATATATGTATGTATTTTTTGTTTGACATCATAAAATTCCTCTTTGAGACGAAAAATATTGTTCCCAACATCACAAAACCTCTCAATTATTCCCATTTCTCTTTAGAAGGGTCTGAAAGGAATTAATGTGATTTATTTTATCACAGGGGTATTTGTTGTGGGAACACAATATAGAAAGAGAAAAAGTAATATTTAAAATTGAGAAATAACGGATAAAGAGAGATAAGTTATCTCTAGCGCATGATAAATAAGAGTACAAAAGAAAATTTATCTTTAAAAACAAAAAGGAGAAAAATAATGAGAACAGTTTTATAAATTGGCAAAAATAAGAGTTAATTAAAATTTTTAAAGAGCAAAGGAATAATAATTTATGTTAAAACTTTTCGAACAAACTACGAAATAGCAGATGAGTTTTAGTTTTAATGAAATCTTTAACTTTATAGATTTCTCTTTAAGTGTTGATTGACATTACAAAACGTATTATTCTTTTAAATTTACACAAGTAACTGGGTTTATATTAAGAAAAATTGGTTCATTTAATATTTAAGGCCTTATTTATAAACAATATTCCATGCTTATACCAGGTTCATAAGACGAATTTTATATGAAAATCTGTTTTATTAACCCTTAATAAAACTGAACTATTTTTTTATTAAAAAAGGGGTTTGTCTTTAAGGATTGTATCCATAGGCTTAATTAAATAAATAAAAAAAAATAGAAAACTTGCATTACTGTTGTAATAAAATTTTAGTTAATTAGAAAAGAAAAACTACGAGGGCAAAAAAGAAACGTATTTTTTCCTCAACATAAATAGTACATAGGTTGTTCGATTAATCGAAAATTTTGTGACGAATAACTGTTCGAATAATTTAAAATTGCTTATTTCGATTTAAGGATTAATCGAAGAATTTATACCGATGAATCGAGTAATAATATTATATAGTATTTCTGTTAAATGTATAATTTTTTAAAGTTTTATGTCGAATAAACATACGAAATTTTTATGAACATTCTTTACAGGGTCGTTATTAAAATAAGCTTGTTCATGCTAGTTCATGAGTTTCTCTCTTTAGAATGAGTTTGGATAAATCTAATAAAGCTAAATGTAACACTTACACAGTGACTATAACATAGTACTTGCAGAACATGCTACACCAACAAAATCAAAGGGGTACAATGAATAAATATTTTAAGCAAGATCGTTTCTCTCGAAGAAATTATTTACAGAAGCATAGCAGAGGGTGGAATGTCCCTGAAAATTTTAAAAAATGCAAAGTTATATTGTCTCTTTTAAATTCTAAGTGCCCGCACGGAAAGAAGAAACATGGTTGTGGCAAACATATTCTAAGAGCAACATATTCACCCCTATCGTAAATAAAAATTTCTTGGGAGTTTTTATTCACGATAGGGGTGATTATGATATGATTCACGATTGTAGTCACCATATTACGATTGTAATTGAATCATATTATGACCAAATATACATAATATTACATCATAATATTTTTCCCTTAATCATATTCTTATCCTGTTGATTATACTACGTTAAGAAATAATCATATAATTGTTATGTAAATCATAATAAGATAAGATGTAGTCATATACTTGTCATGTTAATCATAACAAATTAAGAAGAAATCATAACGGGTCCGCTATCTAACGTTTTTTTTCAACTAGTGCTTCTTTCGTGAATGGTAACACTTAGCTCATGTCTGATTCGACAGATAATTAGTTTTATCCTTCCGCTGAACGAATATGGTTGTGTATACGCTTGAACAACGCTGGGAAATATGCGTTTCGCTTCGCTAAGTGGGCCTGCGATCGACTTACAGCAGATGCCGATTTTGCCAAAAAAAAAAAATGATATTTTCAGATGAAGCTCATTTTGATCTTGGCGGATATGTAAACAAGCAAAATTGTCGCATTTGGGGCACAGTAATCCCGCACGAATACATTAAAAAGCCGTTGCACCCAAAAAGATTCACTGTTTAGTGCGGATTTTGGTCCAGAGGCATAATTGGGCCATTTTTCTATTTTTTGGTCACAAAAATTTAAGAGGATGATATTGGCAACATTTGGTTGCAACAGGACGGCGCTACGTGCCACACAGCCGAAGCTACACTCGATGTTTTGCGCCCTGTTTTTGAAGATCGCATTATAATCCGCAAAGCTGATGTCGTTTGGCCACTTCGGAGCTGCGATTTGACACCGTTGGACTATTATTTGTGGGGTGCCGTCAAAGATAAGTGTTACGCCGACAAGCCATAGACAATTGACGCTTTAAAGGACAATATTCGTGAAGCCATTGGTGAAATACAGCTGCACACAATCGATTATGTGCTTAAAAATTGGACCGATCGTGAAGGCTACTGCTTGGCCAGCAGAGGCAGCCATTTGAATGAAATTATTTGAGAAAATATTCAGTACTTTTTTTTATAGCATTCTCAAAAAAAAAAGTTATTTTGCGGACCCTGTATTATCATATCGATTTTTATTTAATTAAAAAAAAAATATTAGATTAATTATGCGACAAACGAAGCAGTAGTATTAATTTGAAGATGAAATTGTTTTAAAATATGTAAAGTAAGTCTGTTTATAACAAAATATGTTAAAAAAATATCAGTTTTCTAAAAGGGCCATATGATACCCTATACCACAGTATTAAGACAAAAATGTCTGAAAGTGTACCTTATACGGTACTAGGCTCTCCAGATTTAAAATTGCAAAATTATTAACATTCACTTAAAACAATCGTGATCTTGAAAATAATTCTTTACAATTAACAACTTCAAAAAATAATATTTTATAAAAATAACACAATTTTTAAAACCAGTCAGTACCCATGTTCTGTAACTATAGTGAGAACTTCTCGCATCAAAGAGATGTGAAACAAAATATTCCATCGTTTCTCGAAAAGCGAGAAAAAAGTGTGTCTGTATGTCAAAAACTATCAAAAGAGCTTACGTCGTTACGTTATAAATGTCATTACATTGCACTCGAAGCCGATGTGGCATTGCAGCCGTTTCAATATATGGCATTTTTGTTTAATTTCACACATTTCAATCGAAAAGTTTCTTGACGCGAGAGTTCAAAACACGGGCACAGTTGTTTTAAGTTTAAAATTGTAAGTGTTAAGTATGGAAGGAAATACATACAAGTATTGATACAGGCTTATGTTTCAAATCAGCATCTCAGTGTTGTCAAATTTATAGTGTTGAATGAAAGAAACGTAGTTTGATTGATTTTTAAACAAATACACTAAAACAAAACGATGAAATATTTATTTATTTTTTACACAGCTTTGTCTAATACTATCTAACACTTGGGTTCTTAAACGCGTTAAGTAACTGTAATCACATCAAAATCGTTTAATGTTTTTCATCATTAATATGTTTAAAATAATCTTTTGATAACTTTATAAAAGTATTTTTATCCATTTTTAATACTTTGAAGACATATAAATTGGTTTGTTGTGTTTTGTTTTTCTTAATCATCTCAAATGTAATGTGAACGGCTTTGATTAACTTAATCAATATTTTGCTTAAACGCGTTAAAAACCCGAAGTGTGAACATAGTATAAGTAAAACTGTAAACAAGTTTAAAAATAATAACTTGTTTTCTGGTTGGGCTTTAAAAAATCATGACAAAACATATTTTGTCTTGATTCTTGACGAGCACTGAATATTCTTATAAATCAAGAAAAATCAAGGCCGTCTGGCAAGGCTATTTGGGACCCATGGGCAATATGGACCCGCCAAAGCAAAATAATGTTATGGGGTTAAGATGAATACATCTATATGAGATAAAATGTTTTTATGAGACCGCATAGTAACAGCTAATGCAATTGAATTGAAGTCCATTTTCGGAAGAATTTGCGGCATTTTTATAGTCAAATATGGAACGATTCGATATTTGGTAAGTTTTTGAGATTGTAATAAAATATTTTTAAGCCAAATTTAATCTAAATATTAACAAAAAAAAAGATGGTTAAGGGGCACAAAGAAACTTTTCCTGGAAGAAGATTGTATTAGGGCTGTGAAATATTAGATCGATTCATACAACAACTTTCACTAAACTCCATATCTCCAAAACTGCGACCTGTATTTTGCGCACAAGGTTTACAAGGACAGCCATTCAGCCGGACGGACGGACGTAGTTAGACGGAGTCGAAAATTACTTGTGAGTCCTCTCAGTTTACCAAAAGGTGGATCTGTGTTACATACATCAGCACAAACGCTTAACACCCTCTCCACTAAAGTGGGGTGTGTCATTAAAATTTTGCAAAGGTTTTAAAAATTTACGTTATTAAAAAAAAAAATATTAAAACTTTCTAAATCATTGTTTAAAGATAAACCATCAAGTTAACGCACTGCAAAGACACTTTTGTTTTTAAAGTTTTCAACAAACTTTTTCAAAAGTAATTAAAATTTTCTTACTTTCCACTTGCTTAAGTAATAAATTAAACATTAAAATTTAGAAAAGTAATATTTACTTACATTGAAATAATTTTTCCTAAAAAAGAAAAATAAAAAATTAGATTTTATATAAGGAATTATGCATTAAAGAATAAAAATCATTTAAACACTTGGTTTTGCTCAAATTTAGATTATATATATTTTTTTTAAATTTTGCTAGTTATTATCATATGTATTATTTAAGACTCTAATTATCTCTCTTGGACATCAATAATATTAACCATAATAAAATTATTAAGAAATCACATAACAAAATATTTGTAATCATTATGAGCAGCATACTGCGAAAATTATATTAAGCAAATAGAATAAGAATATTTTCCCTTTAAATTCCCTTTTTTCACTACTAAATGAATTAAAATTAAAAAAAAAAACTACACAACTTCATATACAGCAAGTAAGAATATGACCCTACACCACAGTATTTTAATACACATTTACGAGAGTGCACCCTATTCGGAACCCATTGAGAATCATGCTTATGTGTCCATATAAATTTGGATCTATTTATGTTTTAAATTTCATTAAAATTAGTTTGATAGTTTCTGGGGGGAAGAAATTGCCCCCTAACTGCCCTTGTGGTCCTACAATTCGGCCCATTTTTATAGGATTGGTCCTTGTACCAATACTAACCTATAAGCCAAATTTTATCAAATTATCTACAAAATTGCGACCTGTACTTTGCGCACAAGGTTACATGGACAGCTAGCCAACCAGACGGACGGACTTTGTTAGATCGACTCAGAAAGTGATTCTGAGTCATCCGGTATACTTAAAGGTGGGTCCAGCGCCCATATTTTAAGGTGTTACACACATCAGCACAAATACATAATACCCTCTTCACTCTTGTGATGTAAGTATAAAAAGTAAAAGAGGAGGAAGGTTGTTCAAGCCCGACCATTTGATACCCTACACCACAATATATTAAAACAAATTTTTGAGAATGAACCTTATACGGTTCCCATGGGCAGTCATGGATCTGCAAAAACCAAATTATGTTATGAGGTTAAGACTCATATAAAAGTTCCAGCTGCCAGAGATTTGTTTGTCTTTAAATGATTTATGGAATCGGTTAATATGGGACCCATGGTTAATACTGGACCTGCCTGCATAAAAAATTGTCTTTCTCTGAAGTTATTGTCGTCAATTTTTTTAGTATCAATACCAACACTAATAAGGAAGTTATGACATTAAAACATATTTTCAGAAGTAGTTTTTGAATAGGAGCTATATGGACCGATTCCAATAATATTTGGTAAGATGAAATAAAATTGGACCAACTTTAGTCTAAATACCAACATAATAAAATTGTTTATGGGCAGAAAGACTTTTTCGGAAAGAAGTTTGTATAAGAACCATGTGAAATTAAATACCGATTCTCACTATTTTCCATGGACTTCATCCTGATGACAATTGAAACGTTTGTACCAAATTTCAACAAATTATCTATGAAATTACAAGACGTACCTTGGGCTCAAGATTCCATGGACAGACAACCAGTCAGCCAGCCCGACGAACGGACTTACGTCGTTAGATCGACTCAGAAAGTGATTCTGTGTCAATCCGTATACTAAAAGGTGGATCAAGGTCTAATATTTATTGGTTCAGCATAGAAGCATAATACGCTCTCTACTATTATGGTGAAGGTTTAATAATAAAACGTACTGATACGTATAATAATGTTTAGTTCAAGTTCGATATAATGCAAGATTTATTGAAGTTAACAAATTAATGTGGACAACAACAAACAACTGCAGACAACGACCACATTAACAACAACGCAAATGCTCCATTAAAACCATTAAAAAAATTACAACAACGAAGTTAGTGCTACTAACAATAAACTGCACTCAAACTTAAAAATAATCCTACAAACGAACAGAGACACATCTATTAAAAAAGATGTTATAGACAACAACAGGAGCATCAATAATAATTGCAGCTGCAGCAGTAACAGAGATAGAAGCAAAAGTAGCATAAAAATTGCTCTTGTTAATGGCAGAGGAGTTAAATGACAAGCAAAATAAGTAGTGTGCATCATTCCTTAGCTGAAGAGGACTCATGTGTCCATGAGTGCATATCGCTATAACCGGCACCATTCAAAGCAATTTTTATGATAGTAACTGTTACAGGAAAATAGCAAAAAAAATGAATGAATTAATAAAGATGTAAAATAAAAGTGTAAGCTACACTGAACAAAAAAGAGTGTGGAGTAGAGAGAGAAGGGTAAAGGATTAAAAGTAAGTAAGAGGGATGTCAATCTTAAAAAACGCCAATTACTCATATTTAATAATTTGTGTAAAGATATTTAAATTTTCGAAAATCAGAGTAATTTTTGGGAATGCAAAATTTTAATTTCTAAATTCTCAATTTTTATTCTTGATAAAAACACTGAAATTTATTGTTGAAGGGATAAGCTATTCCTATGCGCATTTCACTGGTTGCTTAGGCCAGATCTTCAGGAAACTTCATCACTTGTTACAATAGCAAAACTTAAACAAAAACAGCAACAATAATATGTATAAATTGGAAAAAATAATGTTGTGTTTATAATATCAAAATGCGGGATTCACACAGATGATTTTGCTCAAGGTTTGTGTCTTTAATATATTTTATGACATATTTTGCAGTCATTAATTGTTTAATTAGCCATTAGAACGAAATAATGTAAGCAATAAATTCTTTTGTTTTTGTTTCGAAAATGACGATTTTTTTCATATGTGAAAATTTTTGTTTTATTGTATTTAATATAAAATAAGCGCAGCTGGAGCACATTAACTGTGCAGCGAAACGTACCCTGATTATTTGCTATTGATTTTTTTTGTAAGTAGAGCTTTTCTTTTGCCGGTCTTTTTCATTTCCCGGGAAAGCGGGATTTATTTTTCAATTTCCCGGGATCCCGGGAATTCCCGCTCAATACAAATCGATGCAAAGTATTATTTAATTTAATTTATTTGAAGAACAAACATTTCCTGAGATCAATTAAATAAGTTCATAAATGCATTCAACTTTTTTATTTCTGTGGCAAAAAGGAAAAACTGTTAAATGGCACCTTAAGGTCTTCATGTTCAAAAGTACACATGGGCAAAATTTCAACTATTTTGTAGCAATTTTGAGGAAGTTATAGCAAAATGACTTTTTATTTATCTTTTTCAATGCTCAATAACATTTGGTATAATAAAAACTTTCAACTTGTGACATTAGGAATGTTTAGGAATAAGAACTTTAAAACTATAATTGCAGAGAACTGATGATTATATTAAATTCGGAGTAAATTTCCAAAAGCAACCTTTAAGGCTTTGAATTGTTCGTCTATAAAACTAAACGAATAGACTTTAGCACTTACTGTCAGAGAATTAATTCAAAGCCAACAGCATTCACATAAAACCAAAAAAGTTAAATTATTTAAATAAATTTTTGAAAGCCTGTTCCTTATTTTTTTCACAAAGATTTCAATGAGAAAAAAGTTTCCTTTCTACTGATTTTTGCCTTTGTAGTCAAAGGAACATTATATAATCTCTAGACACTTTCAGTTTTCTTAGCACTTCCTTAAAAAATTCTAATTCCTTTAAAAAAAAAATAATTTTCTTCGCATCGAATAAGGTTGTTCTCTATTTATAAATTTGACATCATCATGTCTAACGGGAACTAATCAGAAAAAATCTTTTGTGCAGCTGATCTGCATATAAAATCATTAAATTTTTTTTTTGAAGGAAGTGAAAACAACATTTTTTTCGTTTTTATAAAATAAATCTGGGTCTTTAAAAATAAAAGTTCTGTACATTTTTACTCTTCTTCTTTAGAAATTTCAGAGCATTAAACATTGCCTTACTTATCTGATATGAATTGACATCCCTTTGGCGTTTGCCAAAACTGTCTTATGTCAGAAGCTGTACTTTTGTTAAATTGAAAAATATTTATTTGGTGTATTTCATAGACTTTTTTCCTAAGAGCAGATGATAACGATAAGAAGGCGAAGTGATTTAAACCAAACAAAAGAAAAAAAATTGAATTAAAGCACATCAAAAACTTAAAATGCGTTTTTTTTTTGATTTAAGAAAATTTGACTAACGGGTAAAGTCTATTTCATCACACAAGTTATTTATAATTTGATCAGCAGTAAAGTTTCCATAATTAAAAAAAAAATCCAGGGAATTCCCGCACTAATTTCCCGGGATTTTTTTCCCAAAAAATGTGCGGAATCCCGGTAAATCCCGTATGAACAACACTATTTGTAAGAGATGTTTTTTAGACTTACAATTGGAGATTTTGAAACAAACGCAAAAACTGCCCAGGTCAGAAAAAATTTCGAAGATGATAATTTGAAGGTATTACTCAATTAAGGCAGGGATTTACTATCCTACACAATCGTATGATTCATTCATACAAAAAGCTGAAAACAATGTCTGCAAAATCTGCTGCTAATGCCACCCTATCCCACAAAAAAGATGCAAACTCATATGACTCAGCTACTTTACAAGAAAATGCAACTCTGATCGAATAGAAAATATCATTTTATGAAAATTTTTACAAACATTGTCAAGTCGTACAGACTTGTCAAAAAAATCTGTCACTCAATTTAATTTTAAAGCCACAATATCATATCATACAAATCGTACGACTGAATAGGATAGTGTATCGCCAGCATCAAGAATATCGTCAAGCTTAAAAAAAATCTTAAAACTATTGGTAGTCACTTAATTAAGCATCTATTCTTAAGCGTTTACAAGCCACATAAAAGCAAGAAAAGCTTATACTACTCATGTTAAAGACGAGAGACTTCAAACGCAATAAAAACCAATAAAAGTACTATAATCGATTTTGCTCAATTGGGATAATTTAGCTCAGGCTGTATCTGTTGTGTCGATATACATATTTTGTCAATCTTAAAATGTATGGCATAATCATGTGCAGCTGATACCTGGCAGATCTCTCTTAAAACCACGGCTGACCAGAGATCCAATCTGGTTTCTATGTACTAAGTTTATTTCAGGTGACTATACACAGAAACATTTTTCCAAAAATGTTCACCAATCAAAGCATTAATCAAAAATAAAATCAGCTTTATTTAAACATTTAATCAAGTGAATAAAACGTTTAATCAAGTGAATTGAATGTTAAATTGATACTATAAATTTGGTTACTGGTACAAATTTAATTAAATTTTAATTAATATTGCAAATTTTTAAATTGAAATTGTGTACGCGATAAAAACATAAAATAACTTAGTTCCCGTAATTTTTGGGTCCGTCGGAAACCCCATTTCAACATACACACGGACAGACAAACCGATATCACGACTAAACAATTAAAAAATTTGTAATGTTTATTAAAAATTTAATTAAATTCGCACCAGTAAACAAATTAATAGTATTAATTCAACATTTAATTCACTTATTTAATTCATTTGATTAAACGTTTAATTTACTTGATTAAACTTTTAATTAACACTGATTTTATTTTTGATTAATGCTTTAACTGGTGAAAATGTTGCAGAATTTTTTTCTGTGTAGATAAACTCCACTACTTATAAGGATCCAGAATATACATATACGTTAGAGGGTCTAATATCTATATTGTAAAAATTACAAACTGAGAGACAATTTTTTGTAAATATATAAAAACGAAATTAAGTATAAATATATATAAAGTTTGTATAAATGTTAATTTTGCATCCAACGGTTAGCGGCGATACAAAATTGATCCATTACGACAACGCAAAATCCTATATAATGCCCGGCCAATCAGCCGAATCAAAGCCAAATATATATAAGGCAAAATGGTACCATCTATTATGAGCTGGCCAAATCGGACTAGATGATCACAGGGGAACTGTAACGAATACAATTAGTTTCATTGGGGCGAGCATTGGCCGAAAAACTTTCGAAATATGCGTAATGAGATGAAGCCGTAACATGTTAAAAATTCAGTTTAAAACTACATATTTAGAAAATAGTGGTTGGGAAGTTTTGCCTGCACGCCTCCCTGCCTGGACCTTGGCCCGTCCGACTACAACTCTAAAATTTCCTAAACGGCCTTAAAAAAATTAGCAGTTATTTTGGGGGTGATATTTAACGATGGTCATTAAATTGAATAATTTTATATAGAAAAGTATAGAAAACTTGTTTAAAACACATTTAGCTTCTGCAATATTCAAGTAAACAATTTTTCGAAAAAAAATTCCGCAAAAGGAAATTAAACTATATTTAAAAAATGTTGTCACGTCAACTATAATTTTATTTAATCTCATCGCTAAAAATAAGTTAAATCTAAATTTTTAAGAAAAAATTAATTTAAGAATTTGTTTGGGAATATATTTTGATTCAATTGCCAAATAAAAGCGCAGGAATTAAAAAAAAAGTTGCAAATGATTTAACATTAAACATTTTTTAAAAACTTTTCGTTAACAAAGGAAAAGTCATATTTCTGTTGTATTGAATAAAATCTCTATTAAATTTATAACAAGAGTTCATCAATTTTTCGTAAAATTTTGATAAAATGTCTGTATAATTCAACAAAATGTCATGTGCATTTCTCAATTCCTCGTCACGCGTGCTTTCAAGTCAACAACCGTAGAATATAAATTTTTCTGTCTGTTTTCTTTGTTTCTCGTTTTTCTTTTGCTTTGTTATTATTTTAACAAAAAAGGAAAATTAAACAAATCGTTTGCAGCTTAAAACACACTACTAGCGTTAATAAAATCGCAACAAACACGAAGACAAACCTTTGATATGAAATGACTTTACCATTTGATATCAAGCAAAATTCTCGAACCTTTTTCAATTGTTTGATTTCAACATTTGAATTCAAATTTTTCAAATTTGGTAATTGTTTTTAATTGTTATTCTATGTACAATCAAAAATGAACTTGGCGGCACTAAAAACAGAAAAATAAATGTAAACAATGAAAAATGGCGATTTAATTTAAAAATTTTTAAGTGCGAAATACTCTTGCCATGCAGGCGAATTCACGCCTCATGCAGGCGAATTAATTGATATCTTAATTTATTGGTATTCCATCCAGCAACGTCGGTGTCACACATACAAACACATTTTCACCAATACTACCACAATGCATGACGAGTATTTTGGTAATTGTATTTGAGCCTTTAAAGAAAAATTCCATATAAAGTGAATTCGCCTTTAGAAAACCTTAATTTATTGTAAAAATATAAACTAATTAAGAGTAAAAATTAATTTGCGATGAGTAAGAATTTGAATCAAACAAAAAATAGAAATAAAGCTGGAAAGTGAAAAATTTATAATTTATAATCATCCAAATAAACAAGAATTTGAGAAGAAAAAGGACGTTATTTCATAGCAGCTATGGTGCCGAATATTTAAATTCAGTAAATAATGAAATTAAACTTATGTTCCACATTTCAACAACATTTGAAAGCTAATTGCAAATAAATGCCTTTCTCAATTTAAAAAAAAAATTCCCGTTTTTGTTGAGAATGCTTTGATTTTTGAACGTTTGGTATTTGAGAAAATGTTTGATTGCAAAAAATTTCTAATTTGATATCAAACCTCCGTGTCTGTTGGGATATAACTGCTTCATATGTAGTGGTAGCCGGACAACACACAACCTAAGTTATCTACGGTTGTGTTATACATACAAAGCAAAAAAAAAATGTTGTTGCATTTTAAGAAACATTTTATGCATTTTTACCTTTGTTTTTTAAACGTTATAAGAGTATGTATTAGTTGCAATTAGAAGGAAACCATTTAAAAAACAAACGGATAACTTTTAGTTTTGTAAGAATATTTTTCGTAAAAAGAAGTTATCTGTTTTGTTAAAAGTAATAAAATTTAAAAAATATGAACAAAATGATGCAATAATGATCAGCGTTTAAAAAGCTGCAGTTGAGATAGTAAAAGTCATAAGATTGTGCTGTAACTTCGACATCTTCATTTTTCATTGGACGAAAATAAACCGTTGTTGCCATTACTTCTGATTCATTAAATGAAAACAGTCGCAGTAAAGGCAAAAGCAAAAAAGGAAAAGTTGTACACAACAAAAAACATCGGCAGTCGACATGTTCGAAAGTGTTTGGTTTGGCAGACTGAAACTTTTAAAAAATCCCGTAGTTACCGAAGATGGGACGTTGTGTTTGTTCTGTTTTTTTGTGTTTAAATAATACATGTGTACATAAATACATACATATGTATTTATTTTAATGCTTAACAATCTTTTTAATTTTTTGAAATTAAACAAAACGTATGTATTTATGTACACATGTATTAAAAAAAATGCGGAAAAAACACAACGTCCCATCTTGGTTAACTTTGGAATTTATTAAAAGTTTCAGTCTGTCAAACGAAACACTTCCGAACATGTCGAGTGCCAATGTTCTTTGTTGTTTTCAACTTTTTTTTGCTTTTGCCTTCACTACGACTGTTTTCATAACGTAAAGTAAATTTGCTCTATTGCGAGAAATTAAATTTTAATAAATTAT
Organism: Pollenia labialis; assembly: GCA_949318255.1. Taxonomy (NCBI): domain Eukaryota; kingdom Metazoa; phylum Arthropoda; class Insecta; order Diptera; family Polleniidae; genus Pollenia; species Pollenia labialis. The sequence continues at coordinate 87,893,025 of OX439142.1, read as the reverse complement.
AAAATTTTATAGCGTGTGAAATCTACAAAGGAAAGTGTTTTTATTTGGAAAAGCGCTCGTAGTAGCAGAAAATCCCCTATTTTTTTCAATTGTTCTTTCTTTTTGTTTTCGAGTTTGGTCGCCATTCTTGGAGCAAACACCAAGTATTAGTGTTAACGCAAAATCGGCAGATCCACCCCTAAATACAGTCCATAACCCCTGAGGAACGTACTCGACGTTTTTAGCTTTTGAGGATTTTACATTGACTTAGAATACACATTCGAATAATATGAAAATTTGTATAATACCTAAATGTTACTCAACATGAGAAATAACTTCCCATATTCTATTTGTTAAAACAAAATTAATTAATTTTATTTAATGAGGGTAGCGAAGCGCACTGAATTAAGCTTGCGAAATTTAAAATGCACTTCACTATCTGATACATTTGTGAAGTATTTTTCTATTGCTAATAAAACAATTGAATATGATTTATTGCTTACAGCTTTTTATCTTCTTGCTGTAAAAAAAACCCCTGTCAATGTTGCAATGTGAAAGTAGAACATCGTTATGATTAATTATAAATAAAATAGAAAACAAACAAAACAGTAAAAATATGAAGCTTTTGAGGAAATATACATGGATGAATTTTAAATGTTTGAGTGGTTTAAAGTTGTTCATCTTTCATAATTATAAAAACAAATAAATATGAAATAAAACACATTATTTTAACTAAGAAATACATTATTTTAAATTTAGTTTTGGATTCAAATAACTATTTAATGGCTTTAAATTTCTTTGTTTCAAGTGCAACAACTTTTTATTTAAAACTCTCTTTTTTCAATTTAATGTAAAGAGAAGTTGCCATCGATAAATAATTTACGAAAATGACACAAAAAAAGGTTTTGTTAGTTTTGTGTAAGAAGAAGAAAAATCAAACTTGCTGTTTCAAAACCCAATAAAAAATTTCATTATTTTGCGAAGCGCTATCATTAGAAGCAGTAAGAAATACAGAGATGCACTGAAGTAAGTGAACGAAAAAGTTTTATAAAAAATAACATTTAAAGTGCCATGTCATTCCTAAAAAGCAGATTTGTAAGAGAAAATATTAAAAAAAATACTGTAATAAAATTGTAGAACGATAGACGCTGAGCATAACTTCCAATAAATTACTTTCTTACTATTGAATTCTGATAATGTATGTTCTTACAAGTACACAGAACTAAATATCTTAAAAAAAATTTATCAACACAGTTTGTTAAAAATAAAATTTTAGGTCGGCGGTATGAACTAAGTCCCCAATGAACTAACTCCCCAAACCCAAAATGAACTAAGTCTCTAAACGACTGTATGTGAAAAAACAACAACGATATTTGGGGACTTCGTTCACGTTTTTGGGGGCATCGTTCATTTTATTTTTGGGGAGTTGGTACACATGAACGAAGTCCCCAAAAAGTAGTAATAAACTAAACCTAAATTAATTTTTGCGGACTTAGTTCATTTCTTGGATTCAGAAAAAATTACTCTACAGTTGATAACGTCTTTAATCTGACAAATATTGTACACTTTTGAGGACTTTTCTTCTGCTTTCGATTTGGTTCCCAGAAATTTACTTTTTTAAAAATTATCAAGTATGGGATTATCATCAAAAATTTTTCGTACTCTACAGCTTACATACGAAAACACGTCTAGTCAAGTCCTGTATGGAAATTCGTTTTCTGAACCTTTTAATGTTAATGTTGGCGTTAAACAAGAATGCATACTTAGTCCAATTTTGTTTGCATTGTATCTTAATGACTTAGCTGATTACCTACCTGGCGGAGTAAAAGTTGCAGACATTGCTGTCAAAATTCTTCCTTACGCAGATGACATTGTCATTTAAGCCGATTCCCCTGCAAACCATGATTGATGCCCTTCATTCTTACGGCTTGATGTGGTGTCTTAAGGTCAATTTGGAAAAATCAAAGAAGTTGTTTTTAGAATTGATGTAAGAATATCCAATAATATTAAGTGGAATTTTGGAGATCGTAATATAGAAATTGGCAATAACTACAGATATCTGGGAATGGATATCAATTTTAAATTATCGTTTACAGAGCACATAGGAAACAAATTAAAAACTGCGAAAATGGCGAATGCGTCAACATGGTCAAAATATGTAAATCATCCTAAGATATCGACCAACAATAAGCTTAAAATTTTCGTCGCTGCTTCCCGATCTATAATGTTTTACGGTGCTCAAATTTGGGGTTTTAAAAAATATGATGAAGTGGAAAAATTATTTCGATATTCCATACAATACGCCAAACTTCATGCTTTATTTAGAAACTGGTCTAAACTCCCTCTATATTGATACTTTCTTACATTAATAGAATTCTACAACTGCCTGAACATAGATTAGCTGAAAAAATTATAACAATGAAAACCTTTTGAAAAAATTATAACAATGAAAACCTTTTGGGCTGAGGAGTGGGTAAATATATGTGAAAAAATTCAATATGTTCCTGAAAATGCTACTAAGCCCCTGCGTGAATACTGGAAACCAATACTTGAACTTTTAAAAACAACGGAAAGAGAAGATCTTATATCTAATGCAAGAGGCTACCAATTTCATGATTTGCATCCGCTATTAATTTTAAGCACAAATCCTATTTTTACTTCAGAATTTTCGTCGCGTGCTACAAGTCTTATAATTAGAGTACGTGGAGGTCTTCTTGATTTAAATAGACTGATAAAAAAATTCATCTTCATATTGATGATGCCATGCCCCAACATCAGAATTGTGACATCAATGTTACTACAAATGGCTACAATGATGCAAAAAGTAACATCAATCCAATGTCTAACGTCTTTGTACAATCTTGTCATTTTTTACGTGTCATCTATTTTATGACTATAATGACATCAATTCAATGCCACATTTTGTATGTTATTAACATTATTTTCATGATTACAATGTATTATAAGAAGCAAAAATTTCTATATTCTATTGTTTTTTTAATTATTTAGTTAAAAACATCAAATTTTCAAAGTAGAATGATTACGAAAACCATATGGGGCATTGTGCTGGTGTCTTATTATTGAGAGTTCTGCTGTAAACAAAGGTCGTTATTCAACAAACGTGACAAGAACATCTGTAACGGGTAAGTAAATAATAATATTCTCACACTTTGACTTAAGTCAATTTCAATGACTTTGACTTAATGACAAATTGTCATTAAATTGACGCTAATGTTACTGCGTCATCGCACTGAGGACATGTTCGTCATTTCTGTGATGCCGATATGTCATCCCATTGATGACATAATTTCATATTGACCCTGATGACACTTTGGTCAAGTGATGTTAAGGTTGACATTACAATGATGAAAAGTGTCATGGGGTCAAAAACGAATACATCAGGCTTATGACGCCTTTTCTATCAGTGTAGTAGAGCATTAATACGTAATTCTGTTCTTTTTGCTAAATTTTTTCAATTGACACCGAATTTGACGTTTTATGTTAGCAAAAATTGTCAAGGAAAATTGACTAACAATTATTGCAAGATAAATTACTGACAATAAATATGTAAAAAAAATTGCTGTCTATATTAAAGATAACATAACTTTGGCATTTATTGCAATATATATCGCAATATTTATCTCTGGTATAGACGGGCAGTTAAGCTACTGTCAATCATTTACAAAAAGCTTTTAAAATGCACTTAAAAAAACCAAAACAAATGCTTAAGCAAATGACGGTTTCATAAAACTTAAGAAAATGTTTCCTTAGTTTCCTTAGAGGTTTATAACTTTTCATTTTAGACATTATTATAAATTATAATACAGTGTAATATTTTTAAATAACTTATTTTTTTAATTTAATTATAAAAAAATTTATAACCTGCAAGTGGTGGCTATTTTGTGCTTTGCACATACGTGCGCTTTTTAACATAAATATTTTCCATAACATTTCGTAAAATTTCGAGTGTAAGTGCTGGGTAAGCTTTCAGGGGAGATAGGAAAAGAAATTGCATGATCTTTCCCTTCTTTCCTAAAAGGTGACAAAGTCAATAGTGATTCTGGTGAATCAGTACAGTTATACTATTGACATTTCCTACAGGGATTATCTCCATACATAAAGTACACAAATTTTTAAATTAGTACTTTCAAAATAAACTTTGTATCTCTTTGGCTTAAAATTTGCGTTTTTTGTCGGCGCTATCCTGCCGACATATTTTTTCCTCGTGTCTTTATTATGTACGTCTTCCAATATTTCTTTCAAGGTTAGAAATATTCAGTAATAATTGAATAATTAAAAATTTAATAAAACTCCAAACAACCATTGTTTAAATTTTAATGACAGACAGATATAAGAAACAATGAAAAGGAAACGAAAAAGAGGGCGACACGAAATAAGACCCAATTAAGAAAATGAAATGTATATCCCAAATGAAAAATTTTAATAACACCCAATTTTTATGAATTGGTGGTTACAATTAAATAAATTATTTATTGGGCTTTAATAAAAGAAAACTTTTTTAAAAAAATAATGGAAATAAGACCAAATGAAACAATTCCTAAGAAAATGAAACAAGACAATCTTATTAATTTAATGAAATTTTATTTGAAAATGTTAAAAATTTGGCGCTGCGAAATGTGGCCCGGCCGAAGGCCTGCTACTATGCAGAGAATTTTTGGTTAACGAAGCCGGTGTTTGTAATACCAAAGAGGGAAAAGACTTGCGCCAATTGAATAACATTCAATGAAAAATATTGCTTTCTTTTAGTCATACAATGCCAATTTGGTGGCATTTAAGCAAAATTTCTCTTTTTGTCTCATTGAAGACTTTTTCACACTGGCTTAAGTTGTAAAAATAACGATTAATTAAGCCACAAAACCTGAATAGTACAAAAATTTAAAGTATTGGAAAATATCCAGTTGTTTGTTGAAGAAAGGGTTTATTTTAGCAAAGAGTTGTAAATTTTAATTTACTTTTCGGCTATAAAGCTGCTACAAGAGATGGTTAAAAATCGGAATCAATAAAGTTGATGATTAAAAAGTTTAAAGCGGGAATACCAAGTATGTCAGCATAGTATGATGACATACCATCATACTTGTGTAATAGCTCTTCTGTCATGCACTGTGCAGTGTAAATTTAATTTGTATTTTCGTAAGCAAAGGGTGAAGGTTATAGAGAGCACATTTTTAAAAAAGTTGATTCAAATGTATAAAATTTATAAAAATTTATATATGCCAGGATAAACATACATATCTTTAAATAGGCTTGTGATAAACTTTTAGAAAAATTAAGCCGGAAACATTAATTGAACTTCACCCGTCAATGTTTGCTTACTGATGTACGACGCTCTCTCTCTCCCTCATCATACCATGCCTGACATTACAAGTATGACCGTGTAATACTCGCTTAACTCAACTTTACTTTGCATAAAGAAAACATAAAAATTGAAAAAACATTCAAGATTTAAAAATCTTAAAACTATTTAGTACATAATTTATAATTTATGGTATGGTTTTAAGCCATTTATACGGCGGTTCATTATACCACCACGCAAATGTTTCCATTAAAAACATTTCCTTCTACAAAATTTTTTGTTCGTAACAAGTGTATTTCTTTTGATGACAAATCATCAAAATGACAACATTGTTTAAAATAACTAATAAAATAATATTAGAACACAAAGAACAACAAAGTCAATAAGGAGACTTAAAACAGACCAATACGAAGAAGAAGAAAAAACTGGCAAACACAAAACGGAAATGTTGAACAATAGAAAGATTTATTTTATTTTGTTTAGTTCTGTGAGTTTCTTTCTTGTTTATATTTTTGGGTTATGCCTTGCAGGAAAAAGGAAATTGTCAGGACAAAACAAGTTTAAATGGAAAAAAGCTAAATCAATTTGTTTGCTTTTATTTTCCATATAAACCGATCTTTATAATGTTTACATTTAGATAAAGAAATTTAAATTGAAAAGAAAAATTATTTCTTTGGTTTTTTTTTAGCTCTCTTTGTTGTATTTTTTTAATCGATTAAAAACAATGTTTGATTGGTTAACTAAGAATGGAAAGGTTATAAAGAATAAAAAAGGGTCAAAGTACATGTGAATGAAGAGCCTTAAACAAAGAAAAAAGAAGGATTACAAACAACCCAATAAAAAAGTTTGACATTTTACGAAGCACTAATGGATCATTTAAAAAAATAAGCGCACAATTATGCGCTACGTAAAAAGACATGCAGAGATGCAGTAAAGTAAGTGAAAGAACTCTTAACAAGTTTTATAAGAAAAATTTAAAATTTCAAGTGACACGGCATTCCCTCACTGCGGGAGAATACTAAAAAATAACTGTAAACAACATTCAGTGTGTAAAGCTGATAGCTTCAACCACCAGTTTTGATATGTATTGATTAAACCGCTTTTTTGTGTCAAAAATTTATTGCTTCAAAGTGGGAACTCACCATATAAAATTCATGTCTTCTGTAAGCGAGATGGTAAGCGAAACTCTTCCTTACAATCCTGCTTCGTTTGAAGCTTAATTTTTTATTGGGAAGGTAGGCAACCGAAACGAATTTCAGTATTGGTATTAAAGTATTTGTTATTTTAGTATCGGTATTGTAATTCCCTCGGTATCGGTATACTGGTTCAAAAACTTCAATACCGGGGGTAGGTATTAGAGTATTCAATTATTTGAATTTTGGTTTTGTTCGAGTAAGAAATTAATCGGTTTTTTGAATTTTAAATTTGCTCGATAAGGTTTTTAAATTGTTCGAATTGTTCGAATTACTCGAATAATTCAAATTATTTTATCCAATGGGAAACAACATAAATCTCTACATTAATTGATATTTTTATTATTTTAATAAACAAAAAAAAAAAAAAAACAATAATGCAAACATGTTCATTCATACCTTCTTTATATGTAAAAATAAAATCAGTATTATATCTCAAATTGAACCGAAGTTAAAGCAAAATATTTTTCATTAGCCTGTATCTAAAGGTTAATTTAATCGCATTTTACCAAGTTTGATTTTTTTTTTTTTTTTTTTGAGATATGACTTTGTTGCAATAAAGGAGCGATATGTGCTATGTAGATAGTTTTAAGACTTTTAAAATAAATAAATAATTTAAAAAATCAAAAAATCCGGCTGCAAAAAATTGAGTTTTTATACATTAAAAAGACCGAAACAAAATTAAGGAAAACAAAATTAAATTTACACTAATTTGGTTAAAACGGGGCTGTCCACGTCAAGTATTTCTTATCAAGCGCTATGGTAGTATTAGTAAACAGGTGTTTGTATGAGTCACACCGATGATGCTGGATGGAAAATCCAAAAAATTTAGATATGACAGCGAATATTACGTCCAGCACACGGAAATACATGAATTGTGTATTTGGCCCTTAACAGACTATAAAATGATTTGAAAGCCAAAGTTTAGTACAGTTCTGTTTATTAGCAGGCGGGAATTATTAAAAATTTAATTTTTGTCGCTTTATAATTTGCGATTGTGTCCCGCCTGCTTAATTAAATGCGGGTATGAAATATAGGCTTCAGCTCATATTTTTTAAGACAATTTTTTATTTACTTCTTATATTTTTGTCTTTTTAGTTCCGGCATATTTTGTGAGAGATGCCAGATTTTATGACAAACTTTTAAAACCAATTTATTATTCCTAGATATCGAGTGAAATTAAAGTCGATTTACATTCATAGTTAAAAATTTTTTAAAAATCACTTAATTTTTTATAATTTATTTTGTATACATACTTTGATTTCAATTTCACTGATAACTTAATTTTATTTTTGATTATTTATTTGCTTCGACTAAATAAAAACAACTTTTATTACTGGTTGCTTAGGCCAGATCGTCAGGAAACTTCATCCAAAGATTTTACAAAAACTAAAGATATTATAAAAATAAAACTGTTAAGCGAATAAGAATTATAAGCCTCAGTTTTACTTGTAACAATATCAAAGTTTAAACAAAAACAACAACAATAAACCGTGAGTTTATCTTTTCTCACAGTCCCGACTACAATTGGTTGATTTTTTGTCAACTCTAAATGTAGTTGTACGTGGGTAAAGAAAAAACAAAATTGGAAACAAATTAATTTATTTTATTTTGCCAGTTTAATTTTATTAACACTGTCACATTCATATTACTAGTTATCAAAGTTTTTCTTGTGCTAAATTCCCATTTCGAAAAAATTGATAATTTGAAATTTATTGTTGGTGGGATAAGCATTTCACTTATTTCATTTTAACCATTTATTATCTTCGATATTTCGGTTGACTTCGTCAACCATTTACAAGGAATCAAAAAAAAAATTTTTATTTGAAAAATGTGCAAGTAAAGTTCTAAATTTCTAACGTATGGAATTTGACGCTTATAAATGTCGAAGTTAAGAACATTTAATTTAGTTTTAAATAATATTAAATAGTTAGAAATCTAAAAACAAATATTTTTTTTATTTAAAATGAGTAGATTTCTTTTAAAGATATTCATCTTAATCGATTTATTGACATAAATTATTCGAGTTATTCGTCATTCGAAATTGGCTGTTTTGATTATTCGATCAAATAATGGCGGAAAAACTCCTCGAATAGTCGAACAACGATTAATCGAGTGGACACTCTAGTAGGTAAATTGATTTTACAATTTAATTAACTAACTCAAAGAAGAATTTAAAAAAAGGAAGAGGTCGAAACGACTTAGATAACACATTTTTTACAACTTACCAATTGCCAAAGGGATTTTTATTCAAAGTATTGTAAAAGTTGCAAAGTTGTAAAAGGGTGTCCAAAAATTAAGGTATCTTATTAATTTTAATAAAATAAAGTTTTTTTTTTTGAGATATTAAGAAAAATATATTTTTATTTCTGTTTTATACCAAAAGGTTCCGGTTAAAAATGAAAAATTATGTCGGTTAAGTGACCCACCAACTGGCTTAGCAGTCCCCACATATTTTACCAAAATTCTCAATCACGTTTTTTTTAATCAACTGTTGTCAATGGTTGATGTCGAAAATGTTGTTTTAAAGCTCTTGAAGTTTTGTAGGATTATTGCAGTAAACGATTTCAATTTAAGAAACTCCACAAAAAATAGTATAAAGGTGTCAAATCGCACGATCTTGGTAGCCAATTCACTCTTTCGCTACGATAAATAATGGATTTTCGAACTTTTCTTTAAAAATACCTTTTTTTATCTTGCTGTGTGGCAAGTGACACCATCTTGTCGAACCTCAATATTCTCTACGTCTAAATCATCAATCTTCAGCTTCAAAAAGCTTCGGATTATTTTCCTGCAGTGATTTCCATTGAACGATACCTCAAATTTGGACGCCTTATTTGCAAAAGAATATAACGGGTCCGCCATCTAACGTTTTTTTTCAACTAGTGCTTATTTCGTGAATGGTAACACTTAGCTCATGTCTGATTTGACAGATTAGTTTTATCCTTCCGCTGAACGAATATGGTTGTGTATACGCTTGAACAACGCTGGGAAATGTGCGTTTTCGCTTCACTTAGTGGGCCTGCGATAGACTTACAGAAGATGCCGATTTTGCCAAAAAATTATCTTTTCAGATGAAGCTCATTTTGATCTTGGCGCACATGTAAACAAACAAAATTGTCGCATTTGGGACACACCGTTGCAAACAAAACGAGTCACTGTTTGGTGCGGATATTCGTGAAGCCATTGGTGAAATACAGCTGCACACAATCGATAATGTGCTTAAAAATTTGACCGATCGTGTAGGCTACTGCATGGCCAGCCGAGGCAGCCATTTGAATGAAATTATTTTCCATTATTAACCGGAAGGATTGTACTTTTAAATAAAAAAAGAAATTTGAGAAAATATTCAGTAGTTTTTTTTATAGCATTTTCAAAAAAAAAAGTTATTTGCGGACCCTTTATTAAATTTTCACGAAAATAAATCAACAATGCAAAACCAAAGGGCAAATGCAAAATAGCGACAAGTTAAAACACAGTGCTGGAAATAACTGCATATTTAAAAAAAACCCCACAAAAATACTTCAGTTAGCAAAAAACCATAATAAAAATTAAATTGAAATAAAATTGTTTTAAAGCAATTAAATATACATAAATTAAAAATGTCGCGACACAAATTTTCATTGAAAGCCCACTATAATCAGACAAAATTTAATTTAAACGTTCATTTTACTAGACAAACGGGCAAAAAAAATATTTTCCACAATATTTAAATGCCAAACAAACAAACTGAAAACTTTTTTTCTTTCGAACTTTTTATCTTGCAATAGAAAAAAGTAGGAAACTTTAAGCCAAAACGCAATTTACTTTTATAAAACGTCGTGATGTTTAAAAAAAAAAACGTAACCCCCAGCAACAGCCACAATAAGAGTTTTAAACCCAAATCAACTTGAGACAAATATAAGTGAATAAGTTTTATGCTCTTTTAGATTTCTGTACATCTGTTAGTATTTTTCGTCATCCTTCTTCTGAAGCAAATTAATTTAAAAACAAAATGAAACATTTTAATATTAAAATAAGAGGGCAAAATATTCTGCAAAAAATATCCAAAAATCGAGTATTGAATGAACCAAATGAAAAGGTTAGTTTTGAATTCAAATTATACCATCAGCATTTTACCAACTGATACTAAAAAGGCAGACAGACAGCCGAAGAGGCGGTAAAACTGAGTTTAATGATACAACTGGGGACAACAATATTCTACTTATTTGTTATTAAAATAGTTGCAAATATTGTTGCGTAGGTTATAACCAACCAAAGTAAGAAATGCATTCTTTATGGTGACCATTGATAAAAAAAAAACACTGATAATGATAAAACTGGAAAAACCCCGAAGGCACAAAACGGTTTATAAATGGTAGCCGGTTCACCGATTTGAGCCTATTTGAATAAATGTTGAAATATATTTTCCTTAAAGTTTTACTGTGAGTTAATCTAGTTTAAAATTTAAAATTAGTCCCTAGAACAATTATAAAGTATAGTCAATCGATATTATAGAGATCTAAGGGTTTATTTTGGCAGTAGTGTTTGAATACTTTTTCGATTCGAAAGCAATTTTGAACGAATCGAAAATATTTGTTCAGGGTTATAAAAACTTACTCAGTAAAAACTTCGCCTACAAAATAATGTGTTAAGTAATCAGAAAAACATAAGAGCACTACTTACAATTCTACTGAAAGAACCAATGAATTTTATATGGAATATCCCAAAAATAACGCATTCAAAAGTAAGTCATTATTTGTTTACATTAATACATCCAGAAGAAAGTAGTTATAGAAGTTGTTTTAGATGTAGTTATAAAAGAAAGCTACAAAATAATGAGTTAAAGAAGCTATTCATTTTGAAAAAGTAAGCGAAGTGTTTACTGGGTACCCAGTAAAAAAATAATGACTTACTTTTGAATGCGTTATTTTTGGGACATCCCATATAAAATTCATTGGTTCTTTTAGTAGAATTGTAAGTAGTGCTCTTATGTTTTTCTGATTACTTAACACATTATTTTGTAGGCGAAGTTTTTACTGGGTAGATATACGCTTAACAAGAATGAAAAAAAGTTTTGATTCGTTCAGTATCAACTGAAAAATTGCTTTCGAATCTAAGAAAGTATTCGATCACGACTGCCAGAATTAACTCTTAAATCCCTGTAATATTGCACAGGGCTGTAGGATTTACAATTTTTTGTCCCTTATTTCATCTCCATAATCAGAGTTATTGGGCTGAAAATCTCACGATCGGTTTATGTCAAGTACGAATTATGGATTAAAACTAAATTTGAAACTCCTTGAATCAAGCACAGTTTGAGATAAATTTGTATCTCACTTTTACTTAAGTATGTACATTAGGGCGGGTCGATTTGTATGGATGAAAAAAAAATTAAAAATCGAATAGCAAAAACGTAATCTACATAAAATTCTACGAAAATTCTCCGAAGAAACCATGGGTCTAAAACAAAATCCTAGTCCGCGCCTCTCGACTTGAAAAATCGACCCGCCCTAATGTACATACTTAAATTGTTCGTTCTTAAATCAAGCTCTCCCCAATAAAAAATGGGAGTAATGTGGGAATTTCGCTTACCATATCGCTTACGGAACGCAAGAATTATATAACGTGTGTTTTGGACATATCGACCAACGAAAGCAACAAATAAAGTACAACGTTGTGTTGTTACTTGTTGTAGTATCGCCACCACCGTTTACATGAATTCGCCTTGCAGTAGTGTTAACTTTTTTGTTTAATAGAACCCACATTATCGAAACAAAAAGAAGAGAAAGCCATTATTTATTTACAATAGCGGCCAACTTCACTATTAAACGCGCTGTCAAAATCGGATTTTCCCATTGCAAAGCGTTGACGCCGCGCTATTTAGGGATGCTTCAAACAAATTTGGGCATGAACATGTTTAACAGCCAGAAACGCTTTCCGCTCTTGTTTAGGTACGGCTGTTATTCAATGCATATAAAAAGTGTTGAGTGTTGCTTTCGGATTTACACACTAAATGTTTTTTACAGTTATTTTTTAGTATTCTCCCTTACAAAACTGCTTCGTAGTAAGGGAACGCCGTGGCACTTGAAATATTTTTTTTATAAAATTTGCTAAGAGTTCGTTCATTTACTAAACTGCATCTCTGTATGTATTAGTACCTAGCGCATAGTTGTGCGCTTATTTTTATAAATGTACCATTAGCGCTTCGCAAAATGATGAAAAATTTTATTGGGTCTGTACTTGATTTAAAGATATAAGTACTTACCGTACTATTGACTCCACTTCGGCTTACTTGAAATACGAATGGATTGATTTTTCTCTTCAGTCACTAAGGCCCAAATGTACAGTTATTCGTTAATTATAAGTAAACTAAAATGATAACTATTGCTTAACTAAAGTATCATATTTACAATAAATGGTTAAGTTAAAATTTTAATCAGTAGTTAAGCAATAACATTTGAGGGTTTAACTAATGGTTAAGAAAAAGTTGGAAATAATATTTTATTTGTTAAACTGTTGTTATTAGCTAACTAATGATTGTAATTTAAATTTTTAATCAAAATAATACGGCGAATGGGCTGAAGCACAAAATTATATTGATTTTGAATTTCCATTAAAAATTTTATTTTCCGATGTAGCCCATTTCTGGTTGACTGGGTACGTAAATAAGCAGAATTGTCGCATTTGGAGTGGGGAGAATCCACAAGCTTTTGTCAAAACACCATTACATACACAGCAAATTACTGTTGGTGCGATTTATGGGCTGGCGGAGTCACTGGCTCATATGTCTTCAAAAACGAAGATGGTCAGAATGCGAAAAGTTGTCGAAAATTGGTGTTCCAGATTGCGCCTTCTACGCGCCATCCGTGGGAAACACATGGCAGAAATCATATTTAAACATAATTTTCATGAAATTTTCTTTTCAATAAAGCGCGTTTCATTTCTATTAAAAAGTGTCCAAAATCGGTTTGGACTATAATAATAAAACAGGGCTTAAAATCATTATTATCGTTATTATTGTTGTTTGAAGTACAAAGTTTAAATGTTATTATACGTTACGAAAAATAGCTAACATAGCATCTACATTTCTATAACATTACTTCGACTTGAACTGTTGTATTTAAAAGTACTTGTTAAAATGTTAGGTTTAAACCGTTTCTACAAAGATGCATATCGTAATTTATTGTGTAATGAATCGTAAGGTTAGAAGATACTTAAATACTGTTAGTTTAAATCACTTCTTTTCCGACCGTTGAATTGTAAACCTAATTGAATTTTTAAATTTAATCTTGAATTGTAATTTTAACTATTGAAGCTTGAAAATTTGCCCTCTAAAGTGTCAATCTTAACATACATACATACATAAAATCATTTAATTTATAATTGGAATTGTAACCTCTAAACACAAGGTGAGCATAAGCCCTCAACCCAAAATAAATCTTGAATTTCTCTAATTTATTTGGTTTTCTTTTATTTCACCAACTACTCAACCCAAATAATTATAATTGCTTGGAGCAATTTTAATTAGTACACGCATCTCTTTTATCAGCACTGAGTGCATGTTAAAGCAACCCCAAAGTTGACCATAGAATCAAAGAGAAGCGTGAATACAGAAGTTTGCGTGGTTACCCTTGACCCCCAAAATCAACCAGCTTAATCTCTCTTTCATACATAAGCCAATCAAACTTCTTCATGGTCCATCGAGTGAGCGAACTAGATAACTAGGACAACTCAATTAAAGGAGACAAACAAAAAGCATAAATTAAGCAACGTCAGTATAAGTTCAATCGTCAAACGCAGTAAGTTAAATCGTAATCATTTATTTAATAAAAAACAATAACAAAAAACATACAACACGAATAACAAAAGTGCATAGCAAAAAGAAATAAAAAAAAAAAAAATCAAAGGAAAAAACGTGTAACAAGTAAAAAATACTTTGTTTGAAAAATATACATTTTCATATTTTCTAGTTCGAAAAATCCAGTGAAAAATATAAAAAAAAAGTAACAAAGTAAAAATCCCTCTTCAAGGGAAAGTGTTATTTGTCCATAACCTAAAATTTGCGGGAAAAATTCATCTCGAAATTTCTATTTTAATAATACCTACATACCTAGTCACCGTCTAGGTGATAAATTTAATCAGTTAAGTTGGAATAGTACCTATATTGAAAGGGGTAAAAAAGAAAACCCAAAAATTTCATAGAATGCAAATTGCTATTTTTTAATCGTGAAAAGTGCACTTTAAAAGTTATTCCTGCGGGTGTAAAGGCAAAAATAGTGCGTGTAAAATAAGCGACGTTTTGTTTTAAAAAGAAAACGGAAAAAACGGAAAATTTCATTGGTTGTGCAAAAAGTACTTATCAATTTAAACGAAAAGTCGCCATATTTTGTTCTTTACATAAAAAAGTACATAAGAATGTGCTGGAAAGTTCAAGAAACTTAAATCGCCAAAATTAAAAACTTAGGTTTACATAGGGAAAAAAAAAGATCCCGTTACACACAGTAAGTCATACATACTTGTTGGTACATACATTTGTATGTACTTAAAGAATTTCAAACGCCATATTTATCAAGTTCAAAAATTCACCGCCATTTTAGCTAGAAAAGAAGAATAAATTAATAAAATACATAAAGGAAAATTCGATTGGCAAGGCGGGGAATAATTGTTGCATAAAATTTCATTTTGAATGACAAAAAAATTAAAACCACAAGAAAAAATTTTTTCCACTAACTAAGAAAGTCAAACAAAATTTTGTGTAAAACCTGATACGTGAGAAAAAGAGGCAGAAACCCGTTAATTTAAAGTCTGCTAGCTACTTAAATACCTATGTTGGTAAATAACATATAGGAATAAACAACAACGTAAAATAAAAAAAAAAAAAAGCAACTAGGTACTACATAAATTTGTTAAGATCGTGTTGTATGCTTTTGGAAAATGTTCACGAGGTAATTTTAATATTAATTACATACAGATTATTATATTTATATACACATAAATCTTTTTGCTGAAACATAAATTCAGATAAAAAATACAAATATATTAAAAAAGAAAAAATATTAAATACCTACAAAGTAAATTCACTTTGTTGGAAAACGAAAGGAAGACGAAAGGAAAGAAAATAACATTTGCTCTTTAATACGCTAAAAAAGAAATCATCTCTGTCTCTCTTAAAATAATACAACTTAAAATTTTAAGCTCTCTTTAAAATTCATCCTAGTGGAGGAGCTATATTTTAAAGCTTTACAACTCAATCCATCTCTTGAGCATTATTTAATTGCGCAATAAAGTAAATTATCTCTTTTAATTACAGAGGTAATTTAACTCAGTTTGACGATCTCTCTTAATCTTTTTAGAAAAACAAAATTATACAGTCCATTATATTGAAAGAACAAAACAAAAGTTAAATAAAAATCAGTTTTTTTCGTCTACAATCCGAGTTACCACTTCGCTATATTACCGAACATTTTTTTGCAAATCTAAATTTATGGATTCAATATAAAATATAATTTATTTAATTTTTTATAAATTTAAAAAGGAAAAGAATTTATTAAATAAAAATTAAATTATCTTATTATACCAGAGATTTAAACAGTATTTTTTTCAATAATAAGGGTGCTTAGTAAAAACAGTATACACTCTTGATAACAGTATACTGCATAAAACAGTTACCCTATTAGAGCATACGTATAAACTCAATTAGTCGTTATCGCACTTAAACTAATTGCTTAATTTAAAGAAAAGAATTAATTTCGAAAGTAATTAAAGTTATTTACACACAGTTAAAACTTTGTTATAAAAAAAAAAAAAAATAACCTCAATCACAATTTATGTTTATCCTAAATTTTATTTCTTGTCAATCTAAAATCGTATCATAGGAAATTACTAATTTTTAAATCCACATTTAATATAATGCGAATCACAAATTTGAAGTAGTTCAAACCCCTAACTTTAAAAGTATTTATTCTTGGAAAAATATACCATCACCCTATATATTATCAACATTTATGGGTTTATTAACCCGTTAAACTTTTCAACAAGACACTCAAGTCTTACGCTTTACTCATAAATAGCGCCCACAGTTTGCTATACTGTTAAATAGCATCGCAATACTTACAAGTAGTATCCCCAGTGCACTACACTGTTAAAAAATAACCGCTTAACTAAAAAGCAAAGATAAAACCCATGCCGCAAAACCCAAAATCACTATTTAATGTTGATAAGCTTACTAGACATTCAAGCTCTTGTACCCGCCACATAGGATATGGGATCGAATTTGTTCGCAAAACATTACAAGTTCTAAATCTTAATGTTTATAATACAATTTATTAGATATTCAAATCTAACGCTATTGCAAGTAGCTTCGTACTGATTTAGAATTTGTTTACAACAGAAAAAAATCAAGAATATTGCTTATTTTTCTAGACATCTACGCTCTAGCCCTAATAGGATTAATGATCAAAATTTTCTAAATGCAAACACATTTTTTCCAGATAATAGAATCTAGTGCTGTTATTAAATAGCCCCTACAATACTATTTCAGATAAACAATTTTACATTTCAATAAATTTCAAAATTTAGCATTTCAAAGGCAAATTTGCTACCTACTCAATTAAATTGCTAATTAGACTTAGTACCTTATTAAATTGAAACTAAGAAGTAAATTATATTCTTTAAAAAGAAACTAAAATCATTAATATTTCGACATATAAATATTACAAACTTCCCCATCTTAAATCTGTTTGTTAAATTGAAATTAAAATTTCAATAACTTTATTAATTGCCCCTCTATTTGTCTAAATGGCCACCACATCACAGAAAGATATCACATCCGGTCTTAACGAGCGGTTTGTATTTGACTGCGAGCATTTATTGCAGTTCTGTAGAAAATTTAACCGAACTCCAGTCGAGGATCAAACAGATTCGATCCTGGAGGTTAAAGTAAAAGACTTAGATGCAAGATGGCTAAAGGTGGAAAAGTCATATGAAAAAGTAATGCTAGCTTCTGACAATGAAATAAGGCCCGAATTTAAAGAAGCGGCTAAAACTAATTTTGATGCTTGCATTGAGGCTTACTATCACTGCACATCACAGATAATTGATTTAATAAAAGCAGTCAGGGTAGATACTTCTCATGCTACCGGTTTAGAGCCAACCTCACGCTTTTCAATGTCACCACGGTCTATTGCCCAAAATTTAACTCAGGATAATTCCAATATGTGCATCAAAGTCCCGCCTTGTGACACAGAAATCTTTGAGGGCAGTTATGAACAGTGGCCGTCATTTCGAGACATGTTCACTGCTGTATATATCAACCACTCGAAACTTTCCCCAGTCACAAAGCTTTATCACCTGCGAAACAAAACTAGAGGTGAGGCAGGAGCGATTGTCAAAAGATATTCCCTATCTCATGACAATTTCGAGCATGCGTGGGATGCTTTAAAAACACGTTATGAAAACAAAAGAGTTCTTGTTGATAATCAATTAAGAATCCTTTTTGACATTCCACCGGCAACAAATGAAAATAGTGAATCTATCAGAAGAATTCAATCTTCTGTAAGTGATTCCTTGGCAACTCTAACATCTCTAGGGATCAATGTAGAAAGTTGGGATCCCATTCTCATTCACCTTATAGCTACTAAACTCCCTAATACTACACTCTCCCTATGGGAACAATCGCTCACCTCTCCGCGTGAGCTCCCAAAATGGTCTCAATTATCCCAATTTTTAATAGATAGATACGAAGCTGTGGAGCGTATCACTAGTATCAAAACAACGAAAAATTCGTTAAGCCTTACCAATAAACCTCAAACGAATATACAAACTTATGCTTCTCAAGAAAACTTAACCCCTTCTTGCAAGTTATGCAGCGAATCTCACTCTTTAAGGGCATGTCCTAAATTTCGAACTTTTACCGTTCAACAAAGAGTGGATTTCGTATATAAGAATAAATATTGCAACAACTGTTTAGCATCCTCTCATTCAAAAACAAATTGCAGAAGTAAACACACTTGCTATCATTGCAAAAAGAATCATCATAGTCTTTTGCATATGAATAAACAAAAGTCTAATACACCGCAAAATACCAATTTGCAAAATTCAAATGAATCCAACATTGTCCTCCCAAAAACTGGTAATAATACCCATAAACAAAATGCTGCTAATGATGAACGCCCTCATACGTCATCCCAAGTTCAGGCAAACTTCTCAGCTAGCCACGAAAATATACTTTTACGTACAGCATTGATACAAATTAAACACATGGGTGAATTTTTCACAATAAGAGCCCTAATAGACCCTGGTTCACAAAGAACATTTCTATCTGAAAGGATAAGAAACAGACTCCAACTTCCCTACAATAAGTCGCATTTTGATATTGTTGGCATCGGCGGACAAAAGCAGTCGGCAAGCAAAGAATGTGACATTGTTTTGTATGCTAAAAGGCACAGGATTGAAATATCCGTCAAAGCTATTGTCTTGCCAAAGGTAACTAAAAAGCTCCCAGCGTACACGTTTGACATTCCCAACTCACCCGAATTAGCTAGATTAGATCTAGCAGACCCAACATTTAATAAGTCATCCCAAATTGACTTGATATTGGGCAATGATTATGAGCATATGATTAATATTGACGGTATAAAAAAGAATATTTCGGGTAAAGCCTCAGCCTATAACACGATTTTTGGTTGGGTGCTAAGCGGTCCTATTATTGCTCAAAACATCCAAGCTTTCACAACATCTGTAGTTTCATCTGACATTTGTGACCTTAATAATCTCTTAAAGAAATTCTGGGAGCAGGAAGAAATTCCTACATCTCGTGTCAAAACAGCAGAAGAGGAATATTGCGAGGAATTATATAGAAAAACCACTGAACGAAATACGAATGGAAAGTATATGGTAAGATTACCCTTTAAAAAGGACTTTCCGAATAATGTTTTTCTTGGCTCGTCACGTTTCTTAGCCTTGGCTCAGTACACAAGTATGGAGAGGGCCCTTGCTAAAGACCCTGATCTCCAATCGCAATATAACGCCGTCCTCAATGAATATTTAACGCTCGACCATATGGAGGAAACTTCATCATGTGAGATTGTTACCCAAGATAAATATTACTCGTTCTACTTACCACATCACGCTGTGGTTCGCCCTGAGCATAAAACGACAAAAGTAAGAGTCGTTTTTAATGCCTCTAGGAAAACTAAATCCAAATTTTCCCTAAACGATATATTATGCACTGGCCCCACTCTACAACGAGAGTTAATAACAGTTATTTTAAACTGGAGGAAATACCAGTATGTATTTAGTGCGGATATTCAAAAAATGTACCGCCAGATACTCATAAATCCCTGTGACAGGCCTTTCCACAGAATTTTATTTCAAAGCGAAATCGACGGTCCCGTTAAAGATTATCAAATGAAAACTGTCACTTTTGGAGTAAATTGTGCTCCCTATCTTGCGATTCGCACTCTGCTTCAAATTGCAAACGACTCAGAATTAGTTTATCCCAAAGCTGCTTCCATTTTACGTAATGAAACGTACGTCGACGATATCCTCTCTGGAGGACACTCAATATAAGAAACCCTGTTAGCACAGAATCAAATAATTTCGACGTTAAAATCAGCTGGAATGCCCTTGAAAAAATTCACAGCAAACGATCCCCAGTTGCTTCTTAATTTGCCCAAAGAAGATTTATATGATCAAGATTTTCTTCGATTTCATGAATCAAGTTCCACAAAAACTCTAGGGATCAAGTGGAATGCTCTAACTGACTCTTTCACTTATAGTTTCGCTACAATCACTAAGTCTGAGAAAGTCACTAAAAGGCAAATACTTTCAGCGGTGGCAAAGCTCTTTGACCCAGCTGGATGGCTTGCACCGGTTGTTATTAAAGCAAAAATCTTAATGCAGCAACTCTGGCTAGAAGGTTTAGAATGGGATCAAGACGTTTCAACAGAATGTCTGGAAAAATGGAACAATTTTGTCAATGATATCTCATGTGTAGAAAACATAAAAATCCCACGTTGGATACAGTTTAAACCATCAGATTCAGTTCAAATCCATGGATTTTCAGATTCTTCTAAAGCAGCATACTGTGCCGCAATTTATGTGAGATGTCAAACTGACACGAACACAGTATTCACAAATTTGTTAATCGCTAAAAGCAAAGTCGCACCTATTCAGACAGTTTGTCTTCCCCGCCTAGAGCTCAACGGAGCAGTTTTATTAGCAGATTTGGTTAATTATGTTAGTTCCTCTCTGGATTTTCTCGGCAGTGAAATACATTTGTGGACGGATTCATCTATTGTGTTAGGATGGCTCTCAAAGCATCCATCGACATGTGAAACATACGTTGCAAATCGCATTTCACGAATTCATAATCTCGTACCCAAAGCAACATGGCGACATGTTTCCACTCATGATAACCCTGCAGATCTGGGAACTCGAGGTTGTAAACCTTCAGATCTGGCAGCAAGTACTCTTTGGTGGAATGGGCCAAACTGGTTAACTAGGCCTGCAAATGCATGGCCAAATAGAAACCCCCTTAAAACAACGACACACAATAAAATACAGGTTTTTCACAGCACCACAGAGACTGCGGACATTTTGCAACGTTTCTCCTCATACTCGAGAGCACTTCGAGTAATGTGCTACGTGTTCCGGTTTATTGATCGCATATATCAGAAAACAACCAATCCATCCACATTCACCCTTACTCAAAGGGAAATAAATACCGTAAAAATTAAACTTATAATAATATCACAGAAAACATTTTTCACTGAAGAATATTCACAAATCTCTAATTCTAATCAATTGTGCAGTAAAAGTCCCTTAAAACCATTAAATCCATTCTTAGATTATAATTTGGTATTACGGGTAAATGGACGATTAGCTCAGTCGTCACTCCCATATAATGAGCGCTACCCTATTATTTTGCCAGGCAAATCTAGATTTTGTCAATTATATTTAACCCATCTGCACACATTTCTCTTACACGCGGAATACAATCACATGTGCAGAATGGTACAAACAGAATTTTATATCTCTAGGCTCAAACCTCGAGTCAAAAATATAATTAGAAACTGTAAAGTTTGCATAATTCATAAGCAACAAGCTTGCTCGCAAATAATGGCCCCTCTTCCTCCGGAAAGATGCCAACTATCACCTCCCTTTCAAGTCACGGGCATCGATTTTGCGGGCCCCTTCGAATTAAAAACTTCATCCCTTCGCAAGTCTGCCACAACCAAAGGATATGTATGCGTGTTTGTTTGCTTTAGCACAAAAGCGATTCACCTAGAACTCTGCTCAGATCTGTCTTCCGCAGCATTTCAAGCAGCGTTTTCCCGCTTCATCGGGAGGCGGGGGCTCCCCCATAGGGTAATGTCTGACAATGGCAGAAATTTTCTTGGTGCAAGTCGAACACTGCTGCGAGAATTTAGCACCTTCATAACATCAGCATCAACAGAGACACATCACAAATACGCTACACATGGATTTGTATGGAAATTCATACCTCCTCATGCACCTCACATGGGTGGATTGTGGGAAGCTGCAGTCAAAAGCTTCAAATTTCATTTAAAGAGAGTTTCTGGCGCTCAGAAATTCAATTTCGAGGAATTCTCCACCATGTTAGCAAGAATAGAAGGAGTTCTCAACTCCCGACCGATTTCCGCACTGTCCGAAGATCCCACTGATCTTACGGCGTTGACTCCCGGTCACTTCTTAAGAGGAGCTCCTATTATGGCTCTCCCAGAGCAACCCATTCAAAATATATCCCTAGTGAATAGATGGGAAAAACTGAAAGCGCTGCACCATCAGTTCGCTATAAGATGGAAGGAAGACTACTTAAAGTCACTACACAAGAGATACAAATGGAGAAACAAGGTCAGGAATCTACAAGTTGGCGATTTAGTAGTCGTCATTGACGATCTACAACCCCCTTATGACTGGCGACTGGGCAGGATTGTCAAAACACATCCAGGTCCAGATGCTAACGTTCGCACAGCTGATGTACAAACGGCCTCCGGAATAATAACACGTTCGATCGTAAAACTTTGCTATCTTCCTTTTCTTAATGAAGATCCTGAGTAACTCTTTACTCACATAAACTTAAGAACCACAACGTTTTTTAAATTGTTTTTTATTTATATTTACATATCTACACATAATACACATTCATCCTATTATTATCAATAAATTCCTAATCACTATCTCCTAACCAATACTAAATTCCTTATATTCATCATTCGTTTAGTAGAAGTTCTAATTACTTTGTTTACCACCAGGTCAGCAACAACAATCATCATGAGCCACCGCAATAATCGCCGCAATGGCAGTGTTCAAAGACGTCGTCGTCAGCCGCATCGTAATCCTGACATTCATCAATGCCTAGTTTGCAGGAAGTACCATCCACTTAAATTTTGCCGTAAATTCTTAAACATGGATGCAAGAAGACGTAAACGCCTTGTCGAAACCCACCAGTATTGCCTCAACTGTTTGGCTCGTAGCCACACCATTCGTTCTTGCACTTCTTTGGAAACATGTAAAAGATGTGATGCCCTTCATAACACACTACTACATGTGAGTCAGAAAGTTCACAACCGACCAACTAAGTTAACCACCCAAGATCTGCGGCGCAGACGTTCGTTATCATCTAATCAACAAACTCAGCAGACAACACCAAACACCAAAATTTTGTCTGAGGCTATACGATCGCTGGCACAAGTACTATGCGTTTCAGACGCACCCAACTAATTGCAGCGTTGCAAGGCCGGCGCCATGTCCAAAATCGGTTTGGACTATAATAATAAAACAGGGCTTAAAATCATTATTATCGTTATTATTGTTGTTTGAAGTACAAAGTTTAAATGTTATTATACGTTACGAAAAATAGCTAACATAGCATCTACATTTCTATAACATTACTTCGACTTGAACTGTTGTATTTAAAAGTACTTGTTAAAATGTTAGGTTTAAACCGTTTCTACAAAGATGCATATCGTAATTTATTGTGTAATGAATCGTAAGGTTAGAAGATACTTAAATACTGTTAGTTTAAATCACTTCTTTTCCGACCGTTGAATTGTAAACCTAATTGAATTTTTAAATTTAATCTTGAATTGTAATTTTAACTATTGAAGCTTGAAAATTTGCCCTCTAAAGTGTCAATCTTAACATACATACATACATAAAATCATTTAATTTATAATTGGAATTGTAACCTCTAAACACAAGGTGAGCATAAGCCCTCAACCCAAAATAAATCTTGAATTTCTCTAATTTATTTGGTTTTCTTTTATTTCACCAACTACTCAACCCAAATAATTATAATTGCTTGGAGCAATTTTAATTAGTACACGCATCTCTTTTATCAGCACTGAGTGCATGTTAAAGCAACCCCAAAGTTGACCATAGAATCAAAGAGAAGCGTGAATACAGAAGTTTGCGTGGTTACCCTTGACCCCCAAAATCAACCAGCTTAATCTCTCTTTCATACATAAGCCAATCAAACTTCTTCAAAAGATATTTCCTTGTTTGATTATGATTAAAACTTGTGTCACTCTAAAAAAAACAGCCTTTACAAAAAAGTTTATAAAATAAAAGTGATTAAAATAATACGGTTGATAGACAAATAACAAGGATTATAAATAGTACCAAAATCAAACGGTCTCCCTCCATATCTGAGGATATTGTTTTAAATGGCGAGAAAATTGAAATTGTTAACAGAGCGAAAAATCTTGGTATCATTATCAATGCCAATTTGACCTGGAATGATCATGTTAATTTACTGGTTGGTCAAACTTATGTAAAGTTACGAGCTCTCTGGTCCACACAATATTTCACACCCTTAAGAATAAGAGCCTTACTTGCTAAATCATACTTGATTCCTTGCTTGATCTATGGGTGTGAATTATTTGGAAGCTGTGACTCAGTTAGTAGGAGAAAATTGAATGTCTTGTTTAATAACATAATAAGATATGTGTATGGATTAAGACGGTTTGAACATGTTTCCTCTGTTGCCAATAATCTTTATGGAGTATCCTTTGAAAGTCTGCTAAAAATTCGCACTCTTACTTTTTTACATAAAATAATCAACACTCAAACACCTAAATATATATTCGATAAAATACGTTTTTTTCAATCGCCACGAAATCGAAATATTGTAATACCTCGACATCATTTACTTGTATCTGAATGGCAGTTTTATGTACATGCCGCTCGTCTTTGGAACAATCTTCCACAAAGTCAACAACTAAACAGCAATGCTAATAGTTTCAAAAAAATTTTATTCAATTTTTTTAAATAACTTTTACTTTTACTTTTTTAATTTTAATTTATAATTTTTAAACTTTGTTTTTTTTTATATATTAATATTTTTATATTTACTTGTATCAAGTTTGTTTTGTAACGTAATACGTTCCTGTACTATAAATATAAGACTCAGTCTTGTTGTACAGGAAATGGAATCAATAAATAAATAAATGACTAAAATCCATTTTTTCATCGGCGAACAGTTATTTTTTAGTCATAGCCGCAGAATTCAAAAATAGGGTAAGTTTTTTAGAGGTTACTTTTTTAATTACACAGTGCAACACGAAAAAAATAACCAAATACGGACAATAAATAATCATAAAGGACCAAAAAAAAAATACAAAAATTGTGAACATATAAACTCAAAAAAACTTCATCTTCATGATCAAAATCGCAAAAAACTTTAAAAAATTCGATATAAGGGCCCATGAATTAAAAAGTGCATGACTTTGGGCAAAACTGGGAGACACGGGTCTTTTTATTTGGTCCTTTATGGTTATTTATTGTTCGCATATGGTTATTTGTCCATGGCTTATAAAATTACACACAGTGTTAGTATTGTCGTTATTTTATTGAACTGTTTATGGTGTTTAATCAAAATTTTTCTATTTTAATCGGGCTAAAGTTTATTAAATTATTTTAATGAAGAAAGGAATTTTACAACATGAAATGAATTAAAATTATAAATGAAAATTTATCAATAAATTTTTATTCATTTCATGTTGTAAAAGTTGCTTTTTTATTTATTTCCGTCAAGTAAAGGTGTCCCTTCCTGTTTAGACTTCATTTATTATTTATTTAATCTGATTTTCAGAAAGAGTTTTAAACGATCAAGAAAAAAATTACAGGTTTTAAATTAACAAGTCCTCGCCCATATTACGCAAAATTTGCTGCAGAAGTTTTTTTTAAATTCTCTTTTGAATCTGCATTTGTGTCCATACTATAAATCTTTTGTTTTTCAACTCTTAATAATAAACTCACAAAAACTCTTTTTACACAAAAAAAAAATTTTATATTTGATACGATTTTTCATTCTTCTTTCCTCTTTAAGTCCCAATTTCCACAATGCAAGTCTTATTGATCAGCTTGCTAATTTGTTGGCGAGAGGGTCGAGGGGAAAAGAAACGAGTACTCAGCTTGCTGTACTCGTCATATGCGTTTTGTCGATTTTGACAATTATCTTTCATATTTAATTTCGTTGTACAAAGTTAACTTCGTAGCGTGTGTGAATTTTTTTTAAATATTGTTATTTTACAAAAGAATTTTATAATTAAAAGTACATTTTACACCACTTTAATTTTAAATTAAACAATTGTTAAAATATTCAACACGAATTTGAATTTAAATACATTTTAATAAGAAATATGTTTTAAACGAAATGTCAAAACGCACATATACATTCATACAAATGGAATAACAGATAAATAATAAGACTTGACACGTGAAAACGCCGTAGCTGATTCAATGAAGAAAATGTGATAAGTTTATCAATAAGACTTGCATTGTGGAAATTGGGACTAACCGCTATACTTAAATGTTTCATGTGGACGAGGACTACGGAACTCATGAACAATTTTTTTAAGATATTTACATTTGTAAAGCGCAAACACTCTCCTCTAAAGCAAGTTTTTACATATCTAATAAACTTTACTTACTTATTATCCCCAAAACACCCAATCTAGAAAATTTATGTTAAAAATAAACACCGATCCGAATTAGTTTATTCTCTAAATGACAAAGAAGACCCTCAAATTAAGGCATCATGCAAATTTTGTTTGTTGAGCAGATTGCCAAATTAAATTTAAACTTAAGGTATACACTTAAAGTATAAACTTAAAGTGTACACAAGAAACGTATTTAAAAAAATGTACAAAACAAAAGACTTTATTATGATTTCAAGGGCATGTTGTTGCTTTTGCTGATTTTGATTTGTGTGTGTACATACATATATATATTTTATAAATATTTTTTTTTTTTTTTTATTGTTGTCTCATTATAAATTGTCGACCAATAAAACTCAATACAACTCAAAACAGAGAAAAAGTTACTTTAAGCACGTATTAGCAATTATTCCAATCATCTTTAAAGAATATTTTGCAAAAGTCTTTTAAATGTTTAAGGAAAGTGAACAAAAAACAACATGACTAAATTTTCAGCCAGTCAGTCAGTCAGTGAGTTTATTTATTTATACGATGATAATGATAAAATATTTGAATGACAAGAATTCTTACAGAGTGATTGTGAACAATTTTGTTAAACGAAAATAGACAAATTTATAAAAAAGGAAAACTCGCACAAATGAAATAAGTAAATTATCAAAGTCACAAAAAGAGCTCCTTTTTCATTTGAAAATTTATGTATTTATTATAAATTTTGTATGGTAGTATTTGCTCTTAGTTGAAGTGATTTTATTTAATAGAAAAATTGGTGGTATTGTTGGAAAACATGATCTTATTACAAATTCAATATGTTTTGTGACGTGACTGCTAACACAAAAAAAAGTACTTGAAAATTAAATAGATTTGGGATTGTTATTTTAATAATCAGCATGATTTTGATGATTTGAGATTTTGTAAATAGTTTTTATTACACAGAAAGGATAAATTCGTACTAGTTTTTTCCACTTACTTTTAGTACGAGTCGTACCTGAAAATTTTAGTACGCATCACACCAAAAGATACTTAAAGCAATCTAAAGTGGGACAATTTTTGAAATTCATTGTATTCTATATGCGTGCATAAGCGTGTGTTTGTTAAACAAACAACAATACTACAAGCAAAAGAAGCAAAAATTCCCGAATTATATTTGTAAAAAATTTTGGTTAGAATCAAAATTTCACTTTCGTATTATTTCAAGCACGAATTTGCGATTGAAACCAACTTAGAAATTCCTTAGATCAAGCATAGTTTGAGAATAATTTTTATCTCAGTTTTACTTAAGTCAATACTGTTGTTTTTCTTCTCAGTGTAATATATTATAATTTTAGTATGGTAACAAATTGTTTGGTATTGCTTAAAATATATTATTGAATTTTTTAAGAAGATTTTTTTTAACATACATATATGTGACCTTCTCCGAGAAAAGTAAATGAAGTTTTGAGAAAAACGCATTTAAAGTTATTCTACACCCTTTTAGGTACCAGAAACCACTTTTAAGTCCAAACCTGTTTTTTGACACACTAGGTCCCTTTTCTCGGAGAAGGTCACATATATATATATATATTAGTGTGTTCCAAAAAAACAAACATATTTGGGGCTTAAGCATAATTTAAAAGCTTATAGGGTTAAGAATTTTTGAGATTTTTCGGAAGATTTAAAGGTCGCTCAAGTCGAATGTTTGCCAAAAATCCTGTTTGCCGCCCTTTTTTGAGTTTTTGCAAAAACCACGATTTTCTTCTCTTTTAAGGAAATAATTTAAAAGAAAAATGTTCAAGCTTTATGTTGATGTGCAAAGTCTGTTTGCAATGCATTTGCTCATTTATGCACCCTACATTACAATTTTTCGTTATTTTTCCATAAATTTTGTAAATATGTAACGCATTATCATTTTTAGAATTTTTTGAAAGATCAATTTATTCTAAATAATTTAGAAAAAAATATTTTTGAATTTGCTTTTACCGTTCCTGAGGATTAATTTCCAAAATCAGGGGCCTGATTCTGGCAGTCGTGATCGAGTATTTTTTCGATTCGAAAGCAATTTAATATCTAATTATTTCAGTCAATACTGTGGTCTAATCACCGCATACGATATCGAGCAAAATTGATCGAAATTATTTATTTTGGTATCATAAATCTCGATATAGAATGAAATTTATTGAATTTGAAATAATAGCATTCGATATCGAGTAACTCGACATTACATTTCTCGAGTTTTCATTTGATACGTCAGAGTCTATCGTATGCAAAAACATTTGATAGTTTATTCGATACGACAGTATCGAATGCGATGATTAGACCCCTGAACTAGTCGGAATTATTTTTTCAATGTTTGAAAGCATTCTTTTGAGTTTCACAATACTGAAAAAATAATTTCGATTCGTTAAGTATCGACTGAAAGAATTAGAAATAAAATTGCTTTGCAAACATCAAATTTTTTAACAGTCAACTTAATTTATGTTGGCTGTACTAAAAACTAAAATCTATATTCAGCGAATTCTTGTTTTTCTAACAAGATACTTTTAACAACAACAAAATTGAATCAAAAAAGTTTCTGTTATGAATTTGTCTTATGAAAAAAAGTTTACAGAAATTCGATCTTGTCTCGAGGAATTTTTTGCCATCCATTTTCTCTTTCTGGATCCAATTGTAGGTTGTGTGTTTGACACTTCATAAAATAAGACACCAATTTGAAGATTATTGCCAAACACAATCTTGCAAAATTAGTAAAAAAAATTAAAAGTAATAACAGTTATTTAAATATTTTCGAAAAATCGATTTAGGGCATTTTTACATTAGACTAACGATATGTATGTTGCCAAACACTACCAAATTTGCGAACAATTTTTATTTTCTGCTTAATTTCTTACTTTTAAAATTTTAACAGTTTTATTATTTGAAGTTATACAAAATTTGTTTTCGAAACATTTTCCAATTATTATCATTTACTTTCATTCAATCGTAACCGATTTAAAGTTCTTAAATATTTTTCATTCAAGTCATTGAGAACTAGTTGGGATTTCAATTAGTTAAATGTATCTAACGGGTTATCCAGTAAAGTTAAATAAAACATACATAAAGCAATATTTTCGATTGAACTTTTATTTCATTATAGTGCTTGGACTTTGCCATTACAAGCGACATACGATGTCATTTAAATACTCGCCCCTAGATTGATTGCAGCAATCGTTCCTTTTAACGTAGTTTTCGACCACTTTTTCCGACAAATTGGGCGGCATTTCAGCAATAACTTAACGAGTGTTGGTACCAAAATTTTAGGGAATAATTCACGTAGCCCCATGAAAGCCTAACTACGTCAAATCACATGATCTTGGTGGCTAATTGACGTCGCCAAAACGTTAAATTACCCGTTCCAAAATCGGTCGTGCTGTGTGGTCGTGGCATCGTCTTGTTTTTCTAAAATCTCTGGATGAAGTTTCCCAATGACCTGGCCAAAGCAACCAGTGAAATGCGCAACAATAAATTTCAGTTTATCAATAGTATGAAATGGGAATTTAGCACATTTAAACGAAACCTTGTTAATTAAATTTTTGAATCCCAAGAAAAACTTTGGAAACAACATATCGTTAAGTTCATAATCTTTAATTGCTAGCCATAAAATAGACTCGATTGCTGAGAACGCCGTGAATTCGGCCAATTCAAATTATCCGCTACACTTTCACTTACAGTAGTGATATTTTAAGCAGTGGCCATATTGTGGCGTTGCACAGGCCTCGCCACATCTGTAACGCCTCCAGTATCTTTGAATTTCTTTTTAATCTTGCCAATTCCTTTTACAATAGGTCGATTATGAGGATCATAATCAAACACCATTTCTGTAGCAAGTTCTAACTGTTTCTACGCGTTCTTCGGTTGCTGAACGATTCATATTCGTAAATGGCAAACCTTTCACTAAATAAATGATACTTCAAATGACAGCTGTCAGCCTTGCCAGAGCGGCAGCACCAAATGGATAACTCTGTATGTTGTTAGAAATTTCTAAGAAATGTGATACTTTGTTATGATGAAAAAATTCAAATATGTAAATCCATAAAAAGGCTGTCGAATTTATGCCTCATTTGCAAATTTTGTAAATTGTTATATTAGCAAAACATCTTCAACAAAATTCTTTTTGTTAAGGGATTATATTACAATATTCTGTTGGATGGATTTTTAATAAATGTAGAAAGCCATTCTATTTAAATTTCATTACTAGATTTTGTATAAAAAACTTTTTTTTTTAAATTCAGCTCACAGGAATAGAATAATAAAGTAAAAGTTTAAAAATCAGCAATGCATTTTGGATCTTAAAACATGTTTGGTAAGTTATTTAACTTAAAAACATTGTTATTGAAAAAAGTGCTTTTATGTTTAATTAACTTGTGTATAATTTTGTATCCTATTTCGTATGCTTAAAAAATATTTAATCAAGCAACTTTAAGAACATTTAGCCTTAATTCTTGAAGCTAAGGGGATGAATGTATAAAAAAATATTATTTATATTTTATAATCACTTAATTTTTTAAAATTAAACTAACAGCTTGTTTTTGTAAAAATAATCAAAATTTACGTTAGGAAATTTATATTGAAAACACAACCAAATTAAAGTTTTTTTGTTGTACTTTAATTGTTAATTCATAAATTTAAGTCTGTGACGAAAAAGGTTCTTACAACTGAATTGTTCGATCGCCTATTGCATTTCTAGTTATCATGAAACAATGTTATTTTTACATAGCAAAGATGTAAACTAATTGCAACTTAAAGCTTTATTCACAATCAGAGAAACAATTTCGTTTTTACACCCACACACCACAGTAGTGGAGAGGGTATTATGCATTTGTGCTGATGTGTGTAACACCTTCTGAGTCCATCTGACGATGTCTGTCCGGCTGGATGGCAGGCTGCTGGCTGTCAATGTAACCTTGTGTGCAAAGTACAGGGGCATGAATCTCGATATAGAATGAAATTTATTGAATTTGAAATAATATCATTCGATATCGAGTAACTCGACATTACATTTCTCGAGTTTTCATTCGATACGTCAGTGTCTATCGTATTCAAAAACATTCGATAGTTTATTCGATACGATAGTATCTCTCTTCTCTCTCTGTTTCAGTGCTTCAAAAAATTATTGGATCTATTACCAGAATTTCAAGCGTAAACAGTTATATTTTAGTTATATTTATATTCATGTTCTTAGCTGCTTACTCGGGGAAATTACTGTCCACTAAAAAATAGAATGTATCCAACAAATTATATTAAAATACGATATAATACCTTTTTAAATTAGTGCAAAATTTTTCATTTGAAAAATCGTCAAATTTAGGGTATAAATCGTCTAATCGTCAATGGGCCATTTTGGAACCCAAAATCGTCAAAATGTCGATAAATCGTCAAATCTGGCAGCCGTGATTCTATACCATAATTGTTAATAGAGAAATAAATGTCCACTGCTAAACAGTAATTTCTATTACTTTTAGGTTTGTGTTAATTGTCTTAAAGTTTTAAGAAAATAATAAGCAAAAATGTTCATTCTCTTTAACTTAGCTTAAAGCTTTTAATTGAGATGTCATATACTTTAAACGATTCAAAAATATTTTTAGCAACACCCTCAATTTAAAGCAATTCTTTAATTAATAAAGTTTATTTTAGAAATGTATTATAATTGATTTATATTTAAATTTTAACACATGCGAGAATATTCTTTTTAATAATAAAAACACAAGGGACAATATGCAAATAATAAAAGAGCAAAAAGAAAATAAAGTTATTATTAATTGATAATTGCTGAGAATGTCCTAAGTGCCATTACATTTTTAAAATCAGGTGAGTGTTTGTTTTTGACACAGTGGTGCACAATTGCTGTTTTTGTTCTGTCTGTACTCATCTGCCGATTATTTATTTTCCTTTTATTTGCCGTACAGATAAATTTAATCAGCTGTCTCCCAACTTTTACATGTGTTTTGAGAGGTGTTGCCAACTTAAAACCATGTCTTTTGTCGGTATATTGACAAACCCAAAATTGTTAACAGACAGTTTATCGGTCTAATAAATTTATGTTGACATTTCGTTACATGCAGTTTGACGGTACAGTGAGAAAATGGCCGCAGAGCTAATGTGGTTTGGCCACCTCGGAGCTGCGATTTGAAACTTTTGGACTATTATTTGACGCTTTAAAGGACAATATTCGTGAAGCCATTGGTGAAATACAGCAGCACACTTTTGAAACTGAAAATCTTGTCCGATCGAAATGAAATTTTTTGTTGTTAAT
Organism: Pollenia labialis; assembly: GCA_949318255.1. NCBI lineage: Eukaryota > Metazoa > Arthropoda > Insecta > Diptera > Polleniidae > Pollenia > Pollenia labialis. The sequence goes on along the minus strand of OX439142.1, from coordinate 87,860,328 downwards.
AAGCTAATAAAGCTAACTAATATTAAAAAATAAAAAAAAAAAAAAATCGAAAAAAAAATGTTTTGCTTGTATGGAAATTTTTTTTTTATCATTTGAACTTTGACCTCAAAGGTGCACGGAATAGAGTTATCCGATTTGGCTCAAATTTTCAGCAAGTAAGTTTTAGACCAAGTGGCAAAAGAATCTTCACATTTTTCTTTAAAATTCTGGAAAAAAATGTTTCCCATATATTTCATTGTCGCCCTAATATACATACGTATCGTTACTTTAATATAGAAAAGCCCTAAGTAATGTTTTCCTTACTTTACAGGAGAAGGAAACAACTTAATAAAAATCGTGACTGCAAGACTATAACTTTTATTAAGTTGTTTCCTTCTCCTGTAAAGTAAGGAAAATATTAGTTAGGGATTTTCTATATTAAAGTAACGATATGTATGTATATAGTTTTTAGTTTTTGTGTTTATTAAAATTCACTGAGTGTGTACATATTTTGTAAACGTAAAATTTAAAAAAAAAACTAAATTAATGTGGTTGTTTATGTTGTTATAATTTATATGTTTGTAATAATGATGTAATTTTGTATTTTATTGTTCTTGAATTTAAGGAAAAGAAATTCCTGATGAGGATCTTCAAAGATCAAAATATTAGAAGCAAATAAAAAGGAATTTTTATTTACAAAAAAACCTCGAGCTTGACTAATTTTTATCTATCTATTTGAATTTCGAAAGGTCGAATAAAAACAACTTTGATTGAAAATGAATAATGCTGAAAAAAAAAACAAGCAAGACTATATTCTTAACTCCATTTAAAATCCAGTCTAGACTAAATGCTAAAATATTCTCTATATATTTTGCTCTAATCTATAATATAGACAAGTAGTCTAGACAGCAGGCTTAACTATAGTCTAAACTGCAAACTAAACGATACTAAGGACTTTTTGATATTTTAATAACCTGCAAGCTAAGCAATGGTCTTGACTGCAAGAAAAATTATAGTTATAGACCAGTCTATGTCTAGACTATAAGCAAATCTTTAGTCTTTAGACAAATCTATAGTCTGCCGTGTGGAAGTATATCGTAGCATCGCTGATTATATATTAGTATATATTAATACCCAAGAGTTCTTTATTAAAATAATCAAATAAAGGTTTATCCATCTTGTGGTTTCAAAAGCAAAGTTATTGGTAAGAAGTGAGAGAAGAATATCATGTTCTCTTCCCCTCTCACCAATAAACTCGGACTTTCTGAAAGAAAACTTTCATAGTGTGAACCCAGTCGGAGCTATCATTTCGATGAAACTTTTATTCCATTATAATGCGTGGAACTTACCATTACTTACGAAATACTATGTAATTTTAGTGCCCGCCTCTAGATTGATTGCACCAGTCGATCCAGTTAAGGTAGTTTTCGACCACTTTTTAGCACACTTCAGGCGTTATCTCGGCGATAACTTGGCGACTGTTTGAGAATTTTCTGCGTCGACACGGTCGTTGAAGTAGCCCACCAAAAAAAAATCTTATTACGTAAAATGGCATAATATTGCTGGCCAATTGACGTCGCCAAAACGTGAAATTACTCGTTCTGGAAACTTCCAATGTAATAACGCGAAAATCGGTCGTGTGGAGTGGCTCGTGGCACCGTTTTGTTGAAAACACATATCGTCCAGTTCATAATCTTGAATTACAGGACAAAAAAAGTATAATATCATACGGCCATAGCGCTCTGAAGTGACGAAAACGGTTCTTCCGATATTTTTGGCAGTGATCTCATAGCGATTTTGCATAGAACTGACGGCATCTGTAAAGCTTCCACGCAGAGATGAAATATTTTTACGGCCACGTTTAGACAAATGCACGATTTTTAATCGCTAAATGCCCAGTTTATTTTTTTAATGGACGAAAATTTTCAATGTATTAACCATATTATTGACATCGGCAATCATATTGTGGTTAAATTAGTTCTCCATCGAAAACGCCGTATATGACTGAGAACTTTCATTCTTTAAATGAAAATTTAACGGTGCACAATTCCTAAAATGTTGTTATATGTAAAGTGGGCGTGGTTGTTTTAAACAAATCTAAGATAGCATTTTATAATCTTGAGCTATATGGAAGGTATTACGCTCACAAGAACAATTATATTCAAACTCAGTCCATTAAAAATTTCTTATTCAGACGCTTATACGCTGAAAATTTATTTGTCGTGTTCACAAACGGGGTGTCAGAAATGTGTATGACAGGTAGTAACAGCAATGCGCAGATTTGCTTCATTTTTTTGCCCAACCTTTCTCCTTAACATTAGAAGAACTTGTATAAAAAAGAGAGGTAGAATCTCTTATTTGCAAGTTTATGATTTTTCTCTTCCTAATTTTAAAAATCGAGCATTGTGCTCTGGGGCGCAAAAAACAATAGGCTTAATATATACATTATGGACTAAAGTATGAGCTGGACTATAGGGTATTTCTTTTAACATTGCCTTTTTTATTTTTAATTATATATTTGTTTCAAATCAAGAACAGAACTATATTTAATAAATTGCCTCACACAATAAAAATGTATTAAAATTTCAAAGGATCTTTTAAGTTTTACCAAAGACAAACATTTTTAAATAAACATTTATATAAAAAAATAAAGAAAACCCACAAAAGCAGACAGACCACAATATCCACTCTAAAGAATAAAAATTTATGCAAACTTAAATATTGTGTAAAAAATAATAATTTTTAGGGTGTGGACTTGGCAAAATGATGTCGTTTGCTAAAAAGAAATATGCGTGTTCTATTCTTATGTCATGATGTCTTAACCATAAAGGTGGTTTTGGGCTATAAACAAAATACATTTTAACACTAAGAGAGAATGAATAAGTAAAAACCACATGATGGATTACAAGGAATAACAAACATCAGCTTGTTATATAAAACATTACTAATGCAAAACTTAAATAATTGTTCATATGCCTAAGCAAATATTTAAATAAACCCATAAACAAGCAATTTTAAAATAAGTTTACTTTGTACTTCTTGTAATTTAAGCATTCAGGATTATAAAGGGTAGTTCAATCATAATGGACGATGTTAATTTTGAGTCACACCTTAACGTCGAGTTTTTGTCCAACTTTGTTTGGCACTTCTTTGTTTCAGCGTTTGGCAAATTCAGCCATGGAGAGGTAAACAATTGATGAGCGCCTTAAGACTGTTGAAGCCTTTTACGAAAATAGACTTCATCTTCAGCGACGGGCGTCATCGGTCCGTCTTTCTTCGAAAATGAGGTCGGCCAAACAGGAACCGTGAATGGTGATCGCTATCCCAAGATGAAAACGGCTTTCTTGTGGCTAGAAATTGAGAATATGGACCTAGACGATATGCGGTTCGAAGATGATGGTACCGCTTGCCACACAGCCAACGAACCAATGCCTAATTTGCGCAAGAAATTCAATGACCGTGTTAGCTCACGTCGTTGCGATGTTAATTGGCCGTCACGATCATATGATTTGTCACCGTTGGACTTCTTTCTTTGGGGATATTAAAAAGAGAAAATGCTCGTCAATAAGTCAAGAACAACTGAAGAGCTAAAAGATGAGATAAGTCGGCACGTTGAAGACATTGAACTAAGTGCTGGTTCACACAAGTCAAGTTTGACTCGTCAAGTCTTGAGTTTTTAGGAGAGAGGGGAAAAGAAATGGCATTCTCTTTTCCCTTCTCTCCTAAAAACTCAAGACTTGACTGGACTTGACTTGACTTGTGTGAACCGGCACTAAGAGTGTTCAATTAATCGGGTTTTATTTTTGTTCGATTAAACGACTAATTGATATTTGGCATTCTTAACTTATTCGATTAAACGAATAAACTTTTAAAATAAATCGATTAATCGACTTATTCTAAATCCAGAAATTTACAAATTACGAGATTTTTTCGATAATTTTGGAAAAAATTAATACTTGAGTAAATAAACATGATTTTTTTAAATAAAACTTCACTCAAAAAATTATGTAGTTAAATTCAAACGAATATTCATTTTAAACAACTTAAAATTCATTTAAAAAACGGATTATTTACATTTCATTTAAAACAAATGATTTTTACATTCATTTTGAATTTTTTTTATTTATTAAACAGCATATTCCGTAAAATTGAATAGTTCTTACTTTAAAAAATATATTTTAACCGAAAAAATCAAACTACATAACAAAATAAACACGGAAAAACATTATTTTTTGTTAGTTTGTTTTTTGAATAACAAACACATTTCATTTCATTTCATTTGTTTCTTTATTGAATTACTATCACAACAAGAATAAATCTTATAAATTACAGTGATAGTAAGTAACATTTGTTATATTAACATTAAGTAGATTTCATTTGCATATAATAAATTTAATCATAAAAATTAACATAAACTAACATAACTCAGTTAACATTAGACATACATATTTAGATTCAAAATAATTTTAAAACAATTTTAAAAGTTCCTTTTTGAAAAGTAATGCGTTGCTTTGTACTTGGATATATGATGGTAAGTCGTTCCAAAGACACGTTGTGTAATTGAAAAATTGTCTTGTAGACATAAAATATTTGTATTTTTGTGATCTCAAGTTTTTCCCACGTGGTGATTGTGCAAAAATAATTTTGTTGAAAAGATATTCTGGGTTCTTCAGATAAATAATCTTATGCATCATTATAAGGCTTTTATATTTTAGTAAATTTTTAAAACTTATATTATGTAACTGGTATGAATATGATGATATGCTATCTCGTCTACTTCTGTTGAAAACGTATCTGGCTATATTGTTATATGTGACCTCGAGGCGATTAAAGTCAACAGCATCGCAATTGGCAAATGTTGAAAAAAAAATTATTCGTAAAATAACTACATTTTAGTACTGAAAACGAATTTAATAACCCACAATCAGTTACTGTAATAATTTTATAAGTGTTGTCAATGTAGCTCCAAATTATTGCTTCACTTTCGGGCACTTAGGGCTAAAAAATCACTGATGGTTTAAACGTTGGTTTAGTTGAACTAAACTTGAATTTATATGTAGTTTAAACTCAACAACTATAAATCAGTGTCCCATGTATTATATGTTGTTAAAAAAATAACATGTGGCAGCACTACGATAAATCTTAGCAATTTCATATGGTCTGCATTGGTAGTTTAAACGCCCAATTTTATGCGTTTAAAAATGGTTTATCTCTTTGGTGATTTATAGATTTGTTGGTTTAAACACATTTTAAACCAAACAGAGAGTTAAACTCGCTCTGATTTTTTAGCCCTTAGAGTTTAAAATAGATAATCAGCCTTATTCCGGTTGTCGTTGTCGTAATCGCTTAAGCCATTTTTTGTAAGAGATAAAAGTAACACGCAACCAGTGTGCTTTAATCTCTAACAAAAAAACGGCTTGATCGATTACGACAACGACAACCGGAATAAGGCTGAATATAACATTGGATTTTTTTAAAATTTTCACGGACATTCCACCCTCTCGATTCCTGTACCCCAAGGAAAAGAGAATCTTTAGCCAATTTATAATAATTTAGGCCAACAGAGGTCTATTTTATTCAGCTATGCTTCTGTAAATAATTTTCTCCATAGAATCGGGCGAGGTATATTGTTTAAAATATTTATTCATTGGACCAATTGTAGCCCCCTTTGATTTTGTTGGTGGATCATCTTCTTTACGTTCTTTGCTACACTCTACACAGAGTGGTAATTTAGTGAAGTTGTTGAAGAACATTTACGTAAATACATTTTTGGACACCTGTTACATTAAGCATTTTTAGATTTATACTTTGTACAGTATTTTTAAACCAAACCCATTCTAAAGAGAGAAACGCATGAGCTATTTGGTTACTAAATACGGGCGTATTTTAGAAATCGAAATAAGGTGGATTTGAAATCGAGCAAATTTTAAAAACGACCCTGTAATGAAAGTTCCTTAAAATATTCCATTTTATCTACTTCATTCTTTCAGTATCTATTATTTTTGCAAAAATAACGCATAAAGCCACGAAAAAACCTACAGTCATTTTGTAAATAGAAATTGAATTAAAATAATCGTTCGATTTCAATTTCACTTTATTTCGATTTACCCGATAAATTAATATAAATCTTTGAGTGAACATATTTTTGTCGTTTTTTCTTTTGTGAAATTAATTTTGTTAAAAAATTTAACAAAAGTATAAGATAAATTACTCACTAAGCATAACTGTTATTTAAACTTAAAACTTTAAAAAAATTATACGTCTAAGAGAAATACTATATATTATTCGAATAATCGGTATACATTTTTCGATTTATCGAAATTAGCAATTTTAAATTATTCGAATAATAACCGTCTAAAATTGTTCGATTGATCAAACGAGATTTAATCGACTGAACAACCTAATTGATCCTCAATTATGTCTTAGAGTCACCGAAAACGTAGATCTTTCTATCATATTAAAAACTATTAAGATAATTCTCCGAAAACATTTTGTTTTATTTACAATAAACATCGTGCGTTTTGGTTGCAACACCCTTTATTTTAAAGTAATTATATACTAGATTTCCGCAATTGAAGTGTTCTAATTAAAATACTTTAATTCTATTGTTTAACGTATTTTGTTCTGAAAGACTTCTTTAATACTTGCTTATTTGTTGAAATTCATTTATTTTGCCTGACTACGCCTGATATTCAAAGGCTGTCCGTCGACTGTTAACGTTTGTCTACGCTTTTCTATTTTTTCTGTTACCAATTAAATCAAGTAAAAAATCTATTACACGCTTAAGGAAATAAATCACTTAAAATTCTTTAAATAAATGTCTTGTTTTTAGTTTAATTCGTATTTTCTATTTAATTTCATAATGCTTTCCAATTTAATTTAAGTAAAATATTTCGTAGGAACACGCCCAGACAAATTTAACTTTTTCTAACGCTTTTATTACAAACAAATCTTAATTGATATCTTATCTCTTTTCTTATATTTAATAGCCTTAAAACCTACATAAACATTTTTTAAATAACTCATGAAATATTGAAGAAAAAAAGTAAACATATTCTGTCCGTCTCGTGTGTGAGACTGCCAATCAACCAAAATTTTAAATTTTAAAGGTTTAATGGAAATTCCAGCGAAACCACGCTTGCCGCTGGTGAATATACTAAATTAATTAAGACACATGTTTAAAACTAAAAATAAGTTTTTATATTTTCTCACGTACAGACGAATCGCGTCACGTACAGGACAAAGTAAAACTTATGTCTAAAAAATAAACAAGAATCAATGCTTGAATACAATTTTGTCTGCGTATGAGCAATGTTTTTTTTTTATTCCACGACTTTTTCGTTAGTTTTAATAAATTAGAAGTTTGTAATTTCAGTTTTCGCTTTGGTTATCTAATGATGATGAAGACCAAATTTTTTTTTAAATTTTTGAAGGTTGGCACATAAATAACACGGGTTTTTTTAAATAATTGAGAAACTTTGTTTCTTTATGATTATTAAAAAAAACGAATTGGAGATGCCGGGGATTGAACCCGGGGCCTCTCACATGCAAAGCGAGCGCTCTACCACTGAGCTACATCCCCCCTTACACATCTGATGACTAATGAGTCAGTTAAATACTACAATAGTTATGATAACATTAAAATAAAAATGAAGAAAAGAACAAAAAACCAAACCGACAATAATTTTTAACAACTCCCAAAGTGAGTCACTTTAAAACTCTTTTAAAATATATGCAGTGCAATTTAAATGACAACAAAATCATGTATGTACTTCAATTAAACTCTTACAAGAGAATAACACGTTGAAAGGTTTCCGAACTTCTTCTTTTCATTTGTAGATTCCTCAGTGTTCTTGTTCTTGTTCTCATTGTCATAATCAATAATTTACGAACTTTTAAATGTCGTTTCATAAAACCCAAAAGACTGTTAGTTTCTTTTTTCCTCTTTTTATAATACACTTAGGTCTGTTTTTATGCGGTTTTTTTTATGCGGATTTGAATTTATGCGGTTTTCAATTCGATTTTTTTTACATATTTGTTTTTTAATTCATTTTTTATATTTTTTTTTTGTCGTATTAAACATTTTTAAACGTTGGCATTACTTATGAATTGTAGTTTTCAAAATTTAATGACGAATTATTTTGAAAAAAAAAACTGCCGAAACCCTTCCAAATAAAGACAGTATGAATGTTCCGACTTTACCAACTGCTAATGTATATGTTGTCTTATCTAGCGACGAGGATTGGATTGGGTCCTCTAGCGATGAAAGTGATTTTGCACCAATTAAAAAGCGGATTAGAACGGTGCCAAGTAGTGATTCCGATAACATGTAATGTTTTACTTTTAAATATTAATTTAAGTTTTATAAATATTTTTTTTTGTTTCTTATTCATTACTAATTAACATATTAATTTAAATGTATTGTTAACATTCATAAAACTGGTTTATATTGTAGTTTTTCTCTTCTTATTTTTTCGTATTTTTTATAATAAATAAATGAAATGAAAAATGTTTTTTTATTTTTTTTCTGAAAAAATATTTACTATGCAAGTTTAAAAAATTCTACACTTTACAGAAAATAAAAAATATCTAAAATAGTATTAAAAAAGCCGCCGAAAAAAATTAACTTTTCAAAAAACTTTTTTTATAAAAAAATTCAATTTGTTTCAAAATAAAAAAGTTCTTAAAACAAAATAAATATAGTTAAGCATTGTCGTAAAAATTTCATTCTTCAAAACCAATTTTAATAAAATTTGTGAAAAGGTTTATGAGAATATGGGTCGTTTAAACCAGCGTTTAAATAAATGCAGTCAAAGTACAAAAACTGCCATTTCTTCCACTTCTTAATTTGCATTGGCCAATAAAAAACTGTAGCTTTTACTTCTGATTCATTAAATGTAAACAGTCGCTGCAAAATCAACTCAAAATGCGAAAAGTTGTACACAAATTTCCGTTGTTTTAAATTTTTTTTATTTTTGTTTTAAATGATTTTGTTATTCGTGCTTAATTCCCAAATTTTATTTTTGACAAAAACGCTGACATTTATTGTTGATTGGATATGTTTATTGTTTATTGTTGATGATTTTATTTAAACTTTGATACTGTTACAAATAGAACTGTTTCTGTAATTCTTATACGCTTAAAAGTTTTATTTGGTTTAATATCTTTAGTTTTTCTAAAATCTTTATGGATGAAGTTTCCTGATGATCTGGCCTAAGCAACCAGTGAAATGCGCATAGGAATGGCTTATCCCATCAACAATAAATTTCAGCGTTTTTATCAAAAATAAAAATTGGGAATTAAGCACGAAACAAAATCATTTAAATTAAATTTTGTATTCCCACGAAAATTATTTTGATAATTTCCGTTTTTTGTTTGACAGTTTTTGGTTTCGACTGCAGTTTTCGAAACATCTTTATTATGCAATCCTATTTAGTCCTGGATGCCACTGGTTCAGAAAATTGCTTATTGTTCGAAATAAAGCCTTTTTTAGCTGCTCTATATATGGACGCAAGGTTTTGTTTCAGAGGGTTAGTTATTCTTAGCGAAGATCAAAAAAAGGTTGCAGTGGTGAGTTACATATATACATTCGCGTATCTATGGCATAGTGTCCTACTTTAATAATCCAATTATACTTCGTAGTTACAACCACAAACAATATAAAACCGGTTAAAAATAACGGGAGAGATAAATGAAAATATAATACATGAATGCAGTTTTAATAATGGAGTATTAGAAATTGATTTCTACCAAAAATTGGATTTGAAAGATACTTTAAATACTTCAAATCAACGTACTTTTTCTGTTCAGGAATCATAAGAAAAACTTCAACATAATTCCAAGCTACCATTCGGAACAAATATTTTAGAATTTTGGAAAGTCAAAAACTAAAAACTTTTATAATTTCAAAAATTGCACTGGTAGCTTTAGCAGTTCCCGCAAAATAGGTATCTGTAGAAAGTGCATTAAGAACATTTAAGAGCATTATTTGAGAAACAAAAAAAGTTTTTTAAGCAATTTTAAAAGTTGGGAGTCAGCTGATTGAATTTATCTGTACGGCAAATAAATATTTGGCAGATGAGTGCTGGTTATCTTTGCGCCAGAATAGAAGCAAATGAGACGTTGAGAAAACCAAATTTCTTAAATGTGCACTATTTCGTTGGGAAGAAGATAATCGCGTAATGAGATAACGGCCATTAAAATGTTTTTCTACTACGACGACAACTATTGCTAATGCCGACAATACAGTACGTTTTTTTATACACGCGTGTTTTTAATAAAAGTTCTGTCAATATTGACAGGTACTGTCAAATTTATCGTATATAAATTTTGCAGCACTTTGTTTTTCCCTTTTTTTGACAAATACAAATGTGTGGGACTTTCGAACGGATAAGAAAATACGGAAATTTCTTTTTCCGGGCTCACACTATGAAAGTTTTCTTTCGGAAATTCTGAGTTTATTGGTGAGAGGGGAGGAGAACATTCTCTTCTTTTTTCCTCTCTCATCCATAAACTTAGTCTTTCTGAAAGAAAACTTTCATGGTGTGAATCCAGACTTTCGAAAGTATTTTCGCTTCGAATCGAAGAAAATAAAAAAATTTTGTATGGCACAAATCCTATTAAACAACATTTTAACGAAAAATAACTTTGAATTTGTTTTTATTATTTTGCAATTTGTTTGCTGAATTGAGTCAAGAGTATCTCTACATAATTTGTGTGTTTTATTAGAAATTGTCTTGTTTTTTTTTTGTTCTTATTTTTGCTATGCACCTTGTTTTTCTGATTTTAGATTTAATTAGGAATTAAAAAAAGTAATCAAACATCAAATCAACAGAATGAAAACACACACATGTTTTTAATTGATTTAATTAAAAGTGTGGACTTACCAGAGAAGTTTTGTGGTTTGCCTGCAAAGAAAAAAAAGAGTAATTGAAAATTAAATAAAAGTTATTTTTTTAAATAAAAAAAGGTCGAAAAAATAATAAGATTTAATTTAATATTTTTTTAAATTTTAAATTTTTAAATCAACTAAATTATTTATTAAAAAAAAATTATTAGATGCTCATACACATACATATAAAATAAATTGTCAAATTTTATTACAAGTCCAAAAAGGTTAATTAATTGCGTCTCAAAAATATTAAGTATTCAATATGAATTCAAGTTTATTTTCAAATATTAAACAATGTTATATTATTAAACAAGTTTAATTAGTTAAAATTAATCTAATTTGAATATCCTTTACAAACCTCTCCAGGTAAATGGACTTATGAAATACACATGGATTTAAAATTACATACATATATTAAAAATAAAATTTACATTTCACATGTCAGACTTTCCACGTTAATGGAAGAACCATTAATCAGGCTTTAACTAGTCAAACATCAGTTAATGGTATCATTTAAATCCTGAAACACACCTATTTATCATTTATGCAATCAATTGATGCCATTTAATGTACAGTGCAACATCGTGAGGAGGTAGGAACATATGGCCATCAAGTAACTGAGTTCAATCTCGTTAGTTTTTATTTGTTTGTGATGCTTTTTGTAATGCGGCATTTAGCAATGAAGAATAACCAACAATTTTAATTGTCTTCAAGGCTGGAAATGTCGCGTAAAAGACATCAATAAAATTATCTTTATGAAATTAATTAGGAAGTTCAATGTGTTTTAAGTTGTCTTGACATTTAAAATTTAAAAATTTTTTGATGAATTATACATAATGAAGGAGGTGATTAAAAGTTTATTAAGATATTTCTTGAATGCTAACAGACTAAAGGCCGTTATACACTATCCCACAAAGTCTTTAGTAATTGACGAAAATGCAACCCTGTCATGATTAGTTGTTATTGTTTTTTGAAAATGTTCAAAGAATACTAGTTTTTCTAAAATCTTTATGGATGAAGATTCCTGATGATCTGGCCTAAGCAACCAGTGAAATCCGCATAGGAATAGCTTTTCCCATCAACAATAAATTTCAAGTGTTTTTATCAATAATAAAAACTGGGAATTGAGCACGAATAACAAAATCTTTTGAAAATTTAAATTTTTTATTCCCAAAAATTGAAATTACTTTTTGATAATAAACAGGCAGGTGCACGGCCAAAAAAACACTTAATTGACAACATCTTTTGTAAGTTGTTGTTGTTTTTATTTTGTTTTTCTTAACCTACTTACAACTACAAATAATGTTGGGAGAATTTCAACTAATTGTAGGGGGAATGTAAGACGAGATAAACCCACTGTTTATTGTTGATGTGTTTTTGTTTAAACTTTGATATTATTACAAGTATAAATGTTGCTATAATTCTTATACGTTTAACAGTTTTATTTGGTTTAATATCTTTAGTTTTTCTAAAATCTTTATGGATGAAGTTTCCTGATGATCTGGCCTAAGCAACCAGTGAAATGCGCATAGGAATAGCTTTTCCCATCAACAATAAATTTCAGGTGTTTTTATCAATAATAAAAACTGGGAATTGAGCACGAATAACAAAATCTTTTGAAAAGTTCAAAGAATAATTAGATCAGGGAAGCACATTTGAAAAATACTAAAGACTTTGTGGGATAGTGTGTAACGGCCTTAAGGCTTCGTTACTCTTACGTAAATGTTGCGGATACGTAAACGTTGCGGTCGACTTGAAGTGTTGGTAGTTACTAAAAATACGTAAACGTGTCATATGGTGTTGAAGTGTATGCGTGTACTCGTACATATGTATGGACGTAAATTATTATTTGTTTTGATTTTGCTCACAGTTGTGTTCCAAAACATGTTGCTAACATTTTTCTTTAAAAACGCCAATACATAACGATATCGGCGCTTTTGTACAAAAAAATAAAATACTTTATACATATCTGTGGCATTTTGACAAAACATCGTATGTCGAGATAAGATAGCAAAAAACCTTTTAAAAAAACTCATTTTTGTCAAATAATAAAAAAACCAAAATTAAAGAAAAATTTCGTTTATAATACAAATGTTTTTTGAATGAAAATTCGTATGATTAACAACATTTTTTTCAACTTTTGGAATTTGAGTTAAGATGTTTTGTCAAAATGCCGCAGATATAATACATATATTTACATATACAGCACTAAAATTGCTTTGAAAAATAAAATTTTTTATCTAGTTTTTATTGCGCCTGAGGATCTAGTTTTGGAGTTATGGACCTTAAAATATTTTTAGTCATTACTAATATCTCTTTAAATGAATCTTGATGTAATCAATATGTGCTTAAGCCAAAATTGAAAAAAAAATTTATAATTTTTTATTGTAAACTTATTTTAATTTCCTAAAGACGATAGCCAAAGGTTAGCAAAATAATGAAAAAAAAAATAAATAAATATAATATGTTTTTTTAAAAAAAGACCTCAAGCTTAAACAATTCAAAATATGTAATTATAAAAAAATAAAGATCAAATAAAACTAAATATTCGGAACAATGTGCAGATTTTTTTCTATTTGCATTGTCTAAAATGCATGCAAATATTTTTTTATACTAAAAATCGATAATCGAATCAACTGTTTTATGTTTTGGCTCATGTGTTTACAGCTTTAAATCCAATGTTAATTTAATAGTTTTGCAAATTATGATTTTTGCGTTAAAATATTGTTAAAATAAATGAAAATTATAGAAAAGAAAATAAGAAGTGGAAATACAGTAAACATACAGATGTACATATGAAATAATTGCCGTCGTTGTAGAACTTGCATTTGTTGTTTATATTTGTGTAATTTTATTGTTTTGTAAATATATAAAGAAAATTTAGTTAAATACAAAAATATCTGTGGTTTCAAACTTATAAATAAATAAAATGACCGTTGAAAAAGTGAGAAAAAGGCTTTTGCAAATTTGCAGCAGCTTGCTGCCGGAAACATGCAAAAATACTATTTTAACTATTTATCAATTTTATTTACTTCCATCTATGGAAATAATCTAACTGTTGAAAAAAATCAAATAAAAAATTAAGCTTTTAACATCAATATTTATTTCCAACAAATAAACAAGAGCTGTCAGCTGCTTCTTTTATTTTCAATAAAAACCCGATAACATTGATTTCTGTGACACATAAAGCCAACACTAATTTCAGTTCGAACAAAACACCATAACATTGGATTTCATTACACCAAATTTTAATTAACGTTTTCATGAGAATCTCATTAAAAAAATTAAAAGTTTAAAAATGTTAAAAAGTTTTGTTGACAAAACTGCTTCAAAACAAAAATAAAATTCTTAACAGCTGATACGTAAAGACGGAGAGAAATTTTAATTTTATAAGGCTCATCCGCAACGCCACGTTACGCTTACGTAAGATTACCTATTTGCACAGTAGCTTGGTAAGGATAACGGAACAGCTGATCCGCAACGTATACGTTTGCGTAAGAGTAACATGGCCTTTAAGCAATACTTCCTTTAATGCAAATGTTGTAAATACGTATGTACATTTTCTAGTTTAAACTATTCGTTACATCACACATTTTGCCGAAAAAACGAAAATAGTCTTGCGAGAGAGTAAATGCTTTTTATGAAATCTAACGGAAACGTATTTTGTTGGATTTAAAAAAAGAGCTGCGCTATTTTGGGTTTGCTCTTTTGCAAGAGTATTTGCTCCAAACAATTAACTGCTCTCTTTGAAAACAACTTTTAACAATGAATAAGCAAACGATTTGCGAAATAAATTAAAAATTTCAATGACAAAACAAATTAGGGTGTGTAAAGAATTTAAAGGTCTTTTTCGCATTTTCAAATTAAGTTAAACTGTTTACTTTAATCCTGGGATGTGGCGTCGTTAAAAAGTAGTTCCAACTACGATTCCAACAGCTGAATTTTCTAAAGACCTTTACAGAAAAAAAAAAATAAAAATGGATTTCAATTAAAAAATTTGTGATTAACAAGGTTTTGGTTCAAATGTGCTCAACTCCCAATTCATACTATTGATCAACTGAAATTTATTGTTGTTGGGATAAGCTATTCCTATGCGCATTTCACTCAAAAAAACTAAAAATATTATAGAAATAAAACTGTTAAGCGAACAAGAATTATAAGCACCAGTTGTACTTGTAAGAATATGAAAACTTAAACAAAAACAACAACAACAGCAATAATTCAAAATTCATTAAATTTGGACCAGTTAACAAATTAATAATCAATAAAACATTTAATTCGCTTGATTAAACGGTTAGTTCACTTGATTAAATTTTTAATTAAAACTGATTTTGTTTTTGATTAATGCTTTAAATTGGAGATTTTTTCTGTGTACTACAACTCCGAATTCGATGCATTAAAATATTTTAAGTTTAAAAGAGGTTTACAAAACAAATTTTGTATTAATATATTCCTTAATAAACGTTTGTTAAATCTAACGATCGTTTATGAATACGGGAGTAAATGTATATCCTGTGAGTAACTGATGCAATATAATAATTTATTTTTGAAATATTTTATATAATTCTATAACATTCTTTTAATAATAAAGGCCCCTTAACACTACCACACAAATCGAAAGTATTTTGACGAAAATGCTTCACTGATCTAATTATTGTTTGAACATGTTCAAAAAAAAACAATTACAACTAATCATGACAGGGCTGTTTTTCCCCCAAAATATGTAAGACTTGTGTAATAGTGTAAAAAAACTTAATATAACAAAACTTTTAATAAATTAACAAATCTGCAAATGTTAAATCTAAGTAAAATCTAAAATAAGAAATTACTCTGCAATTGTCTTAAGAAATAGGAAATTATGATGCTCTCAAATTGGTACCCATGTTTTGCAACTTTAGTAAGAACTTCTCGCATCGAAAAGCTGTAAAATAAAATATTTCATCGTTTCTCGAAAAGTGAGGAAAAAGTGTGTCTGTAGCTCATTTAAAAACTATCAAAACAGATAAAGTAGTAACGTTATAAATGCCATAAAATTCCACTCGAAGGCGATGTGAAATCGCAGACGTTGAGAACACCAGTTGACGGCGAACAAAATTTACTGAAATTGAAAAATTTTCAACGACGCACAGTGGGTTAGAATAGCATGTTTTCTTGGATCAAATCAGGGAAGCTATGTTCGGATAATTTTTCTTTATTTTTCAGTTTATACCATTAAAATAAGTAAAAAAAAATGTTTTCTAAGTATATTTGAGAATAATTTTATTAAATAATGCCAAATATTATGTGTAGGTATATAGTGCGAGGAGTACAGTATGAGAACTTAAAGATTACATTTTGTACATCTTAAAGTTAATCATCAACATCATCATCATCGTTATCATCATCAGCAACTTCAACATCACTGAAATAAATCTTGTTCGGAGCTGCAGGTACAATTAAATCAATTTCCTCCTCTGGCAAGCTTTCAACAAAAAGTCGTCCTGTATTGTGTGCCTTTGCAACACTTATCATATATGGCTCGCAACACTTTTGATTCCTCGACATAACCTGCGGTTTGTTATTTAACCTGTGAAGCATAAAGTTACTCTGGCAATGATATGGTGTCTCTTAAAATCTTTGTTTTTTTATATTTACTCCAACCACTGGACTCGGTAAAACTAATTTCTTTTCGACCACGTTTTGCAGTCGGGGCAAGAGTAAGACTAATAGAGGATTCTAACCAGATTTTATTTTGAGTAATAAACCTCATTTTCATTCTATGCGCTCTAGTCCACCTAGATTTAAATTCATAAAAGAAAACATCAATTTTTTTTTTTAAATCACCTCAGAGCAGTTAGTGCGTTTTTTGATTTCTCCAGCTAAACATTTCATCTTGTCATTCATTGTTTGAACGCTTGAATTCATCATAATATCAAATAAGGTTCGACGAGTATAAAAAACAACGTTCGAACTTGTGTCTATAATAAAAAAAAATAATGCTAATACAAAAAAAACCTTTCAAAAATTCCTTTTACCCGATTACTTGAAACTGCACAACACGATCACTATTTTTCAAAACAAAGAATGTTATTAAAATAAACAAAAACAAAATATTTTTGAAACAAAGAATATTATTAAAAGACACAAAAATAATATTATTAAACTGAAAAGAAGAGTACAAATAAATAGAAAAAAGTCACATGAAAAACAACAACACACAACAACAGCAGCAGTCGCGAGATCAATGTGATTTGTAGCTAATGTAGGCACAAAAAGGCTGCGTAAAATTTTGCAATATAATAGAGATTTATGTCCTCTTTAATATAAACTAAAAATTATGACACGAATGTGGACGAATAATAACTACATATATATCCATTTAAAATATAAAAATGCTAATTTTTTTGGCATTTCCAATATAAATAACTAAATCTAAAACACTTCCACACACAATTTGATACACAAATGTTAACGAAGTAATTGGCAATAACCTGATCTTGATGGTTCCATTGAAAAATTGTTAACTTTTGCAATACTTTTTAAAAAAATAAAATTTTCAACGGGAAAGTTTTCACTTTTTTTAGCCTTTTTTGCACAAAAATTCCTATAAAGTTTGACTTTGTAGTTTCACTACAAAAACACCAGAGCACTTTTGACATTTATTTTAACGACAAGTGATGTAGAATTTTATATACTCTAACCGGGTACAAAAAATTTTGACCATACTTAAATTTTTTTTTTTAATTAATCCAAGAAAACCGGCTATTCTAACCCTCTGTGCGACGGCGGCGAAAATACAACGTCGGATATCACAAATAATGTAAAGTACGACTTTAATGTTTGTTGTGTACAAAAAAGCTTTGAAAACATTCGTATATTTTATAAAAATGTTAAAAGCAAAATAATTAAACAATGAAAACATCAGACAAGAACAAAATACATACTTACAATTTCCGTTTTATTATTCATTGCATTTTGAATATATTTTTTATTGTTAAAATTTTTTCTCACATCGTTTTTATTCGTGAGTTTATTTGACTGTTCAAAACTTGTGTGGTGTTGTTGTAGTAGCCTACAACAAAATTTGATAAGTTAAATGATTTTAAACCGCACATTTGTAATTTTAATCTTAGAGTTTAAGAATTTTGTACTTATTTAAAGAAATTTCGGGATTGATTTTCGAAAGTAGGAAGAAAGAATTGTTTTGAGTACGTTTTAAGGCAAGTTTACACTTTATCACAAGTCTTAAGGCTCAGTTAGCCGGGAGTAAAAGTAACGTTGCAAATCAGATGTTTCATTTTGTTGTAACGGGTCCGCTATCTAACGTTTTTTTTCAACTAGTGCTTATTTCGTGAAAGGTAACACTTAGCTCATGACAGATAATTAGTTTTATCCTTCCGCTGAACGAATATGATTGTGTATACGCTTGAACAACGATGGGAAATATGCGTTTTCGCTTCGCTAAGTGGGCCTGCGATCGACTTACAGAAGATGCCGATTTTGCCAAAAAAAAAATCATCATGAAGCTCATTTTGAACTTGGCGGATATGTAAACAAACAAAATTGTCGCATTTGGGGGGCACAGAAAACCCGCACGCGTACAATGAAAAGCCGTTGCACCCAAAACGAGTCACTGTTTGGTGCGGATTATGGTCCAGAGGCATAATTGGGCAATTTTTCTTCGAAAATGGACAAGGAGTGGTCGTTACAGTCAATGGCGATCGTTATCGAGCCGTGTTGAACGAATTTTTGTTCACAAAAATTGAAGAGGAGGATATTGGCAACATTTGGTTTCAACAGAACGGCGCTACGTGCCACACAGCCGATTGTACACTCGATGTTTTGCGCCCTGTTTTTGAAGATCGCATTATCAGCCGCAGAGCTGATGTCGTTTGGCCACCTCGGAGCTGCGATTTGACACCGTGGGACAATTATTTGTGGGGTGCCGTCAAAGACAAGTGTTACGCCGACAAGCCAGACACATTTGGCGCTTTAAAGGACAATATTCGTGAAGCCATTGGTGAAATACAGCTGCACACAATCGATAATGTGCTTAAAAATTTGACCGATCGTGTAGGCTACTGCATGGCCAGCCGAGGCAGCCATTTGAATGAAATTATTTTCCATTATTAACCAGAAGGACTGTACATAAATAAAAAAAGAAATTTGAGAAAATATTCAGTAGTTTTTTTTATACCATTTTCAAAAAAAAAGTTATTTGGCGGACTCTGTATACAAATCAATTAGAACGATTATAGTTAGCATTAAGTTGTTACTTCGCAATCTGTAAGAAATAGATTGGTCTTCCTTTTTTACGGTAAGGTTAAGTTACTTTTACTCCCGGCTAACTGAGCCTTTACGTATTCCATAATACTCTGTGAAATAGAAATCTAATGAGTTTTGTTGCGACTGTCAAAAAAAAACAGTTATCACATTGCAAAATTCATATGTACGCCGGATGTTCAGGTTCAGGGCAACTCAACACTCAAACCCGTTCAACATACGTATGCTTTTGGCTAAGACATAAGTATCTTATTCCAGCTTTTATATATGGCAGCAAGGTTTTTGCAAGCTGTGACCAAAAAAACACCAGGAAATTACCATCTACGTATAATGCCATTCTGAGATATGTCTTCAACTTAGGACGTTTCATTCATGTTACACCCTACGAAAGTAAACTTTATGAAGTGCGTTTTTCTGACATGTTAAATATTCGATGCCTAAGTCTCTTGCATAAAATTATCTATACTGGCGAGCCGAAGTATCTATTTGAATGTGTTACTTTTACGCAGTCAAGAAGAAATAACAATCTGATCCCGATAAGTTTCAAGAAGTTTGTATCTGAATATCAGTTTTTCGTTCACAGCATTCGTCTTTGGACACACTACCAGCAACTGTTCAATTTACTAGTAATGCAACGCAGTTTAGGAAATGTATTTTTAATTTTTATTCCCGTCCTTGAAAATGTGTGATCTATTGTATTTAAAAACGCTTTTGAATGTCTTTATGTTTAATGTTAATTCCCGTTAAAAATTGCGTTAATGTATTAATTTCTTTTATTTTATTTTAATGTTTATTTTTACGAATTGTTTATCCAGGACTATAATTATAAGACTTTAAGTCCTGTTGTATAGGAATACCAATAAATAAATAAATAAATAAATAATAAATATTTAGCCTTATTGTGGTTGTCGTTTTCGTAAACAAACTGTCGTTTTTTGTAGTAGATTAAAGAACACATGTTGTGTATTACTTCAATCTATTACACAGTCGTATACGACAACGACAACCACAATAAGGCCGATTATCTATTTATTAATGTTGTAAAAAAAAAAAAAAAAAAACGATGAAGTCGTATGGGATGTAAAATTTTTTTTTTTATAATACTTGTCATTTTCATCACACATGCATTCACACTGTTAAGGCCGTTTTCTCATTACATGATTATCTTTTTTCCAAACGAAAACTGCACATTTAAGAAATTTGGCTTTCTCAATGTCTCATTTGCTTCTATTCTGTCGCAAAGCTAAACAGCACTCATCTGCCAATTATTTATTTTCCTTTTATTTGTCGTACAGATAAATTCAATCAGCTGACTATCAACTTTTACATGTATTTTAAGACGTGTTGCCAACTTAAAACAAAGTTTTTTTGTCGGGATATTGAGAAACCCAAAATCGTTAGTGGATAGTTTATCGGTATAATAAATTTATGTTGACATTAGGTAACAGACAGTTTGTCGGTACATTGAGAAAATGGCCATTAGACTTTTACATATTACTTGAGTTTTTGACATGTATTAATGTTAAATATAATAGTGTAAGCTCGACTTTTGTGTTATTCGTACTTAACTTTGAGTACGACTCGTACTTAAAGTAAGTATAAAAAACTTAATTTATCGCGAGTGTTTTTCTTTCTGTTTAGTTTTATATAATTAAACAAAAGCACTTGAATGAACTTATTTTCATATAGTAAATTAAAATCTTCTAATTCATAGTGAACTAAAACATGTAACGTTACTAACTTCGAATTTCGGAAAAGATTTGAAAAATTCTTTGAATTTTTAATGTACTTGAAATACCGATAAATGTACGAGTCGGCGTCCTAAGATCAAACTCCGACTCCGTCAAAAAAATCGCGACTCCGATTCCACAGCCCTACATGAAACAATAATTTTTTTTTTTTTAATTTTACCTAACTGTTTTCAAATACTATGATATTACACAAATTTATTCTGTTAAAAAGTAAATTTGAAATATTTTTATATGTAAACATTTAAATAGAAAAATAAGCGAAATGCGTGAGTATTTTAAAATAAAAAAACAGATTTAAAAAAAAAAAAAAAAATAAATCACTAAAAACCTTAATCTCTCATATCTTCGTAAATAAGCGTGTAAATGGAAAACTTAGCGAAATCTGTGATCACTCCACTTTTCAAATAAAAATTTACGAATACTTTAATCTTTGATATCTTTCTAAATAAACGTTAAAATGCAAAAAATTAGCCGATATTAAACAAAACAAAATTAATTTTCCTACGGACAGCTCAAAACAACTCTAATCAATTATTTATTTCCCAACTAAAGCCTAGTCTAAAACGCAGAGTGGGCAAAGTTTTTATTATCAACTTTTCCTAATTTCCATTGTCCTCACGTAGTCATTTCACATTCTGACTTATTTTTATTTGTTTTAAATGCACGAAATAAAACTGTCATCGGTTTGACAAGCAGACGAAACTCAAATTACACACACCAAATGCCACCAACAATACAAAGTAGTAATGAAAAAGCAAAAAAAAAAACAACTTTTATGTGGAGATTTTTCTGAGGACGTTTGATGGAGATAGAGCGGGGAAGTTGAACGATTTGTGTGTGTATGCCTATTTAAAAGTATTTACCTTTCATTTTTTTTTTGTGTAGAAATGGTTTATTCGTCGGTTCATTGCTTTAGTATTCAGTTCAATAAATGTAGCTTTTTCTACTTCTGATTTTCGTTTGTTTTTGTTTTGGCATTCAAGCTTAAAAGCACATTCATATTATAGAAATGAAGTGTTGATTAATAATAAAGGGCCCTTTATTTGTGAGCCATAGATAACGGTCGCATTCTATTATTATATGATTAAGCGCCTGTTCGTCGATAACGAATGAAGACTTCGTTCGCTTAAATAACATTTAAAACAAAAACAAATTATAAAATATTGTTTTTGTTTTACATGTAAATTAAGCGAACGAAGCCTTTATTCGTTATTGACAAGCCGGCCATAAATAACAGTGAAACTTTGATATAAGAAATCCAAAGGGGACCGAAAAATAGATAGTTCGTTATAGCTATTAATTATATATACGAATAATATACGAAATATGTGTAATAATGTGAAGTGTAGGGTGAATTTATCAAATTATTAGCAACATTTTCGTATATTTTTTTTCTTCTTTCTTTTAATTAACTTTTCTTTTATTTTAAAAATTTTTGTTTTTCTTTTGGATTGTAGGTTTATAATATACGTCACTTAATTTAGCTGCATTTAATTGTATCCTAAAATTAACTTAATTCTTTAAACCTTTTCTCACTTTTCGTAACACTAAACAATATAAGGAAAGTGTATAATTTACTTATTTTTGTTAACTTAAAGACTTCTTTTCTTTGGGCGATGATTTTCCTTTTTTTTATTTTCTAAATTTATCATTGTTGCCTTTTTTGCTGTTTATTACTGTTCCACAAATTTTAATATTTTTTTTTTGTTTTGCTTTTACTTTTTTCAACTTGACTATTTTATTATTATTTTTTTTTTGTTGATAGGAGCAGCACCCAGGGTATGCCCCCTACTAATGCATTGCATTGTGTTGGAACTAGGAAAATAGGTTACTATTTTATTTATGAACTTATTTGTGGTGGAGGACTTTAAGGGTTTGTTGTTGTTATTTTTGAAATTCGTTTGTAGGATAATATTATTATTTGGTATCATTTTAAGCCAACTTTCGGGTTTCAAGACTTGAAGCATTTTCTTTGAGGTTTTGGTGGATACTATCACTATTGTTTTTTTTTTTTTGAATTGCTTTTGGGGTGAAGAATAAAACCTGGTAAACTGATGAGAATTTATTTAAGCAGAACAACAACCGAGTGTCTGAAACTTATCTACGGACATCTAAAATATCGATGGACTGCAATGGCTTAACTTTTGTGTTCGAGCAAAATTTTTAGAGGCTGACCATATCATTTTGAGAGAAGGCCCCTTGGAACACTCGGACAATAAACGTTTTTGAGTTTGGAGTACTTCCAAAACCGTACGAAAAAAGGTGGATGTTTATTTATTTAATATTTATTAATGTTGGATAATAAAAGAGAAATTTCCACTAGATATACATTCTCTCGGACATATCGTGTGAATTAGGTGCCCTATTTGAGGGATTATTCCAAGATTATGGACCTTAACGGATCCTTATGCCAAACGCAAGGTTTCTTTATTTTCCTGGCAAAATAAGGAAACAATTGTGCACAATTAAAACTTGGAATTTGAAATAGTTATAAATATACTTACTCTAGACTTCGTTAAATCGCATATTTGTTAAAAATCTATAATTCCCAGGAGGATTTTTGAAGAATTTATGGATTATAAAAAATTGATTTTTTTTATCCGCGATAGATGTTCTCTATTCAGAAGTCCCAAGGAAAAGGAAGTATTTTGCAGCTGTCATTAATAATGACATTTCTGTTCGAGATATCAAGACATGTTTATTCTGTTTATCTCTAAGTGTCAAATAACAAAAATAATACTAAATATTACGACTCTGTTTTTTCCGATTATCTCCTATTCAACACCCGTTTAACATCAACCACATCTTATAATAATTAACAATTATTTTTGGTCAAATGAACTTAGTAACCAAGCAAATAATAGTTAACTATAATAGTGAATAATAATATTAATAAGAAATATAAACAATATAACTCGATACTAGGCATGCATTTTATTGAAATACCGCAATACTTACTAAAGCATAAAGCCACCCATAAGGCTGACTGACAGAGGTTACTATTTATAAACATTAGGAAGAGAGTTTTGTTACTATTGGTGGGTTGGCGATAAAACTAATAAAGTTAACAAAATGACGGTATGCAAGTAAGTTTCTAAAGATTGTTTCTGTTCAATAACAGGAAGTAAAAAAAATTTAAATGTTTAAAGTATTATGAAAAACCCAAAATTCGCTTTTATTTGAAAAATAGAAAAAAAAATTTTAAGATAATCGTACACCACAAAACCGGATAATATTGACTCATTGAGTGACAATATTAACAGGAAGAAAAATAATTACGACCGGATATCCTTTGCGTGAAATGTTCCGATTTGTCGTCCCTGTAGGTCTTCAAGTTGGTAGTAATGGTTTCCAAATATCGATTTTATCCTCGCTTTAACAAATAAGGGAGCAAATTTAGCATTAAAATTACTAACAGCACTACTCTGCACGAAATTTCGACGGAAATCTTCCTGGCCAACAGCGAATGACTGTGGTCTTGTACGTAAATTATAATAATGTTTATTTTGCTCATATGCCGTTGTTATGTGCCTTTGAATTTCCATGCGAATTAACTTAAACCATCGTCTCTGCTTAACTGATATGATGGCTCCTCGAGGAGTTTGAGATTTCTCAATAAAGCATATGTTGAACCATGGGTTACCATATCAAAGCCGAAAAGGGTATAATAAGGTGATATATTTATAGTTTGGTGACATGAGTTGCGAAGAGCGCAACTAATGACACTTATCATCCCACTTGGTATGAACAGCCTTTAGATACAACCGGATACCCGCTATTAACGAACGATTAACCCTTTCCGAAGCATTAGCTTGAGGTGAGTAGTATGCTGTATAAACGTGGTTTATTCCCAATGAAGTGAATAATGCATTTGAGTCATTTGCCTTAAATTGGAAGCCGTTATCGCTTACGATAAATTCGGGAATACCATAGGTACGAAATATTTGTTTTTCCAGATAATATTTTATAGCCGCTGAACTAAATTTTCGTAGCGGCTGCAACCAATCAAACTTGGTCAGGTGGTCTAAAACTATTAATAACCCCATATGGCCAGACTTACTTCGTGGATTTCAGGTTTCATTATGAAGTTCGGAGCTTTATTCGTCTTACAGGTTTCGCAATGTCGTATAAAATCTCTAACCTCTTTGGCTAAACCAGGCCAGAAAAATTTACGTTGTAGGAGTTCAATTGTTTTCAAAATACCGCCATGAGCAGTTATTGCAGGGTTATGGAATCCTTTAATTAAATCTGTTCTCAAAGCTTCTGGGATCCATAGTTTCCACGCATTTTTCTCGTTATATTCATTGCCATCATAACGTTTTGTTCTAATGTAAACAAAATCATCCACAACCCGAATATCTGGATTGCTTAATATCGATATAATCTACATCTTTAAAACCGGGTGAAGATAAATCTATTTCTGGACCATTAAATTCTATAGAAGAAACTTCATCACAAGGAATTCTAGACAATGCATCTGGGACTATGTTCTCTTTGCTCTTACGATGACTAATAGTAAACTTGTACGTTTCAATAAAATGCATGCCTAGTATCGAGTTATATTGTTTATATTTCTTATTAATATTATTATTCACTATTATAGTTAACTATTATTTGCTTGGTTACTAAGTTCATTTGACCAAAACTCATTGTTAATTATTGTAAGATGTGGTTGATGTAAAACGGGTGTTGAATAGGAGACAATCGGAGAAAACAGAGTCGTAATATTTAGTATTATTTTTGTTATTTGACACTTAGAGATAAACAGAATAAACATGTCTTGATATCTCGAACAGAACTGTCATTATAAATGACAGCGGTAAAATACTTCCTTTGCCTTGGGACTTCTATCTATTGCGGATAAAAAAAATCAATTTTTTATAATCCATAAATTCTTCAAAAATCCTCCTGGGAATTATAGATTTTTAACAAATATGCGATTGAACGAAGTCTAGAGTAAGTATATTTTTAACTATTATAAATTCCAAGTTTTAATTGTGCACAATTGTTTCCTTAAGAAACCTAATTCTAAAGAATTACTTACCGGCAAGATTGACACAAAAGAAGGGTATATAAAGTAAAGTAAAATCTAAGTTAAGATGGGTAGTTTTGATAATCAGTAGAGTGCAGTTCAAGTGCTAGTCTTAAGTTACATTTTAAGTAAATAAAAGAATTAATCAATAAAGTGAACTTGGTTTTTTTAACGAAAAATAAAGATCCTTTTACTGGCGCAGTCTTTAGGATACGCGGAATAAATTTAATTGTAAAAAAAAAAAACTAAAAATTTATTTCCATCAGAATTAATCTCGGAATAAATTTAAAAAACTTGTGTTCGTTTTAACGGTTTGCCGCAAATATCCTTGTCAACCTAAAGGAAAATTAATTTCCAAAAACTAAATTTTTTCCCTAGAGAATAATTCTCGGAATAAATTTAAAAAACTTATAATTAATATCCAAACGATAATAAGAGTTTATATCGAAAACCTTAAATCAAAACAAAAACAATAAGAAAAACCCATTTCCATTACAAAAGAAAAAATACAAAACACCGCTAAGGAACAAGGAAAATTAATCCCAATATACAACAAATTACTACACAAAACCATCAAGAATCTACATTTTGGAGGAGTACCCTTGCAGACAACTTTTCCTGGAAACCACTAAGGGCCTATGTTTTCGGAATACCCTGGCAGAGAGTACCCTTATAAAGTAAGAATATTATATTAGCAATTATTCCAAATAATTAGTATTAAGATATTTAGAAAAAAAAGTTGTTCTTTCCAATATCGTAAAAAAAACATTCATTAGCTTAATAGATAGAGTCTACCCTATTCTGAGAGCTTACGATGAACCTTCACAATACCTTTTCTCGGACATTATTAAAAGCAAACTAAAGGGAAAGGCAAGGAAAACCATCGAAATCAACTGCCAAGCTCAATCTTGGAACGACATAAAAACAATACTATTAAACAACTTTGGTGACAGAAATTGCATAGAGGAATTCTTCGACAAACTAAAGGGGGAAGTGTTTAGAAACAATTGTATAGACTTCTACAACGATCTTAATCAAAGCTTGCTGAGCTTAAATAAAAAAACCCTGATAACAATAGGAACTGGCCCTGCAGCCATAGAATGCGCAAAGAATAATATGAAAACGGCTTTAAATATATTTAAAGAAAAAATTCCTGAACATATAAAAACGATATTGATATGAAGGAACCCAGGTAGCTTGGAGGAGGCAATATAAATATTATTCCAATGCGGATACGCCTACGCAAAAGGCTCAAACGAAATTTTTTATACAAGAAGAAATGAAAACAGGAGACACCTACACGATAGACCAAACTCACTGCCCCGACCATTAAATCAAAATCGCGGAAACTACCAAAATAATCCCCACCACCGAAACAATTTTACAACCTTAAATCAACCTTTCAACAATAACAGGAACCACCAAATACCTTCAAATACCCAGTACAATTCCCACAACCGTCAATACCAACCACCAGCGGAACCCATGGTTGTGAATATGATTCAAACATCCAACGAACATTGTCCCGCTACTGAAACTTACCATGATTTCAACCGCTTTGCAAATCCAGCTAGCCGCCAACAATAATACCCTAAATTTTCAGCAGCCGGCCTCGCAGGCGATTTAGCCCGTATAGTATTAAAGGGAAACCTCAAATTTATTGTGCACACGGGAGCCACCCACTCAATAGTCAACCCTGGCCTTTGCAACCCCAAATGGAAAACTGAAACATAAACAGTTAAACTCAAAACATTACAGAACATCGTAACAACACAAACCACGTGCAAAGTTCACTTGCTTAAACAACTTGGATGTACTTACGAGTGGATTTACCTAATCGAGTGCAAATTCCATGAAACCTACGACGGAATATTAGGAAATGACGTGCTTCAAAGATACAAAGAAATAATATACTATGAATCGAACCAATTAAAAATAAACAAGAAGACTTTCCCTTTACATCTTTCGGACGAGAAAATTATAAAATTTATAACCAACACAGAATGTGGACTAGTCCACATAAAGGACCACCACAACGCAAACAGGGAACTAGTACTCGAAGAAGGAATATACAACGTCCAACATTTTAAGGTCGAAGTAAAAACTACACAGAAAAAATTATTGCCAAATTATTTTCAAACAAACGATTGTTTGAAATTTTTTTTAATTTCTACAAATTTTTTTACTGATTCAATTAATATTTTTGTTTGATTTTTATTTAACAAACAAAAATGTTGACAACTTTTCAATAATATAATATACGCGCTATTGGTTTCAATTTTTCATAATTTTGTATGAAATATTTAACGCTCTTTAATGTTGTCGTTTTTTGCATTTTTTATTTGATCGTAAGCAACACTTCTTTATGTGAAATATAAGAACAACAACACAAAACACATACAGTTTATTTTTGGACGCTTTAAAAAAGTACAACAAGAAGACAGATGATAAAATAGCGCGACGAGGTTATTAGTAAAAAACAAAAAAAAAATAGCAGGTAAAAAAAAGGTTTCATTCTTTTTTAAACAACAGAAACAACAACCACATTATAAGAAACAAAACTAATTTTTGGTTGGTTTCAAAGTTGGAAAAAAAAGAATGAAAAACAAAATCCCGTATTCAATTTTTGAAAACTGTTTACTTAAATAGGTACATCAAATACAAAAATAAAATGATGACGAAAAACATATCGAGTCGGTCTGTTGCCGTTGTTTGTTACATTTCTTCTACTTTAGCCAAGGAAAGGATACAGCAACAGTGAGTGATGAAGAAAAACATTGTGTGTATAAACAAGACTTCATTCAAAAATTATTCCAACAAAACATGTGTCTTAAAGCCAGCCGCCGCTCTGATTCTGCCTTCATCTTCTCCTTCAGTGATAGCTTGGGTGCGCGTCATTCATTGCTTGTGCAAAAAAGTTTTGTTTGATTCAGCAAAATTATTTGTTTGAAATTTATATGAATTTCAGTAAACTTTTTGTTTGATTCTGTAAATTATTTGTTTGAAAAAATCAGTGTTTTTTTAGTAAACAAAATGCAAATAAATTGCTTGAATATGCGAATTTGTTTGTAGGACCGATTTCAGACAAAAAATGTTTTGATTCTACAAATTTTTTGTTTGAATTCGAAAAATTATTTTTTCTGTGTAGGTATTAATGTCCTAGTGTAGTGCACGTGAAACCACAAGATTATTGGCCCGACACCTATGAAAATTACTACATTGGGAACGGAACACTATACGAAAAACGTCCAGTGCAACCAATCCCAAACTACCCGATCAGAATGAACCACCTCAATTCAGAAGAAAAGGAAAAATTAAGTAAATTAATAAGAAAATACGTAGACATGTTTTATAACACTAATTTCGAATTAACGTTTACAAACGTTATTAAACATCGAATTAATACAACCGATGACAAGCCGATGTTTACTAAGTCTTACCGCTACCCATATGTCCACAAACAAGAGGTAAGGACACAAATCGAAGAAATCTTAAATAATAACATAATTCGGCCCTCCACCTCACCATATTCAGCACCCATATGGATCGTACCAAAAAAGGACGATGCAAGTGGAGAAAAGAAATGGCTTCTAGTTATCGACTATCGTAAACTAAACGATAAAACTATTGACGACAAATACACTAGTCCTAATATGGAAGAAATACTGGACAAGCTAGGAAGAAGCATGTACTTCACCATGCTTGACCTCGATAAAGGCTTCCATCAGGTCGAAATAGACGAGAGAGATGTCCACACAACGGCATTCTCTGTTGAAGGAGGACAATACGAATATCTAAGGATGCCCTTTGGTCTAAAGACGACACCAGCCACATTTTAACGGCCAATGAATGTTGTACCTGGTTACTTATTAGGAAAAATCTGCCTAATCTATCTGGATGCCGTAATAATTTTTTCTACGTCACTTGAGGAACATCTTAACTCTGTCAAATTGGTATTAAACCGAATTTAAAAGGCCAACCTTAAAATTCAACCGGACAAATGGGAATTCCCAAAAAAGGCAACGGAATTTCTCGGAAACATCGTAACCTGTGAAGGAATAAAACCAAACGACAAAAAGGTGGAATGTGTAGCCATCTACCCCTTGCCAAAAAACCGAAAGGAAATTAAACAGTTCTTTGGTCTCAGTGGGTACTACCGTAAGTTCATAAAAGACTACGCAATGGTTGCAAAACCTATGACTAAGTATCTTAAGAAAGATGTAAAGTTAAACATTAACGAACCCGAATATCTTAAAAGTTTTAATAAATTAAAAACACACCTCGCTAGTAACCCAATTTTGAAATACCCTGACTTTGAAAAAAATTTGTAGTAAATAACGACGCTAGTAATTACGCGTTAGGTGCTGTACTCTCCCAAGACAATCACCCAATCTGCTTTGCTAGTAGAACACTAAACGAACACGAAATAAATTACAGTAAGATTGAAATAGAACTACTGGCCGTTATATGGGCAGTAGGGAATTTTCGCCCATACCTATTCGGAAGAAAATTCACTATCTAAGCCGATCACCAACCACTACAATGGTTGTTCTCCATCAAAGAACCCAACTCCAAACTTGTGAGATGGAGACTCAAATTGGAAAAATACGACTACGACATCGTCTATAAACGTGGAATAAATAATGGAAATGCCGACGCATTATCTCGAATCCCATCTAATAACCCACAAATAAACACAATAGAAAGTGCTAACGAAATTAGGGAAGTCACAACACCAATTAATTTTTATAGAAACCAAATCATTATATCTAAAATTACCTCTGGATCTATCAAAATACGCACTAAAAAATATTTCGAAATACTAGAAAGACCTTCCACATTAAAGAATTAGATCGCTAAACAACTATAACTTTAATCAAAACATATTTTAACCCAACTCAGGTTAACGAAATCTTAATCGGGGACTGTTTCTTGAATGGGTTCAAAACCGTGTGCAGCGAAATTTTTTAAGACGTTAACTTTCGAATAATAAGATGCAAAACAATTAAGATAGAACACTTCAGTAATAATCATAGGGGAATCCAAGCGGTCTATGAGGAACTTAAATTAAAGGTTTACAATCCTAACTTAAGATTCATGATAACCAAATTCATAAACTACTGCGAAATCTGCATTTTAGAAAAGTACGACCGGAACCCACCTAAAATACGTAACAAGGTAACAGAAACGCCAAACAAACCACGAGAAATAATTCACATCGACGTATTTTACACTCTAGAGAAGAAGCAATTTATGACGTTAATCGACAAGTTTTCTAAATATGCAATGGCTTTTCCAATAATCGGAAGGAATTGCGGCGAATTTAAGAATAAACTATTGCAAGTTATTAGTATGTTCGGGAAAGATGGAAAAATAGTTGTAGACAACGAATTAGGATTCAAAGCATCGGAAATGCGAACATTTTTTGAAAAAGAAAACATTAGTGTACCCTAATACCTCAAACAAAGAGATTACACAATACAATAAATGAACACATACGACTCCTAAAGGCCTTATGACACTACATTTTTAATGCATTGTTCAAGTTTTGGTGAACAGTGCAAATATAAAGTAATAGAAAAATTTAACACGTGCGAAGGGTTCAGCTGTACTAAGCTAATGGCAAACTGTCAAAAATTTAACAAAAGTAATCGATAATAAATGAAGTAATGTCAAAAACAATGTAAAATTGTTCAACTTAAAATTGACATTTCAAGCTTGAAATATTAAAAGTGTTGCTGAATCAGCGGTTTATGGGCAAATTCCGCCTTTTGTTTTTAGGTTTCTCATAAACAAAAAGTTGGCAACATTTAATAAAATTAACAGAACAGGGATGGCTAAGTTGTTTCAATTGTACTTTTTTGTTGATACTTTTTAAACAAAAATTTATAATACCTTTTTGTGGTGTTTTTTAAGAACATAAATAAAATCAATTTCAACTAAAAAAAAAACTTTTTGCACAATTAGGATAAAAAAGTACAATTTTTAAAGGTTGTTGGTACAATTTTAAAAATTCTCAACGCCATCCCTGAAACAAAACCAAAAAAACTAAAAAACTTTGTTTACATTTTTTATAGTTTGCTCTTTCTAGCATTTACTGTTTCTTTCTATCAATTCTATATCAATTAATGAATAAACAATGTAGTGTCATAAGGGCTTAAGACATGACGAAAAGATTTAGGACGAGACAATTGAAGAAAAAATTATGAGGATTACAGGATTTTATAACAATACCATCCATAGCACAACCGGTATCAAACCCATAGACTTTGTGAATGGTAAAATAAGCGGGGAGAAAGGTATACACTATCGAATGGAGGCTAAGAAAGATAAATACATATCTAAACTAATTAAGAAAACACTAGATGTAGATGTAGGAATCAATTATATTAAGGAAATAAGAGGTGGAAAAAATCATAGAAGTATAGAAAAGTCGATGCTAACAAAATTTACGACGACCATGTACAGACTCAACGAACCGGGCACAAGTTCTATAAAACCCATGTAAAACCCAAAAAGAAATACCAAACCGTAGACAACTGTAATAACTAACGAAACCCTAATCGACTCTCTTTGCAGATGACTACCTGGATACTTACAGCGACATTTCTCACAAACGTTCTTTCCCAATCAATTGACATACAGGACTTAACCAACAACAACGGGTACTTGCCAATAAAATTGGAAGACGCAAAAATCATCGAGCATTACAGCAAAATAATACACATTGTCAACACAACCTATTATGCAGAAACACTAGATTTAATATCAAAAAATATACGTACTTTAAATACAACAACCACGGAAACAAAGACCCTACTAGACACAACTACAAAGAACTTCATTTTACTAAAAGCCAAGGTAGAAAACATCTTTCTTCAGAACCTCAAGCTAACGGTAGAGGAGTTATGGTAACCCCTAATATCATGATCACACCTAATAATATAATATAACACGCGCAACATAGAATAATGCCAACTTTCACTTTTATGTTCTAAACTTTTTCGTGTCTGGTCACACGAGCAAAATTAATAATAATTTTGTGATAAAAACAAACAAGTCAAATAAATTAATTTAACGTTTCCGGTCGCGCAGAGAAAATTACTAATAATTTTGCCATAAAGTAAAAATACGGTAAACAAAAAGTTATTACCAAATTGAGTGCACTTATTTGTGATCAGCACAAATAAGTTCATTCATGCTTCCGGTCTTGCTAACCGTCAAGATTGACACAATAGAAGGGTATATAAAGTAAAGTAAAATCTAAGTCAAGGTGGGTAGTTTTGTTAATCAGTAGAGTGCAGTTAAAGTGATAGTCTTAAGTTACATTTTAAGCGAATAAAAGAATTAAACAATAAAGTGAACTTATTTTTTTTTAACGAAATATAAAGATCCTTTTACTGTAAATCTCGTGAAAATTTCTCTATTATCAAACATTATAAATATTTTATGAATAAACATCCACCTTTTTTCGTATGCTTTTGGAAGTACTCCAAGCGGCTTTCTCTCAAAATGATGCCCACCTCCAACAATTTTGCTCGAACACAAAAGTTAAGCCATTCCAGTCCATCCATATTTTAGATGTCCGTAGATAAGTTTAAGACACTCGGTTGTTGTTCTGCTTTAATAAATTCTCATCAGTTTAACAGGCAGTTTTATTCATCACCCCAAAAGCAATTCAAAAAAAAAAAAAACAATAGTGATAGTATCTACCAAAACCTCAAAGAAAATGCTTCAAGTCTTGAAACCCGAAAGTTGGCTTAAAATGATACCAAATAATAAAATTATCCTACAAGCGAATTTCAAAAATAACAACAACAAACCATAAAAGTCCTCCACCACAAATAAGTTCATAAATAAAATAGTAACCTATTTTCCTAGTTCCAACACAATGCAATGCTTTAGTAGAGAATCCCCTGAGTGCTGGTCCTATCAACAAAAAAAAATAATAATAAAATAGTCAAGTTGAAAAAAAGTAAAACCTGCATTGGGAAAAAACAAAAAACTAAAATTGATACTTGTATCGGGAAAAAATTGAGAAATTAAGAAAAAATTAAAGAGGTGAAAGTAAAAACAAAAAAAAATATCATTAAAATTGAGTGGAATGTCAAATATATTAATAACTAGATTCAAAGAAAATGAAGAAAAGTAATAAACAGCAAAACAATGATAAATTTATTAAAAAAAAAAGTATAATCGCCAAAAGAAAAGAAATCTTTAAGTTAACAAAAAATAAGTAAATTATACACTTTCCTTATATTGTATAGTGTTACGAAAAGTGAGAAAAGGTTTAAAGAATTAAGTTCATTTAAGGATACAATTAAATTCAGCTAAATTAAGTGACGTATATTATAAGATTAAATACCTACAATCCAAAAGAAAAACAACAATTTTTAAAATAAAAGAAAAGTTAATTAAAAGACAGAAGAAATAAACACCCAACAAACACGGAGGTTTGATTTCAAAATGAAAATTATTTGAAATCAAACGTTTTCTCAAACGACAAACGTTTGATAATGATTTGAAAATCATTTGAAAATCATAGCGGTCTTAACAAAAAGGGGAAATTATTTTCAAATTGAAAAATGCCTTTATTTTCAACGTGCTTTCAAACGTAATTCTCAAATGTATTTCAAATGTGGATTATAATACAATGTGGAATATAAATAAAACTATTTAAAATTTTTTAATTTAATTTTATTATTTATTTAAATAAATTTTGAGATAAACATTCGGTACCATAGCTAAAAGATGAAATAGTGTTCTTTCCGTCCTCTTATTCTTGGAAAGACAAAATACTTGGCTCCCTTTTATTTTGAGGATTGTAGCACCGCGATCGTTCAACAAACTTTCTTCACTTTCCCGTATTTTTAATCATTGTAATTTCTCACAAATAATTTTTATTTTTCACAAGAAATAAACTGTTCACTTTTTATTAAAATTTATTTTTAATAGTAAAACACATGTAACCACAAAGTAAAAAAATGTAACTTTAATCGCCATATCAAATGTTTATTTTCAAATCATTATCAATTTGAATTTAAATGTTAAATCTAACAATTGAAAAACGTTTGAGAATTGCGTTTGATGTCAAATGATAAAGTCATTTCATATCAAAGGTTAGACTTCGTGTTTGTTGGGCAAGAATTAATTTATAAAAATTTAAAAGACACCATAATCCCAATTTACTATTCATCTGTTCGAGGAGGCCTCATCGATCATCTTGGATAAAGTTGGGTAAGTTTTTGCTTAAAACTGTTATTCTCTCCCATAATTTTAAATTCGTTATCCACTGAGCAAGCAGAATTTTAAGCATAAAGCAAATGAAAGAGAATTATACAATTTCCTTATTGATGACATTTCAGTATGTTTTTTTTTCCAATTAGTTAATTTTGTTTTACAAGTTAGACTATTCTTTCTTCTACGTTGTTATTAAATTTCTTTTAAATTCTGTTCCTTAAAAAGTGTGCTTAGCACATATTTATAATCAAGTTATCGGTTTTTTTTTAATTTTAGAGAAATTGAATTAAGCCTGGTACTGTGTTCAACATTTTACGTAAAATGCTGTCAAAGCGCATATGAAAAAAACTTGTGCGGAATATCTATGAAATAATGTTGATAGAGTTGTACTCTGTTCATTTTGTGAAAAAGTTCGGAAATGTTTCTGGCAACATTTTTTTACAACTGTAAAATAATGTAAGCTGCACTTACTTCACGTGGAATTTTAAGCAAAAACAAAAAAGTATCAACTGATTATTAAATAAGAAATTAAAAATTAAAATAACACAACCGGCAACAGTTTT
This sequence comes from Pollenia labialis, assembly GCA_949318255.1. Taxonomy (NCBI): domain Eukaryota; kingdom Metazoa; phylum Arthropoda; class Insecta; order Diptera; family Polleniidae; genus Pollenia; species Pollenia labialis. Next base: position 87,824,610 of record OX439142.1, on the reverse strand, counting down.
TTATAAATATTTATATTCTTTTTTATTAGTTTTTAATAAAAAAATAATTTTTAGTTAAATACATGTGAGGTTTGTTTACATACGCAAAACAATGTCGCATACTTCACAGAAATAAAATATAAATAATAAAAGAAAAAATGCAAAAAAAAATACATATGTATATGTAAGTCTGTGAGCATCAGTAAATAATATCAAACGTTCATGGTTTAAATAGCATGCAAATGGAAACTTAATTGCTTAAAGATTTTATTTAATTTTTAATGTATGTATGTATATTAGGGTGGCCCAAAATACAAAAGTATCGAATATTCGCGCTCCACAACGCTGATCCTATTCGAATAGTGCTTAAAAATGTTCAGTCCAAATTTGGCCACAATCGTTCAATATTTAGAGGTTGCGATAGTTTAATGATTTTTCGGCGTGAGATATTTTTGTTTATTTAAAAATAGAAATATTTAATAAAACAAATAAATAAGGAATAAATAAAATTGTATAGTATTAGGTACAAATTATCACATATTTTATTTTTTTTAAATTATCGATACCCATTTTTGCAATATTATCTTTAGAAACCCCGGGAAAGTTGTTTCTATGGTGATCAACTAATCTAAGCAAATATTGTTTTTGCTCTTCATTTTTCGTGATTAAGCTCTTAAATCGGGTTACCAAAGCAACACCTCGTTCTCTTTAAAAACATTAGAAAGCATGACCTCAAATATATGATGGCGACAAGCAATCCATATTAGGTATTTATTTAATCCTTTTTCAATTAAAGTACATGCACCCAGCTTTAAAACAGTAGTGGAGGCGGTAGTTTCAAAGCATAATCCTCGAATTTGGTTTTTTATTGACCAATCGGTACAGCCACACTAACAAGCGTTAGCATGTTCTACACCGGTTCCTTTTGTGATCTTCGGAACTGCTAAAATTTTTCCTTTTCCATTGCAACTCAATCGACTTTTTTGTTTTCATCAGCAATATCGGGCAATAATTTGCTGTCCCAGTGCAATACGAGAGAATGAATCCTTATCTGCTTCTAAAATCTCTTTTCAACAAGTACAACAATGATAAGCCAGAAGTAAATGCATGTAAAATAAGATGTGAAACATAAAAGTCGCCATTCATCGCGACCTCTAAATATTGTTCCATTGATCTAATTTTTGGTATAAACAAATATTTACGTAAAAGAAACAAAATCAAGCTTGTGGAGATAGTATTGGACTATACTTTTACTTTTCCATACAAGCGTGGGCCACTCTAATGTATATATATACCAAGCACATATTAATCAATATTTTCGCGTATTTAAATTTGTTAGATACATACAGTGTTGCCAATTTAGTGGCTAGATTTAGCCATTTTTCACCCTGTTTAGCCATTAAAAAATGCATTCAGCCATTAGCCATTTTTTAGCCATTTTTCAACTGGTTTAGCCATAAAATTTTTCTTGCCGTTTTTCTTTTAAAAGAATAATTTTTATTTTATTATAAAAATATATAAAAGCAAAACAAACATTTTAAATAATTAAAACGGCTTTAATTTAAATCACAACTTTTACAAATGTTGAAAATCGCTATAAACGATGATGATGAAACAAACATCTTTTAAAATAAAGGAACAGTATTCCAATATTAAATTTACAACACGGATCAACACAAACATCGGTGTTTCTTTCTGGTTGCAAGTATTTCAATAAAGAGATGCTGGCGGCAACAAATCTTTTTTAGAATTTACTATAAAGTTGCTCTCACTTCCATGGTCTAATGCTGAAGTAAACAAGTAATTTCAGAAATAGGTTACATTTAGCAACCGTTAATACGATTTTATCAATGAAATATTTATACCAACACCACAATAGTGGAGAGGGTACAATGCGTTTGTGCTGATGCTTGCAACACCTTAAAATATTGGTCCTTAGCCCACCTTTTCGTATGCCGATTGACTCAGAACCACTTTCTGAGTCGAATTAACGATGTTTGTCCGCTGGCTCGCTGTCCATGTAAACCTTGTGCGTAAAGTACATATCGCAAATTTTCAGATCATTTAATAACATTTGGTACACAGGTTCTAATGAGGTGTAGGGTATCATATAGTCGGGGTTGACCGATTATATTTTCTTACTTGTTTTTTATTGTAGATCTGGAATCAAAAGGTTGGGTAAATGTTGTCGTGATTACTATTTACCTTCAAATTATTTAAAACTAATAGGCCCGAGTGATGAACAATAACGACATACAATTTATCGATGATTTAATTTTTTAAATACACTCACAATATTCTGTACGTAAAATTAACTGAAATTGTAATATAAAATAAATGAAAGTTCAATTAAAAACCGGTCTACCTATTTTTCATTTATTTTTAAAAAAAAGTTCATTTAATTTTTACTGTTAAAAATTCAACACCATATTCCGTAAAATCAAATAAATATTCAGTTATTCTGTAAAATTTTACTGTCAAAAATTCAACACCATATTCAGTAAAAACAATTAAATATTCAGTTATTTATTAAAATTTTACTGTCAATTTTTTACTGTCAAATTGACCCCATATTCAGTAAAAACAATTAAATATTCAGTTATTTTATTAAATTTTCGTTTACTCCACAAAAGAGCCGAATTTGTAAAAAATTCCAGACAGACACCTGTCCGCTTGTTTTTCTTATAAGGAGAATATTTAATTGTTTTTACTGAATATGGTGTTGAATTTTTGACAGTAAAATTTTACAGAATAACTGAATATTTATTTGTTTTTACGGAATATGTAGTTAATTTTTTGACAATTAATTTATAAAAGATAACTGAATATTGATTTGTTTGTACGGAATTCGCGGTTGAATTTTTGACAGTAAAAATTAAATGAACTTTTCGTTGCTTTAAATTACATTTTCATTTAATTTTACATAAAGAAGAATTTAACTTAATCAACGGACAAAATTAACTGCAACTGAAAATCCGTATTAATATGCACTTAGTTTTTTGAATAACTGTTAGAATCAGTTAAAAATAAAATTGCTTGGAATTTTAAATGTTTATTTATTTAAAAATGACTGAACGGAATATTTCTTAAATAAACTACAGTCCGTTACTGTAATAATATTGTGAGTGTATCTTTCAAAATATTAAACAACGTTTATTCTTATTTAAGAAATCGATCTTAACTAAAAATTTCATCGTAAACAACTTTAAATGAATTATTTATGTTGTGTTATTGAATTTTAATGTGTTTTTATATAAAAAGCTTTTAACCATTTTTTAGCCCATTTTTAGCCATTTTTCCCCGTAAATTTAGCCATTTTTGGTCTCCAAGTTTTGCCAACACTGGATACATACACACATACATACATATATTTTTATATTATCATTTTATAATTTTTTAGATTATTTCCTATATTTTAAATATTTTCTACTTACGTTAATTTATACCCATTAGAATAAACAAATTTTATTAACATTAATGGGTTGATTAAAGTGTTATATACATATAATGAATTGGTAAATTAAACGTTAATTTGTTTTCAATGATATAGTGGAATGTTAGGGTAAACACAACAGTGGGATTCTATGAAATTTAAACCTTTTGCCAGTAGAATCATGGAAGGGAGGGTTTTGAGGCGAATGTTCCCATTTTTCACCTGGGATATAATTTATTAGTATGTTTATCAATACTATTTGTTTAGGGGGTATACATTTTTTTTTGTTTTGGCCCATGTTAAGTAAAATTTCCGTCAAACTAGGGAGTCGAAAATAGAACAATATTTTTGTAATTAAACAGAGGTTAGGCTGAAGGAAGACACGAACTCCCCCAATCCCGGCTGATAGCTAGCGTATAAATGGCTCCTGCAGTTCTCTTTCCTCCCAACACTTCCTTGTTAAACCTAATTCACAAAATTCCTGTAAGCCACCACTTCGTAGGATAGGGTCTTGCGCGATGGGAAAATAGTTAGATTTGAAATTAATACCTATGGAATAAGTGGTTAGAGTTTTGCAACGACCAACATATGAAATTTATTCTTTTAATTAATTTTTTCAATTATTTTCAATTTAAAACCTCTATATAAGTGCTGGCATTGCTTCTAAATTTTTACTTTTTTATGATGGTACAATCCAATAGTAATTTGGGGGTTGGTTCCAGAGAAAGTTTATTTAATATGATCAGAATCTTATCAAAGAGAATGTCTGGACTTAAAATTTGCCACCTGAATGCGCAAAGCCTTAATAATAAAATGAACGAGTTCCGTTTAATATTCGAAGATTCTAGTATTGATGTACATAGTTTGCATTTCAGAAACTTGGTGCTTAAAAGATATTCAAGACAACGTTTACAATCTACGTGGATATAAGCTATTTCGTGCAGATAGAAGCACACATGCTGGTGGTGTTGCCATCTATAAAAAAAATCTTCATTTCAATGTAAAATTAAAAGCGTTATAATTAATAATACAACTAAAGAACAAGATGATGATGTTAATACTGAAGAAATTAACGATGAAATTGAAAACAATAATAGCATAGAACACTTGTTTTTGGAAATATCCAGCAGAAATCAGAAGCTACTTATAGGAACTATTTATAGACCAAATAATCGTATCAAAATAAAAAGTTGGTTGGAAAGCATACCGACGATAACTATGGGTTACACTGATGTCATTCTAGTTGGTGACTTCAACGTTAATATATTAGAAGACCGCAGACTAAGTGACGATATGAGTGCTATTGGACTAAATTTAGTTAACCACTCTTTGCCAACGCACTTCACAAGGACTAGTAACACACTTCTGGACCTTTGTTTTGTAAATAATATGTCACGGTTACTGTTGTATGATTTTCCAAGCACGACCTTATATTTCTTGCTTATGATTTTCACACTGAAATTCAAAACCAAACGATTTATTATAGAGACTTTAAGAATTTGGACTATCAGTCACTGACCAACGAGTTGTCCACAATCCAATGGAATCGAATGTTTTATATGACAAATGTAGATGATCAAGTCAATTTTCTTCACAACAACATGGACCTTTTATATATAACAAATACATAAATATCAAAACCAAACGTATCCGAAATGAGCACCCTTGGTTTTCAAATGAAATAAAACTGTTAATCGCTAAAAGAAATCATTCTTATGCAAGATGGAAAAGGTTTAAAACTACAGAGCTGCATGAAACTTTCAAGTCCTTGAGAAACAGAGTAAACACACTAGTAAAGATTTCGAAGTCAAAATTTTATGAAGAACATTTTAAATCCGCAGTTTGTTCAAAAATGAAGTGGAAATCAATTCGCAACATGGGAATTATGTATAAACCAAGAAAATAATGATGCCAAAGAATGTATAGATGTCAATCAACTTAATCAATTATTTTTAAATATACCAATGCCAACTCCTGATACAAATTTTTACACGGACACTTACGTCCACAATAGCGCACATAATGAAATACTACACAAGAAGATGTTCTTGAATCTATTTTGAGTATTAAATCCGAATCTGCTGGTCATGATGGAGTTCACCCAAAATTCGTAAAACTAATTTTACCATACATTCTGCCTCAAATAACTCATTTGTTTAACACAATTTTAACAACATCCACTTTCCCTTATATGTGGAAACATGCTAAAATTATTTCTATACCAAAACCTAATCATGAATTTCGGCCAATTTCAATCTTACCATACTTGTCAAAAGCCTTTGAACGCTTAATTCATTCACAGATTAGTAAATACCTACAAGATAACTCCTTGCTTACTGATAAGCAATCTGGTTTTAGACCAAAGCATAGTTGTGTTTCTACTTTATTAGAGGTCTCTGAGGAATTAAGAATTAATGTTGATGATAATAGAATATCTTTTCTAGTTTTACTGGATCACTCAAAGGCGTTTGACACTGTGGAACACTCCATTCTTTGCCTTAAACACAAACATATGTGCAAATTTTCGCCAACTGCGGTCAAATTAATATCCTCATACTTACATGATAGATACCAGGCAGTCTACTATGGTAATAACAAATCAAACAGTTGCTTAATGTCGAGAGGTGTACCACAGGGTTCTATACTTGATCCACTTTTATATTCCATATACTCTAATGATTTACCGTCTCAACTTAAGCACTGTGGAATACAAATGTATGCGGATGATGTACAACTATATATCAGTTGTCATCCATCCGATACCACAGAATGCATCAGTAAGCTTAACCAAGATCTAGATACGATTAACGCATCGGCTTCCAGGAATGGTCTTTGCCTAAACGCTAAAAAAACTAAGGCTATGGTTATTGGTAAGAGCAAACTAATCCCAACATCCTTGCCACCAATTCAGATTAACAACTCAAGTATAGAAATAGTGGAGACAGCTAAAAATCTTGGTGTTATATTTAATTCTAAACTTGACTGGTCCAATCACATAAATGTAATTTGCGGTAGAACGTTTTCTATGTTGCGCAATCTGTGGATGACTCAATATTACACTCCCTTCGAAATCCGTATGTTATTGGCAAAGACATACTTAATACCAACACTAATGTATGGGTGTGAATTATTCGCAAGCTGTGATTCGGCAAGTAAGAAAAAACTCAATGTAACTTTCAATAATATCGCCAGATACGTTTTTGGTCTAACACGATTCTCAAGAATTTACCGTTTTGCAAAGCAGTTATATAACATATCTTTTGATAACCTGTTGAAATGCCGCTGCCTAATATTCTTACATAAAACTATTTACACAAAACAACCAGGCTATTTATTTAATCGAATTATCTTCTCCAGATCAAATAGAGGAAAAAAGATTAACAGTAATCGATATCGTAGTCAGATATCGGAAAGGCATTTTTTTATAAACTCCATCCAGCTTTAGAACCAATTACCCAACAATATTCAAACAACCAGCAATGCTCAGCACTTTAAACGCGAAGTATTTAGGCATTTTAGTTAACTTCTTTAAATGGAAAAATTACTACTTTTTTTTTTTTTTAATATGTACTAAGTATTTTTATTAAATCACTGAGAATTGTAAAATAAAATTATTTATTTATTTGCTGCCTACTGTTTTTTTGCCTTATTGTATTGTAATCTATTGTATTAATCAAACTTTTTAATATTTGTTACATTTGTGAATAACGTTATATGTACAGTGCTTTAAAAAGACTCGTTCTTGTTGCACTGTGTACCAAATAAATAAATAAATAAATAATAATAATAATAAATAATAATAATAATAAGTTTTTATGAATTTTAGATATTCAACTCGAGAATATTACAATACATACATACATATGTGTCGATAAAACTATGGAATAACAAAATTTTAATAAATACGAAAACAATTCGTTTAAGCCACGAAAACCGGAAAAATTTAAGCAGTTTAAAACTTGAAAAATTTCCCTAAAAATTATTTAAAATGGGTACGTTCGTAAATGCAGTTGTTGCGCATCAGTAAAGTTTATTGATCGTAAATGCATCGCTTGTAAGAAACTTGGCATTTCTCTCAGTTTTTTATGCAGTAATGAACAGCTCTGCAGTAAATGTTGGAAATTATTGCATCAGTTTATTTTCTGGCGCAAAAACTACTTTTTTGTTAAATATTTTTAATAAAATTTGCCATCGCTATTGTTAACATTTTTTTAATTTTTTTTTAATTTAGCCCGTGTTCAAACTTTGCACAGCAGTTGTGAAGTAAAAATGCATAGGCGTCACAAGCGCAACTGGTGATCACACATCAGCAACAGTTTTGATGCATTTACGAACGTACCCAATGTGACCTAAAAAAAAAAAACAAACAAATTTAAAATAAAATTACTAATTTGATAGCAAACTTAT